>CM060679.1:176864563-177492063 GCA_030686995.1 Artemisia argyi | reverse complement strand
GGATCTTGACAAGTGACAGAACTGACGGTTTAGATTCAAAGAGAGAATGAGTGAAAAAAATATATAATATTGTTGTGTGTGTAGGAAGATTAGTAGTAGGATATTGTAGGAGGCTTTAGCAATGCTCTTATTCTTATTCTTGTTTACTTGCCCTGTGCATTAGAAGTTCTCTTTTCTCAACCTTACATTTTTAATGTTGTATCTGAAAGTCCATTCTCTTTTTTAATTCTCACATATATATATCTGTCTGTTTCTTTCCTTTTATCATGGTCTTCCGGTTTCGGGTCCGATGTAGCTATTGTTTGTTCCCAACGAGTCTTTAACTTATGTAATATTTCTATTTCTACCGAATTGAGAGGAAGAAAATCTTGGGCTTACATTAAAATGCTTCTTTAGAAACTTTTTGTGCCTCAGATTCGATCTTTTCTTAATCAAGTCATCAAATTCTAAGTCAAATGTATCTTTGCTAGTTATTCATCTTTCTATCATACTCGTCCTTATAAATCTCATTGTATCAATTCGAGATTACGCTCTAAAATAAAGGAGGAAAAGAAAGATATATATGACATAGAACTTGATGGCATGATTCGGAAAAGTATGGACTGTGAGGCCAAAAAGTCTCTAAAGATGCAACTTAATGCAAACACGCGACTTTGTTCCTCTCAAGATGGTTTTTATCTTATTTTTCTTTTTCACGCCTTGGTTGTGAGCATATAGTGGCTTATTAGGCATATAATGTCTCTTGTAATTGCTATATCTATGTACATTGCTATGTTCTTGTAATAAATAATAAGTATTTATTTGTGTTGTTGCACTAGACCTTGTTGTGTATTTAATGTTGTTTAACAATTTAACCATATTCTATCATATCAAACTTCCATTAAATATCAACTCACATGATATTAATCTTCTTGTACATGTTACCTTGTGATTTTCTTCCTACACGGGATTTTTTTAAATATATATGTATAAAGAAAAAATTCATATTCTTGAAAGTGAAAAATTAATAAAACTATATATGGAAACCATAAACTTTTATTATTATTTTCGTTTATAACCTATAATAAATATTATTTTCATTCAGTTTAAATCGTGTTTAATCCCAAAATTCTTAAACTTTTATTATTTTTTGTTTATAACCCATAATTTTTTTATCACTACAATTATCTGCCGCTATAAAATCTTATTGCTATGCACGGGTACTCGTTTAGTTTTTAGAATATAACTTCAATGTAAGTGGTTGTAAATAATTAAGTGTAATAAGGTCCTTAATTCAATTAAATCCTATATTCTCCTAATTAATTTTTCCTTTCATGTATACTTTGTGTTATCCAAAGTTGCATTAAGATCATTCCAATTTACAAACTGTTATTCTCATATAGTCGTGCCTAATCTACAACGTTACAAAAATGGTTATGGTTAAAGTCATGTCAAGATTTTTATGTTATAGTTACGTACATTGTTAATGACCACAAAGTTATGGTCAAATTTGTAGAAAATTGTCGCTATATAGTCTTAAGTCTTAACCACTCTATAAGTGTTTGTGAAAGTAGTCGCCTTAAACTTATATAAAGTTGCACTAATAACAAAACCATGTTCAAATTTTAAACATTTATTTCTGTGTTCAGTTTACCAAACACTCAACTTGTGTGCAAAATACATGTTTCTTAGTTGATGAGAGCAAAAAGGGAACGGATGCAGTATACAAGATCTAATATTTCTAGTATGTTAACTTGTTGAGAAAGCTTTAAAAGTTATAAGGAGCTACTCGGTTAGTGATCTTTTAACGATTGAATTTGATATTTTAATATATCGAGTATAAGTTATTTATTTAGGGCAAGGATTCAGTGAGAAGAAAATTTAAAATGAGAAGAATAAGAAATAACTATAACCGCATATTTGAGATGCATCGGCTTGAGTTAGATGCATCTCTACATTTAAATGCATCACAATTAGTTTCAAAAGTAATTTTGAAGTTAAAACGATGCAAAGTAGTACTAGCAACAAATTTGACCCGTAGAGGATGAAAAATATATAGTATTCGTCTAACTTGATGAAATGCATCTAATATAGTATATGCATCTAATTTTTAGCTAGAAAATATATTATGGTTATAGTTATTTTTCATTATTCTTATTTTAAGTTTTCTTCTTCTCGCTGGATACTTACCCTAAATATTGGGTAAGGTTCTAGTGAGTAAGAAGAAAACTTAAAATGAGAAGAATGATATATAACTATAACTGCATATTTGAGATGCATCGGCTTGAATTAGATTCATCTCTATTCATTTAGATAAATCACAATTAGTTTTCTTCTCTATTAGATGCATCTCTATTCAAGTCGATGCATCTCAAATATGTGGTTATAGTTATTTCTCATTCTTCTCATTTTAAGCTTTCATCTCATTTAGCGAGAAAATATATATCTGTTGAAACTCCGAATGGTAGAAGGGTGTAGGGGGTCTTGAGAACCTTTGTATACTGTTTTTCTCATTACTCGTGAATCGTGATAGTATCAAATATCATACTTATATCTCATTTTCTTCGACAATTACAATTATAACTATAAAAAAGATGTTGTATATAGCTACTGGACGTAGCCCAAGCAGTTCCAAGTGTGCGGAATCAATCCCATCAACCAGAGGTGTGGGTTTAAACCTTATCAGATGCGTATGTATGACTTATTCTTGTACAAAAAAACGTCTTGTAAATAACTAAGTGAACATATCTTCCGTACTCTATTGTCTAAGATGTTGTAAGTTAGATAATAATGAAAACATATTCAAGTCTCTCAAAATTAGGATTGAATCGAGGATGCTTGTGCATCACACTCTAGGCCTATGAGAATGAGCTAATCCAAAACTGTATGCATTCCTATCTAGATGTGTTAGATAAAGGCCATGATTTTGATGTAACAGTTACTCTAAGATACGCAGAATAATGGATAAATTTGCAACACAATGTGGTCGCACCCAGACCACTCTAGAAGTTTGGAAAATGCACGCGAGTATCAGTGGCACAGCTTGAATGTCTTGTTTGGGGGGACCAAACATTTTGAAAAATAATTGTAACTTTCTAGCATAAGTGACTATTTGTATAGTCATATAGAAAACAAAATGTAAAACTAGTACACTACCAAAACTTATTACAAAAAGTACCAATTGACAACAATTTTCTTGAACTCTTCGAAAGCTCTATACATTCATATCTACTCATTCTACTATAAAAGAAACTAACTTGTACTAGACGAATCAATAGCAAAACAAATACTAAGAGAATTTGTGAACAGATTACATCTTTGTAAGTTCCTTTTTATCGTGTTTGACTTTTCCTCATCAGCTTAGCTTTGTAAGTTGCTACCAAATATTTAGGAGGCCAAAACGTAAAATGTACTACCTAAATTTTTATGTCCATACAAATTGCTAGTTGTGTGCTAAAATTTAGAGGGGGCCAACACCCCTTCTAGCCCCTTATATCCTCCGCCAATGGCGAGTATGGTCACGTTATCAAGCAAAGCGAATATTACTTAACTATATTGAAAGTTTAAATTTTAAATTAGAGTTTTTTCCTTGTTGGAAAACAATCTCTCTACAAGTCTACAAAGTCATGTTAAAATATCCACGGTTGACTGATGGTAACAACAAAAGTTAATGAAATCGTGTCTAGATTGCTCTGTCTAAATTGCGCTAACAATATCAAAGATGCACAAAGTTATAGTAAAAATTCTTGCACTATTTATTGCTACCCCAACAAATCTAGAATTACATGTGAATATGGTCACATTATCTAGCACCTCGAGATAAAATCGTGTTCAAAATTCAAAGTTGAAAATATCTTTTCCTCTTGTCGGAATACCAATCTCTCGACAAGGTTTCTATATGTTGCAAAGAGGTTTTGTTTTAACAAGGAAATACATTTAATTCTCTACAAGGTACATAAACGTGAATACTAACTCTGGAAAACCATTAATTTTCCAAATTGAATTTTGAATGAGGTCTTATCTTCGAAAAGTATATAAATTTCCCGAAAAGTATATAAATTTCTTTATTTGTTTGTATACCAATATCCCGATAATTATATAATTTTTTTGATTGTTGGTATACCAATCTCCTGACAAAGGTATAATTGCTTTAGAATGTATTCACGTTTTTTAGATGATAATGTGGAAAAATAGAAGGGGGGGTTGAATAGTTTTACGTCCTTTTAAAATTTATAAACACAAGTTTGTTTTAAAAACTTCGATTCTAGTTTATGTGAATTCAATACTTGCACTATATGAACAATTGTATGATAACTAACTAACAAAACTAATATAGTAAAGATAAATAAATAAGTAATGAGAAGAGTTAGAAAGATCAAACCACAACACAAGGATTTATAGTGGTTCGGCTACAAGGACACCTTCCTTGTTCCTACTCCACTCCCCGAGTCACCTACTCGAGAGTTTTCTTCACTATGTCAACAAACTCCCTTATGGCGGAGAAAACCGTACACACCAATATACACACCAATTTACACACCAATCTTCACACCAATCTACACACCAATCTACACACCAATCTTCACACCAATCTTCACACCAATCTACACACCAATCTACACACCAATCTTCACACCAATTTGCTACACACCAATCTTCACAACTATCCTACCTCACTACTAATCAACTTCTACTATCTACACAACTTCTATATCTTCTAAACAATTAATCACAAGCACAACACAATATTCACAAATGAATATATATACACTATACACAACTACTCTTCAACACTTCTTGAACTTGGTTGTAGAGAGTTCTTCTTTTGCACTTAGAATGAGAATGGATGATGAGGGATTGAATCACTTGAAACAAGGATTAATATACAAATGATCAAAGGGTTTTGGATGAGTTTTAGATGGTTATAGATCTGAAAATTTCATGCAAAAGGTGAGGAAAAATTCCAGAATTAAGGTGGTATTTATAGGGGAAGAAATCTGACAGTTTCTGACAGGGGAGCCTGGCCGGTCCCCTTAAAGCATGGCCGGCCCCCTTAAAATTAAGGGGACCGCCCCTTATAATTAAGGGGGCCGCCCAACTGTAACGGCCAGAAAACTTGTCTTTTAGTGGGGAAAGTTTATTTGGTGAAAAACTAACTGATTTTGGTTAAATATTTGAAATCATATATTTAGTATGATTAAGACATTTTTCCTTAATACCAAAAGTGTTTTTCAAAAATATATAATAAGATTATATAATTAAATAAACTTTGTATTAGTTAATTAAATACCCCTTTGATCATGAGATGTATTAAGCACTTGTTTATCCATACCTTAAGTGATTAAGTTGGATATAATGATATAAACTAGCTTAATACTTGTTTACGTAGTAATCAAACGATTGACGAGTTTACATTTTGTGATCGTCAAAATATAGAGATATTGAAAAATATAAATAACGTTTTCATACATTATTTATGTCAACAATCTCCCCCTTTTTGATGATTACAAAATTTAAACTCATTAGTCGAAAATTAGTCTATATACAAGTATTAGAGTGAGTTTATATCACTTCTCCCCCTTTTTGTGAGCATCAAAAAGGTTATCCCGTGTTAATAGAAGCTCCCCCTCGTTTTGAGGCTAAAAGAAATCGAGAAATGGATATCTTGCAAAAATATTTAGTAGCAAGCAACATATATATGTATATAGCATGTAAAAATATAGACTAAACATAACCATTTCATTAATCAAGGAAAATAATACATCAAGCATTACATCAACAAAAGGAACAAGTAATGCTACAACTAACAAAAGCCTTTAAAGGCTTACAATCATCATAGAAATAATAAACCAAGTCTCAAACATGAGAGTCCTCTCTAGAGCTTGCCATCCAAAAGGGTTTAACACAATTTTATTTGTGAATCACCATACATGTTTAATTGGGAGGAATGGATGGTGAACATGGAGATGGTGATGGAGGAGGAGTGTTTGTTGATGGTGGTGGAGGTGTTGTGTTTGTTGTTGGTGGTTGATGCAACATGTTTTCAATATGAGAAAACATGTATTGGATCTCATCTCTTAATCCGAACACAATTGTTCGGTTGTGAATGCAACAAAGGCAAGTGTCTCCATGAGCTTCAAGTAAGCTCCATGGGACGGGGTTATAGGTTGGTGGGTTGATAGGAGATGATGAGAAATGTGCATCAAGAGGTGTTAATGGTGATAATGAGAGAGTTAATGCAAGGGTGGAGTGTTCATTGGTAGGTTGTGATGGTTGAACCATTGGTGGAGGAGATAAGTGGGTGTTTATGTAGTCATTAATGGATGAAGTGGATGGTATGGAGGAAGTAGAATTTCCATTTGTTGAGGGTGTTTTGGAGGGTGCATTTGGTGCACTAGGAGATGAACATTGAGGTTGTGGTGATGGGGTGGTGTTGTCTTCATTTGTAAGATCAATGAAGAGTTGTTTGGGTGGTATAATGACAAGTTTTTGTTTCTTGGCATTGTTTGAATGGGTGGTTCTTGGTGATGACATGATGATGGTTTATGAGTGATGAGGATGATGAATTATGAATTAAACATGCATGGGGATTATATAGTGGGAAAACATGTTTAGAAGTGGAATTATTTTGAAATTGTAATGTTATATTCCAAAATCAGTTTGGTTTTTAAGAGTAATGATAGCTGGGACTAGCAAAAGGGATCACATGATGCAAAAGAAAACAGTGTAAAAACTGCTTCAGATGGCCGGTCCCCTTAAATGGTGGCCGGTCCCCTTAATTTTAAGGGGGCCGCCCTTTATGATTTAAGGGGGCCGCCCATCTGACGACCCAGAAATCAAAAATTTTCCAAAATTTTCTGGAAAGATGTTATGTTCTGGTTTGAATGTGCAGCAAGCTCAATTTGGACATTTCACATTTGTTTTGGTTTATTAGAAAGCATATATGTCATATAGTTATATAACCATTAACTAATCATGCAAACATATATATAGATCAAGAGAAACATGCATAAAAATATCAAAGACAATCAAGTTATCATCCTAAACACATATTCAAATAACAAGTATTTCCGAATAAACTTCGGACAAATAGCACACAAGACATAAAAATAAAACATTGTTAAACAAACATAATCCGACCACATCATTTCTTTATCTTCCCGAAGATACCCTTCAAAATCTTCCCAATAGATTTGAAGCCACCTCTAACTTCTTCGTGCAAGCTCTTTTGTCTTCTAAGCATCTCGGTAGTTCGTTCATGAAGCACTTCTTCAGTTTGATCACTTGGAGATGGAGTAGAATAGTTGGGATAATCAAGATCCTCTAAATTGTCAACGAACTCAGAAAACGAAGGGGTACTAGCATCATCGATGTTTTCCTCCTCCTCATCATCATCTTGCCTTGAGGATGATCCATGAAAGCTATGATGACGAGGTTTACCCTTGTCACTTCGAGTTCGTCGAGCTTGTTTTAGAGCGAGAGTACGTAGAGTGGGGTAGATGGACTCATAAATACTATTGTCAAGATCGGGGTAGTACTCGATAACATGACGATAGATACGAGTAAGGAACATTCCATATGGAAGGTTGGCTTTGGGAGTTTTTCTAGCACACTCAATCCGTTTGATAAAGAAGTAGGCCAAATTGTACGGCTTTTCGACAGCTATACAATACAACATGTGAGCAAGGCTAGCCGGGAGATGGTCCCGGTGACCTCCAGTACCAAACGCATTCTCACGAAAGAGTTTTTCCCAACGCTTCATGTGTGGGCTTAATTCTTTGAGGAGAAGTTGGAATGGGGAGATTTGAACGTTTTTGGATTTTATTTTTCGACTTGTGGTGGCACGATCTATACCAAGGACTTGACGAATTTCGTCGGGATGAGGAATTTCGTCGAGATATGGACCGAAGGTTGGTCGATAGCGATTAAGAGATTCGAGGTCCCACTCGTTTGAGAAAACGGCTTGACCTCTAAATGGAATTTGGAGGATATGGCCAAATTGTTCGAGAGTTAGGGTGATAAATTCATTTTGAATCATGAAAGAGATGGTGATGAAGCCAAGATCATTGGTTTGGACGGTGACTTGGCTATAGAAATCCATAATGAAGCGAGGAATAATAGGTTCATTAATTTCATAAAGACAATTGAAGTTGATGCTTGAAAACAAGCGATTTATGTATTCGGATTGAGCAAAAGCAAGATCTACTACACGTCCCTCATGAATATTTCTATCTTCAATTTGACGATAGATAAGTCCAATGGAAGGAGATGTGGTAGGGAGTTGAGAAACTTTGGGAATGTAGTTTTTAGTGTGAGAAAGATCTTCGGTAGTTGCTTTGGGCATTTTCACCTAAACACATCAACAATACAAAAAGACCAAAATAAATATAAAGAAGGATAAAAGTATATGTTTATTGTTAAGGCTTATGTTGGAACGTAAACATACTTCGTTGCTAATCCTAAGAAGTAGATTATCATGTTCCTTAATGTTGTTTTTAACTCGTTCTAGATATATTTTACGAAGTTTAATGGGTGGTTATGGACAAATCCAAACGCCCTTTAAACATCTATATATATCATGAAATTTGCTAGATTTTCATTAGATTGTAAAACTAGCTATTTCTTGCGAGTTTCTTATGCATGTAATTTGTTTTTGAAAAAGATGGTTTGTATTTTTACTTAAAAATGTCATTTTTAGTAATAAACCAAACGCTTCCTTAACTAGTGACTTATAACTCAAGTGCGTCAATATACATATGAATTATATATCTTGACGAGTTTGATAAACATTTTTAAGGTTTATAATTATAACAAAGTTTTATAAAAATTATAATGACTATGTTTTGATATTATTTGGACATAATCCAAACACCCCTATATTGTGAACCAACCTAGTTTTTCTTAGTAAAAAAAAATGTAATTTCAAGTTTTACAAGTTACACAAGTATAATGTAATTAGTTTTAATACGTTTTCAAGACATTATTCAACAATGTGTTTACTAAAATTTTGAAAAGGAGTGTATGAACTTTGAAATTTTTTTTTTGACATTATAGTTTTATGAATATTAGTTTCTAGTGTTGATAAATCATTCTAATCCTATGGGAAGCATTTAGTTATGAGTATTTAAAGTTTAATTTGAAAGAAATTGTGAATTTAAAGAATTTTATAAAAACATGCATAATCATGAGTATGATCGAATATGGTGGAATTAGATGAAATGTGTCATGAAAAACTTACAATATGTAGTGGTGATTGTGTTAGATGAATTTGCCCTTTGCGAATTAACCCGAATTATGTGATTTGGAAGTGATTTTAGGTGTTTTTGGGTTTTGAATTTCGTCACAGCAGAAGCAGGGAAAGAGAGGGATGAAAAAGTGGAGTGTTTGGCAAAAGGAAGAAAGGGAAAAGCGGGCTTGAGCTCTCAGAGGGCCGGTCCCCTTAAACATTAAGGGGGCCGCCCTTGTATTGGCTGCCGGTCCCCTTAAACATTAAGGAGGCCGCCCTTAAAAATTTGATATTTCAAGTTTTGGTTTCTGGAACAAACAAGAAAATATTTATATATATATATACTAGATTTATATTTAATCAAAAATACGTTGAGGAGTATACGCACGAGAGGAATTACTTGACATTTTTACTTGACATTTTGTCAATAAAATTTTCTTGATCGTTTCGGATGAAATTCATCAAGTTGTCAAGCAAACGAGAAAGTTGTGGAAGGTTTATAAGTATATATATATAAATAATTTATATAGTATGGGCTTATAAGACGAGAACATAGGAGGGAGACGTATGCAACGGAAGCCGGGAGTTTGTTTCATTCATAGATTTTTCGACTCATCTCACTTCATCAGCATGAGTGTTGATTGAACATTAAAGTTCAATAAGGCAAATGGGGAAAAGAAATGTTCGTAAACGAACAATCTCTAGTTCTAGAAAATCAACAAATGAATTTCCTAGGTTATAAGATCCTAAATATAGCTAAGTATATATATATATATATATATATATATATATATATATATATATATATATATATATATATATATATATATATATATATATATATATATATATGTATATATGTATATTTAGATATAATATAGAAAAAAAATAGAGATTAATAAGTCAAGTAAAATCACAAAAATATAACACACTAAACTAAGCATGCATTTCTAGACAAGGAACTTAAAAGGAAATGTGTACCTTTTGTCTTTAATGCGTTAATCTTCAAGGTCTTCAAGAAGTAAATCGGACAAGAGGTGACAATGAAAAGTTCCATGTTTGGATGGCGAATATTATTTACGTTGGTGCCCATTGTTTCATTTGTCCAAAGTTATTTGGTCCGAACATGTTTTGTATTTGACTTGGATGCATATAAGGTGGAAACATTCCCCAAGGATTGAAGTTCCACATTTGTTGATTATAGTTAAAGTTTCGTCTATTATGGTTTGTTCTTGGTTGAGGTGTTTTAGGTCTAGGATAAGAATTATTTGGTTTTCTAGGTGGTGGAGTTTTAGATCTTGTTTTAGATTTAGATGATCCAACTTCGGTTTTTAAAGATGGTTTATAAAATGGCTTTATTTCTTCATTACTAGCGATAGGTATTATTTTATTTTTTATGAGTAAATGTTTAGGATTAAGTATTGAAGGTTTTGGTTCATTTTCAAATTTAACGTTTTTAGCTCCACTTGTTGAAGATTCAGTTGAGTTAAATCCTAGTCCGGTTTTATCTCCTGATATTCTTTGAATACTTATTATTTTACTAAGTGAGTTACTACTATTTTCAAATTTATCAAGTTTGCAGATTTCATCCTTAAGTATGTTGTTTTCACTTTTAAGCTCTTGACATGTTTTACATTCTTCAACAATTTCTTTTCCTTTTTCAAGTTGATGTATTTTAATTTTTAGTTCAAGCACTTCATTTTCTAGTTGGTTGTTTATGTATTTTAGTGATTTATTTTTAGCCATAACTAGTTGTCCTATTTTACATAATCTATTGTATTCACTATCTAAATCTTTTTCATCTAATGATAGATTTTCATCACTAAAGTATTCGGATTCGGAACGTACCTCATTTGATGATTTGGCCATGAGACACTTTTCATCCTTTGTTGTTTCATTCTCATCTTCATCACTATCACTCCAAGCACCTCCAACGAATGCTCTTTGATTTTGATCTCTTGTCATCATTGGACATTTTCCAATGAGGTGATTCGGATCACCACACTTGAAACACTTTCTCTCATTCTTGCTATACTTGTCATCATTATTCTTTTGAGATGTTCTTCTTTCATCGTGTGGTTGTCTAACAAATCTTCCTCGCCTTTTGAAGAATTTCTTGAAGTCTCTTACGGCCATGGCATATTCTTCGTCATCGCTTTCGGAAGATGAGCTATCTTCGTTGTTGGATTCCTTTCTAGCTTTCAAGGCGATTGACTTGCTTTGCTCACGTTTTCCTTTAACCATTTCAGAGTCCTTCTTTATAATTGCTTCGTAGACTTTCAGATTTCCAATTAATTCATCAAGTTGTAGTGTTGACAAATTCTTTGATTCTTCAATAGCCGTCACTTTAGCTCGCCATTTTGGGTGAAGAGCTCTAAGAAATTTCCTAACAAAATTCTTACTAGAAAAATTCTCATCAAGTGCTTTTAAACTTGTGATGATAGTGTTAAATCTAGCAAAAGCATTATCAATTGATTCCTCTTCCGGAATCGTGAATTGTTCATATTGTTGAACAAGTAGATCAATTTTATTATCTTTGACTTGATTATTACCTTGGTGAGTTATTAATAAAGAGTTCCAAATTTCTTTTGCGGTTTCACACATAAAGATCCTTTCGTACTCTTTACGTGGTAGCGCATTGTAAATAACCATTTTTGCTTCATTATTTTTAGCAAGTTTTCTTTTTAAATCATCATTTTGTTTTTCAAAAGGTACGATTTCATCTTTCTTAGTTTCAGGGTTATTTTGAATAGGTAAAAAATCACCATTGGTAATGATATGCCAAAGATCTAGATCTTTTGATTTCACATAAGTTTCGAATCGATTTTTCCAATATAAAAATCCATCACTTTCAAATAGTGGTGGTCTTTGCATAGATTGCCCTTCTAAATATTTTTCAGATTTCATAGATCGTTACAAGTTTTAAAATACAATATATTTTAAAAATCTTGCTAGACGTGGCTCTGGTACCAATTGTGGAAAACTAGAAGGGGGGGTTGAATAGTTTTACGTCCTTTTAAAATTTATAAACACAAGTTTGTTTTAAAAACTTCGATTCTAGTTTATGTGAATTCAATACTTGCACTATATGAACAATTGTATGATAACTAACTAACAAAACTAATATAGTAAAGATAAATAAATAAGTAATGAGAAGAGTTAGAAAGATCAAACCACAACACAAGGATTTATAGTGGTTCGGCTACAAGGACACCTTCCTTGTTCCTACTCCACTCCCCGAGTCACCTACTCGAGAGTTTTCTTCACTATGTCAACAAACTCCCTTATGGCGGAGAAAACCGTACACACCAATATACACACCAATTTACACACCAATCTTCACACCAATCTACACACCAATCTACACACCAATCTTCACACCAATCTTCACACCAATCTACACACCAATCTACACACCAATCTTCACACCAATTTGCTACACACCAATCTTCACAACTATCCTACCTCACTACTAATCAACTTCTACTATCTACACAACTTCTATATCTTCTAAACAATTAATCACAAGCACAACACAATATTCACAAATGAATATATATACACTATACACAACTACTCTTCAACACTTCTTGAACTTGGTTGTAGAGAGTTATTCTTTTGCACTTAGAATGAGAATGGATGATGAGGGATTGAATCACTTGAAACAAGGATTAATATACAAATGATCAAAGGGTTTTGGATGAGTTTTAGATGGTTATAGATCTGAAAATTTCGTGCAAAAGGTGAGGAAAAATTCCAGAATTAAGGTGGTATTTATAGGGGAAGAAATCTGATAGTTTCTGACAGGGGAGCCTAGCCGGTCCCCTTAAAGCATGGCCGGCCCCCTTAAAATTAAGGGGACCGCCCCTTATAATTAAGGGGGCCGCCCAACTGTAACGGCCAGAAAACTTGTCTTTTAGTGGGGAAAGTTTATTTGGTGAAAAACTAACTGATTTTGGTTAAATATTTAAAATCATATATTTAGTATGATTAAGACATTTTTCCTTAATACCAAAAGTGTTTTTCAAAAATATATAATAAGATTATATAATTAAATAAACTTTGTATTAGTTAATTAAATACCCCTTTGATCATGAGATGTATTAAGCACTTGTTTATCCATACCTTAAGTGATTAAGTTGGATATAATGATATAAACTAGCTTAATACTTGTTTACGTAGTAATCAAACGATTGACGAGTTTACATTTTGTGATCGTCAAAATATAGAGATATCGAAAAATATAAATAACGTTTTCATACATTATTTATGTCAACAGATAAGAACAAAAGTTGTGTGAAATCTAATATATATGATTTTCTTCTTATCATGACCCGAATTTTCCTAAGGAGGGCTTCTTTTCTTCATAATGCACATCACTGTTAGTTTTAACGGATAAAAATTAATGAATATGTCCGGACTTGAACTCGAGACTTCGGGATTGCACACTTTACGTATGAGTTTCAATTAATTAATAAGTATTGTTTTAGTGACGAATAATTATTAAATTCACAAAATGATCGTTGGAGGAAAGATGAAGGACTGAACTTATAATAGAGTTCAAGAAAAACATGGAATGGGCTTGTAAAACCCATGTTTGGCCAAACCCAACCCATTAGGGTGTAGGGTTTGTGTCTTGTGCTCCAAGATGTTGATTAGTATATAAACAAACCCCTTTGTTCATTCTAATCATCCCTTGGTTCACTTGCAAACCAAATCTCCTTCTCTTTCTCCTCTTGAGTTAGAAATCGAACTACACCCTTATAGGGTTCCTACTAGATTTCTAAGCTCAAAACCATTCTTGTTTAGTTGATCAACTACACCCTTCTAGGGTTCCTACACGATCTTCTAAACATTGTGTTTGGATTGCTTGTGAATTAAGAACCTAGCTTTTCTTATTGAAACGCTACTAATACGTGTGTTCAAGAACGAAGTGTTGGCATACTTTTGCTAACAAGGTGATTTGCCCTATTCGACTAACCCTAGTCGATCCACCATTAAACCCAATTAGGGTTTATAGTTCTTGTTCCATTGGTTTCTTGTTCTTGCTAGAAATCACAAAGAGGTACGCATCCATTTATATTCAGTTAATTTATTATTTGTATTTGATCTATTCCGCTGCGTACTCGTTGATGTTTATATGTTTATAGTTTATTATTATTCATATATTCCAACAGTGGCATCAAGAGCCGTTAATACATTATAATGAATTACCGAAACACATAAAATTGAATCGTTTGATTATAACATGCTTGGTGTTCTTATGTTTTTATTTTTTCATAAACCCTAGTTTTTATTTTTATTTCGAATTTATTTAATTATTTATATATATGTCGAAAGTTTTTTATTTTTATTTTTTATTTTTATTTTATTTTATTTTTTTTTAAAAGAAATTAGGGTTTGATGAATTATGTAATAAAAAATTGTAGAAACCCTAGGTTGCATGTAATTTATGTGTATGGATATTGTTATATGCCGTTTGGTTGCGTTCCTTGATTGACATGATTATTTGTATAATATGTGCAATATGGGCATTCATGACACACTATGCATGTGTTGTTATGGATTATGATTTGTTTGATTTCATGCTTATTTATGCGATTTTATTATAATTGATAAATTGTTTAGTAAATATTATGTATAAAGATTACTAAAATTTGATTAATTATAATATTAGGGAAGACCCTATTAATCATGTATTAAATCAATAGTGTGTTTTAATATTGATTTTAATTTGCATGACCATTATTGTTGTTGTTTGTTTATTTTATTTTATTACTTTTGTTTTATATGTTTTTAACATGATAGTAACAAAGGGTAATTTCAATAAATAAAATATTAAACGGACTTAATAATGGTGAAATCTTGTTTTGAGCTTACTTAATAAATCTTGGACCTTTGGTTGATTGATCGCGACTGTATTAAGTGGTTGAAAGGTGGAACTAATTATGACAAACTATTAAAGTGGGTATAAGGATGGCTACGCATTAAATTGCGGCCTTAGTGAGCCTCCATTCTGGCTTACCGCTCGCCTGTGAGTCATATTTTAGTCTTTACCTAACATCCATGATAACTACGAAGCACTTAAGGCAAAGTTGTAAGTTTCTCAACGCCTCAATAAAAAGTTTGGAGATTTAAGCTCGTAAAGAAACTAATGAGTAAAAGTTTTTTTTACATGAAACATATGCTACAAGATGAATGCATGACTAGGATTCTCTTAATTGCAAGGTAAGAGATCAATGGTCTAATAGGACTTATACATTTAATGTGTAAGATTATCTTATGTAGAACATGTGTCATGATTATAAGACTACTTTTATGTCTTATGATATTCTAATTAAAAGAAACACTTGAATTTACAATTTACGTCAGGGTGTAACCTGCCTAGATTGCAATAGAAAGGTAAACTACATGATTTCATTACTAGCAGATCAACTGATGTAATGGAATTATGTGAGGTTGCACTTTCTTAAATTGGATAATTCATAAAATAACATAAGCAAATGAAGCAGTAAATTAACTTGAAATTACTATTGAAACCAAGTGGTGGTGTTCACAAATACTTTAGTTATTTATGTTTATATCTTCTTATAAACATGAAGTCTTTTAACTATTACAAGACTTAAAATAAAGTAAGACGTTAAACTTGTTATGTTTCAAACAAGAACTTATTGAGTTGATCAATGATGCACAACGTAAAGTGGGAATATAACAGTTTATGTCTTCTTAAGACATGAACATGAAGTAACTTGTTCAAAAGGTACTTATGTTATATAGCATGCAATTGGCTTGGAAATTCTATTGTACCACTAAGTTGACTTAGTTGGTAAATAGGTAAGCCAAAGGGAATAAGTTTATCTTACATATTGTTTGTTTGTCTCACAATATATTAATTCTAATGAAACATCACAAGTTGGTGGTGTGTTCAGTTAGGAAAAATCAAACTCTTGTTATATTGTTTGGTTAAAAGATAAGTATGACTTCTTTTCTTCCAAAAGTTATCAAGGTTAGAAAATTGAGTATGAATTGAATATACTCAATAAGACTCCAACCTAGAAGATTAAATAAGACATTATGGAATGTGATGAATCACACTAAAGTCTTAAAATGAAGTTCTGATTTTGTTAATAAGTAGTTTTAACAAACAAGAGTCAGAAACTGTAAAATATTTTGTAATATCCCAAATGAGAACGATTTAGTGTTGCTCATCTTGCTAAAGTATTTATAAAATACAAAAGGCAAGTGGGAGTTTTGTTTAGATCTTGAAAGATCAAAATTACAAAATATATAATCTTCTAAAACCACACTAGTGAAAATCATGATGAGGTTTGAAATGTAAAGGTTAAATCTCAACATGATGAAACTCTCATTCATAGATCCGTAGGGATGTCTCAGATAGTTAATTAATATGCTGAGAATTATGAATTACAGGATCTAAGTAAGCCTGTTAATCATAATGACGCATTTACTAATTATGGTAAATTGCTCATACTATGAATGTTAAGATGCTGTCCATAAAGATAAATTAACTTTGAAAACTTGGTTTATCTTAATGAAGATGAGTTTCTGCAAGAGAAGAAAAACCCTAGAGGTTTAAATCTTTGCATAAAGAATCATATGGACAAAATTGTATACATATTTTAATGTATGTCTTATGACAAGATTATTAATCATACTTAAGTAATTAACTATGATTGAATACTCTTTCCTAAGCACATTAAAATACAAAGATGGTAGTTATCATATTCATTTTTATGAATATGAAATTTGACAATGGATTATAAAACCTCCTTCTTATATACTTACTTAAGTGAGGACGATGAGTAATTAAGAGTTTTATAAATTCATTTAATCTTGAAAGTATACAAAATGTAAGAATCCAAGTATGGATAGATGCATGCATCAAGGAGATAAATCTTATGTTTAAATATTAAATCTATGTTTTGATTTATAATTTAAAATAAGATAACTCCTAAGTAATTCTGAAAGCTAGTGGGAGTATTATGTTTACTTATTTAAATCATATATGTTGTATAACATATAGGAAGTAACATTCTATATAAGTTAAATGGTAAGTCATAACTTGGAATGAAACTTTACTTGAAAGATTTAACAAGTACAACCTTGAATATATGTTTATTGATGTAAACATGTGCGGTAAATGAATCTAATAGAACATGATATATCATTTAGAAAGTTTAAATGGATATGTAGCACATGAATGAAATTAAGTTGGACACAAGAATTTTTCATGTACATCATGTTGTTGTTATATCATGCTTTGATAAAAGATGATTTGACAACATTGATATCTAATGAAAGATATTAGATAAGTTGTGTAATGAATATTCTAAAGGAATATATTTGGATATAGAATCACATCCTCAGCCTGGAACAATTTCTAGATTCTATAAATGAACAATTTGTAAAATTGTCATAGCCAACAAACTTGAAAGTTTGGAAGGAATAAAACATTACACATTGAAGTTTACGGAAAAGAGCATATTGTTGTTTGCATACAATGATGCTAATATAAAAATTGAGATGACACTCAATACTAGTCATGGAAGGATTTCATCCTTATTAATAGCCATGTGTACTAGTTATGCTTAACGAAAAGCATAGTTGCATTATACGTTAAAGAATAAGAATACTTTAAACTTTAAAGGTTTGGAAGTTTAATTACCATAAATTGTATGTTGAGGATGTCATACACATTTTATGATGTATTATGTGGTTATATCAAATTATTTGAATGCACATATACAAGAATTTCATTATTGAAATAAATATTCTCAAAATTCCGATAGATCAAAGTTAGTTGCATAATGCCTTGTCAACAAGTATGATTACTTGAGGCATAATTGTCAACAAGTATGATTGGTATTACTTGAGACAAAATTCATTAATGAGAATTTTCATGCATTGATCTATTTAGTATTTGGATAAAGGATTGTAAACAATAATTATTCAAATGAAATGAAGTATTGTGTTATGTTTATTTCTATTCATAAATATTGTATCCTATATTTGCATGTTTAATCCATGAATAACTTAAGTTATTCTAAATTGTCCGTTGTCAATTAATGATATGGGAGTATCATTGAACTAAGACAAATGTGAGATTTGGTATAATATATATAAATATATTGATGCGTGGACACGCCAAATTCACATGATATTCAATACTGGATAAATTGGATATAGGACAAAATCCCAATTACATGATTGTACTTATGGATGTTGTCATTAGAGTAAATCATGAATATTTATCCTCAGACTTGAGATACTAGGTAACTACTGTGGATGTAGCTCATTTTCTGTGAGATAATCTAACACTATCCGTAACTGGTAGTTATAAGGATTATTTTCAGAGGTGATGCGAAGTTCATAGGTTATGCTTTTAGTCAATACAGGATTTGGTTCCTTCAAATTTGTTTTGAAGTTTAATACTGTTTGGCCACTCGTAGGATTAACAAGATGTTTGCATGGCCATGCCCAAGGTGTATCTGGAATGTGTTCAGATGAATTGGTAATCTTGCTTGATCATAAATAACGAGAAACACTAGTTAATTATGGAATGACTTCGATCCATATCCATATTAACATAGTATTAGAATCAAAAGGATAAGTATGATGATGAATCATCAAAGGTGGTTTTTTTTCCAGGAAACCATACTCGTGATCGTTCTGGGGACATTGGCGTGTTATGCTAGACTAACCATTGTCATTATTACATTAATGTATATCCGAGTGGGAGCTGTTAGTTTTAACAGATAAAAATTAATGAATATGTCCGGACTCGAACTCGAGACTTCGGGATTGCACACTTTACATATGAGTTTCAATTAATTAATAATTATTGTTTTAGTGACGAATAATTATTAAATTCACAAAATGATCGTTGGAGGAAAGATGAAGGACTGAACTTATAATAGAGTTCAAGAAAAACATGGAATGGGCTTGTAAAACCCATGTTTGGCCAAACCCAACCCATTAGGGTGTAGGGTTTGTGTCTTGTGCTCCAATATGTTGATTAGTATATAAACAAACCCCTTTGTTCATTCTAATCATCCCTTGGTTCACTTGCAAACCAAATCTCCTTCTTTTTCTCCTCTTGAGTTAGAAATCGAACTACACCCTTATAGGGTTCCTACTAGATTTCTAAGCTCAAAACCATTCTTGTTTAGTTGATCAACTACACCCTTCTAGGGTTCCTACGCGATCTTCTAAACATTGTGTTTGGATTGCTTGTGAATTAAGAACCTAGCTTTTCTTATTGAAACGCTATTAATACGTGTGTTCAAGAACGAAGTGTTGGCATACTTTTGCTAACAAGGTGATTTGCCCTATTCGACTAACCCTAGTCGATCCACCATTAAACCCAATTAGGGTTTATAGTTCTTGTTCCATTGGTTTCTTGTTCTTGCTAGAAATCACAAAGAGGTACGCATCCATTTATATTCGGTTAATTTATTATTTGTATTTGATCTATTCCGCTGCGTACTCTTTGATGTTTATATGTTTATAGTTTATTATTATTCATATATTCCAACAATCACTCTTATTCTTATTCTTGTTTTTCTTCTTTTGAGCTTTCTTTTCCTGTGCATAAGAAGCTCTCTTTTCTCAACCTCACATTTTGAGTGTTGTATCTAAAAGTTGATTCTCTTTTTTGCTTCTCACAGATATACCAGTCTACTTCATTCTATTTTTCCTGGTCTTTCGGTTTTGGGCGTCTAATGTGCCTATTGTTAGTTTCCAACAAGTCTTTAACCTATGTAATGTTTCTTTCTCTATCAACTTGAGAGGAAGAAAATCTTGGGCTTGCATTAAAATGCTTCTTTAGTGACTTTATGAGCCTCAGATACGATCTTTTCAGAATCAAGTTATCAACTTCTGAGTCAAATGTATCTTTACTAGTCATTCTTCTTTCTCTCATAGTCGTCCTCATAAATCTTATTGTTTCAATTACAGAATACGCTCTATAATAAAGGAAGAAAAAAAAAGATATATGTGACATAGAACTTGATGGAATGATTCGGAAAAGTATGGACTGTGAGGCCATAAAGTCTCTAAAGAGGCAATTTAATGAAAACACAAGACTTTCTTCCTCTCAAGATGGTTTTCATCTTGGTCTTGCATTAAAATGCTTCTTTAGTGACTTTATGAGCCTCAGATACGATCTTTTCAGAATCAAGTTATCAACTTCTGAGTCAAATGTATCTTTACTAGTCATTCTTCTTTCTATCATAGTCGTCCTCATAAATCTTATTGTTTCAATTAGAGAATACGCTCTATAATAAAGGAAGAAAAAAAAGATATTGTGACATAGAACTTGATGGCATGATTCGGAAAAGTATGGACTGTGAGGCCATAAAGTCTCTAAAGAGGCAATTTAATGCAAACACAAGACTTTCTTCCTCTCAGATGGTTTTCATCTTATTTTTCTTTTTCAAGTCCTTGTTATGAGCATGTAGTGGCTCAATAAGCGAATAATATCTCTTGTAATTGCTATATCTATGTACATTGCTAAGTTCTAATTTCATAAATAATAAGTATTTACTTTCTATCGTTAATGCTCTTGCACTAAACCTTGTTGTGTATTAATGTTGTTTAACAATTTAACTATATGCTGTCTTATCAAACTTCTAGTAGTATAGCTCTATAAATTAATAATATTGGAACCGAGATATTTTATTAATTTAGTGAGATATTGTTATATCAATAAATTAATAATTTATTAATTTAAAGAAGCTTACGTATCGCCTTTAAATTTCCACTTCGAATATACTAGTTACAATGTATACTAGTTAGAAATGAAAAATAAATTAAAAAAAAACAAGCTTCAATTAACATTTTATGAATTCAAAGCATTAAAAAAATTGTGGAATTTTTAAATAATTATTAAATTATAGTTTCGTTGGTGTGTGTATATATATATATATATATATATATATATATATATATATATACACACACACACACACACACGCACACACACACACTGGGGTTTAAAAAACTTATTATCTTATTATTTATCATTCCAAATTTGTACAGGTCCCAAGTTGGGACTGGACAAATTATTAATTTTATCGAGTTTATTAATTTTTCGAGTATTAATTTATAAATATTTTATTGTGTTATACTCTTCTAGTACATGTCACATTATTGTGATTTTCTTCCTTTCTAGGAAAATTTTCATTTATTCTTAGAATAAAACTTCAATATAAGTGGTTGTAAATAATAAAGTGTAATATGTTCCTTGATTCAATTAAATCCTATATTTAGAAAAGCAAAGATTACTGAACTTTATTGAAAATTCAAGATTTAATTTAGAGTTTTCAAAATTGTTCAAAATTATTCATTTTTGTTAGATGATAACAACAAAAGTTGTATGAAATCTTGTTTAAATCGCTCTAACAATTTCAAAAACGCACAAGGTTATTTTAAAATTTCTTGCACTATGTTATTTCCACCCAAACTAGGGGTGAGCAATCCCGACCGAATCCTGACATATCCTGATCATCCCGAAACCGAACCGTTATCATTGCCTTTCCCTTTCCCGAGTTTGAACTTGTAACCTCTCGTAAATTTCCCTTACGATTAATAAATGCATACGAATACATAAAACGATGTTACAAGGAATTAACACCATTTTACGGGTAACAATTTTTTTTTTTTTATGATATGACTTGATATTGAACCACTATGACAACTTTGATTGACTATTTACCCAGGAACGATGCTTACACACAACCTAGGTTGCCTATAATTATTGCGAACGATAACTAATTATATAACGCGTTTATATTTAATAATACATTTCGTCTAAATAACGTATACTATTTATATATTCCCCGAAACTACGAAACTTCCCGAGAACGCTCACTAATATTTTTGAACTTCGACACGATAATCGAGACACCCCAGGTGGGCCCCCAACACCCTTTGGGCCACGAATCCAATTACTAAACCTAACGGACTCCTTTATTTTTCTTTCTTTTGCTTGGGCCGACACCACCAGCAGCCCACAGGCCAAGCCCAAACGCACCCTTTTGTTATTTGGTTTTTGTTTCTGCCAGTCGCGACACTCCCAAACGCACCCTAGTATTTTACGATTTCTACACATAACGAACCAATTTTATTACACATTATGATTCGCCTAGTACCCAAGATACATAAATGATAAATCTTACACCCTCACTCACTTGTTTACTACCCTAGAAATGACCAAAGCAAATCACCAAACGTTCCAAGGAGATAACTACAAAACGTGTCATAAACTTTCTTCCATGCCTCCCCTCCTCCCCTATAGCGAGTGAATGAACATTATGCATCCAAGGAAATGTCAGGAATGTACATGGAACAATCTTACAAGATCTAAGCTATGTAAGCATGCGATTGGACAAAAGGAGAGGCGTTACTATTCGCCTAACATGCACACACCAACACTTGTGATCTTAACTTGTTTCTACCCTTCCAAAAACTGCCTATATAAGCCTCCCATGCAACCTTAATCGTTACATGCACTAAAACAAACCATTACACTAAAAATATTAACGAGGAGGAGCTGTTGGAGGACAAACAAATCGCCAAGAGTACCACGCCTTGAAGTGAACCTAGGAAGCCAAGCTTAGAACCTCTTGAACCTTGGAGGGACGTGAAGTGAACCACGGAGCCTTGTACCATTACACGAACCTTACACTTGTTTTTACGCCACCTTTGATAGGTGAAGTGAGACCTTGGAACCTTATTTCTATTTATATATATATACGTATGTTTATGATATGCACATTCACTTGGAACTTATAAATCGTAAATCTTAAAAACAACATATACGTTTTATGTGTTATACTATTATTTGGTTATGTCATTAACGAGAACCTATAAAAGATTTGAACTTATAATAACGTATACACACTAAAAATCATACGATTCTAAGTCATATGGACATGCACGTAATATACTAAAACACTTAGAATTATTTTGAGTTTTATTGTTTTTGCGTATTGAGTTTTGACCGTGTACTTTGGCCTCGCCATTCTAAATTTCAACACACGACCCGTTAATATTTTTGTACGATCTATTAGCCTAGCTTGTAAAGAAACGGAAATGATAAATACTTGGAGCTAATAACTTCGTTTGATCACTAAACGAGACCCAAAGTAAACCGACATTAGAACTGTTCTCAGAAACTTAAAAACCTTAGGTGGGCCAAAAAGCCCAAAAAGTTCATTTCAGCTTATTACGATAAGCTGAGTGTATAAGCTGTTTTGAAATGTTTTTATAACTTAAAATGATGGATTTCTATAAACCTAGTGTTCCCCCAAACCCCTTGGATCATAAAACCTTAACGGGCCCTTATTTTGGACTCGTTAAGCCCACTAAATGAAATAAGCTAATAAGATGTCGAATTAAGCTTTTCTAAATGTTCTGAGCTTATTGAAATAATAAAAATGTTAAGTTTTGAATTTGGTAAAGTTTGGACTATTTTTGCAAATGTTCGAAGGTTAGGGACTAAAAATGTAAAGTTTGTAAACTTGGGTGAAAAGTATAAAAACTATTTTTCTAAAGGGAATAAACTGTAAATATTTGATATTTGGACTAAGAATGTAAATATTTGATATTTGGACTAAAAATGTAAATATATATAATTTTTGGACTAACGGCGTAAATGTTTTCCGTTAAGGGTAAAAAGTGTAAAATTGAGAAACATGAAGGATTGAATAGTAATATTGATTTTTTGTATAACAATTATATTTTTTATATATATACTTATATATATATATATATATATATATATATATATATATATATATATATATATATATATATATATATATATATATTTGAATATATATATTAAATCGATAAATAATAAACATAACTTATTATATATATATATATATATATATATATATATATATATATATATATATATATATATATATATATATATATATATATACGAATAAAACGTATATAACGAATAACTAAATTTAGACGAATAAAACAATACGTAACCATTATCTATTTTTATACGACATAACATATCACGTATGCACTTTATCGATTACTCATAATTAATAATAAACGTTCGCAATAAAACGAGACTTAAGAACTGAAACGTGCCATATCTTATAGGTTGTGTGTGAAGCCGTTGCCTTGCATCGTTGAGATTACAATTGCTCTACTATCCTACTAAGGTGAGTTCATAGCCTACACTTAACTGATTTCTGTGGGGGGGATACATGCTCAAAAACCGAACACAAGTCTTTTCCTGATCTTATTATTGCTTAAGTAGCTATTGCCAAAAGTCCCTCGATCATGAACCTTAATCACTCGAAAGGTGAACGTAAATAATTATGAATAGATCTATTAGGGATTGACAATCCCCATTTGGTTGCTAGAGGAAAGTCACCAAATGCACGTTATTTGAATATAATAGGTTACTGGCAAATACCTATCTTGGGGGCTATATATTTTACATCATTATTATGAAAATATTGATGTCTGTTGAATCGTTGAGTGTCATGAGCTTAATGCAATAATGAATGTGATTTCTAACTTGTTTATTTGTATCGATATTACAATAAACATCTATCTCTTGTGTTCAAACTCTAAATTTTAAACCTATGAATTTCACTCAACTTTTGTTGACTTTTAGCATGTTTATCTCAGGTAACTAAAAGGAATGGATGGCAACGGCACGAAGTGGGCAAATAAAGAAACGATTATTTCTCTCTAAATAAAACTTGTTGTTGAATAACGAATTCTCTTGGAATTATGAATATTTGGTATTTTAAATTAAACTTAAAACGATCACTTGAATCGTTTTCTATAATTGTGACGAAAGATCCACAATATAATACCCCAAAAGTCTTCCGCTGACATTTTAAGTCTTCCGCTGTATTGATCGATTTTGGGGGTGTTATAGATTGGCATCAGAGCCACGGTTATAGTGAACCAAGTGTTTTTGGAACATTGGACTATAACTACACTTTAAACGGGACAAAATTTTTATAAAATACCATCCTACGCCCTTCGTGCCTACGCATCCCAGTAATTGGTAAAAAGTATTATTTACCCTATAGCATTTTAAATTGGTTATAATTATGCTTACATTTACTAATCGGGAAATTTATTACAGTGTCATGTCTTCGAACACCCACCCTATCAGCTTGTCCTCAAACTCAGGAACTGAAGATGTTACTTCAGCCTATGCTACCTCACCTATGCCTATGTCTCCTGCTACCGACAGATACATGCAAAGCCAGCAATTTCTGCCAGCATCTGACACAGAGGCTTCTCCTCTGGCAACATCTGGTCCGATTCGCCGATCTAGGCAAATTAGACAACTTCAGCCGTATGAAGCAAGTATTGCTGTACCAGCACCAGCTCTTGTCATACCACCTGAATCAGTTGTGCCATCACCACCTGCACCACCAGTAATACCACCAGTACCAACTATCTTCTACAGCCAAACTACTACTGTGCCACTAACACCATCACCTATAGTATCACCTCCACTAGCATCACCACCAGCACCTTACCGAAGTGTCCCTCTATCACCTCACCGAAAGACTTACCCAATCCGCCCTACCACCTCAGAATCTAATGTTCACCGTAGACGCCGAAGGATCCACAAGCGGGCAGATGCTCGTAAATGGTCTTTCTTATTGCCCGTTATGCGATATTGGAGATCTCAAGAAGGAACACCAACAACAAGGGAACTTGGGGAAAGTTCTTACTCTACCTCCCGAATTCTGCCAGTCACTGGGGAACCCATACACCATACCATACCATTGTTAGCTGCAAGAATGGTTCGCCACGAAGACCGACTTGATTCCATCGCTAGTATACTCAACAAGATTCCGCAGGAACTTCTAGAAACCTTTGAAGATGATATGAACAGTCTCATAATTGGTCATCTTGCAATAGAAGATAAGGTTGAAAAGTTGGATTCTCTATTTTGGGAATCAATGGAATTCATAGGAGCACTATGTGGGGCTAACACTTCGACCGAAATAGCATTGGGGACTTTAGACCGAGAAATTGAAAGGATCAACACTGAAAACCTACGCCTTAGGCAAGCCCTACTAGAAGCTCGAGAAAGGGAAAGAGCTCGAGATCAAACCATGGAAACCATGTCCACTGCCATTCAAGAACTCCAAAACCGCCTAGACAAAACCTTAGGAAAACCATGAGACCATCACCTTGTTAAGAAAAATCAATGTCCTACAAATAAGTATATCTTGTCGTGTTTTGTAAACATTTGCACAAGTACCAATAAGTGTTGTAACACCTTGACATTGATTTATGGAAGTTTATTTTATCTTTATTTACGTTGCATTATATCGTAATATATTGGTTCATACAGGTCAAACTTATTCGTAATGTGTGTCATCCCAACATACAAAAATTTACGATTTAAACCTTTTCAATGATCGAATCATTGTAACTACGACCTATATCTAACTATTTATTACTCGATATGTATTTTCAACGTGATAGGATTATTATAAATGTTCTAATAATATACCTTCTTTTATAGCAACATGGCTAGAACTAGGAGAACAACCACGAACGCCGCACCAGCAAACCCCGAAGTTATGACCCCGGCTGCAATCCAACAAGCAATCGCTGATGGCGTTAATGCCGTTTTAGCTGAACAAAATCGTAATAGAGACAGAAATGCACCGGCACCCCGCTACTGCACATATAAAGACTTCATAGCATGTCAACCGACGTATTTCAAAGGAACTGAAGGAGTGTCGAAATTAGCTCAATGGTTTGAAAGAAGTGAAACTGTTTTCCAAAGAAGTGGATGCTCGAAAAACAACAAGGTAAGCTTCGCAACGGGAACACTAATGCAAGACGCTCTATCCTGGTGGAACTCTACCGTTCAAACACTAGGAGCAGAAGCAGCACATCAGCTTACTTGGATTGAATTCAAGGCTAAAATACTAAAGAAGTATTGTCCCCGTTCCGAACTGCGAAAACTCGAGGATGAGTTCCATGCCTTAATAGTGAAAGGAGTTGATTTGAGAAGTTACAACTGGAGATTCCAAGAACTTAGGATACTATGCCCTACCATGGTGCCCGATCATGAGAAGACATTAGAGAAATATGTCGAAGGACTTCCTAGGAGTATTGAAGGAAATGTCACCTCAGCAAACCCGCCAACCTTGGAAGCAGCAATGGAACTTGCTCAAAAACTTCTAGATCGAGAAGTGAAATGCAATGAACTTAAAAGGAAATTGGACGATAAAAGAACCACTCACCATCACAACAACAACCAGCAAAACTACAACAGTCATCACCGCAACAACAACCAACGCAACAATAATTGGAACCACCAACCATATCACAACACTCGAAGCACTCAGCAGCAAAATCAAAGACAAGAAAAACCCCGAGTCTACACCGCTACGGAAGGTGTAGGGTACAATGGACAGAAACCCCTGTGCCAGCGATGCAAACTTCATCACGAGGGTCGTTGTACCGTCCAATGTGACAAATGTCATAAAATCGGTCATCAAACCAGAAACTGTAGGATTCCTGCTACGGGAAGCAACACACTAGCTGTATCATCCACTTGTTTCGGATGCGGAGAAGTAGGACACATCCGGAGAAACTGCCCAAAAGGAAACGAACCAGCCAATGCCCAAGCTAGGGTATACCTACTCGGAGATGGAAACGGGCCCGATGTAGTCACCGGTACGTTTCTACTAAACCATCATAATGCTAGAGTATTGTTTGATTCGGGCGCCGATAAGAGTTTTATATCAGATACGTTTGCCCCTTTACTTAATGTTACCCCCTCTAAGCTAAACACCACCTACGAAATCGAAATGGCTGACGGGAATTTAATAGATACCAATACTATCATGAAAGATTGCACCCTAACCTTATCCGAAAAACCTTTTGCCATTGATCTTATGCCGGTTCAACTTGGTAGTTTCGACGCTATCGTCGGCATGGATTGGCTATCCCACCATTGTGCTAGGATTCACTGTGACGAAAAGGCCGTCCATATACCACTCAAGGATGAAACACTCATTGTCCAAGGCGACAAAAGCAAACCTCGATATGGAATTATCTAATGTATGCGAGTAATAAAATACATGAAAGAAGGATGTCAAGTATTCATGGCCCAAGTTATGGAAAGTAAGTCATCCGAGAAGCAGCTTGATGACGTTCCTATCGTTAGGGATTTTCCTGAAGTATTCCCTGAAGAATTACCTGGCATTCCACCCATACGTCAAGTAGAATTTCAGATTGAACTAGTGCCTGGAGCGGCACCAGTAGCTAAAGCACCTTATAGACTAGCACCATCTGAAATGGAAGAGTTGTC
Organism: Artemisia argyi; assembly: GCA_030686995.1. Taxonomy (NCBI): domain Eukaryota; kingdom Viridiplantae; phylum Streptophyta; class Magnoliopsida; order Asterales; family Asteraceae; genus Artemisia; species Artemisia argyi. The sequence goes on along the minus strand of CM060679.1, from coordinate 177,463,498 downwards.
AGAACAACTAAAGGAATTATCGGATAAAGGATTTATTCGACCAAGCTCATCACCTTGGGGAGCTCCAATTTTATTCGTTAAGAAGAAGGATGGATCCTTTCGAATGTGCATCGATTACCGGGAGTTGAATAAACTTACGATAAAGAATCGATACCCATTACCTCGAATTGATGATCTGTTTGATCAATTGCAAGGATCGAGTGTGTACTCAAAAATTGATCTGAGATCAGGATATCATCAGCTAAGAGTTCGAGAAGAAGATATTCCGAAAACTGCATTCAGAACGCGCTATGGTCACTACGAATTTCAAGTAATGCCGTTCGGTCTGACCAATGCACCAGCAGTTTTCATGGATTTAATGAATCGAGTATGCAAACCTTACTTAGATAAGTTTATAATAGTATTCATCGACGATATTTTGATCTACTCTCGCAACGAAGAAGAACACGCGGGACATTTACGAATCATTCTAGAACTGCTCAAGAAGGAAGAATTGTACGCTAAATTCTCTAAATGCGACTTTTGGATTCACACCGTACAGTTTTTAGGACACATCATCGATAGTCAAGGCATTCACGTAGACCCTGCAAAGATTGAGGCTGTTAAAGGTTGGTCATCTCCTACAAACCCTACAGAGATTCGTCAATTTTTAGGTCTCGCAGGTTACTACCGAAGATTTATAGAAGGATTCTCCAAGATTGCAAAACCTTTGACTAAACTGACCCAAAAGAATGAGAAGTATATCTGGGAAGAAAAGGAAGAAGCAGCCTTCCAGTTGTTAAAACAAAAGCTTTGTGAAGCTCCAATATTAGCCCTCCCAGAAGGAAACGAGGACTTTATAGTATATTGCGACACATCTTATCATGGACTAGGAGCGGTCTTGATGCAAAGAAGCAAAGTGATAGCTTATGCATCTCGGCAACTGAAGAAACATGAGGAAAACTACACGACTCATGACTTGGAGTTAGGAGCTGTAGTGTTTGCGCTCAAGTTGTGGAGACACTACTTATATGGCACCAAATGTACCGTATACACCGACCACAAGAGTCTTCAACACATTTTGGATCAGAAGGATTTGAATATGAGGCAACGTCGCTGGCTAGAGTTGCTCAGCGATTATGATTGTGAGATCCGTTATCACCCAGGAAAGGCTAATGTAGTAGCAGATGCGTTAAGCCGAAAAGAACGATTGAAACCCCTTCGAGTTAGATCACTAGGGATGACTATCTACTCACCGCTTCCATCCCAAATCCTTACCGCGTAGAACGAAGCACTTAAAGAAGAAAACCGACCCAAAGAAAAGATTTACGGTATGCCCGAGAATAAGAATGGTTTCGTGAAGAAATCTGATGGAACACTGTGTTTCAAGGACAGAAGTTGGATCCCGATGATTGGAGGTATTCGTGAACTCATCATGTACGAGTCCCACAAGTCAAAATACTCCATTCATCCAGGTTCCGACAAGATGTATCAGGATTTAAAGAGACTATATTGGTGGCCGAACATGAAGGCTGACATCGCAGAATATGTCGGTAAATGTTTGACGTGTTCAAGGGTAAAGGCAGAACATCAGAAACCTTCAGGCTTACTTGTACAACCAGAACTTCCTATGTGGAAATGGGAACGAATCACTATGGACTTCATCACCAAACTCCCAAGAACCTCATCCGGGTACGACACAATATGGGTTATTGTGGATCGTCTAACAAAATCTGCTCATTTTATACCCATCAAAGAAACCGATGAGATGAATGCACTAGCTCAGATATATGTGAAGGAAACTGTCACTCGACATGGAGTACCAATTTCGATTATCTCGGATCGAGATAGTCGTTTCACCTCTCACTTTTGGAAATCATTACAGAAAGCCTTAGGAACTAAACTAGATATGAGCACAGCGTACCACCCTCAAACTGATGGTCAAAGTGAAAGAACTATCCAAACCTTGGAAGATATGCTCCGAGCATGCGTTATTGATTTTGGAAAAGGTTGGGATAAGCACTTACCATTAGCAGAGTTTTCATACAATAATAGTTACCACACCAGCATAAAAGCAGCACCATTCGAAGCACTATATGGTAGGAAGTGCAGATCGCCCGTCTGTTGGGCAGAAGTCGGAGAAAGACAACTTATAGGACCAGACCTTGTTCGGGAAACAACCGAGAAAATCATTAAGATTAAGCAACGCTTACAAGCAGCCCGAGATCGACAGAAAAGCTACGCAGACCTAAAAAGGAAACCCATGGAATTTCAAATAGGAGACAGAGTCTTATTGAAAGTATCTCCCTGGAAGGGAATGGTACGATTTGGAAAGCATGGAAAGTTGAACCCCAGATACATCGGTCCGTTCAAAATCTTGGAAAGGATAGGACCCGTGGCTTATAGACTAGAACTACCCGAAGAACTTAGTCGGATTCACGACATCTTTCATGTGTCAAATCTTAAGAAGTGTTTATCCGATGAATCTCTCGTGATTCCATTGAAAGAGATTCAACTAGATGATAACCTTATCTTTACCGAGGAACCCATTGAAATTATGGATAGAGAAGTCAAACAACTAAAACAGAACCGTATCCCTATTGTCAAAGTTCGTTGGGACTCCAAGCGAGGACCGGAATATACCTGGGAGCGCGAGGATCAGATTCGCTCCAAGTACCCACATCTCTTCACCTAAGACACCCTTGGCAACTATCTTAGACTGCAATTCCGGGACGGAATTCCCTGTAAGAGGTAGGTAATGTAACCTCTCGTAAATTTCCCTTACGATTAGTAAATGCATACGAATACATAAAACGATGTTACAAGGAATTAACACCATTTTACGGGTAACAATTTTTTTTTTATGATATGACTTGATATTGAACCACTACGACAACTGTGATTGACTATTTACCCAGGAACGATGCTTACACACAACCTAGGTTGCCTATAATTATTGCGAACGATAACTAATTATATAACGCGTTTATATTTAATAATACGTTTCGTCTAAATAACGTATACTATTTATATATTCCACGAAACTACGAAACTTCCCGAGAACGCTCACTAATATTTTTGAACTTCGACACGATAATCGAGACACCCCAGGTGGGCCCCCAACACCCTTTGGGCCACGAATCCAATTACTAAACCAAACGGACTCCTTTATTTTTCTTTCTTTTGCTTGGGCCGACACCACCAGCAGCCCACAGGCCAAGCCCAAACGCACCCTTTTGTTATCTGGTTTTTGTTTCTGCCAGTCGCGACACTCCCAAACGCACCCTAGTATTTTACGATTTCTACACATAACGAACCAATTTTATTACACATTATGATTCGCCTAGTACCCAAGATACAGAAATGATAAATCTTACACCCTCACTCACTTGTTTACTACCCTAGAAATGACCAAAGCAAATCACCAAACGTTCCAAGGAGATAACTACAAAACGTGTCATAAACTTTCTTCCATGCCTCCCCTCCTCCCCTATAGCGAGTGAATGAACATTATGCATCCAAGGAAATGTCAGGAATGTACATGGAACAATCTTACAAGATCTAAGCTATGTAAGCATGCGATTGGACAAAAGGAGAGGCGTTACTATTCGCCTAACATGCACACACCAACACTTGTGATCTTAACTTGTTTCTACCCTTCCAAAAACTGCCTATATAAGCCTCCCATGCAACCTTAATCGTTACATGCACTAAAACAAACCATTACACTAAAAATATTAACGAGGAGGAGCTGTTGGAAGACAAACAAATCGCCAAGAGTACCACGCCTTGAAGTGAACCTAGGAAGCCAAGCTTAGAACCTCTTGAACCTTGGAGGGACGTGAAGTGAACCACGGAGCCTTGTACCATTACACGAACCTTACACTTGTTTTTACGCCACCTTTGATAGGTGAGGTGAGACCTTGGAACCTTATTTCTATTTATATATATATACGTATGTTTATGATATGCACATTCACTTGGAACTTATAAATCGTAAATCTTAAAAACAACATATACGTTTTATGTGTTATACTATTATTTGGTTATGTCATTAACGAGAACCTATAAAAGATTTGAACTTATAATAACGTATACACACTAAAAATCATACGATTCTAAGTCATATGGACATGCACGTAATATACTAAAACACTTAGAATTATTTTGAGTTTTATTGTTTTTGCGTATTGAGTTTTGACCGTGTACTTTGGCCTCGCCATTCTAAATTTCAACACACGACCCGTTAATATTTTTGTACGATCTATTAGCCTAGCTTGTAAAGAAACGGAAATGATAAATACTTGGAGCTAATAACTTCGTTTGATCACTAAACGAGACCCAAAGTAAACCGACATTAGAACTGTTCTCAGAAACTTAAAAACCTTACGTGGGCCAAAAAGCCCAAAAAGTTCATTTCAGCTTATTACGATAAGCTGAGTGTATAAGCTGTTTTGAAATGTTTTTAAAACTTAAAATGATGGATTTCTATAAACCTAGTGTTCCCCCAAACCCCTTGGATCATAAAACCTTAACGGGCCCTTATTTTGGACTCGTTAAGCCCACTAAATGAAATAAGCTAATAATAAGCTAATAAGCTGTCGAATTAAGCTTTTCTAAATGTTCTGAGCTTATTGAAATAATAAAAATGTTAAGTTTTGAATTTGGTAAAGTTTGGACTATTTTTGCAAATGTTCGAAGGTTAGGGACTAAAAATGTAAAGTTTGTAAACTTGGGTGAAAAGTATAAAAACTGTTTTTCTAAAGGGAATAAACTGTAAATATTTGATATTTGGACTAAGAATGTAAATATTTGATATTTGGACTAAAAATGTAAATATATATAATTTTTGGACTAACGGCGTAAATGTTTTCCGTTAAGGGTAAAAAGTGTAAAATTGAGAAACATGAAGGATTGAATAGTAATATTGATTTTTTTTTTATAATAATTATATTTTTTTATATATATACTTATATATATATATATATTTGAATATATATATATATATATATATATATATATATATATATATATATATATATATATTAAATCGATAAATAATAAACATAACTTATTATATATATATATATATATATATATATATATATATATATATATATATATATATATATATATATATATATATATATATATATATATATATATACGAATAAAACGTATATAACGAATAACTAAATTTAGACGAATAAAACAATACGTAACCATTATCTATTTTTATACGACATAACACATCACGTATGCACTTTATCGATTACTCATAATTAATAATAAACGTTCGCAATAAAACGAGACTTAAGAACTGAAACGTGCCATATCTTATAGGTTGTGTGTGAAGCCGTTGCCTTGCATCGTTGAGATTACAATTGCTCTACTATCCTACTAAGGTGAGTTCATAGCCCACACTTAATTGATTTCTGTGTGGGGGATACATGCTCAAAAACCGAACACAAGTCTTTTCCTGATCTTATTATTGCTTAAGTAGCTATTGCCAAAAGTCCCTCGATCATGAACCTTAATCACTCGAAAGGTGAACGTAAATAATTGTGAATAGATCTATTAGGGATTGACAATCCCCATTTGGTTGCTAGAGGAAAGTCACCAAATGCACGTTATTTGAATATAATAGGTTACTAGCAAATACCTATCTTGGGGGCTATATATTTTACATCATTATTATGAAAATATTGATGTCTGTTGAATCGTTGAGTGTCATGAGCTTAATGCAATAATGAATGTGATTTCTAACTTGTTTATTTGTATCGATATTACAATAAACATCTATCTCTTGTGTTCAAACTCTAAATTTTAAACCTATGAATTTCACTCAACTTTTGTTGACTTTTAGCATGTTCATCTCAGGTAACTAAAAGGAATGGATGGCAACGACACGAAGTGGGCAAATAAAGAAATGTTTATTTCTCTCTAAATAAAACTTGTTGTTGAATAACGAATTCTCTTGGAATTATGAATATTTGGTATTTTAAATAAAACTTAAAACGATCACTTGAATCGTTTTCTATAATTGTGACGAAAGATCCACAATATAATACCCCAAAAGTCTTCCGCTGACATTTTAAGTCTTCCGCTGTATTGATCGATTTTGGGGGTGTTATAGAACTAAGCATGCCCTTAATCTTTTCTAAGCAACAACAACAACACCAAACATACCCATAATGCCTCAAGCAGCGTCACGAGTCTTTTAGACAATGGATATATTTAGTTTCAAACTAAGATAGAAGAAAGATAAAAGGTAAAACGACACTGTTTACTATAATCCATAATAATCGTTGTCATACATTGATAACTACAAATCAACGTGGTATGTCAAGTTGCAATGCTAGTTCTTATCGGTAATGATCATAAGACTGGGTTTAATAAGGAACACATCCACCAACACCACCTCAGCGACAAATTTGTTTTCGCTCTTTCAGCAAACAACCGTAATAGTGACTACGAAACCAACAACACAAACATACTTCACAATAGCCTGTACACAGGATAACTAGCTTTCATTCAGTGGCGCAGACGACCAAACCACCCAAAATTGCACCATTCACCCATTCAAAATGGTGGCCGTAATAGGTTTGACACGTCAATGGGGGTGTTGCACGCATGGTGCATCATTATTACGCTTAGTCTTAACTTGCTCTACTAAATAAAAGAAGACAAATGGTGACCGGTAATAGATTTTTGGGGGTGATGGTGTATAAAAAAGATGATGGGCATATTTTTAGTGATACATGATGAAAGATTATTTCAATGATATCATATTTTAAGAATAGCTAACATTCTCATTTAACATAACAAATAAATTATGGCTCTTTATTTATGCATCTTACTGTTTTTTTAAGACAGTGAGTTGTATAATATCATAGTGACTACCAAACCAACAATACAAACATACCTCACAACAGCCTGTACACACGATAACTAGCTTTTCATTCAGCGGCGCAGACGACCAAACCACCCAAAATTGTACCATTTACCCGTTCAAAATGGTGGCCGTAATAGGCTTGACACGTCAATGGGGGTGTTGCACGCATGGTGCACCATTATTACGCTTAGTCTTAACTTGCTCCACTAAACAAAAGAAGATAAAATATTAAAATGTGACCGGTAATAGGTTTTTAGGGGTGGTGGTGTATAAAGAAGATGATGGGCATATTTTTAGTGATACATGATGAAAGATTATTTCCATGACATCATATTTTAAGCATAGTTAACATACTCATTTAACATAACAAATAAATTATGGCTCTTTATTTATGCATCTTACTGTTCTTTTTAAGACAGCGAGTTGTATAATATCATACAAACTATTCTCAATCGTCAAGCACATGTAGTGGGGTATTTATCTATTTTGGTGGCATGCAACTAACTTATTTATAATTATGTAATTTTGGCAGTATATTAAACTTTTTTCTTGTAGTGTAGACTTGATCATTCGAGTTCATGGGAATTCGAGTTATTTTTTGATCAAGAAAGCCAGTTTGAAGAAGAAATCACATAAACAATGTCGGACCTAACTATGGAGGAGTACATGACGAAAAGCCGAGAGGATTATGGCTCGGGTGTTGCTAGACCAAAAATTGATAAAGATGCTAGATTTAAGTTGAAAGGTCAATTTCTCAAGGAATTGCGTGAACGTACTTTCAGTGGATCGGATAATGAAGATGCAAATGAGCACATTGAAAGAGTTCTTAAGATTGTTGATTTGTTTACTACTCCAAATGTGACTCCATATCAACTTATGCTTCGTGTTTTCCCTATCACAATTACTGGAGCTGCAAATAGATGGTTAAGGAATGAACCTGCTGGTTCTATTACTACTTGGGAATTTCTAAAGGGAAACGTTTTGAGCAAATACTGTCCGCCTTCTCGTACAACTAAAAAGATGAAGGAAATCAATAATGTTAAGCAAAAGCCTGATGAAACTCTTTACCAGGATTTGGGAATGATTCAACAAACTTTTATTAAGATGCCCTCAATATTATTTGACCAGTATGTATGAAGTGATTTTGTTTTACAAAGGATCGTATGTGCCAACTAGACAAATTCTTGATTCTAAGGGTGTTGTGCCTCAAATGAGTGCAGCTAATGCTAAGAAAGCCATCCAAGAAATGGCTAACCATTCTAAACATTTCACGATAGAACATCTACTAGAAAGAAATGTAGTGATACTTCTGAGGGTTGATGTGTTATTTTAGGTCTATATAATTTTACCAAGTTTTAAATTTATTTATTGCCGAACTAACATATAGACTTAAACACTAATTAGTAGTGTACCCGATCAATGTGTATAGTTTTTAGGTAAGCAAGGTTCATTCACTAGGAGCAAGGCTAAAATGATCTAAAGGTATTTATGCTAATCTAAACTAAACTAAACTATCCTAACCTAGAAAGCAATTAAAGATTAAGGGGGTTTAGCCTGAGAGACTAGCACGAGTTTTATGTTTTCTAGTTAACTAAATACGTGAAAATAAATACTTAAATTAAAGTGTAGGCAAATGCAAGATAGAAGAATGGGTTAGCCAAGTTGAATCTATTTATTAATTATATATGCTTATGACTACTTGTTTTAATTCATTCTGTTATTAATTGGTGTTGATACAAAAGTTGGGCGTTCCTTGTTTGGGTTCCTGTTCTCGTATCAATTGGATCTTATTGCTTGAGACATGTGCATTAAGAAAGCAAACAACACCGTTAGGCTTATCGTGGGATTGTCTTCCACGATTATCCTCCGGCGTGAGAGTAAGTAATCGGTTTTAGGGTTATAGTGAAGAGTTAGGGTTTTTAGTTGATAGCTCAATGACAGCCGTGATATTCTTTATATAGGCACGAAATCCTTGTTGGTTTCGTGCTCCTTACTGTTCGGCGCATCTCGTCTTTATCCGGTCTATTGATCTTTATCCTATAAATAAAAGATCATTATCAAGACCATAAATAATATATTTGAGTTTGGGCTTTTGTGAGCCCAAACCATTATTATAATAGCCCAAAATCATTATTATGATAGCCCACGTGTGATGGGCTTGAGCATTAGTATTATCCATTGGTCGGGTTCGTGACCCGAGTGTGGACTATACGTCATCATGTCCCCCCAGTCTGGTATGCGCAGGGTGCAACCGCGTATGCTAGACTAACAACTATAGCGGAAAGCGTGGCGGGGAAGCTCCAAGTATTTCCCTCCAAAAAGAAATACACGGTGTATCTAGTCTAAATGAGTCCCACGTATTCCTCGGAAATCGTGAAAAAGTGTTGTACCTATTGATCTCCCAGCCACACGATTAGAGTGAGTGGGATCCACATGGCAAGCATCCAAGGCCATGAGTAACTCTATATAAAGGGTATCCCCCTTTTCACTGTGATTATCACAGTTAAATTTCCATTTCCGCCATTGTTAAAATCTGCAAATAGCAATCAAGAAATCAATCCTCCCTTAAGGTAATAGCGCATGCGCATCTTGACACCATCATAGTTTATTTCGAAAATGGTTCGCCAATTATCTGATTTTGCCTCCAAGATAACCGAGGATGAACTCCGTCAGTTCACCTCAGATTATTATATTCTCCTTGCGTTGCATCTGGTAGTACCAGTGGTGGCCGCATCTATTGCTGACTTCCCTGAGGGAAAGGTAGGGGTATACACATGCTTTTTCGAATTTTCGAATCAGCGCGTGCCCATATCACTATTCCTGAGCGACGTGCTCAATTTTTATCGCCTCTACATATCCCAGCTGCATTGTATAGGCGCTGCGAAGATAACCAATTTTGAAGTAAACTGTCGTTTACTGGCCATTAACCCCACCATCCATCTCTTCCACGCGTTTTATCACACAACGTGGTCAAACGGGTGGGTGTCATTTTTGAAGCGCGCAGGGCGCCTTCAATGTTATACTGAAAAACTAGACGCCCTTAGGAATTGGAGGGAGATGTTTTTCTGGGTGGATGATAAAGTGTTCCCCTGGAACTTTGAATTCTATACCCAGGGGACGCTACCAAAGGATGAGCGCCCAGACCCCGGGACGTACAACACAGATGACGCGAAGACAATAAATGCCAACCGCATCCCCATCAACTCTTACCTAAAAGAGTTTTTGGTGCACATGGGGATTAGTCGCAACTTCTTTCAAGGCGCTGACGAGGTGCCAACTTTTCTGGATGAAGATAACCGGGGTGGGTTCTTGTCATTCCTTTCCTTTGCATCTGTAGTGTAAGCATTCTTTTATATTGTAGCTATATATAACTCCATTTTGTTTGTTGTTTGTTATTTGTTGCGCAGAGATGGACTTGTTTAGCATGGTGAAGCTAGCAAAGCCCACACAGGTAACCGTGGGGGTGCGTCCTTTGAAGGAGGGTGAGACACCAATATTGGAAGCAACAACACCATGGAGTATGCGTAAGAGGAGCCGGCGAACGTCGCCCAAACACTATTGGAGGCGACCCCTGTGCGCAGTGTTCCTACTCAGGAAGTGCAATCCCTAGAGCCTTCGCGCACTGATCCTTCTGAGGGTGCGGGGATCTTCAAGGCTGATAGTGATCAGGAAGTGTTAGGAATACAATTATTCCTATAGAAGACTCGGTCACCTAATTATTGTAATAACATTGAGTTAGCTCGTAGTTAGTTTAGTTATTAGTTAGAAGTAGATTAAGTAACATCGTGGAAGAAGGACGGGTCTTTACCCACTGTATGCCTGATCCACAGCCCGGGTGTGGGCGTTTTATCATTTGTTTGTTAGGTAGTATAAATACCCCTCTCCACATGTGGAGAGGGTTGGACCTTCTCATTCTACTAATCTAATATCTTAATTTTCTCTTAAGGTTCCAAACTCTCTTTCTTTCCTCCTCATCTTTCACACTTAACGCCATCTACACCAATACTATTATCATGTTTGTGACTTAATTTGTATCCTACAATTGGTATCAAGAGCCAAGGTTTCATCTTAGGGCCTTGGTGAATCTTATTTGGTGTGTTTTGTGTGGGGTTGTGAGTTAGTAGTGTTTTTCTTGAAAACATCTTGGTGTGAATTATCTAGTGTTAGTTGACATGTTAGAGGTGTACTTATATGATCATTTGTAGTAGGGTTACATTATTTCTCAGTTGGTTTTGCTATTTCACACGTATTTTTGAAGATTGGATTGGGTTTAGGTCGAATTTCTTAGTTGCGATTAGCTATACTGTTTCATTGCTTATCTGCGGTTTGCTCCAGATTTATGTGGTTAGTTGTTTGCGATTACTATTTTGGGTTAACGGACAAAACGCAAGGATAGTGACAGATTTGGATTATTGTAGACTGCGACTAGTTCCTGCGATTAGGTGGTCTGCGTTTAGTTTCTGTGGTTTGCTTTTCTTGCGGTTACCATACTTGCTGTTTTGATCATTCTGCGGTTTGCTTCTTGCTGTGGTTAGTGCCTTGCGTGTAACTTACCTTGTGGTTTGTGTACTCTGCGGTTAGTTGCTCCCTGCAGTTAACTCATCTTGTGATTACCTCTCCTTGTGGTTACCTATCATGCGGTTAACTTTCCTTGCGATTTGCCCACCTTGCGTTTAACTCCTCTTGCGACTTGTGCATCTTGTTGCGGCTGACTCCTACGCTGCGGTTTGGTGGTTTAGGTTGCGACTTTCTCTAATTGTTTGGCAAGTTACTAAGTGATGAGATTCATGTGATAGGTTAATCATTTTGCAATTCGTGAATTGTTGTAACTTTAGTCAATTCAATTAATCTAATTGTGATATGACGTTGTGAGTTAATCCTTACGACTTGACTAATGTCAATTGGATATATTGCAACTTGACTTGTCACAACTTAACACTTGATGCAAACTGTGACTCATCTGGTATCTCTCTTTTAGTTTAATCTGCTGAATATATCTCTCGGTTTCTTTTGTTGACTTTAGTAAAATCCCTAGAAAGAATCATTTCTCGGTTTAAGTCACAAAAGCTGTAAAATCCCGTTTGAAGACTTTGAGATGTCGACAGTCTCAGATGACATTCAAGCTGCTGGGTCCGACACCCGACCTCTGATGCTAGACATGACAGATTATGAATCATGGGCACAAAGAATCATATTGTATTGCTTGGGTAAAGAAAATGGTGAGAACATTCTGCGATCTATCGATGAAGGTCCTATGCAGATGGGTACAACCAGAGATGCTATCTCCACGGTTGAGGATGGTTCTGTTGTTCAGGGAATTGATAGACCACGCACTTACAATGATCTCACTGATGTTGAAAAGAAGTGCTATGATGCTGACATTCGAGCCTCCAACATCGTGATACAAGGGTTACCCAAAGATGTGTACAAGCTTATCAACTTCAAAACTGAAGCCAAAGCTGTGTGGGACAATGTCAAAATGCTTCTGTCCGGATCGGAGCTGACCAAAGAAGACCGTGAATCTCAATTGTATGATGAATTTGAGCATTTCAAAATGAATCCTGGTGAAAACATTACCGACTACTATGTCAGATTTCACAAGCTGGTTAATGACATGAGAATGATCAGAATTACAATGCCCAACATTCAACTCAACTCTAAGTTTGTGAACAACATGTCACATGAGTGGGATCGTTTTGTCACAGCCGTCAAAGTCAACAAAGGATTGAGAAATACGAACTATGAACAATTGTTTGCTTATCTACAACAACATGAGAAGCATGCTGCATATGATCGTCTATTGAGAGAGAAGCTCAATCCAACTGTAACCAATGACTCACTTGCTTCCATGACTAGTATGGTGCCTACCAGTTAACCTGTGTCATCAATGGATCACTCATCTCTTCAGTCATCAGCTGCCATGAATACTCGCCTCGATTCAGGATACTCTCATACTGATAAGATGATTGACAATCTTTCCAATCAAGTGTCTCTATTGGTTCAACATTTCAGGGCTGCACTCCCATCCTCCAACAATCAACTCAAAACTTCCTCCAATCTACGTAATCAGGTTATTGTGGAAGACGGAAAAGTAGTGGTGCAAAATATTCATGGAAGACAGAATGTGAATCAAAGGAATGCTGTGCGGGGTAATTTTCAGAACAGAGCTGGAAATGTGAATCAGGGACAAGGAAGGCAACCAAAATGTTACAACTGTGGGGGTTTAGGTCACATTTCTAGAAACTGCACTAAAAAAAAAACGTCCTCAAAACTCAGATTACTTTAAGGACAAAATGTTGCTCATGCAAGCTCAAGAGAATGTAGTTGTGCTTAATGAGGAAGAATTGGCATTTCTTGCTGGGGATGATGGAAAGACATTCGATGATGATGTGGATGAACAACCAGTTCAAGATTTAGCTCTTTCGACTCAGATGTTGATGACGAACCCACTGCTCAGACAATCTTCATGGCTAATTTATCATCTGTTGTCTCCCCCACGCAACAATCTGATCGATCCAAATCATCCATCATATCCGATGTACTAAAATTATATGATATATGTGCTAACAATGATGAACAAAAGAAAATCAATGATATACGACAAAATAATGTTCGTGAATCATTTGAGGCTGAATTGGAAACCATTAATGTGTTCCCAACTGAGCAACATTCGGATCACGACAATATTTCTGACGTATCTTGTGGAAAATCTTCTGTTGTAAGTGATAATGATGTGATGCATGAACAAACGTTATATAACGAAGTACAACAAACTGATGTTACTGAATTAGATACTATAAATTTGGGAAATAGCAATGTCGTCCCATAAGAACAATATGTAAAACACAACGTCGAGTCTGTTGTATCAAGTAATATATCCTCTTTTGATGTCGATATGTGTGAATTGGATGAGTACACTGCTGTTGCACCTGATGAAACCCTAACCACTAGGATAAATACTCTTAAGGATCAAGTAAGGTTCTATGAACTACGTGCAAAATTTGAGCTAACAAAACGTGAACAAAAAATGGAATGGCAATTGCATGCTTGCATCACTGAACAAAATTTAAAGGAAATGGCCTTTAAACAAGAGATTAAATCTTTTCAAAATCAACTTGATCGTGTTCTTAAGGAAAAACAGGAAATTCAGGATAGTTTAAATCTCCTTAAATGTGAATTTCAAGAAAAGGAAAAGAAACTATTAAACGAATTTGCCAACCTTAAGCAGTTGAAAAACAAACTTGAAAACAAGTTGTATGTTCAAGGCTAAACATGTCAAACAACTCAAATGATGGAAAAACACATTAAACTACGGGATAAGCATAGTGATAAGGATTTAGGATTGCCTAAAAAAAATTTCCTTAAGAGCGTTAGAGCCTCTCAACCTGCCCTCTATGATGCTAAGGTTATGCTTACTCCTAACCATGAACCACCAAATAGTTGGTCCGATAAAGAATTGGATGAACTTGATTCTGCCGATAGAGAGAGATTTGATAAAAAAAATGAAGGATCCAAAGTGCATTAAACACCGAGTCATTGTTAAGCCCCATGATTATTATGAACAAAACCGAGTGACTGTTTTTGCACCTCAAACTAAGTTAACACCAGAATAGGTATTTTGGCCTTTAGACGTTGAGAAAATGAAAGCTGAGGAAATTAAGGCCAAGACATCCTAAAAGTTAGCTGCCCCAACGGTGTATCCCCCCAATACACCGATGCACTTAGTTCAGTTGTCACTTCCCACGCAATGTAAAACTCTTATTAGCATTTATGTCCTGTGTCAAATGTTCACTGATTTTGATAAAACATGCAAAAAGAGAATCACACCAACGGGAATCACTGAGGGTGAACGGGTGTGGAAAACTAGAAGGGGGGGTTGAATAGTTTTACGTCCTTTTAAAATTTATAAGCACAAGTTTGTTTTAAAAACTTCGATTCTTGTTTATGTGAATTCAATGCTTGCACTATATGAACAATTGTATAATAACTAACTAACTAAACTAATTAGTAAAGGTAAATAAATAAGTAATGAGAAGAGTTAGAAAGATCAAACCACAACACAAGGATTTATAGTGGTTCGGCTACAAGGACACCTTCCTTGTTCCTACTCCACTCCCCGAGTCACCTACTCGAGAGTTTTCTTCACTATGTCAACAAACTCCCTTATGGCGGAGAAAACCGTACACACCAATATACACACCAATCTACACACCAATATACACACCAATCTTCACACCTATCTTCACACCAAGCTTCTACACACCAATCTTCTACACACCTTCTTCTACACACCAATCTTCTACACACCTTCTTCTACACACCAATCTTCACAACTATCCTACTTCACAACTAATCAACTTCTACTATCTACACAACTTCTATATCTTCTAAACAAATAATAACAAGCACAACACAATATTCACAAATGAATATATATACACTATACACAACAACTCTTCAACACTTCTTGAACTTGGTTGTAGAGAGTTCTTCTTTTGCACTTAGAATGAGAATGGATGATGAGGGATTGAATCACTTGAAACAAGGATTAATATACAAATGATCAAAGGGTTTTTGATGGGTTTAAGATGATTGTAGATCTGAAAATTTCGTGCAAAAGGTAAGGAAAAATTCCAGAATTAAGGTGGTATTTATAGGGGAAGAAATCTGACAGTTTCTGACAGGGGAGCCTGGCCGGTCCCCTTAAAGCATGGCCGGCCCCCTTAAAATTAAGGGGACCGCCCCTTATAATTAAGGGGGCCGCCCAACTGTAACGGCCAGAAAACTTGTCTTTTAGTGGGGAAAGTTTATTTGGTGAAAAACTAACTGATTTTGGTTAAATATTTGAAATCATATATTTAGTATGATTAAAACATTTTTCCTTAATACCAAAAGTGTTTTTCAAAAATATATAATAAGATTATATAATTAAATAAACTTTGTATTAGTTAATTAAATACCCCTTTGATCATGAGATGTATTAAGCACTTGTTTATTCATACCTTAAGTGATTAAGTTGGATATAATGATATAAACTAGCTTAATACTTGTTTACGTAGTAATCAAATGATTGACGAGTTTACATTTTGTGATCGTCAAAATATAGAGATATCGAAAAATATAAATAACGTTTTCATACATTATTTATGTCAACAATCTCCCCCTTTTTGATGATTACAAAATTTAAACTCATTAGTCGAAAATTAGTCTATATACAAGTATTAGAGTGAGTTTATATCACTTCTCCCCCTTTTTGTGAGCATCAAAAAGGTTATCCCATTTTAATGGAAGCTCCCCCTTGATGTAAGCTCCCCCTCGTTTTGAGGCCAAAAGGAATCGAGAAATGGATATCTTGCAAAAATATTTAGTAGCAAGCAACATATATATGTATATAGCATGTAAAAATATAGACTAAACATAACCATTTCATTTATCAAGGAAAATAATACATCAAGCATTACTTCAACAAAAGGAACAAGTAATGCTACAACTAACAAAAGCCTTTAAAAGGCTTACAATCATCATAGAAATAATAAACCAAGTCTCAAATATGAGAGTCCTCTCTAGAGCTTGCCATCCAAAAAGGTTTAACATACTTTTATTTGTGAACCACCATACATGTTTAATTGGGAGGAATGGATGGTGAACATGGAGATGGTGATGGTGGAGGTGTGTTTGTTGATGGTGGTGGAGGTGTTGTGTTTGTTGTTGGTGGTTGATGCAACATGTTTTCAATATGAGAAAACATGTATTGGATCTCATCTCTTAATCCGAACACAATTGTTCGGTTGTGAATGCAACAAAGGCAAGTGTCTCCATGAGCTTCAAGTAAGCTCCATGGGACGGGGTTATAGGTTGGTGGGTTGATAGGAGATGATGAGAAATGTGCATCAAGGGGTGTTAAGGGTGATAATGAGAGAGTGAGTGCAAGAGATGTGTTCTCATTGGTAGGTTGTGATGGTTGATCAATTGTTGGAGGAGATAAGTGGGTGTTGATGTAGTCATTTATGGATGAGGTGGATGGTATGGAGGAAGTGGAGTTTCCATTTGTTGAAGGTGTTTTTGAGGGTGCATTTGGTGCACTAGGAGATGAACATTGAGGTGGTGGAGATGGAGTGGTGTTGTCTTCATTTGCAAGATCAATGAAGAGTTGTTTGGGTGGTATAATGACAAGTTTTTGTTTCTTGGCATTGTTTGAATGGGTGGTTCTTGGTGATGACATGATGATGGTTATGAGTGATGAGGATGATGAATTGTGAATTAAACATGCATGGGAATTATATAGTGGGAAAACATGTTTAGAAGTGGAATTGTTTTGAAATTGTAATGTTTTATTCCAAAATCAGTTTGGTTTTTAAGAGTAATGGTAGCTGGGACTAGCAAAAGGGATCACATGATGCAAAAGAAAACAGTGTAAAAACTGTTTCAGATGGCCGGTCCCCTTAAATGGTGGCCGGTCCCCTTAATTTTAAGGGGGCCGCCCTTTATGATTTAAGGGGGCCGCCCATCTGACGACCCAGAAACCAAAATTTTCAAAAATTTTCTGGAAAGATGTTGTGTTCTGGTTTGAATATGCAGCAAGCTCAATTTGGACATCTCACATTTGTTTTGGTTTATTAGAAAGCATATATGTCAAATAGTTATATAACCATTAACTAATCATGCAAACATATATATATATAGATCAAGAGCAACATGCATAAAGATATCAAGTTATCATCCTAAACACATATTCAAATAACAAGTATTTCCGAATAAACTTCGGACAAATAACACACAAGACATAAAAATAAAACATTGTTAAACAAGCACAATCCGATCATATCATTTCTTTTTCTTCCCGAAGATCCCCTTCAAAGTCTTCCCAATAGATTTGAAGCCACCTCTAACTTCTTCATGCAAGCTCTTTTGTCTTCTAAGCATCTCGGTAGTTCGTTCATGAAGCACTTCTTCAGTTTGATCACTTGGAGATGGAGTAGAATAGTAGGGATAGTCAAGATCCTCTAAATTTTCAACGAACTCAGAAAACGAAGGGGTACTAACATCATCGATGTTTTCCTCCTCATCGTCATCATCTTGCCTTGAGGATGATCCATGAAAGCTATGACGACGAGGTTTACCCTTGTCACTTCGAGTTCGTCGAGCTTGTTTTAGAGCGAGAGTACGAAGAGTGGGATAGATGGATTCATAAATACTATTGTCAAGATCGGGGTAGTACTCGATAACATGACGATAGATACGAGTAAGGAACATTCCATAAGGAAGATTGGCTTTGGGAGTTTTTCTAGCACACTCAATCCGTTTGATAAAAAAGTAGGCCAAATTGTACGGCTTTTCGACAGCTATACAATACAACATGTGAGCAAGGCTAGCCGGGAGATGGTCCCGGTGACCTCCGGTACCAAACGCATTCTCACGAATGAGTTCTTCCCAACGCTTCATGTGTGGGCTTAATTCTTTGAGGAGAAGTTGGTATGGAGAAATTTGAACGTTTTTGGATTTTATTTTTCGATTTGTGGTGGCACGATCTATACCAAGGACTTGACGAATTTCGTCGGGATGAGGAATTTCGTCGAGATATGGACCGAAGGTTGGTCGATAGCGATTAAGAGATTCGAGGTCCCACTCATTTGTGAAAACGGCTTGACCTCTAAAAGGAATTTGAAGGATATGACCAAATTGTTCGAGAGTGAGGGTGATAAATTCATTTTGAATCATGAAGGAGATGGTAATGAAACCAAGATCATTGGTTTGGACGGTGACTTGGCTATAGAAATCCATTATGAAACGAGGAATGATAGGTTCATTTATTTCATAAAGACAATTGAAGTTGATGCTTGTAAACACGCGATTTATGTAGTCGGATTGAGCAAAAGCAAGATCTACTACACGTCCCTCATGAATATTTCTATCTTCAATTTGACGATAGATAAGTCCAATGGAAGGAGATGTGGTAGGGAGTTGAGAAACTTTGGGAATGTAGTTTTTAGTGTGAGAAAGATCTTCGGTAGTTGCTTTGGGCATTTTCACCTAAACACATCAACAATTCAAAAAGACCAAAATAAATATAAAGAGAAAAAAAAAATATGTTTATTGTCAAGGCTTATGTTGGAACGTAAACATACTTCGTTCCTTAATATTGTTTTTAACTCGTTCTAGATACACTTTACGATGTTTAATTAGTAGTTATGGACAAATCCAAACGCCCCTTTAAACATCTTAATATATCATGAAATTTACTAGATTTACATTAGATTGTAAAACTAGCTATTTCTTGCGAGTTTCTTATGCATGTAATTTGTTTTTGAAAAAGATGGTTTGTATTTTTACTAAAAATGTTATTTTAAGTAATAAACCAAACGCTTCCTTAACTAGTGACTTATAACTCAAGTGCGTCAATATACATATGAATTATATATCTTGACGAGTTCGATAAACAAATTTAAGGTTTATAATTATAATAAAGTTTTATAAAAATTATAATGACTATGTTTTGATATTATTTGGACATAATCCAAACACCCCTATATTGTGAACCAATACAATTTTTCTTAGTCGAAAAATGTAATTTCAAGTTTTACAAGTTACAAAAGTATAATGTGGTTAGTTTTAACACGTTTTCAAATCATTATTCAACAATGAGTTTACTAAAATTTTTGAAAAGGAGTGTATGAAATTTTTCAAAAATTTTCGACATGATAGTTTATAATAACTAGTTTCTAGTGTTGATTAATCATCCTAATCCTAGGGGAAGCATTTGATTATGAAGTTTTAAGGCTTAATTCGAAAGAAATTATGAATTTTGACGAATTTTATAAAACATGCATAATCATGAGTATGATCAAGTAAGATGAAATTAGATGAAATGTGTTATGAAAAACTTACAATAAGTAATGGTGATTGTGTTAGATGAATTTGCCCTTTGCGAATTAACCCGAATTATGTGATTTGGAAGTGATTTGAGAGGTTTTTGGGTTTTGGTTTTCGTTACAGCAGAAGCAGTGGAAGGGGTATGTGAAAAAGTGGAGTGTTTGGCAAAAGGAAGAAAGGGAAAAACGGGCTTGAGCTCTCAGAGGGCCGGTCCCCTTAAACATTAAGGGGGCCGCCCTTGTATTTGCTGCCGGTCCCCTTAAATATTAAGGGGGCCGCCCTTAAAATTTTTATTTTTCAAGTTTTGGTTTCTGGAACAAACAAGAAAGTATTTATATATATATACTAGATTTATATTTAATCAAAAATACGTTGAAGAATATACGCACGAGAGGAATTACTTGACATTTTGTCAATAAAATTTTCTTGATTGTTTCGGATGAAATTCATCAAGTTGTCAAGCAAACGAGAAAGTTGTGAAAGGTTTATAAGTATATATATATATATATATATATATATATATATATATATATATATATATATATATATATATATATATATATATATATATATATATATATATATATATATATATATATTTTATATAGTATGGGCTTATAAGACGAGAAAGTAGGAGGGAGACGTATGCAACGGAAGCCGGGAGTTTGTTTCATCCATAGATTTTTCGACTCATCTCACTTCATCAGCATGAGTGTTGATTGAACATTAAAGTTCAATAAGGCAAATGGGGAAAAGAGATGTTCGTAAACGAACAATCTCTAGTTCTAGAAAATCAACAAATGAATTTCCTAGGTTATAAGATCCTAAATATAGCTAAGTATATAAATATATATATATATATGTATATATGTATATATAGATATAATATAGAAACAAATAGAGATTAATAAGTCAAGTAAAATCACATAAATATAACACACTAAACTAAGCATGCATTTCTAGACAAGGAACTTAAAAGGAAATGTGTACCTTTTGTCTTTAATGCGTTAATCTTCAAGGTCTTCAAGAGGTAAATCGGACAAGAGGTGACAATGAAAAGTTCCATGTTTGGATGGCGAATATTATTTACGTTGGTGCCCATTGTTTCATTTGTCCAAAGTTATTTGGTCCGAACATGTTTTGTATTTGACTTGGATGCATATAAGGTGGAAACACTCCCCACGGATTGAAGTTCCACATTTGTTGATTATAGTTAAAGTTTCGTCTATTATGGTTTGTTCTTGGTTGAGGTGTTTTAGGTCTAGGATAAGAATTATTTGGTTTCCTAGGTGGTGGAGTTTTAGATCTTGTTTTAGATTTAGATGATCCAACTTCGGTTTTTAAAGATGGTTTATAAAATGGTTTTATTTCTTCATTACTCGCGATAGGTATTATTTTATTTTTTATGAGTAAATGTTTAGGATTAAGTATTGAAGGTTTTGGTTCATTTTCAAATTTAACGTTTTTAGCTCCACTTGTTGAAGATTCAGTTGAGTTAAATCCTAGTCCGGTTTTATCTCCTGATATTCTTTGAATACTTATAATTTTACTAAGTGAGTTACTACTATTTTCAAATTTATCAAGTTTGCAAATTTCATCCTTAAGTATGTTGTTTTCACTTTTAAGCTCTTGACATGTTTTACATTCTTCAACAATTTCTTTTCCTTTTTCAAGTTGTCGTATTTTAATTTTTAGTTCAAGCACTTCATTTTCTAGTTGGTTGTTTATGTATTTTAGTGATTTATTTTTAGCCATAACTAGTTGTCCTATTTTACATAATCTATTGTATTCACTATCTAAATCTTTTTCATCTAATGATAGATTTTCATCACTAAAGTATTCGGATTCAGAACGTACCTCACTTGATGATTTGGCCATGAGACACTTTTCATCCTTTGTTGTTTCATTTTCATCTTCATCACTATCACTCCAAGCACCTCCAACGAATGCTCTTTGATTTTGATCTCTTGTCATCATTGGACATTTTCCAATGAGGTGATTCGGATCACCACACTTGAAACACTTTCTCTCATTCTTGCTATACTTGTCATCATTATTCTTTTGAGATGTTCTTCTTTCATCGTGTGGTTGTCTAACGAATCTTCCTCGCCTTTTGAAGAATTTCTTGAAGTCTCTTACGGCCATGGCATATTCTTCGTCATCGCTTTCGGAAGATGAGCTATCTTCGTTGTTGAATTCCTTTCTAGCTTTCAAGGCGATTGACTTGCTTTGCTCACGTTTTCCTTTAACCATTTCAGAGTCCTTCTTTATAATTGCTTCGTAGACTTTCAGGTTTCCAATTAATTCATCAAGTTGTAGTGTTGACAAGTTCTTTGATTCTTCAATAGCCGTCACTTTAGCTCGCCATTTAGGGTGAAGAGCTCTAAGAAATTTCCTAACAAAATTCTTACTAGAGAAATTCTCATCAAGTGCTTTTAAACTTGTGATGATAGTGTTAAATCTAGCAAAAGCATTATCAATTGATTCCTCTTCCGGAATCGTGAATTGTTCATATTGTTGAACAAGTAGATCTATTTTGTTATCTTTGACTTGATTATTACCTTGGTGAGTTATTAATAAAGAGTTCCAAATTTCTTTTGCGGTTTCACACATAAAGATCCTTTCGTACTCTTTACGTGGTAGCGCATTATAAATTACCATTTTTGCTTCATTATTTTTAGCAAGTTTTCTTTTTAAATCATCATTTTGTTTTTCAAAAGGTACGATTTCATCTTTCTTAGTTTCGGGGTTATTTTGAATAGGTAAAAAATCACCATTGGTAATAATATGCCAAAGATCTAGATCTTTTGATTTCACATAAGTTTCGAATCGATTTTTCCAATATAAAAATCCATCACTTTCAAATAGTGGTGGTCTTTGCATAGATTGCCCTTCTAAATATTTTTCAGATTCCATAGATCGTTACAAGTTTTAAAATACACTATATTTTAAAAATCTTGCTAGACGTGGCTCTGGTACCAATTGTGGAAAACTAGAAGGGGGGGTTGAATAGTTTTACGTCCTTTTAAAATTTATAAGCACAAGTTTGTTTTAAAAACTTCGATTCTTGTTTATGTGAATTCAATGCTTGCACTATATGAACAATTGTATAATAACTAACTAACTAAACTAATTAGTAAAGGTAAATAAATAAGTAATGAGAAGAGTTAGAAAGATCAAACCACAACACAAGGATTTATAGTGGTTCGGCTACAAGGACACCTTCCTTGTTCCTACTCCACTCCCCGAGTCACCTACTCGAGAGTTTTCTTCACTATGTCAACAAACTCCCTTATGGCGGAGAAAACCGTACACACCAATATACACACCAGTTTACACACCAATCTACACACCAATATACACACCAATCTTCACACCTATCTTCACACCAAGCTTCTACACACCAATCTTCTACACACCTTCTTCTACACACCAATCTTCTACACACCTTCTTCTACACACCAATCTTCACAACTATCCTACTTCACAACTAATCAACTTCTACTATCTACACAACTTCTATATCTTCTAAACAAATAATAACAAGCACAACACAATATTCACAAATGAATATATATACACTATACACAACAACTCTTCAACACTTCTTGAACTTGGTTGTAGAGAGTTCTTCTTTTGCACTTAGAATGAGAATGGATGATGAGGGATTGAATCACTTGAAACAAGGATTAATATACAAATGATCAAAGGGTTTTTGATGGGTTTAAGATGATTGTAGATCTGAAAATTTCGTGCAAAAGGTAAGGAAAAATTCCAGAATTAAGGTGGTATTTATAGGGGAAGAAATCTGACAGTTTCTGACAGGGGAGCCTGGCCGGTCCCCTTAAAGCATGGCCGGCCCCCTTAAAATTAAGGGGACCGCCCCTTATAATTAAGGGGGCCGCCCAACTGTAACGGCCATAAAACTTGTCTTTTAGTGGGGAAAGTTTATTTGGTGAAAAACTAACTGATTTTGGTTAAATATTTGAAATCATATATTTAGTATGATTAAAACATTTTTCCTTAATACCAAAAGTGTTTTTCAAAAATATATAATAAGATTATATAATTAAATAAACTTTGTATTAGTTAATTAAATACCCCTTTGATCATGAGATGTATTAAGCACTTGTTTATTCATACCTTAAGTGATTAAGTTGGATATAATGATATAAACTAGCTTAATACTTGTTTACGTAGTAATCAAACGATTGACGAGTTTACATTTTGTGATCGTCAAAATATAGAGATATCGAAAAATATAAATAACGTTTTCATACATTATTTATGTCAACAACGGGGATTTGAGTTAACCAAAGAGTGCTACTTAACTGAAGTCATCCCATTTTTTAAACTAATCAAAGAACATTTTGAGGGTTTACGACAATCCCTTGATGTTGAGCTTAAGGAAATGAAAGAAGTGTTTCAAAATGTGGAAAACAAGTGTAAACAAAAGGCAATAGATCTTCAGCATAGTGAAATTGCCAGAAAAAATATTCTCATCATGAATGACAACTTGATTGCTAAATGTATTACACAAGATGTGTTTTACACTGTTACAGATTCTTCTCTTAATGCTTGTCAGTTTCATGAAATGTCTATTGCTTTGAATAACCTTCACAATCGTGTTGTTGAGCTTGAGGGGGAGAATGTGAAATTGCTTGAAAAAATTCAAAATGATGATCATGACAACATGATCAAGCATCTTTCTAAACTAGAAGTTGATAATCTTAACTTACAATTGAAATATCAACATTTAGAAGAAAAAATGAAATTATCAAAGGCCAAGACATCTTCTGATGCTCCGGAATTTGATGCATATTTTGAATTAGCAAAAAGGGATGAATAAATTCAAGCTCACACGAACACGATCAGGTTATTGAGGGCTCAAATTGCCCAATTGAAGTCTCCCATGAATACTGTGATTGACACCTATAAACCAATGTCTGCAGATTCTCATAACTTTCAACTTCAAAACACAATCAACTTACTTAAACATGAAAATGATTGTTTTCAAGCTGAAAATTCCAAAGTTAAACAACATTACAAAGAGTTATATGATTCTATCAAGATCACTCGTGATAAAACCAATGAAAAAGTAACCTCTTTGCTTAATGAAATTGAGAATCTAAAGACAAAGGTGAAAGGGAAAATGCCGATTAATGAAAGTGACAATATTAATTCTGTGGTTTGTAAATGTAAAAAGTATGCATGTGAGGCTGTTTTTATTCCTCTTCCCCTTAAGAACAATGAGCTACTCCATAGTGATTACCTTAGACATCTTAAGAACTGCCTTGACATGACCCGTGAAACCATTGAAGAAGATAGAATGGTGAGACCATCTGATAACTCCCTATCGGATGTTTGCTTTCTTACCAAGTGTTCACAAGAGTTGTTAGAATATGCCATAAGTACATGTCCCAAGATTCCCAACATGCGTGATAAAAATGGCACATCCTCATCTAGGAATTTGAAGAAGCATGTTACTTTTGATAAACCTTTGGTTAGTTCTGATCATAGCACATCACCACCTAGAAACCAAACAACTGTGCAACAATCTAATGTTCCCATCGTCAATTCTACAGGAGTAATCAATGTCACTAAAGCTAGCGGGTCAAAGCCTAAAGGCAATACAAGGAATGATAGGACTTCGCCTGCTAAGAGTGATCAAGGGAAGAAAGTAGAAGACCACCTTAGGAACAATAAGATTGATTTGAATGAAAAGAATCGTGTTGATTCTAGTATTTGTGTTAAGAGTACTGTAATTAATTCGAATTCTAATGCTACTTGTAAGACTTGTAATGGTTGTTTAGTTTCTAGTAATCATGATGAATGTGTTGTGTCATTTTTGAAATCATCTTATAAATCCCCAGTTAAATTTGCTAAGATACACAAACTGGAGAACAATACTTGGAAAGCAACAGGAAAAGTTTTTAACAAAGTATGATATCAGTGGAAACCTACTGGAAGAAAATTCACTCTAGGAAACCAGTGCCCATTGACTTACATGCCCGACCCTAAGTCTTTAGAGGTTAAGAGATGGAAGGCTACTGGTAGAAAATTCCCTTTAGTGACCCAATGCCTTGATAGTAAGACACCCGTTTCCACTGGCATTAGTTCATCTGTGAGAACCAATGAAAATACTGATCCTGTATCTCTTAAGTATGCGTGTGTTAACCTATTGGATCCCAATTACACTTGGGGATCCATGTTTTTCAGTTATCCATATCTGTCTGGTTTCAAATGCAGGTCGTACAAATCATCCTGTGGTATTTGGACTCAGGCTGCTCAAAACATATGACTGGGGATCGCTCTCGGCTCAGAAATTTCGTGAAATAGTTTATCGGGACAGTTAGATTCGGAACGACTACTTTGGGGCTATTATGGGGTATGGTGATTATGTGTTTGGTGATAGCGTAATTTCAAGAGTTTACTATGTGGAAGGACTTGGGCACAACTTATTCTCTGTTGGACAATTCTGTGATTCTGATCTCGAAGTGGCCTTTAGAAAACACACATGTTTCGTTAGAGAATTGGACGGAGTTGATATCTTCAAGGGAAGTCGTGGTACAAATTTGTATACCATCTCTATTGAAGACATGATGTGGTCCTCTCCCATTTGCTTACTTTCTAAGGCCTCAAAAAGCAAATCATGATTATGGCACCGTCGTTTGAACCACTTGAACTTCGGCACCATAAATGAAATCTCTCGCTAAGATCTTGTTCGAGGCATGCCTAGATTGAAGTATGAAAAAGATCATCTCTGCTCATCATGTCAATTGGATAAAAGCAAGAAACAAACTCATAAACCAAAACCCACCAACTCCAACACTGAAGTACTCCATACCCTTCACATGGATCTATGCAGACCCATGAGAGTGCAAAGCATCAATGGGAAACGATATATTCTTGTTATTGTGGTTGATTACTCACGGTTCACATGGGTGAAGTTTTTAAGATCCAAAGATGAAACTCCCGAAATCATCATCAAGATAGTCAAGCAGTTGCAAGTAAGACTTAACAAAACCATTAGAATCATTCGCACTGACAATGGAACTGAGTTTGTTAACCTTCAACTCACTCAATTTTATGAAAGCATCTGCATCAGTCATCAGAAGAGTATTCCTCAAACTCCTCAACAAAATGGAGTTGTGGAAAGACGAAATCGCACACTAGTTGAAACTGCTCGCACTATGCTGATATTTTCAAAGACACCATTGGTTCTATGGGCAGAAGCTATTGCTACTGCTTGCTACACTAAAAATCGGTCATTGATACATCCTCTTTACAACAAGACACCGTATGAGCTGGTTGATTGATGCTAAACCGTCAACTTATATTGACCAAGTAATGGTCAACAAAGTCAAATAGCCTAGGTCAATGCTCCGGGTAATATAGTGTTTCCCCGGGTCGTTATGTCCCGACGAGGTGTGAATGGTAAACAAACGGTTCCGTGATCGGGTGAATTTGGATGGAAAAAGGTTTGTGAATGATTTGACTAAGGAATCTACAATGAAATAGCTTAAACAAGCTGTATGAATAAGACTGGAAAGCTAGGAAAAACCAGAACCGATTAAAACCTAAAAACGCGTACGTTACGTTTAAATAAAACGTAAACGTACGAAATAAAAAGTAAATACGGAAATCTGAAAACACCCAGGGGGTGAAAATGACTTTTTTACAAACTTAAAAGTAAAAGAAAATTTTTAGAAAAAGAAAATAAATTTCAACACTAACTAATTATTTAATATTAATTAATTACTAATTATTACTTATTATTAATATTTAAAACACTTAAATATAATACAATATTAATTAAATACTAAAAAGGGTGAAAATAAAATTTCTAAAATTATAAAATAACTAAAAATAAGTTTTAAAATTAAAAATAAGTATTTTTGTCTTTTTGTGCTTTTTCTATTAATTAATTACTAATTACCTAAATAAACTATTTTAAATTAAGAAAAATAGAAAATAAACAGTAAAAATTCTAATAAAATTTACAAAATTATTTCATAACATATAAAAGATATAAAAAATATAAAAACTAGGTTTTGCTTAATAAAAACTAATTATGCTATTTAAAACTAATTATTAATTAATTATAAATAAAACTAAGATTAAATCTAATAAATACTTAATGACAAAATAAAAATCTGAAAAAATTATTATAAATACTTTAATATATGAGGAATTTAATAAAAATATAAAATAGCTAAGTACTTAATAAAAATTTAAAAATGAAAATTAAAATTAAATTACATTAAATAGAAACTATCACTTAAATTTAAATTGTTTTTTCTTGATTTTTCTTTTACCAAACTATTTAATACCTAAAAACAAACACTTTTTGTAAAAACAACTTTTTTATAAACTTAAAATAAGCTGAATACAACTTAAAAAGGGTGACAGTTGACTAAGTTTGACCAAGGGGGAAAATGAGCTAAAATGGCATTAAGTGGGGTCCACAAGGCAAGATTCTGATGTAAATAAGTTAGATAAACTTATTTAAGCAAGAAAAAGCACAAAGAGTCCACAGAATAAGCCAATAAGCTACAATAAGCAGTTGGAAACCTAATTTAGGACTGAAAATGGGGACAGAAAAGGTGAGCTAAATTAGATGGGACCCAGGGTGATTGAGGTCAAACCCAAGGTCAAAATCCAAAGCCTGGTAGGAGGAGGGTGCAATGGAACAAAGTTAGGGAAGTGGGGACCACTGTGGTGGGCTGCAGCCACCACCAAAGGTGGTGGTTGAGTGATGGTGGTCTGATGCAGGGGAGGCTACTCCCCTTGCAGGTGTGTTTAAGGCAAGCTAGGGACCAGCAAAAAAATCACAAAATTATAGAAATGGTAGGGACTTAAAGATGAGCTGAGATACTTCAGTTAGGAACAAACTTCACAACTTCAATCCAAACACACAATTCTATATAAATCTCTCAATATTTGGAAAAAATTAGAACATGAACATTTTGACTTTTGAAGAAACTAGGAAAGTTGACTTTGCTCAACTTTGATTTGATCTAACTGATTTAGATTGCTTTATTAAGTTATAATAAGAGTAGATTAAGCTTTAAAAACAATTTCCTAATCAAAATGAGTGGATTTTGGACTCAACTGACCCAACAGTTGACTGTTGGGTGGAATTGAGGTTGATTTGACTTAGAACTTGTAATCTATCAATTTAAAGCTTGACTTGGACTATTTTGAGCATAAGGGTGATGGCAAGTGGGAATTAAACCAATGGTAACAACAACAACTCAGCAAAGCAATCAATGCCAAACACCCCTATATGGACTGAAAATGAGATTTTATGAAGCAAATGGCACAATTAAACCATGAAACTGAGTCTAAACCTAACACTAACCTAAGATGAGTATATAAAAGCAGCTTTCAACAACTGAGAACAACAATAACCACTGATAACCTAGAATGAGCAATAATAAAAAAAATGAAAATAAAACTTACAATGATGACAAGGGCTTGCTTAAAGAGATATAAAAGGTAAACCTTCAAAAGTCTACTGAGAATAACTAAGAATAACCAATTGCATCCCCAACAAGCTCTAAATAAGCTCACAGCTTATACTTCTCAAAGTTTGACCAGAGTTGACTTTGTGGAAAAATTTTGCTAAAACAGTTAGTGTAGAACAATCCTCCCACTAATGACTATGTTGAGTTAACTTGAGCTTAAGTAAACGAGGACCAAGCTTATTAAAGCTTATGAAAGCTATTTGAGCAACTTTGATTTTTCAATCAAACTTATAAAAAGTAATTAACACTGATCTTCAACAAGACTGAATACTTTTATTTAAAACAGTAAATTGAGTACTGAAACAGATATTACAAGACTTAATTAAAAGGTTTACAATAATTTAAACTACATCATGACCTAAATTACACTAAATGAAAATAAAAACTAACTACCCTTATTCTTCTTGTCTTCTTTTCTTTTATAGGCCTTGGAGTCCACAAGTACTTTCCCACTTCACTCTTGACCGTAGGATGGCTTCTATTGATCTCAACCACTCAAAATGGTATTGGCAGGAAAAGTTACACATGGCAATTGGTGGGGTTTGGTGTAGGTATTAAATGAGGGGAGGAGGGGGGTTGAATGTAGGTGAGCATTTATGATAGTTGGTGAGGAGGGGGGGGGGGAGACAAGGTTGCTTGGATTAGGGTGGTAATGGTGGTAGGAGCTGAGGTTAGGGATGAACAGTGGGTTGTTTGACCTTGTCAAAGACCAGGTTTATTAATTAGGGAGTGGACCGGGTTTGTAAGGTTTGGGCTTGGGTGTTGGTTACTGGATCAGGTTCATGGTTTATTTTGGGTTGGGTTTTGTTAATTAAGGGTGGTAAATAATAAAAGGGTTTAGGTTTAGGAATATATAACAAGGACCACTTTTGTAATTTTTATGAAAAGTGAGGGCTGAAATGGAACTTTCCCAAGGTAACCATAAGGACCTATTTTGACAACATTTGAGAATTACAAGTTCAAAGATTTATATTTTCCAAAATTAAAATACCCGGGGACCAAAATTGCAAATTTCCAAACTCCAGGGACTAAACTTGTAATTTTCTCAAAATTTTCATCCATGGATTAAAAGTGATTTTTGTGACTTCCCAAGGACCAAAATTGATTTTTCATTCAAAATTATCCCACCAGGGACCTTTTCTGCCAATATTTGAAACTCCAGGGACTGATTTTGTAAATTTCCAAAACTTTCCAATTTTTCACCAAAGGACTAAATATGACAACTTATGATTTCAAAATGACCTTTGGTGATAATTTTCTATATTTTGAACATCCAGGGACTAGTTTTGTAATTTTATGAAAGTTGAGGGACTGAAACTGCCAATTTTGCAAACTTTATACGTTTTTCATTTGTTTTTGCTCATTTTGCATCTAAAACATATAAAACACAATTTTGAAATATTTTCAGTATTTTGATGCATTACTGAGTGTTTTTGTATGTTTTGCAGTTCAGATTAGACCAAAAATGATGAGTGTTTGAGCACTCATCAATCCCCCACACTAAACTATTGCTAGTCCTTAGCAATACTGTTTTGAAAACTTGATGGATTTGAAAAACTCTTTACCAAAAGCCATCACTTCTGGAGTAGCCAGGTGTAAGAACTGTGGCACACCTTATAACCGTGTGATTTTGAGCAAACCACCAGCTGTCAACGGATTTGATTAGTCTTTACCAAAAGCCGTTTGCTTCTGGACTAGCCAACTCTTGATGGAATAGTCAACATCTTGGTGAGCTGATTACCAATTATGGATTTTCCACGGCCTTTACCACAAGCCATAATCTTGCGGGCTAGCCAACTCATTTGTTTTTGGGGAGTTGAGGAACCATACAATTTTGGGCAAATTGCAAGCCATAAACGGATTTGAGATGTCTTTACCAAG
Organism: Artemisia argyi; assembly: GCA_030686995.1. Taxonomy (NCBI): domain Eukaryota; kingdom Viridiplantae; phylum Streptophyta; class Magnoliopsida; order Asterales; family Asteraceae; genus Artemisia; species Artemisia argyi. The sequence goes on along the minus strand of CM060679.1, from coordinate 177,432,343 downwards.
AGCTGTTTGCTCCTGGACTAGCCAATCCCTTTTGTCGGTTAGACAAGGCGGACTGATTACCACAAAAATTTTGAAGCACCAGTGAAAAATTTTTGAAAATTTTGAAATTTTGGCTAAAACGGGGGTATTATATAGTAAAATGTGATAAAATTCGCTAGAATAGCGAAATACCCCCCCCCCCCCCCCCACACTTATCATGAATATTGTCCTCAATATTCAAAATCCCGGTTATTATGCCGACATTTTGAACGTAAAAGGGCAACATTACAAGCTAAGCGTGGAAAACACCATTTTGTATTTTCACTTTTGAAATCATAGCATGGGGGACTCCCCCACACTTAGGGTGAAAACCCTTTAAGCATGCTACTGTTTTTGTTTACCGAGTCGCTAGCTTGACTCGACCCCGAATTCATTTGTCCTTGGGGAAGCATGATGTGGAAGAGACAATCTCAATCGGACTTTCATTCAAAATGTTTGGACAAACATATGAAGCACGTGAAAGTTCCACTCCGATGAGATAAGTATCCGGCTCAAGATAATGATACATGAAAATGCCGGGATCAAAGATAGTGTCCTCACTCCCGAAGGAGTGAAGAACAAGAGAAGTCACCTTATAGGTGAAGAAAAGGAAGAAAATCATGATGAAAAGCATGATTTGATCTTCTTCCTCGAGAAGAGGCTCAATAGCCTGAGTTTGGATTTCAAAGGGTAAGCTCGTAAACAACCCAGGAGGGTGGGTGGGAATTTGCAAATTCTCATAATTGAGAGCATCTCCCCCCGGGCTATCAAACTCCGGAGGAGTCATGATATGATGAGCGAGTTCACCGGAGAACTCCTCATGAAGAGAATCATTCACAAGATGTGAATTTGTGAACTCGTGTTCCGGAATAGACTCACAATCCTCGTTCTGAATATCAAATAGTGGATTATCAGAAATCAAAGTGAATTCAGAGTCGAATTCAAATAGAGGATTGGTGAGAGTGGTATTGAATGTTTCGGGAACAAAGAGATTAACATTCTCTATTGGACTGCTGGGATCAGAAGTGAGTGACGGATCATGATAAAGGAGACTTTCAATTTCTCCCAGATCGGCTTGGAAATTGAGGAGACCATCATTACTTTCCAATGAAAGTGGATTGATGTGAGCAAGTTCATCAGCGAACTCCTCAAGAAGATGATCAGCATCAGTTTATGGAACTGATGCCTCAACATACTCGATGTCTCCATAAGATATACAATCATCGCTAAAATCTGAGAAAGTCTCAAATTGATCTTTAGGACACTCAATGGGTGAAGGAATATCACATACATGATCCAAAGTTCCCTGTGACTCTCTCGGGATTGGGACAAGGATCTCAACACTAGACTTTATTAATTCGTCCGATTCCTTATTAGGAACAGTGTCAAGATGCTCATCCCCCATGTTCAGAGAGTGAGTGTGAACTTCGGGTGTGATAACAGACTGAGGGAGTTGAGAAAGACTAGCAGACATCGGTTGTATAAATTTCATTTGTTCTTCTGCTAGTAATTCTATCATAGTCTTTTCTCCCTGATTTTCCGAGGAAGGAATCACAACAGATGAACTTGATGAACCCTTACAAAATTGAGAAATATCAAGGGTAACATCATCATCATCATCGTCAAGAAGAGCAGCATTGCTAAATATGGCGCGCGTTTTGGCTGCTTGTTCTAAGACTAGCAATTCTTCCTTGCTCAGTTCGTTTCTCGCTGCTCGTTCTTCCGCAAGTAATTCTGCCATAGATTTCTCATGAGAGCTTTGAAACGATGAAGTAGCCAACTCCTCCTTAAGATCTTTCAATATCTTAAGAGCCTCTATTAAAATGTCTTGCTCAGTAACAAGAGGAGTTGCTTGGGTCATTTGGTACTGTAGAGGTGGGTCTGAATATGAATAGTCGTAATTGTTACAAGGAAACAGATTCCCTGTTTGACAATCAGAGCTAGTGTGTGGACCTCCACAATTCTCACAACAGTAAAACTGATGTGGCTGTGAGTCGTATGTGCTAAAGTTATAATCGTTATCAGGAAACTGCTCATAGACAAGCGTGTTTCCCGATTGACAATCATAACTGTAGTGTGAACCACCACAGTACTCACAACAGTAAAACTGCTGAGTCTCATGGTGTGGTAAATGATGGAATGAATCAGTCGTGCCATGGTAGGAATAAGGATCTTGGTTGTAGACAGACCCGTTTCCCGACTCTACCATGCCACAGCTGGGGCAATTGCCACCATTATAAGGATTACCACACCAATGGCAAACCAGAAAGTGTGGACGAGACATAGAAAGAATCAAATGTGTATAGAAGGGTAGGGATGAAGAATCAAAGATGTGAGAGGGTAAAGGTGAATATTTTTGGGTTTTTGGATAAACATTTTGTGCAAAAAGGAAAGAAAATGTTTTTGTGTTTTTGTGTTCGTTGAAAACTTGATTTAAAAAGTTTTCGGGAACGGTTTTGTTTTGATAATGGGAAAATATGAACAAAGGATGGATAAATGTACAATGGAACGAATTCCAAAGACACTAATCAGAAAAACAGTTTAGATACGCACACAACCTCCCCGGCAGCGGCGCCAAAAATTGATTGATGCTAAACCGTCAACTTATATTGACCAAGTAATGGTCAACAAAGTCAAATAGCCTAGGTCAATGCTCCGGGTAATATAGTGTTTCCCCGGGTCGTTATGTCCCGACGAGGTGTAAATGGTAAACAAACGGTTCCGTGTTCGGGTGAATTTGGATGGAAAAAGGTTTGTGAATGATTTGACTAAGGAATCTACAATGAAATAGCTTAAACAAGCTGTATGAATAAGACTGAAAAGCTAGGAAAAACCAGAACCGATTAAAACCTAAAAACGCGTACGTTACGTTTAAATAAAACGTAAACGTACGAAATAAAAAGTAAAAACGGAAATCTGAAAACACCCAGGGGGTGAAAATGACTTTTTTACAAACTTAAAAGTAAAAGAAAATTTTTAGAAAAAGAAAATAAATTTCAACACTAACTAATTATTTAATATTAATTAATTACTAATTATTACTTATTATTAATATTTAAAACACTTAAATATAATACAATATTAATTAAATACTAAAAAGGGTGAAAATAAAATTTCTAAAATTATAAAATAACTAAAAATAAGTTTTAAAATTAAAAATAAGTATTTTTGTCTTTTTGTGCTTTTTCTATTAATTAATTACTAATTAATTACTAATTACCTAAATAAACTATTTTAAATTAAGAAAAATAGAAAATAAACAGTAAAAATTCTAATAAAATTTATAAAATTATTTTATAACATATAAAAGATATAAAAAATATAAAAACTAGGTTTTGCTTAATAAAAACTAATTATGCTATTTAAAACTAATTATTAATTAATTATAAATAAAACTAAGATTAAATCTAATAAATACTTAACGACAAAATAAAAATCTGAAAAAATTATTATAAATACTTTAATATATGAGGAATTTAATAAAAATATAAAATAGCTAAGTACTTAATAAAAATTTAAAAATGAAAATTAAAATTAAATTACATTAAATAGAAACTATCACTTAAATTTAAATTGTTTTTTCTTGATTTTTCTTTTACCAAACTATTTAATACCTAAAAAAAAACACTTTTTGTAAAAACAACTTTTTTATAAACTTAAAATAAGCTGAATACAACTTAAAAAGGGTGACAGTTGACTAAGTTTGACCAAGGGGGAAAATGAGCTAAATGGCATTAAGTGGGGTCCACAAGGCAAGATTCTGATGTAAATAAGTTAGATAAACTTATTTAAGCAAGAAAAAGCACAAAGAGTTCACAGAATAAGCCAATAAGCTGCAATAAGCACTTGGAAACCTAATTTAGGACTGAAAATGAGGACAGAAAAGGTGAGCTAAATTAGATGGGACCCAGGGTGATTGAGGTCAAACCCAAGGTCAAAATCCAAAGCCTGGTAGGAGGAGGGTGCAACGGAACAAAGTTAGGGAAGTGGGGACCACTGTGGTGGGCTGCAGCCACCACCAAAGGTGGTGGTTGAGTGATGGTGGTCTGATGCAGGGGAGGCTACTCCCCCTGCAGGTGTGTTTAAGGCAAGCTAGGGACCAGCAAAAAAATCACAAAATTATAGAAATGGTAGGGACTTAAAGATGAGCTGAGATACTTCAGTTAGGAACAAACTTCACAACTTCAATCCAAACACATAATTCTATATAAATCTCTCAATATTTGGAAAAAATTAGAACATGAACATTTTGACTTTTGAAGAAACTAGGAAAGTTGACTTTGCTCAACTTTGATTTGATCTAACTGATCTAGATTGCTTTATTAAGTTATAATAAGAGTAGATTAAGCTTTAAAAACAATTTCCTAATCAAAATGAGTGGATTTTGGACTCAACTGACCCAACAGTTGACTGTTGGGTGGAATTGAGGTTGATTTGACTTAGAACTTGTAATCTATCAATTTAAAGCTTGACTTGGACTATTTTGAGCATAAGGGTGATGGTAAGTGGGAATTAAACCAATGGTAACAACAACAACTCAGCAAAGCAATCAATGCCAAACACCCCTATATGGACTGAAAATGAGATTTTATGAAGCAAATGGCACAATTAAACCATGAAACTGAGTCTAAACCTAACACTAACCTAAGATGAGTATATAAAAGCAGCTTTCAACAACTGAGAACAACAATAACCACTGATAACCTAGAATGAGCAATAATAAAAAAAATGAAAATAAAATTTACAATGATGACAAGGGCTTGCTTAAAGAGATATAAAAGGTAAACCTTCAAAAGTCTACTGAGAATAACTAAGAATAACCAATTGCATCCCCAACAAGCTCTAAATAAGCTCACAGCTTATACTTCTCAAAGTTTGACCAGAGTTGACTTTGTGGAAAAATTTTGCTAAAACAGTTAGTGTAGAACAATCCTCCCACTAATGACTATGTTGAGTTAACTTGAGCTTAAGTAAACGAGGACCAAGCTTATTAAAGCTTATGAAAGCTATTTGAGCAACTTTGATTTTTCAATCAAACTTATAAAAAGTAATTAACACTGATCTTCAACAAGACTGAATACTTTTATTTAAAACAGTAAATTGAGTACTGAAACAGATATTACAAGACTTAATTAAAAGGTTTACAATAATTTAAACTACATCATGACCTAAATTACACTAAATGAAAAATAAAAACTAACTACCCTTATTCTTCTTGTCTTCTTTTCTTTTATAGGCCTTGGAGTCCACAAGTACTTTCCCACTTCACTCTTGACCGTAGGATGGCTTCTATTGATCTCAACCATTCAAAATGGTATTGGCGGGAAAAGTTACACATGGCAGTTGGTGGGGTTTGGTGTAGGTATTAAATGAGGGGAGGAGGGGGGTTGAATGTAGGTGAGCATTTATGATAGTTGGTGAGGAGGGGGGGAGACAAGGTTGCTTGGATTAGGGTGGTAATGGTGGTAGGAGCTGAGGTTAGGGATGAACAGTGGGTTGTTTGACCTTGTCAAAGACCAGGTTTATTAATTAGGGAGTGGGCCGGGTTTGTAAGGTTTGGGCTTGGGTGTTGGTTACTGGATCAGGTTCATGGTTTATTTTGGGTTGGGTTTTGTTAATTAAGGGTGGTAAATAATAAAAGGGTTTAGGTTTAGGAATATATAACAAGGACCACTTTTGTAATTTTTATGAAAAGTGAGGGCTGAAATGGAACTTTCCCAAGGTAACCATAAGGACCTATTTTGACAACATTTGAGAATTACAAGTTCAAAGATTTATATTTTCCAAAATTAAAATACCCGGGGACCAAAATTGCAAATTTCCAAACTCTGGGGACTAAACTTGTAATTTTCTCAAAATTTTCATCCAGGGATTAAAAGTGATTTTTGTGACTTCCCAAGGACCAAAATTGATTTTTCATTCAAAATTATCCCACCAGGGACCTTTTCTGCCAATATTTGAAACTCCAGGGACTGATTTTGTAAATTTCCAAAACTTTCCAATTTTTCACAAAAGGACTAAATATGACAACTTATGATTTCAAAATGACCTTTGGTTATAATTTTCTATATTTTGAACATCCAGGGACTAGTTTTGTAATTTTATGAAAGTTGAGGGACTGAAACTGCCAATTTTGCAAACTTTATACGTTTTTCATTTGTTTTTGCTCATTTTGCATCTAAAACATATAAAACACAATTTTGAAATATTTTCAGTATTTTGATGCATTACTGAGTGTTTTTGTATGTTTTGCAGTTCAGATTAGACCAAAAATGATGAGTGTTTGAGCACTCATCATTGGTGCATCTCAAAAAGCCTAATCTCTCCTTTCTTCGTGTATTTGGTGCCCTGTGCTACCCAGCTAACGATAGTGAAGACTTAGGGAAGCTCAAAGCTAAGGCTGATATTGGGGTATTCGTCGGATATGCGCCAGATCAAAAAGGGTACCGAATCTACAACAAAAGAACCCGACAAATCATGGAAACAATCCATGTCACGTTTGATGAGCTGACAGAGCATTCGGCTTCAGGACACACCAATTCTGGACCCTCACAAAATCTTTTATCTCCTGAACCAATAAGTTCGGGACTTGTACAGAACTCCTGCCATGTCACTCCTTATGTTCCTCCCACGAGTGAAGAATTGAAAATTTTATTTGATCCTATGTTTAATGAGTACTTCGAGTCATAACCACCTCATGAACCGGTACAGCCGGCTGTTGAACCTATTATTATAGCTCTGAATGCACCTCATGATACAAATGGTCCATCAGTCTCCATCTCTCTCGATCTGGATGCACCAGAATGTAGCAACACTCAAAATGAATCAAATATACAATCGTCTTCTGAACACCAAGGAGTTACATCTGATAACACATGGGAAGTCAATCCTTTTGTACCACCTGAGGAAGAACCATTTGAAAATGTTTTTGCACCTGAATCCTCCAACGAAGCATCTTCCTCAGAAGAGTCAAACAATGCTATATCAGTTCACTATCCTCATCCTCATGAACATCTCAGAAAATGGACAAATGATCACCCTATTGACAACATCATAGGAAACCTCTCACGACCTGTGTCCACCAGAAAATAACTTGCCACTGATGCCTTGTGGTGTTTCTTCAACTCAATTTTATCCAAAATCGAGCCCAAAGACTTCAAGGATGCCCTTACGAAGGTGTCTTGGTTCACCGCAATGCAAGAAGAAATCCATGAGTTTGATCATCTTGATGTATGGGAATTAGTACCGCTACCTGAATGCGCAATGATCATTGCTCTCAAATGGATTTTTAAAGTTAAGCTTGATGAGCATGGGGATGTGTTGATAAACAAGGCTCGTTTAGTTGTGAAAGGATACAATCAACAAGAGGGTATTGACTTTGAAGAATCATTTGCACCTGTCGCTCGTATCGAGGCCATTAGAATCTTTCTTGCCAATGCTGCTAGCAGTAACATGATTGTTTATCAAATGGATGTTAAGAATGCCTTCCTGAATGGGGACTTAAAGGAGGTGGTTTATGTTACTCAATCCGAAGGTTTTGTGGACCCAGAAAGACCTAATCATGTATATCGCTTAAAGAAGGCACTCTATGGTCTCAAACAGGCTCCGAGAGCTTGGTACAACACACTTTCCAAGTTTCTTCTTGCAAATCGATTTACCAAGGGTGTAGTTGATCCTACCTTGTTCACTAGGAAGACTGGAAACAACCTTCTTCACGTTCAAATCTATGTTGATGATATCATCTTTGCATCGTCTGACTCCAAGGAATGTGATCGGTTTGCTACGGAAATGAGTTCCAAGTTTCAAATGTCTATGATGGGACAAATGTCTTTATTTTTGGGGTTACAAATCTCTCAAAACCTAAGCGGCATCTTTATCAATCAAGCCAAGTATGCTAGTGATATCCTCAAGAAGTTTGGCTTTGATTCAAGTGACACAGTTGATACACCCATGGCTGAAAGATCCAAACTCAATGACGACTCAACTAGAGTAACCATTGATCAGACCAAATACAGAAGCATGATTGGATCTCTCATGCACCTCACAGCAAGTAGGCCAGACCTTCTTTTCACCGTATGCATGTGCGCCAGATATCAATCCAAGCCCACCAAAAAGCACTTGGAAGCAGTAAAGAGAATCTTCAGATATCTCCGAGGAACAATCCACATGGGTCTTTGGTACCCTAAAGACAATGCAATGGCTCTCATGGCCTACTCAGATGCTGATCATGCGGGGTGTCAAGATACTCGCAGAAGTACTTCCGGAGGTGCTCAATTCTTGGGTGAGAAACTTGTCAGCTGGTCATCCAAAAAGCAGATGTGCACTTCAATATCATCCACATAAGCTGAATATATAGCCATATCCTCATGTTGTGCTCAAATTTTGTGGATGGGATCAAAATTATCAGATTATGGGTATGATTTTAACAAAATCCCAATGTATTGTGATAACAAAAGTGCCATTGCCCTGTGTTGCAACAATGTCCAGCACTCCAGAGCCAAGCATATAGACATTCGTCATCACTTCATCAGAGAACAAGTGGAGAAAGGGATAGTGGAACTCTACTTTGTAAGAACGGAGTTTCACCTGGCTGACATATTCACAAAGGCTCTTTCTCGGGAAAGATTTCAGTTCATTCTCCCACGACTTGGGATGAAGAGTCTCACTCTAGAAACTCTTAAGTCTCTCCAAGAAGAGAATGATGATTGAAGGATTGGCTTCACATATCCTTTGTACATAAAATATATCAAAAAGAAAATAGAAAAATATAAAACCTATAAAAACCATAAAAATATGAAAAATCATAAAAAATACAAAAAAATTCTTCTCACGACATGTCTCTTGTGTAATCAATATTATGTACATTTCTAGAAATGTCATTCAATAATGACACGGAATCATACATATGCTTGAGCAAGAGTTTTTCGGTTTCAAATAAAGTTTTTTCTAAAACATGTCGTATCTCAAAATATTCTTCAAAACTATGGCTTGCAGTCATTTCAGGCTGTAACCCAGACTTCAAAATTATGGCTTGCTATTACTTCAGATAGCAACCCGTTTTTCAAAATGAGGAAAACACGTCGCCAAAAAGACGGTTGTTCCTATCAAAGGGTGCCATTCATCCGAGCGTGAATTACTTTATATTCATGCACCCTCGATCAGATGTACGCTTCAGTGCATCGTTACTTATACAAGAAGAGAAATCTTCTTTTTATCACAAATACTTTTCCTTTTATGATTCTTTCGGAAAGTATTTGTACAAAACTTGGTGGTACCATGAGATTTTGATTGAATTTAATCTAAATTTTGATAAAATTTTTCACTCAATCAATGACTTCAATATTTCATTATAATATTTCTGTTTTAACATCCGTCATTGATTGAGGGGGAGAGTGATTTCTCAGAATTTTATGTATCATCAAAACTCTCCACACTTTGTACAACAAGCTTGCAACAAAATGATTTGTGATGGTTATGTGTCAGAATGAGAACATTTTCAAAGAGTTTTCGTTAAAACTTCAAATCTTTTGTAAACTCATCAAATCTGACACATAACAACCTCCCTCAAAGATTGAGGGGGAGCAAGAAAAAGGTTCCTTTTATCAGAAAATATTAAAAACTGACCGCATTTCTCTCCCAAATGTTTCTTAACTTATTTAAATCAATTGAGATCCAAAATCTTGAAAGATTTGAAATTTTTGATCAGGGGAGAGAATGTGATTTAAATATGAAATCTGATAATCAAATGTGATCTTTTGGACTCAATAATTGGCTCCCACATATGTGCTAAACTCTTTCGAATATCGATGCACATATTGAGGGGGAGCAAAAGGCGTTTGTGGAAGTAATACCAAAGACCGACCATTTATCTTTATGCATGGAGTTATAAGGATGGTTATGGTTAGGTATGAGTTCCCATGATCCACCAGAACCGGAAGGATCTTCCCAGGGACAATCCATAGATAGATTATAAGTCCTTAGGAATGATTGAAAAAAGGAGTAAAGTGAGAAAGGGAAGAGTGCAGACTGAGATAGAACTAGGACTGGAACAAACCCAACAAGGTTCTTGTGATGAAGTCTCGGTAAGCACTGAAGAGGTTGAAGAATGAAAAAGAAATGAAATGAGAAAGGGTGAAAAGAAATAGCCCTCCATATATTCAACCTTAGGGCAGAAACCGGGTTCAACTCATAAGCTACTGGCGGTTACTAAGGTAACACCGGTATTGAAGACAAGACGTCATGGACCCAGTGACGCACTGCACTAAACTTCCAAATCACTCAAGTTCTCTTAAAAGAGCTTTTTTCATTCTCACGGGGAACCATGTGCAATGTATCAACCGCTCATTGCGGGCTATGTCGATACCTAAATCAGGAGACGCCTCCCCAGTCTCCAGGAGCGGATCAAAATGCACTATTGAGTCTAGAGCAATGAGATCATCCATAAATCTCATTAGGACACACTTCTAAATATGCTTATTGTTTCACACAATGTGGAAAATAAGATAAAATATTTTTGAGTCCTACGCATTATCCTTGTGGTATTGCCAGAACATTCGAGTGATATGAAAATATTCACAGTGAAGATGGAAATCCTTCTAGAGCGAACATCACTCAAGCTCTTGGTAGGTGACATGTGAGATCCATCTTGGATCAATGATCAAGTGACAACTGGAAAGCAACAATGGTGCGATTCAACATTGAATCAAACTTGTTCCAGGATATGGATTGACGGATACTTTTGCTAAAACCTTTCAATGTGCTCACAAACTAATTTTTCAAGCACATTGATTGTGTATAATCTTTCAAACAAAAGTATTTTTGATGGAAATGTGATTGAAAGCCTAAAACTCTCGTTGTGTCTCAAAATGTTTATCATATGACACGCGAGTGATTTCTATTAATCAGTTTCTCATCAATCCATGAATATTTATTCACCGATTCACTCTATCGTGCTGTCTGCTTTGAGACGTTCCGGTATGAGAACATGCTAAGTATGAAGATTCCGAAGTGGATTTTTTGGAAAATTCATTACTACAAGATGGAAATTCTTGTCAAGGAGAGTCTTCTTTAAAAGAGACTCTACCTAATCACAGGTCGGTTTTCACAAAACCGGAGGGTAGTCTGTCCTCACAGAACGAATAAAAAAGCCATATTCGTTCTCTATCTTTATTGCTAACTGTTTTATTTCAGGGACACATATAAAGATGGCGTTGATGGCTCCTATTTCCAGCTGAATCGGGTCAATCCATACCTCATGCGCACACATCCTCCTCACTATCAATGACGATGAGAGACTTGCTACAACAAATGTTGAGAGACTACCAACAACGTTTCCGCGACTTTGATGAAAAAGTCTCATGATCCACAACCCTAGTGTAAAGTCTCCTGATCCAGAAGGGTGTGAGCATGATGGTCCTTAAGTCACTACATCACATGAAGGCGATACTACTGTGGATGAGCTTAGAGATTTACTGTGGCTGATGATCTCAAAGAAGCTCAAAGATCACACATTCCAAAGGAACTCCAAATCACAAGTTTATTGCTTGAAGTACAAAGTGTGCTGAAAAGTGAAGAATCAGAACCTACGAGCTACAAAGACTTAAGAATGCTTGAAGATCAAAGAGCTCAATTTCCATGGTGACCTTGCTTAGGGGGAGATTGTTAGGAATACAATTATTCCTATAGAAGACTCGGTCACCTAATTATTGTAATAGCATTGAGTTAGCTCGTAGTTAGATTAGTTATTAGTTAGAAGTAGATTAAGTAACATCATGGAAGAAGGACGAGTCTTTACCCAATGTATGCCTGATCCACAGCCCGGGTGTGGGCGTTTTATCATTTGTTTGTTAGGTAGTATAAATACCCCTCTCCACATGTGGAGAGGGTTGGACCTTCTCATTCTACTAATCTAATATCTCAATTTTCTCTCAAGGTTCCAAACTCTCTTTCTTTCCTCATCCTCTTTCACACTTAACGCCACCTATACTAATACTATTATCATGTTTGTGACTTAATTTGTATCCTACAGGAAGAGGTGAGCTAGGGGTAAAGTGCAATAAGGTTGCTTGTGGAGATGGCGCGGGTACGTCTAAGAGAAGACGCCACATCATTACTGTGGATGTGTCTTCAGATGAGGATGTTTCACTATTCGTTACTGCATGGGATACTGCTGTGACTTCCTCTCCCAAGTAAGTAAAAATGTCTTGTTTCTTCTTCTTTCCCTTGTTCTTTGTATCCTCAATATAATGTCTTGACTTCTTGTTCTTTGTATGTAGTGACGAAGTTGCAGGGGGTGATGCAGCGCATATGGAGCAATCACCATCTAAGGTGAGTCACCCTCAGGTGGAGGGTTCTTCGAAGGCCTGCGAGGATGTGTCTACTAAGCAGCTGATAGAGGAGCTTAGCTTGGCTGCTGCGCACCAGGCTTCCTTGGTTGCCAAGCTCAGGGCAAAGTATGTTGGTGAAGAGAGTACCAGCACGCAGAAGGATGAGGAGATTGCGTTTCTGAAGGCGCAGTTGTCGAGTGCTCAAGCTGCCATGGAGTCAACAACTGCGCACTCCAAGAAGCTTGCGGATGAGAGGATATATTTATTGGCTCAATTGAGCCATGAGCGTGCTGCTTTTGACCAGTACAAATCTACCTGTCTGTGGGGGTTGAAGTACATGGAGCAAAACAAGAGCAAACACTTTGCTCAGTTGGATGAGTTCTGTAAGGCTGTAGAGGGTGCCTTGGAGAAACAAGAGGGTAAGCTGCGCAAGCTGAGCATTGAATATAATGAGGAGCTGTACCCGCACTTGGTATCTTCTATTGCTGAGTGCAGGTAGCTTTTAATTCCTTTGAATTAATTTGTCCAATTCCCCGCATTTAATTCCCTTGAAATTATTGGCTAATGGAAATGGTGTTGTATCCGCAGGTGGCTAATCAGTCATGGTCTTCGTCTTGTTGCCATGGGCACGCTATAGTCCCAAGAAGTCGTTGAGGCTTTTGGGAATGTTGTTCAATTTGCCTTGGTTCGTGGCAAGGCTGAAGCTGTAGAAGAGCTGCATGAGGGCAAGATGTTGTCGGTGCCCCTCGCAAAAGTGCCAGGCTCCAATATTAATGTCTATGCGGAGCTTGTCGCTGCCATGGAAAAGATGAAGCTGTTCGAGTTCCCTCGCATTGCTCAACTGGAGCGCGACAAGGATTACCCCATAAATGCCATTATGGAGGGGTTAACCTTGGCGAGGCACGCGGCAGAAGATGCAGAGGCTCAGCCTGACTACTTTTTGAAGCCTGATGAGTCGCAGCTACAGGTACGTATGTTTGCGCGTCCACACGATGTTTTGAACCCCTTTGCTCTTGAGAAAGAGATTTCTTTGAAGGCATCCTTGGAGGCCCATGCTACAAGACTCGCAAGGAAAAAAGGTGTGAAGGGGAAGGCGATACTCTGTGGAGTTGGCGCAACGCATATCCCTACATCCGATGGGATTCCTGTCAGCGTGGCAACGGTGTCACCTAAGGATTGTAGTCCACTTAAGAGGCTTGAGGAAGCTGGAGGTGCAGCGTCCAAAGTTGGTGGCTCAGAGCATAGACGCTCTCGTAGTATGTAGGCTGTTATAGGTTCACCGTTTTGTTGCACATGTATGTTGAATCTATCACTTTGTATAAACTCGTAGTTTATGATGCAAATAAAGTTGGTTTGTACGCATATTTGTATCATCCTGTTTGTACTTAGTTTATTTGTCTTTACATAAAATACATCCAAGAGTCAACTAATGATCAAAACATACTTAGAAAAAATTGTAGAATCTATGATCCTTTATAGTTATATATTAAGTCCATAACTTGATATATATATGCAAATATAAAATTCGTAACTGTATGGGTTAACTTGCAGCGTACTGCAAATGCCATATCAAGGAACCAAGAGTCTTGACTCCTAAATTGTTGAACGGGCACAGTGTGCATTGTTGCGTATCCTTCGTGGGACACGCATTGAACTTACTCCAACGTCTTGAAAGTAAGGTGTTTAACAAGGATGCATGATCCAATGTTGATGGGTTTGCAACCCTCTTACTCAACGAGTTATTTATTAGGTTTACTCATCCTTTTTGCCATCGTGGGTCTTAATAAATGCATGCACGCCATGTAGGAAAAAAGATAAATCAACAATATTGAGACATAAATAAGATGTAAGCAAGAAAGTTAACTCTGTCGCGGAGTTAGCTAGAAACCGTGGTATTTGATTAATTCTTGCAAGTTTTTGAAAAAAGAAAAAGACATTTGCCTAAACAAAACAAAAAGTAAATACAAGGACATTTATTGAGCACTTACTAAAGTGCGGAGGTGTCTGTGCGTGGGCCGTAGCCTTTCCTAAAGATAGCATATCTTGAGATTGCAAATATTCCATGTGCGTGGTAGCTCACGACCATCCATATCACACAGCTTGTATGCGCCTTTGCCTAGTGCTTCCGTGACCTCATAGGGTCCTCCCCACTTTGGTCTAAGCTTTCCTGTATCTTCTGCGTGGCTTGCATCGTTAGCACGATATACAAAGTCACCTGGTCTGAATGAAGTGCTTCTGACTTTTGCATCATAGTATCACTTCATCTTTTACTTAGCTCTTGCCTCACATATAGCTGCACGTTCGCGCCTTTCTTCTAACAGATCCAAATCTATATGTCGCTCGTCGTCATTGGTTGTGACATTAACTTCCGCCGTACGAATAGTTGGCATCCCAATTTTAGCTGGTATGACAGCTTCTGTCCCATAGACAAGAGAGAATGGTGTATCTCTAGTGCTAACTTCGTTTGTCGTGCAGTGCGCCCATAAAACGTGCGACAATTCGTCCACCCATCTTCCTTTGTATTTGTCAAGACGTGCTTTAATTCCTTGCCCAGACTACGATTCGTGCGCTCCACCAAACCATTGGTTTGTGGGTGCTTAACTGACACAAAGTGTTGTGTAATATTTAGTTGCGCGCACCAGTCTTTGAACGGGTTATCACAGAATTGTTTTCCGTTGTCTGAAATAATTTCTCCAGGTTGTCCAAAGCGGCATACAATGTTTTCCTAAATAAAGAGTTTTACCTGGTTGCCTGTGATAGTTGCTACTACTTTTACTTCAATCCATTTAGTGAAGTAATCTATAGCCACAATGAGAAATTTCAGTCCCCCTGCTGCAACAGGGAATGGGCCTGCAATGTCAATACCCCATTTATAGAATGGCCATGGTGAAGTGATAGGCGTTAGCTCTTGTTGTGGTTGGCGCGGGATGGGTCTATGGACCTGGCAGTCGCTACATTTCTTTATCATGTCCCGCGCATCGCGATGCATAGTAGGCCAATAGTATCCTGACTGCAAGGCTCGTGCTACAACGAACCGTGGTCCTGAATACATACTGCATGAACCGGCGTGGATCTCTCGGAGTATTTAATCTGTTTGGAGAGGTCCAACGCACCGAAGCTATGGCTATAGAAATGAGCGTCGATAGAGGACACCATCTCAAAGTTTAAATCTCTGCGCTGTGTGCCGTATCCGTCGAGCGTCCTTCTACTCATGGGGTAATATACCCTTGCTTATAAATTCGATGATAGGTGTCATCCACGTAGGATCATGCTCTTCTATCACCGTGGATATCTCCATCTCCGAGATGGATTTGTTCTTCAAGGTCTCCACCAATACTTGTTTTGACAGGTTCGCAAAGCTTGAATATGCGATTTTGCTCAGTGCATCTGCTTTTCCGTTTTTTCCTCTAGGAACTTGTTTAATGGTGAACCAGTCAAAATTCTGGATTAGGGATTTGGTCTTGTCGAGGTATTGGACCACGTTATCCTCTTTAGCCACATATTTTCCCAACACATGAAGATCCGTCCGTGAATAGAACCCATGGTTCCTGTAGTTCTACCTTGCTTCTTGAAGGTGGAGTGTCAGTATCTGGTTTCTCAATGATGAAGTCTGCTAGTATCTGTCCCTTAATCGCAGTGCGTGGTCTATAAGAGATGTTATGTTCGCTTAGTAACACACTCTATTTTTGTAGCCGCCCCGATGCGTCGGGTTTAGAGATAACTTGCTTGATAGGTTGGTCCGTGATCACTGCTATTGGGTGTGCTTGAAAGTATCTGCGCAGTCTTTTAGCTGCAAATACTAAAGCTAGGACCAACTTTTCCATTGAGGTATTATTAATCTCTGTCTTCTTGAGTGCTTTGCTTACGAAGTATACTGGTGTTTGTACGGAGTTCCTATCTGTCAATAGCACCGCGCTGACTGCTCCATGAGTTGCAGACAAGTACATAATCAATTCTTCCCCTGGTCGGGGTGCGACTAGTGTGGGAAGCGCTGCTATATGTTGCTTAAGCTGTTGAAAAGCTTCTTCCGCTTCTGCAGTCCAACGAAAGTCTCCCTTTTTTGTACACTTCGTGAGTGTTTTAAAGAGAGGAAGTGACTTATCCGCTGATTTGGACAATAATCGATTCAACCCAGCTAATTTTCCATTCAAGGACTGGACTTCTTTCAATATGCATGGTGAAGAGAGTGCATTGTAGATCTTCTGCACTAGTGGTTGCTGTAGTGGCCTGGGTAGTCCTTGTGGGCAGTTCTAACGTTGGAAAGATCAGACCTAGGCCTGACTCTTGGTGCCTGGGCGTACTGGTTGTTCCAGAGGCCTGCTTAGAGGTCGAATCACCTTGATGTTTCTTCCCCTGAGGGTCACCATGTGTTTTCTTCAACTGCGGAGTCCGCTGGCTTGTGTTTCCATGCTTCGTCATTCTAGTTCTTAGTGTAGGGTCCCACGGATGGCGCCACTTGTTGATACAAAAGTTGGGCGTTCTTTGTTTGGGTTCCAGTTTTCATATCAATTGGATCTTATTACTTGAGACATGCGCACTAAGAAAGCAAACAACACCGTTAGGCTTATCGTGGGATTGTCTCCCACGATTATCCTCCGGCGTGAGAGTAAGTAATCGGTTTTAGGGTTATAGTAAAGAGTTATGGTTTTTAGATGATACCTCAATGAGAGCCGTGATATTCTTTATATAGGCACGAAATCCTTGTTGGTTTCGTGCTCCTTACTCTTCGGCGTATCTCGTGTTTATCCGGTCTATTGATCTTTATCCCATAAATAAAAGATCATTATCAAGACCATAAATAATATATTTGAGTTTGGGCTTTCGTAAGCCCAAACCATTATTATAATAGCCCAAATCATTATTATGATAGCCCATGCGTGATGGGCTTGAGCATTAGTAATGTCAATTGGTCGGGTTCGTGACCGGAGTACGGACTATACGTCATCAATCGGCATATAAATTATGAAATTACATCACAATTAAGTAACTAGCCCTCGGGGCGGATATGATGAAAGATCATAGTGACTTGTCTAGCATCAATACTAACTTATTGCTTTAAACTATCTAACCTAGTTCAGTATTACACGGTACTAGTCGTATTAAGTTGTAGACACGTTCCGTTTATGCAAAACAATGATTTCTAATAGAGATTCGGGTTAACACGCATATAACTCAACCAAAGCAACCACAATTATAGGAAGTTAAGTCACATCAAATAAATTTATGAGGATCCTTGTTTGGATATGAAATATCAAAGTACTTCCGGATGTCAAAGTACTGCTGCATGAAGAATAAAGTCAAAGTACTGCTGAAGAATAAAGTCAAAGTACTGCTGTTATTGAAGAATGCTTAAAGTACTTCGAAGGAAACAAGGACTGATATGCAATATTAGATAAGGATTAATGTGTAATATTAAGCGAATATTCTAGAATTAGTTAGGGATAATGACTTGTCGTTCAAGGATTACATGTTGTAAACCGACTTAAGGTTATCTATATAAAGAGCCTTAAGAGGTATTAGTCGATATAAGTTTTACAAGTCTTAGATACGTTTAGAAGTCGATCAAAGTTAATAGTTAGGGATTGTTAGTGAATCTGTGTAACAAAGCAGGTTCAAAGTTTGGTTAATATAAAAGTTCTTCTTAAGCTTTGTGTTAGTAGATTCCGCATACTTTACAAAGTAAAACAGTGTTTCAATATTAATAGTGTTGAGTTTACTCAATATTGTTAAACCCTTACAAGCTACTAAGTAGTTTGATCAGAGTATATCGATCCAACAAGTGGTATCAGAGCTTGTGTTGGAAACTCTGATTAAGAAGACAAACCTTTAAAACCTTTAAACCGACTTCACTACAAACCCTTCAAGATGTCGACAGATGCTGCACCTGCTCCCTCAATCACTGCTGTTAGAATCCCTATTGTTAAGAAAGGAGAATATAACCTATGGGAGATGAGGCAGTACATTGCCATCACAGACCATGCTTTGTGCGATGTGATTGTCAATGGTAACATGCAAATTGATGAACCAGTAGAGGTACTTGGACAACCAACACCACCTAAAATTACTGTACCTGCTGATACCAAAAGAAATCAAGACAAAGCTCTCAACATACTGCTTTATGCTATTCCTGATGGTCACCTATTAAAGTTTCATGATGCCAAAGATGCCAAACAACTATGGGCTGCAATAAAGAAGAAGTTTGGAGGTAATGATGCTTCCAAGAAGATGCATAGGAATTTGTTGAAGCAACAATTTGAAACTTTCACAGTTGGAGAAAGAGAAGGTCTTGATTCTACTTATGAAAGATTCCAACATCTTTTGAGTATGCTAGAACTATATGATGCTGAGGCATTAGTTGAAGATGCTAATTTAAAGTTTCTAAGGAGTTTTCCATCAGCATGGCATGTAGTTGCTACTATGATCAGAGGACAATCAGGGCTGGATACTATGGACTTTGATGATCTTTACAACAATCTGAAGGTGTATGAGCATGAGATGAATGGTACTACAGGTTCAAGCACACAACAGAACATTGCTTTTGTCTCTTCTGAAAAGAGAAGCAGTACTTCTAACAAAGGTACTGCTTACCCTGTTCAAAGTACTATGACTGAAACACAGGTTCCATGCACAACAATGGTCACCACAAATTCATCACAATCACTTACCCCCACCTCAGATGATGTTCTATGTTCATTCTTTGCTCAACAAGCATCTCTGCCTGTCACCTATCAAGAAGATGTATTGCAAATAGATGATGATGCTTTGGAAGAAATTGATATCAGATGGCAAGTTGCTATGCTCACTGCAAGGATCAAGAAGTATGTGAACAAGACAGGAAAAGGCATCAACTTCAGAGCTATTGATGCGTGGGAATCGCACCTTGCTTTACCTCTCGAGGGATCTCGAGAAGCTTACAACCCCCACCAGGCAGTGTACCTGATCGTTGTAGTATAGTATAGTGACAAGTACCGGGGGATTGATCGTTCAACTTAGGAATAGTGTCGCTAGGATTAGAAAACCTAATTAATAGTTCTAAAGGTGAGAGATGATTATTTTTGTATTTTTATATTTTTATAAAAGCAAGTAAAATCTCGGGTTTTGGAAGAGTGGGCGGAATTAGTTGCTATTCAACTAACCCAAAACTAAGATGCAATCAAAATAAAATACTAAAAATGAAAATAAACTGATTATACTAAGGTTGTGAGTAGTAATTGGAGAAATTGTGTTTACTTAGACTTCACTACTCCCTAGATATCTTTTACATGTTAATTACTTGTTACACTTGTATGGATGACGGATTGTATTCCTTAATACCATTCGTGGGGTGGCATACATAACTCCCCAACTCTATGAGCTCTTATCTCCTCCTACACCATGACCCAGCACAACTATAGGGATTGTAAACAGTGGCTCATGCATTAAATACAACCAATAAAGACCTAGTACGCCTCGGTTCATGTTTCTTAAGACGTTCAAGCATGTTACCATTTGGAGATCTGCCAGTTTTCTTAAGCCTAACATATAATATCATTCATCCAAAACAAGAATAGACAAGTAATCAACACATAATCAATATCTAGGTTTCATTAGATCTAAGCAAACACAAAAGAGATCTAGCCTAGCATAGTAGAACTGAGACAAGAACAAGATATAAACAACCAACACATAGACATATTGATTGAATTGGAAGAACACTTATCTCAATTACAATGCAAGGTCTCAAGGGTTTGGAACCCTTGAAAAACCTGTAAAAGATACACCAAATTCGTCTTTTGGGTTTCACCAAAACTTCTCTCTCTTTAATGAAAAAACTAGAAAACTATATATAGGAAAAGTAGGCTGACGGCGTCAAGAGTAACATGTGACGCCGTCACCTCGCCGCCATATACTTCCTCGGACGGCCTTGATCTACTTATGACGGCCTATGTGACGCCGTCACCGACCACGGTATTTTATTCTTGCCACTTTGACGCCGTCATGAAGGCGTTTGACGCCGTCACCACCTACGGTCTTTTAATCTTCATGTCTGACGCCGTCAAGGTATTACTCTTGACGCCGTCACCTTGTATCTTCAGCATGGAAATTTGGTACTTTGCCGTTTTCTTCACTTTTATGCTCCAAAAACGTCCAAAATGGCTTCTTTTCCAGAATTCACTCTCCAAACACCTAAAATCACAAAAGGAACGATTTAGGGTAATATTTGATCAAATAAATTCGGATTCGGGCTTAAATGACCCCCTAAAAACGGATCATTTTTCGCCTCATCATATACCCTTACACTTGAGATTTGCTTGTCCTCAAGCAAATGCGCTTTTATTCTACTCGAAAGACAAGTTAGGGGTCATTTAACACTAATATAAAAGTAATTACAACAAATAATCATTCCACTAAAGACCAATAGACAAGCACGGAGGTCATACACAAGCACCTCACAAATAGTGTTTAGATACTCACATCTCTCGGGTGTAATAAAGTAATATAACATTATGGAAATGGAAGATATCTCTCACTACCTGTCATAGCAAAATAGATTACCATAGGCTTGGGAAAGGATCAAACCTCCACCACATGGCGTAAGCACCTAGGATAAACTATCAAAGAGGTCTTTTAAAGGGTTGTAACGTTAGGTATAGGGATATGAATTACACGGTTTTGTTGGATAAAGGAAATTTTACTGGTGGCGAGTTAACAATCTTGGTCAATTACATGTACAAGTTGGCGTTGCTAAGCCAAGACTAGACTCGACTTAAGCTAATAAATGGAAAATAACAAAAATGTAAAATAAATATAGAATAAAAACGGGGTAGTCCGTATGTTTTTTTTTCTCTTTTTTCCTTTTTCTATTTTTTTTTTCTTTTTCTTAATTTTTTTTTTTTTTTTTTTTTTTTTTTTTTTTTTTTTTTTTACACTCTTACCCTACCATCCAAAATAATACATCATAGGGGATGAGAATTCCTCTTACACTTGAATCTTTACATACTTTACAATCAACTAATCTAATGACTCGAATTAAGAAAATCAAAACACTTGGAGCACTTTTAAGGTTAACGCACATATGGGGGTAATATATTATGTTCTTCCCCATTACTCCATAAAATAAGTACTTACCCATGAGTCCCAATAATCCCAAAACAATATGTACAATGATATGACTCGACTTAGCAACCATGTAATCAATTAGAAAGTTAACTTAGGGTTTAACAAATAACAATAATGCACTAAAAATGAGCGCATACACGGAAGGCTAAGGCGATTTGGGTGTACATTTAAGTGGGGTGTAACAAATTCTTCCTTTAAGTAAAATGCTTAAAGTTAGAAACGAAAAGATAGGCTCGGAGGGGTGTACTAGGGGTTTCGTGTACTAAAAATGAGTACAACGCTAAGGGTGTGGGAAAAATTAGTTGACTTAACTAGCCAAGTAATATGACTTAAATGGTCAAGTAATTATGATACAGGTTTAACACAAGGGTGATCCTAATGCCTCTTATCATGTAGTAAATCCTACTACACGAATGTTGTCTCACTAGCGGTCTCGGGATGCATCACTAACGCAAGTTCTAGAATCTAAATGCTACCGGTACACTCATAAGCACTAATACTAAATGTTTTTTTCTATCAAATCTAAAGGCAAACCTCACATTTTTGGGTGGAAAATTTTTCTGAATATACGGTTATGTGCTAGTCATACAACCTCCTATCCATGAGACGCTTGCTATGGCTAAAGTTTCACTCCTAAATGTTGTAAAAAATTTTAAATTTGGCGCTAAAATTACACTAACAAGTATTTCTCATAGTTTTATTACACATCTACTATCAAACAAAACAAACTCAAACGAAAGTGCATATGTAAGGTATCATCTTTTTACCCTCCCCTTACACTTAGGATGAACATTGTCCCCAATGTTCAAGTAAAGAATGTAAAAGTTAAGAGGTAAAGAGAATGAAATCAAATACTCCCCTGATTCGCTCGGTATGGATTATAGGTTGGCCAGGTTAAATCTTCCTCCAAGAAAACGAACAATCAAAGCTTCCCTTCCAGAATATAAATCATCTTCTTGTCATAAATAACCTGTAAATCCTGACAACAATAGACAAGGCAACCTCGCGTAAAATCGGCGGCATCCTATATAAGTTACTAAATCCTAGAAAGCAAAGTAAGATATAATGCTTGTGGAATGAAGTTTGCAGATTTCCTGGAGATTATAAAACTTAATAATTCACAAAAAACCATAAGACTCCGTTAGAAAAACAAAACCGGTAAAATTTCCAGATTTTAACTCCTGACGCCGTCAAGAGCAATACTCTGACGCCGTCAGAATGGACCTACAGAAATTCTTATGTTAAGTTTCCGGAAAATTTCTGGAAAAACTTTGTCCTACTTCCTGGAAAATCCTGCAAAACTTCATTATGACTCAATACAAGCATTTGATTCTAACAAATACGAATATACATGTTCATTAAATATTGTGGAGAATCATGATCGGTTTATTTCTTAAAAACATATTTGGGGTTTCCCCTTACACTTATGTTTTGCAAAAATACCTTTAGGTTGAAGTTAAGACTAGGCCAAACAACATAATAAAGTATTTCCACATTTTAGTTGAGAAACATGATTAACCAACAATAAAAATAAAACATGCATACGGAAGCAAATAACAATCAAACAAATAAAATCACACAAAACATGCGTTGCCTCCCAAGAAGCGCTTGTTTTTGTTTGAGTCACGAGCCTGACTCTACCCTTATTTAATGGAAATAGGGGAGGTTCTCCCTACACTTAGGATTAAGTGTGGGTGAAAGTAGCGATACACACCCTTAGGGTGTGAATATGCCACGTGAGGTGAAGGGGGTGAGTGAATGGCTTCCTTCATCCTAAAACTACCCGGATAATATTGGTTGATGGGTGGATCGGTTCCTCTTTTGTCTCCTAGAAATATATCTAAGGATGGAAAGGTGTGTAAACATTGAGGTTCCGGTTCATCAACACTAGGAAATTCCCTAGAATTAGGAGTAAGGTTATCACTACAAGTGTTCAAACCTATATCCTCAAGTGGTGCCTGGTCCAAGGGTTCTACCTCCATTGGAATTCCTAAAGTTTCTTCTACTTCTTCCGGGTAAGTCACGGGCGGTGCGTGTGCCTCAAATGATGGTTGAGTATTTTGTGGGCTTATGTTATTTACCTCATCATTCCACGTGTCACGATCACCTATATCCTTAGGTAATGATAATAACAAAGCTAGTGCTTCATCCAACTTATGGTTTATTGATACGGCTCTATCCATAATTCCTTGGCAAACTAGGTCGCTTTTTCTATTAGCCTCACTAAAACGAGATCCTAAACATGGAGGTTGTTCATAAGAATCTATCCTAGGTGAAGGCTCATATGATTCATAGGTGTCTCTAAATGAGGTATTTTGCACTTCTTGGTGTTCTAGCCACTCAACCATATATTACAATCTTAGAAGTCTAAGTTAAGTGTCCATTTGAAACAAATTACAAACAAAATCACAAAGAAAAGATAGACTACGAGAAAGCTACAAAATAAAAAGAAAAAAAAAATCTCACTTGATAGGAATCTAATGAGTAGACCTAATAAAAAGAAATCCTAACCTAGACAATAACTATTCCCCGGGCTGCGGCGCCAAAAACTTAATGCGTGGGAATCGCACCTTGCTTTACCTCTCGAGGGATCTCGAGAAGCTTACAACCCCCACCAGGCAGTGTACCTGATCGTTGTAGTATAGTATAGTGACAAGTACCGGGGGATTGATCGTTCAGCTTAGGAATAGTGTCGCTAGGATTAGAAAACCTAATTAATAGTTCTAAAGGTGAGAGATGATTATTTTTGTATTTTTATATTTTTATAAAAGCAAGTAAAATCTCGGGTTTTGGAAGAGTGGGCGGAATTAGTTGCTATTCAACTAACCCAAAACTAAGATGCAATCAAAATAAAATACTAAAAATGAAAATAAACTGATTATACTAAGGTTGTGAGCAGTAATTGGAGAAATTGTGTTTACTTAGACTTCACTACTCCCTAGATATCTTTTACATGTTAATTACTTGTTACACTTGTATGGATGACGGATTGTATTCCTTAATACCATTCGTGGGGTGGCATACATAACTCCCCAACTCTATGAGCTCTTATCTCCTCCTACACCATGACCCAGCACAACTATAGGGATTGTAAACAGTGGCTCATGCATTAAATACAACCAATAAAGACCTAGTACGCCTCGGTTCATGTTTCTTAAGACATTCAAGCATGTTACCATTTGGAGATCTGCCAGTTTTCTTAAGCCTAACATATAATATCATTCATCCAAAACAAGAATAAACAAGTAATCAACACATAATCAATATCTAGGTTTCATTAGATCTAAGCAAACACAAAAGAGATCTAGCCTAGCATAGTAGAATTGAGACAAGAACAAGATATAAACAACCAACACATAGACATATTGATTGAATTGGAAGAACACTTATCTCAATTACAATGCAAGGTCTCAAGGGTTTGGAACCCTTGAAAAACCTGTAAAAGATACACCAAATTCGTCTTTTGGGTTTCACCAAAACTTCTCTCTCTTTAATGAAAAAACTAGAAAACTATATATAGGAAAAGTAGGCTGACGGCGTCAAGAGTAACATGTGACGCCATCACCTCGCCGCCATATACTTCCTCGGACGGCCTTGATCTACTTATGACGGCCTATGTGACGCCGTCACCGACCACGGTATTTTATTCTTGCCACTTTGACGCCGTCATGAAGGCGTTTGACGCCGTCACCACCTACGGTCTTTTAATCTTCATGTCTGACGCCGTCAAGGTATTACTCTTGACGCCGTCACCTTGTATCTTCAGCATGGAAATTTGGTACTTTGCCGTTTTCTTCACTTTTATGCTCCAAAAACATCCAAAATGGCTTCTTTTCCAGAATTCACTCTCCAAACACCTAAAATCACAAAAGGAACGATTTAGGGCAATATTTGATCAAATAAATTCGGATTCGGGCTTAAATGACCCCCTAAAAACGGATCATTTTTCGCCTCATCTGCTATACAAGGAATAACATTTGACAAGTCCAAGATTGAGTGTTTCAACTGTCAAAGGACTGGTCACTTTGCAAGGGAGTGCAAATTTGCAAAGTATCAAGCAAATAAGATGATTGAACCACTCAAGCCCGAGAGAAAAGAGATTCCAATTACTGAACCAAAACCAGAAGCCTTGGTTGCTCAAGAGAATCTGTCAGAGATTGATTGGTCCAATGAGTTTGATGATGAACCAGTAACCTATTCAATGGTTGCATTGGAAGACTGGAGCACAGCATTTGATGAAGAGCCTGGATATGCTGCTTTGGAGTCAAGAGATGAGTTAGGAAGCTTTGATTGGAGCATGGAGTTTGAAGAAGCACCTGTTCAGCTTGCTATGGTAGCTGCTTCACCAAGTTCATCCACTAACTCTGAGGTATGCTCTAAGTGTAATGATATGTATCAAAAGTTACTTACTGAGTATGTAGCTGAAAGAGATAAATTTCAAAAAGCTAGGGCTGAGATAACTGGTTATCAACTAACTTTAGAGTCAATGGAAGCCAAAATTCTTACACATGAAAACAATGAAGTAGCATGGCTTGAAACATATAAACAATAGGATTACCTAGTTAAGTTAAATGAATGGAAACTAGGTTGCAAGGTGTCTGAAATAGAAAAAATGACTGCTGAAAGGGATAAGTTGTTAGAAAAACTTGTTGTATGGAATAAGGCTGGTGTGTCACATGTTCAATTTGTTGAAAAGCAAAGAATATCTAATATCAAAACAGGTCTAGGTTATGATAATGATAGTAATAAAGACATTCCATTTAAAGGCAAGGAACTAAATCTTATAGTAGATACCTCCACTAGTGATGAAGAGTTCATAAGTCTAGATGAAAACACTTCTAGTGATGAGGAATCCCCTAGTTCAACACCTCCTGAATTTAAGAAAGAAAAGGGTTATAATGCAGTTCCTCACCCCCCAGGTAGTTTTCAACCACCAAGAAAAGATGTTGATTGTTATGGTGTAGATAATCTAGAGTTTAGGAAAAAGATTAAAAGTAAATTTAATCCTGAAACTTTAGAAAAGTCTGTTGAAGCACCTAAGGTTGAAGAGATCAAGTTTTCAAAACAAGCAGTACCTTCAAACATTTTTCAAAGTACTGCTGATCACTCAGCAGTACCTCAAAGAAAATTCTTTCAAAAAACTGCTAATTTTAGAAACACTTATGGAAGGGGATTTGGGGATATTGGTCCAAAGGTCTGTTATGTTTGTTATAGTCCTCATCATTTGATTAAAGATTGTGATTATCATTCATAATACCTAAGTAAATATCCAAAGACCAGAACTGCACAACCAAGTTATAGGGAGAATAAGCCAAGGGATAACAAACCAGTTTGGAACTACACAAATAGGGTCAACCATAGTAATTTCTCAAAAGACTATAGGTACCCTCATCAGAAAAGGTCATACTCCAAACCCTCAGTACCTTCACAAAGTACTGATTGAAAGTTCCCAAATGTTTCTAGAAAATACTCAAGTGTAAGATCTAGGAGGCACAATCATTACAACCCTAAAAAGCCTTACAACACAAGAAAAGATGCTAGGACACAGAACCCAACTCCTAAAGTTACAACTAAATGGGTTAAGAAAGAAAGTACTGATGGGGAAAAACCAGTACTTTCAGAAGTTAAGGGTGAAAAGGGGACAAGTGATCTTGAAAAATCAACAGTTTTGGAAACAAAAACCTTAATTCTTGATCATGCTTTCAAAGACAGTGGTGATTACATACTCAAAAATTTTGAGTATGTCACTCCACAAGGGGACACAAGTCAGTAATGGCTTGGGTTCCTAAAAATAACTAACCTTTTTCATGTGAATACAGGGCAACCCAGAGGAGGAGCTTAAAGATCATCTTGTTGTAGATAGTGGTTGCTCTGGCAGTATGACAGGAGAAAAGGAACTCTTGTCAGATTTTAAAGCTTATTTTGGAGGAAAAGTTGCATTTGGGAATGATCCTGATGGAGGAAGAATAACTGGCAAAGGAACTATCAAGGCAGGAAACATTGATTTTGAAGATGTTAGATATGTGAAGGAGCTCAAATTCAATCTTTTGTCAGTCTCTCAGATTTGTGATAAGAAGTACCCTGTGTTATTCTTTGACACAGAATGTCTTATACTTTCTCCTGATTTCAAGTTAGAAGATAGAAACTTGGTGTTGCTGAGAGCACCAAGAACTAATGATGTGTACAACATAGACTTAAAGAATGTAAATTCTGCTGAAAGAGCAACATGTTTGATTGCAAGAGCATCTATGGAGGAAGCACATCAATGGCACAGAAGACTGGGACATGTAAATTTCAAAAACATCAATAAGCTGGTTAGAGGTAATTTAGTTAGAGGTTTACCTTCTAAGACATTCAAGAATGATCACATATGTCTTGCTTGTAAGAAGGGTAAACAGCACAAGGCCTCTTGTAAGAAGATTGATGAGAAGACTATTAGAGAGCCTTTGGAATTGCTGCACATGGATCTGTTTGGACCTGTTTCAGTTGTTAGTCTAAACAAGAAGAAGTACTGCTTGGTTATAACAGATGACTGTAGCAGATTTAGTTGGGTCTTTTTCTTATGCTTTAAAGATGAAACTTTTGATGCTATTCATGACCTAATTATAACACTTGAAAATCAGTTAAGACTCAAGGTTAGAGGCATTAGATGTGATAATGGGACTGAGTTCAAGAATCAGCTTATGGATGAATTTTGTGCCAAGAAAGGAATTAAAAGAGAGTTCAGTATTGCTAGAACTCCTCAACAAAATGGAGTTGCAAAAAGAAAGAATAGAACTCTTATAGAAGCGGCAAGGACAATGCTTGCAGACTCTCAACTTCCTGTACCATTCTGGGCTGAAGCTGAAAGTGCTGCCTGCTATGTGTTGAATAGAGTATCAGTGACTAAACCTCAAATGAAGACACCTTATGAGTTACTCATGGGAAAGAAGCTAAGCATCAAGTTTATGAAACCTTTTGGATGTCCCCTAACCATCTTAAATACTGCTGATAATTTGGGCAAATTTGATGGGAAGTCAGATGAAGGATATTTATTGGGATATTGTACTAATAGCAAAGGCTTCAGAGTATACAATAGGGCTACCAAGAAGGTTCAAGAATGTCTTCATGTTGATTTTCTGGAAGAACAAGAGAATTCTAAAGGTAAAGGTCCTGATTGGATATTTGATCTTGATTTAATGTCTTCATCAATGAATTATGTACTTGTAAGGGAAGAAAATCAAGCTGCTCCCACTGAAGAAGAAGCACAGTACATTGTTCATGATGTTAATTTACAATCTGAAGATGAGCCAAAAGATAATGCCAATGATGAGAAGAAAAGTACTTCTGAGCCTCAAGGTATTGCTAAACCTAACAGTACTGTTGATCCTCAAAGTACTGTTCCACTACAAATATCAGTATCTTCAGAAGATCAAGCCATTCAAGATGAACTTTCTAGAATGCTTTTACAAGAAACAATGGCTAAGTCATATGATGATGAACAAAGGAGAGCTTATGAAGCAGAAAAGAAGAAGGCAAAAGAAACAGCCAGTACTTTACCCCAAAGTACTGCTAATCCATTTGAAAGTACTTTTCAACCTCTGGATATTTCAAATTGGATAAATACTGATGCTGTTAATGATACCAATATGCCTGACTTAGAAGATACTGCTGATCCAAACACAATTACCTTAGAAGACACTGATGATGAATTGGATCAAGAAGGCATTTTCTCGGATTCTAATGAAGATCCTGATATAACTAATTTGGAAGATAATCTTGAAGTCTCACCAACTCCTACTCTCAGAATTCATAAAACTCATCCTGTTACCAATATTATTGGACCCTCATCATCAGGGGTGCTCACAAGGACTAGGGCTAAGAATATGTCTCAACAACATACTTCTTTACTTAGTTTTATCTACAAGCAAAACAGGGTGAATCACAAGGATCAGAAGTTGTGTTTATTTGCTTGTTTTCTATCTCAGGAAGAGCCCAAGAATATCAAACAAGCATTAGCCAAGGAAAGTTGGGTGGAAGCTATGCAAGAAGAACTCCTACAGTTTAAACTTCAAGAAGTTTGGGTATTATGTGATTTACCTGATGGAAAGAAACTTATTGGAACTAAATGGGTCTTCAGAGTGAAAAGAGATGAAAGAGGGAATGTTATTAAAAACAAGGCAAGGTTAGTGGCTCAAGGATATAGACAGGAAGAAGGAGTAGACTATGATGAAGTTTTTTCTCCTGTGGCAAGGCTTGAAGCCATCAGGCTATTTTTGGCTTTTGCATCTTATATGGGATTCCCTGTATATCAGATGGATGTTAAAATTGCTTTTCTATATGGCAAAATCACAGAAGAAGTTTATGTCAAACAGCCTCCTGGTTTTGAAGACCCTGCACACCCAAACAAAGTCTATAAGGTGATCAAGGCTCTTTATGGCCTTTATCAAACTCCAAGAGCATGGTATGAAAGACTTTCAAAATTTCTATTGCAACATGGTTATAGAAGAGGAGCTATTGACAAGACTTTGTTTATCAAGAGAGATAAGAAGGATATCATGCTAGTTCAAGTGTATGTAGATGATATTATTTTTGGTGCTACTAAGCAATCTATGGTGAAGAAATTTGAAGATCTTATGCAGAAAGAGTTTCAGATGAGTTCCATGGGAGAATTAACATTTTTCTTAGGACTTCAAGTGCAACAGTCAAGCAGTGGAATTTATATCTGTCAAGATAAGTATGTTGCAGATATTCTTAAGAGATTCACTTTCACAACTGTTAGGCCTACATCTACACCAGTGGATACTAACAAACCTTTGGGAAAAGATGAAGATGGAGAAGATGTTGATGTCACACTATACAGGTCTATGATTGGATGTCTTGTGTATTTAATTGCATCAAGACCTGATATTACTTTTGCTGTGAGCTTATGTACAAGACATCAAGTTAATCCAAAAGTATCTCACTTGAATGCTGTCAAGCGGATTTTTAGGTATCTTAGGCGACAACCTAAGCTAGGATTATGGTATCCTAGGGATTTCACCTTTCCATCTCCATGCCTTCTCAGACAGTGATTATACTGGAGATAACTATGACAGAAGGTCCACAACTAGAGGATGCCAGTACCTTGGAAGCAGATTAGTGTCATGGCAATGTAAGAAGCAAACAATTGCAGCAACTTCTTCCACAGAACTAGAGTATGTAGCTGCTGCAAGTTGTTGTGCACAAGTACTTTGGTTGCAGAATCAACTTTTGGATTATGGATTCAATTTCAAGAATACTCCTATCAACATTGATAATGAGAGTACCATCTGTATTGTTAAGAATCCAGTCTATCATTCCAAGACCAAGCACATTCAGATTAGACATCACTTTATAAGAGATTGCTATGAACAAAGGCTTATCAATGTCGTTAAAGTTCATACTGATGATAATGTAGCAGATCTACTTACAAAGGGCTTTGATGTTTCAAGATTTACCTTTTTGGTTGTGAGTATTGGCATGATTAATATGTAAGCTATTTTTTAGGGGAGGCATAAGTAGTTATTAGTTAGTCATTATTTGAGGGGAGGCTACATGTATCATTCAAAAGAAAGGATTTTATTCACTGCAGTTCTTACAACTACCATTCAAAGTACATCACCATTCTTGTTTTTTTTCAAGTAACAGACACAGACATAACAAAGACAACACACACACAAGACTACATCAACCTACTACCCAGCTCCACACACCTACTCCATAGGCCTTTTACCCTTGCCCTCATAGCTTTGTTTTCCCTTTTGAGCAGTCCTTCTCTTGTCATCAAAAGAAGTCTGTTTTCTTGGGCAAGCCAGGGCCAAGAACCTGTTTGGGAGGTCTTTCTTTTCTTGGAGCAGGCCACTTCATGTTCTGAATAGCTGTTTCCAGAGCCTGAGTCAAAGCATGTGGAAGTTCTTTAGCCAAAGATGAACTAGAAACAACTTTCTTCTTTTTGGGCTTTTTGCTGGTAGTACTGCCTGCATCAGTTATGGTAGAGTTGGCAGCACTTACTGTTGATGAAGATTCTTGGTGTCCCATCCACTGAACATGAGGAGGAAAGTAGTCTAACCATCCCGGATCTTCAAACTCTAAATCAGAGTAGTAACTTATCTCTGAATCAGTGGTGCCTTCTGAGTCTGAAGAGATGTTCACAATTGGAATGTGACTCATTGTGTTTACTTGTTTTTGTGATATGGTGTTTGCAAATTGTTGATGAAGTTGCTTTTATAAGCAAGGTAAAGGTAAATGGGCATTGAAGTGTATTGAAGTTTACTTACCTTGGTAGCTTTGGGATTTAATTGGGAAAGATAGTCATTAATAAGGGTTGACTTTCAAAGATATTTTGGTCAAATGGTCAACATTCAAGATTTTTAGTGGGAAAGTACTTTGGTCAATATACTGTGTGAGCTTATAACGGAAAGTACTGTCCCTTGTTGACATAAATAATGCCTAAAAACATTATTAAGTTTTTATCAATATCTCTATGTTTTGATCATTACAAAATATAACCTCAAAGAACTAAAACTTATGACATAAACAAGTATTTGGTGATTAATATTTCTCTTTACATCCAAATCACTTAAGGTATGAATAAACAAAGTGTTTAGTGCAATGTATGATCAAAGGGGTATTTAATTAACTAATACAAAGTTTATTTAATTATATAATCTTATTATATATTTTTGAAAAACACTTTTGGTAATAAGGAAAAATGTTTTAATCATACTAAATATATGATTTCAAATATTTAACCAAAATCAGTTAGTTTTTCACCAAATAAACTTTCCCCACTAAAAGACAAAGTTTCTGGCCGTTTCAGCTGGGCGGCCCCCTTAATTATAAAGGGCGGTCCCCTTAAATTTAAGGGGACCGGCCATGATTTAAGGGGACCGGCCACGCTCCTCTGTCAGAAACTTTTGCCTATAAATACCACCTTAAACCTGGATTTTTTCCCCACCTTTTGCACTCCTAAACTTTCTGTTCTAGATCCCCATTTCTATTCTCTAAATCCTTTGATCATAAATACATAATCCTTTGTTTCAAAGTGATTCTTACATCATCCTCTCAAGTGCAAGAGAAGAATACTTCTATCCTCCAAGACAAGAAGTATTACAACTTGTTGTGACCTCCACATCCAAGTTGTTGGTACATCATCAAGAATATTTACATATATCTTTGTGTAGTGTGTTGTGAATATTTGATTGTAGATAGTTGTGTTAGGAATATAGATTGTGTGATTGGCTAGTAGATTGTAGTGAAGATAATTGGTGTGTAGAAGATAGGTGTGAACTAGATTGTAGTAAAGATAGTTGGTGTGAAGTAGTTGTGAAGATAGGTGTGTAGTAGATTGGTGTGAAGTAGTTGTGAAGATAGGTGTGTAGTAGATTGGTGTGAAGTAGTTGTGAAGAAGGTGTGATTTCGTTGTGACGAAGCTTTGGTGTGTAAGTGGTGTGTATATTGGTGTGTAAGGTTTCTCCGCCATAAGGAGCTTGTTGACATAGTGAAGAAAACTCTCGAGTAGGTGACTCGAGGAGTGGAGTAGGGCAAGGAAGGTGTCCTTGTAGCCGAACCACTATAAATCCTTTGTCTCGCGGTTAGATCTTTCCATATCTTACTTATTATCTTGCTTATATCGTTATTACATTTGTAGACGTAGACGTATATATATAGTTGCTCATATAGTGCTAGTATTGATTTTACTTAAAGATCAAACGAAAGTTTCATTCACAAAACAAAGTTTTTACAATCAAACTAAAAAGGTTACATACATATAATTGATCATTTCGATCAAGTATAGTTTTTATACAAAATATAACTAAGGATTATAAAATAAACGATTACGTACTTATCTCTCGTATATAGCTATAATTGTTTATATTATGCATGTGTTGATTTCACATACTTAGCTTACATTATTATTATTGTTCATACTTAGATATACTTGTTCATATTGTTCAAGATTTGAGTTCACATAACAACAACAACAACAACAACAACATACCCAATCCCGCCTAGGCGGGGTATGGGGGAGGTGGGATGTAGACAGATCCTACCCCTACCCCAGGGAACCCTGCAGGTAGAGAGACTGCTTCCAGAAAGACCTCCGGCAAGTGTGTGCAAAGTGTGCTCGAAGTAAAGAAAAACAAGAAATAGAAAGCAAAACAAAGAAAGAATAAAAGCATAAAAGCAAACAGAGCAATACAAACATAGAGGCAAAACGACACAACAAGCATAAAAGCAAACATAAAAGCAAACCGACACACCAAGTAAAAGAGCAAACAAAGCAAAACGACAAGACAACCAAGAAAAACAACCAAAACAAAACCACCTAGACAAGCGAGGGGGACACAAGACCAAGGCCAAACCAAGCAGCTACGACCAAAAAGAGCAACGCAAAGGGCCTAAAGCTAAGGCAAAGCAAAAAGAGCAATCAAAAGGCACAGGCAAAGGGCCTAAAGGCACAACAAAGGCAAAACCAAAGCACTAGCCGAGGCAAAGCAAAAGCACCTATCTCCTAAAGGGGGCATGCCAAGGGACCCAAAAAAGCCTGAACCACAACAAACCCCAAACCCTCAACCATCCTAGCCCCAAAACTAACCACGACTACTACTCCTATCTCTCCACGCGTTCCTATCTGAGGTCATGTCCTCGGACAAGTGTAGATCCTCCATGTCGAGCTTAAGCCTATCCTCCCATCTAAGTTTAGGTCTACCCCTCCTTCTCCGACCATCGACTATAAGCGATTCAACTCTCCTTACTGGCGCTGTTTGTGGTCTTCTCCTGACATGACCAAACCACCTCAACCTTCCTTCTCTCATCTTCGAGATAATAGAATCTACTTCAAGTGCCGATCTGAACACCCCGTTAGGAATCATGTCAGATTGTTTTACCACAAGTCCATCTGAGCATTCTTAGTTCCGCTACTTCCACCCTGTTTGCTTGAGCTTTTGTGATAGGCCAGCACTCTGACCCGTACAGCATAGCCGGTCTAATAGCCACCCTATAAAATTTACCCTTAAGCTTAATGGGTACTTTCCTATCACATAGCACCCCTGACGCCGCCCTCCATTTCGCCCAGCCTCTTCCGATACGGTGGGTTACGTCGTCGTCTATCATCCCTGATTTGTGAATCACCGAACCCAAATATCTAAAAGACTCCTTAGATGGGAGGATCTGGTCTCCGATACAGACTTCCGTTTCTTCGTTGTGGCTGATATCGCTCCTACCGAAAGCACATCTCATGTATTCAGTCTTCTCCCTACTAACCCGAAGTCCATTCTCTTCAAGAGCCACCCTCCAATGCTCAAGTCTGTTGTTCAACCCGTCCGCTGACTCTGCCACCAATACAATATCGTCTGCGAATATCATGCTCCAAGGGATGCACTCTTGGATCCCACGTGATAGCTCATCAAGAATCAAGGCGAATAGAAAAGGGCTAATGGCTGATCCCTGGTGTAGTCCAACTTTCACAGGGAAAAACTCTGAGGTTCCCACTGTGGACCGTACACGTGTCTTCGCCCCCTCGTACATATCCTTTATAACTCTCAAGTATCTCCTTGGGGTTCCCTTATCTATCAGAGTTCTCCAAATCAACTCACGTGGGACACTATCATATGCCTTTTCTAGGTCTATGAAGGCCATATGCAAGTCTCTTTGCCTTTCTCGATATTTCTCCATGAGGCTTCTAAGGAGGTGAATAGCCTCGATCGACGACCTTCCTGGCATAAAACCAAACTGGTTCTCTGACACCCTCGTTTCCCTTCTCAACCTTCTCTCAATAACCCTCTCCCAGAGCTTCATCGTGTGGCTAAGGAGCTTAATACCCCTATAGTTGCTACACACTTGTACGTCACCCTTGTTCTTGTAGATAGGGATGACTTCACTGAGCCTCCATTCCTCTGGCATCTTATCACTAGAGAAAATCTTGTTGAAGAGGGAAGTCAACCATCTTAACCCCTCGTCACCTAAGCTCCTCCAAGCTTCTATGGGTATTTGGTCTGGGCCTACCGCTTTGTTTCTTCCCATCTTCATTAATGCAACCTTCACTTCACCTTGGCTGATATCCAAGTAGTCGCACTCTGGAAGCAAATCTTGGCTAGGGGTCCCTCTCTCCCCGCTTTCTTGTGTAGCCCTCTCGTTAAAAAGAGAGGAGAAATAATCTCCCCATCTTTTCCTAATATCCTCTTCGTTGACAATGCTACGTCCATCCACATCCTTAATGAACCTAATGTAGCCCAAATCCCTATTTCTCTTCTCTCGTGCTTTAGCAATCTTGAAAATATCGTTAACCCCTTCCTTGGAGTCCAAGTTCTTATACAGAACTTCGTACGCTTTGTCTTTCGCCTGGGCTACTGCCTTTTTCGCTTCTCTTTTGGCTACTTTATACCTCTCCTCTGCCTCGACCCTATTCTCTAGATTACCCGCTCTACTCAAAAGGAGCTCTCTGAACCTAGATTGTTTCGCCGTTACCTTGGTTTGCACCTCATCACTATACCACCAAGATTCTCTTTGGTTTGTTTGGGTTCTCGTTGTCCGAGAAGTCACACCTAGTGACTCCTTAGCTGCGTCTTTAATGATGCAGGATAAGGTGTTCCACATCTGATCCGCGTCCATAACAAATAAGTCCTCCGACCGACCCGCCAGTCCCTCTGAGACTTTCGCTGCAAACTCCTGTACCGCCGGACCGTTCAATTTCTTCCACATAATCCTCGGCATGCCAGTCGCCCTCTTCCCACTTCGTTGCCTCTCATAAAAAGCATCCATGGCTAACAATCTGTGTTGGGATGAGCATGTCTCGCCTGGGAATACCCTGCAGTCCCTACATGCTCTAAGGTCCCCTCTGCGCACTATCAGATAGTCGATCTGAGTGTTGTGCCCTCCACTCTGGAAGGTAATAAGGTGGACCTCTCTCTTCTTGAAGAAAGAGTTCACAACTACTAAGTCATGCGCTCTTGCGAACTCCAATATAGAGCGACCTTCGTCATTCCTAACTCCATAGCCAAAACCTCCATGAACCCCTGCGTATCCATCCGTTGAGTTCACATAAGATTGAATCAAAGTTTTAAAAGCAAACAAGGTTTTAAAACTAAACTAAGTTTTCATAATAAAATTAAAAAGACGTAAAACTATTCAACCCCCCCTTCTAGTTTTCCACAATTGGTACCAGAGCCACGTCTAGCAAGATTTTTAAAATATATTGTATTTTAAAACTTGTAACGATCTATGGAATCTGAAAAATATTTAGAAGGGCAATCTATGCAAAGACCACCACTATTTGAAAGTGATGGATTTTTATATTGGAAAAATCGATTCGAAACTTATGTGAAATCAAAGGATCTAGATCTTTGGCATGTTATTACCTTTGGTGATTTTCTTCCTATTCAATATAATTTTGAAACTAAAAAGGATGAAATTGTATCTTTTGAAAAACAAAATGATGATTTGAAAAAGAAACTATCAAAAAATAATGAGGCTAAAATGGTTATTTATAATGCGTTACCACGCAAAGAATATGAAAGAATTTTTATGTGTAAAACCGCAAAAGAGATTTGGGATTCTTTACTAATCACTCACCAAGGTAATAGTCAAGTTAAAGATAACAAAATAGATCTTCTTGTTCAACAATATGAACAATTTACGATTCCGGAGGAGGAATCAATAGATAATGCTTTTGCTAGATTTAACACTATTATCACAAGTTTAAAAGCACTTGATGAGAATTTTTCTAGTAAGAATTTTGTTAGGAAATTTCTTAGGGCTCTTCATCCAAAATGGCGAGCTAAAGTTACGGCGATTGAAGAATCGAAGAACTTGTCAACTCTTCAACTTGATGAGTTGATCGGCAACCTGAAAGTCTACGAAGCAATAATAAAGAAAGACTCCGAGATGGTCAATGGAAAAAGAGAGCAAAGCAAGTCAATTGCGTTGAAAGCTAGGAAGGAATCTAGTAACGAGGATAGCTCAACCTCCGAAAGTGATGACGAAGAATATGCGACGGCCGTAAGAGACTTCAAGAAATTCCTCAAATGGCGAGGAAGATTGGTTAGACAACCGTATGATGAAAGGAAAGCAAACCAAAGAAATAAAGATGACAAAAATGGCAAAAGTGATAGGAAGTGCTTCAAATGTGGTGATCCAAATCATCTCATCGGAAAATGCCCAATGATGTCAAGAAATCAAAATCAAAAGGCGTTTGTTGGAGGAGCTTGGAATGATAGCGATGACGATGAGAAAGAAATCACAAATGAGGAGAAATGTCTTATGGCTAAGACATCAAGCGAGGTACGTTCAGAAACCAAATACTTTAGTGACGAAAATTTATCATTAGACGAAAAAGACCTAGATAGTGAATATAATAGGTTACGCAAATTAGGTC
This sequence comes from Artemisia argyi, assembly GCA_030686995.1. Taxonomy (NCBI): domain Eukaryota; kingdom Viridiplantae; phylum Streptophyta; class Magnoliopsida; order Asterales; family Asteraceae; genus Artemisia; species Artemisia argyi. The sequence goes on along the minus strand of CM060679.1, from coordinate 177,394,525 downwards.
AAAAAGTTATAGCTAAAAATAAGTCACTAAAACATATTAACAATCTATTAGAAAATGAAGTACTCGAATTAAAAATTAGACTACAACATTTGGAAAAAGGAAAAGAAGTTCTTATAGAATGTAAAACATGCATAGAGGTTAAAAATGAAAACGAAAAACTTAAAGATGAAATTTTCAAACTTGACAAGTTTAAAAATAGTAGTAACCCACTTAAGAAAATAATAAGTGTTCAAGAAACTTCGGGAGACAAAACCGGTCTAGGATTAACCTCAACTAATGTTTCAACTAGTGAAAATAAAAATATAAAGTTTGAATGTGAATCTAGTAAACAAAAACCATTAGAGTCAAAACCTAAGTATATACTTAGAGAAGATAGAAAAATACCTATTGCAAGTGATGTGGAAGTAAAAAGTTTTTATAAACCATCATTAAAAGTCAAAACCGGATTTTCTAAACCTAAATTAAGATCTAAAACTCCACCACCAAGAAAACCTAACAATCATCATCCAAGATCTAAAACACCTCAACCTAGAAGAAATCAAAATAGACAAAATTACAATAACACTAGAAATCAAATGTGGAATTATCTACCAAGTTACAATCCTTGGGAAATATTACCACCATACATGCATCCTAGCCAAATGTTAAATATGTTTGGACCAAACAACTTTGGACCAATGAGACAATGGGGACCAAGTGGCTAAGTTGTCAATCTTGGAAGAAGTTGGAATATCATCTACTAATGACTTCTATAAGTCAACATGGTCACTTGAAGTGCTTGAAGATATTCCATTGAAGACTAAAAGGTACACGTTTCTTTTAAGTTCATCACTATAATTTACATGCTTAGATAAATGATTAGTTAGATTAATGCTTAGTACATAATTGCTTATATTCTTATAACCTAGAAACATCATTGGTTGACTTTCCTAGGAATAAGATAAAATTGTTCATTGCCGAACAAAATAGAAAATGGAAATCTTCTATATCCACTATTAGGAAACTCATGGTGATGAAGTGAAATGAGTTAAGTGGATAAATCGTTAATATAGAAGTAGGATTAGATTCCTCGCGTAAGAAAACTATGGATGAAACAAGCTCTTGTAGACTATGGCATTAAGTCAGATAAGCGTGCGAAATCAAAGGAACTATAGATGTTAGGTTATACCCCATTCAACACTCTCGCATCCTACATATTAATTTTCGTCATCACTTCCTTTAGGATCATAGGATATGTAGAAACGATAGCATGAGATAATAGTAGGCTTAACCAATCCTCTTGAGCATGAGATCTATAACAAACATCTTTTAAAATATATGATTAATGATATTTGTTGTCAAAAATCTAATATCTTTAAAAATATGCAAAAACCTCACATTTTGGAAAATAGTTTTTCAAATAACTATCCCACTTTTAAATAAGATGTTTTCACAATAAATATCCACAATTTTGTTTTGATCAAAACCAAAGATTGAGAAAATTTTATTTACCTTTCATTAACACATTTTGAAGTAAAACCGAATCTATTTTATTCAATTAACTCTCATATCTACATGAAAACCTACTTTCAAACATTGTTGAATAATGCTAAAAACGTCTCTTTAAATCATGCATGGTGATCTCATATTTGTCATCTATATTTATATAAATGACACTTATAAGTGAACTAAATCAAATCAAGAGGGCCATGGTTTATCTATTAAGACTTCATTTGTAACAAGTCTAGAAACCCATGCTATCATAATACACATTAGGATTAATCCTCCTAGTTATGTAGTTATGAAATACTTGATGTTGCTTATTGTTTCCTAGCACTTATATTTTGCTTGCTAGATGAGTATGTTTGCATGCTAGATGAAATTGCTTGATTACTTAATCTCTTTGGTTAACATGCTTTAGCTACATAATTGCCTACATAATTAGTCTATGTTTAATTGCCTCAAAGAGTTGGACTTGTTTGAAACAAAAAACACAACCTTTCTGCAATGCACTACCAAAAACCCTTTTCTGGCAATCTGGGAATCACCAGATGGGCGGCCCCCTTAAATCATAAGGCGGCCCCCTTAATTATTAAGGGGACCGGCCTCCAATTAAAGGGACCGGCCATCTGATGGTCGAATGTGTTGTTTCCCTTTTTCTATTTTTTAGCCCATTTCATCCTACACTTCCCAAAATTCACAAACCTATTCTATCCTAAACCTTCCATCAAAGTTTATCCATCCTTGATCCCACCAATCCTACATTATAAACACTCTCATTCCTCTCAATCTCCACTCATCTCATCATTTCCTCTCCCATTAAACCAAAACCACCAAGAAACTTGTTTGGAGAAGAAAGGCTAACTTCCTTTAAAAATCCGTCAAACCAAATGACGTTGTCAAACATTCAACACCAAATTCCACCTATGTTTTCAAACATTACTTACCTAACACCTCACTCTCCTTCTCACGAACATTACATATCAAAAACCTTTACTCACCCATATCCTTCTCCATTACACTCAAACCTCATAATCTTTTCACAACTCAAGCGATGTTGTTCATAATCAACCAACACCTAAACCTCACTCTCACACAAATGATCCATTTAACAACAAATCATCCATTCGTGCTTCGACTAATGTTCCTTCTTATGATGAGCATGCACAATCCCAAAACAATAATCCCAACCTCATTACCAACACTTTACATGTTGCTCATTCAACAAAAACACCATCCACTCATGAAGAATGTCTTCCACCCATATCATGTTTTCATGATTACCCAAGCTCAAACATGTCTCCACCACCAAGAGTATCACCACCACATCCTACAACTTCACATGCCATTCCTATGTTGCATGTTCAAACCCTCACCCAAGACAATTATCATGCTCCACCACCATCACCTTCCTCCGAACACTTGAAGTTCGTTGAGGCGCTAAAAGAAGCCCATGAGCTTAGTGCTCTTTTAGTCTTACATCTTGCTCAACGCAATTTGGATCCACCTTCATCTAGATCACCCTCATCACCACACAACATAAATCAACTTGAGAAGCATGTCAACAATTAACCTTGTTGCATCTTTCTCCTAAAAACGATTGCATTCAATGAACACTTCACTTGGATTGAATATCTTCTCACTAGATCACATCCAATACCCTCACTTGAACAACATCCAAGACCTCAATCAACCTCTTCCGCTACAAACTCTCCACCACCAAACTATCCAACATTCATGACCCGAACATATACCTCCATTAATCCAACAACCTCCATTAATCCAACAATCTTACCCTAACTCAACCATCCTCATTCCAAACACTCCATCATCAACCATCTAAGCATACCATATGCTTATGATGTTCACTTTCAAATACGAATCAACCAACCTTTGGTTGCAAGCAAGTCCAAGTGCTCTCTTAGGCAATATAGGACTATGTCTTTTCCTTTGTGTTATTTTTATCAATATGCTTCAAGCATATTGAGTGTTGTAATGCTTTTCATTTCTATAATGCTTGAATGAATCTTTGTTTAGTTGCATAATTGTTGCCTTGCATATATGTGTATCTTGCTCTCTTAAAATATTTTTGTAGCAAAGATCTCCATAGCTCGTTCCCTTGGTGCTCTCAAATGAGGGGGAGCATACATCAAGGGGGAGCATTCTACCCGTTTAAACTTCCCTCGCGAAGCTTACTCGGCTTAACCTTTTTGATTTTACAAAAAGGGGGAGAAGAGAAATGGTAAACTCTATAATACTTGTCTAATAACAAGTTTTAAATCTTTTGAGTTTAAGGTTTTGTAATAATCAAAAAGGGGGAGATTGTTGACATAAATAATGCCTAAAAACATTATTAAGTTTTTATCAATATCTCTATGTTTTGATCATTACAAAATATAACCTCAAAGAACTAAAACTTATGACATAAACAAGTATTTGGTGATTAATATTTCTCTTTACATCCAAATCACTTAAGGTATGAATAAACAAAGTGTTTAGTGCAATGTATGATCAAAGGGGTATTTAATTAACTAATACAAAGTTTATTTAATTATATAATCTTATTATATATTTTTGAAAAACACTTTTGGTAATAAGGAAAAATGTTTTAATCATACTAAATATATGATTTCAAATATTTAACCAAAATCAGTTAGTTTTTCACCAAATAAACTTTCCCCACTAAAAGACAAAGTTTCTGGCCGTTTCAGCTGGGCTGCCCCCTTAATTATAAAGGGCGGTCCCCTTAAATTTAAGGGGACCGGCCATGATTTAAGGGGACCGGCCACGCTCCTCTGTCAGAAACTTTTGCCTATAAATACCACCTTAAACCTGGATTTTTTCCCCACCTTTTGCACTCCTAAACTTTCTGTTCTAGATCCCCATTTCTATTCTTTAAATCCTTTGATCATAAATACATAATCCTTTGTTTCAAAGTGATTCTTACATCATCCTCTCAAGTGCAAGAGAAGAATACTTCTATCCTCCAAGACAAGAAGTATTACAACTTGTTGTGACCTCCACATCCAAGTTGTTGGTGCATCATCAAGAATATTTACATATATCTTTGTGTAGTGTGTTGTGAATATTTGATTGTAGATAGTTGTGTTAGGAATATAGATTGTGTGATTGGCTAGTAGATTGTAGTGAAGATAATTGGTGTGTAGAAGATAGGTGTGAACTAGATTGTAGTAAAGATAGTTGGTGTGAAGTAGTTGTGAAGATAGGTGTGTAGTAGATTGGTGTGAAGTAGTTGTGAAGATAGGTGTGTAGTAGATTGGTGTGAAGTAGTTGTGAAGAAGGTGTGATTTCGTTGTGACGAAGCTTTGGTGTGTAAGTGGTGTGTATATTGGTGTGTAAGGTTTCTCCGCCATAAGGAGCTTGTTGACATAGTGAAGAAAACTCTCGAGTAGGTGACTCGAGGAGTGGAGTAGGGCAAGGAAGGTGTCCTTGTAGCCGAACCACTATAAATCCTTTGTCTCACGGTTAGATCTTTCCATATCTTACTTATTATCTTGCTTATATCGTTATTACATTTGTAGACGTAGACGTATATATATAGTTGCTCATATAGTGCTAGTATTGATTTTACTTAAAGATCAAACGAAAGTTTCATTCACAAAACAAAGTTTTTACAATCAAACTAAAAAGGTTACATACATATAATTGATCATTTCAATCAAGTATAGTTTTTATACAAAATATAACTAAGGATTATAAAATAAACGATTACGTACTTATCTCTCGTATATAGCTATAATTGTTTATATTATGCATGTGTTGATTTCACATACTTAGCTTACATTATTATTATTGTTCATACTTAGATATACTTGTTCATATTGTTCAAGATTTGAGTTCACATAAGATTGAATCAAAGTTTTAAAAGCAAACAAGGTTTTAAAACTAAACTAAGTTTTCATAATAAAATTAAAAAGACGTAAAACTATTCAACCCCCCCTTCTAGTTTTCCACATCCCTTATTCGATGGAAAGTACTGCTTGGTGTTATTAAAAGGGTTCGCTGATGTGTCAGATACTGTTCTAACGGTCAGATTTGCGGCTAACAACCTTTCGGAAGATATGGGATATTTACTTCCAAAAATAACGGTAAAATCATTAATTAACCGTGATTTTTTGTAATCTTATCCTTATATAAACCTCATATCTTTTCCTTTTATTCACCTTATTCACCTTTATTAACTCAAACCTACTTTGCATCGATCATCACTTTTCTCACTCTAACCCTAATCATCATGGCTAATCGACGTACCAACTACAAACACAACATGATCGCAAACCTTGAGAAAACCCAAGAAAATCTTGATTTTCATGGTATTATTGATTTTCTCACTGGTACCAACATCTGTTACTCCATCCTAGTCAACTCTGAGATTATTGGACCCTGGATTCAAGCTTTTTGGGATACAGCCATGTCACAGGTTGAAGATGGAGAGGATATCATTACTGCTACAGTTGCTGGGAGAGCTATACATGTTACAGAAGCTTCAATTAGGGAGGCTTTGTTATTTGATGATAAAGGAGGCTCTATTTTATTTGGGAAACAAGAAGTTTGGAATACACTCAGAGATATTGGGTATGAAGGTTCTTTGACTAAGCTTACTTTTCAGAAGGCTATGGTTAGTCCTCATTGGAATTTCTTATTCATGTTTTGCTACATTGCTTGAGTCCAAAGAGTACTGCTTGGGATCAGTTCAGTCATTCCATAGCTTCTGCTTTTGTTGGTCTTATTACCAATCAGCCTTTCAATTTCTCATGTATGATCCTTGAAGGTATGCATACTCATATTAAGGCTGGCAAACCTTTTCTTATGTATCCTAGGTTTATTCAATTGCTTTTAGAGAATCCACTAGATGGTATACCTAAACCTCAGGATTATGTACCTACCATTAGGATGCCACCTAAAGTTTTCACTTTTATGTCAAATAAGGGAGTTAATTTTTCGGGTAGGAATACACCTCTTAATGCTTATATGTTAGAGGTAGCTCAAGCTGTTAGGGATGAAGAAGACAATAGTGGTTCTGCACATTCTAATAATGATGCTCAATCTGATTCTGCTGAACATTCTGCTTCAGTACATACTTCTACACCACCTATTGTTTCTCCTCAGCATGATGTTTCAGGTGAAAGGACTTCCTCAGAAAAAGCTTCTTTGGATACATCTGTTTCTGCTCAAGGTACTTCTCCACAAAGTACTGATCCTCAAGGTACTGCTTCAGAGGATTCACAAGTACCTAATCCCAATGATTATACTTCCACAGGTGGGCTTCAAACACCTGGAGGAGATGAGGGAATTAAAGGTACTGAGAGTACTTCTGATTTGGCTAAGGAATTGGAGAAGCTAAAGTCCACTGTTAATGCTCAAGCTGCAGAAATCAAACACCTTCGAAAGAAGTTCAGAAGATTGAAGAAATTTGTTTGGCCTCTTGTTAAAAATTTTTGGCTTTTTGTGAAAGAAAATAAGCAGTCTCAAAAGCCACAATCTAAAAAGAAGAAGTCTAAGTCCAAGAGCAAGCATAGGAAATCATCATCTATCAAATTGGGGAGGAATCAGGATGATAATTTGGATAGATTTGATGATATGGTTAAATTTTCAGAGGACAAGAATGATCAAGATGAAAATGTTGCTCAAAACAGTACTGAAAGAAAAAGTGGTGAGACAGAGCAAATTAATCTTGAAGTTGAGCATGAGAATGTAAAGCTTGCTAGAAAGCAACAAGCTGAACATGATGCTGAATATTTGGAAGAAGTCAGTAGGCCAATTACAAAGAAGTCAATGACCAAAGCTCAGGAAAGGAATTGGATGATGCAATTCTTAAGAAAGAAGGGATACAATAATTTACATAAACAAAGGTATCCAAAAATAAAAGCTTTATGGGATAAAGTACAAGAATATATAAGAAGAGAATTAGAAAGTTTTGTACCCATGGAAGTTGATAGAAAGAAGAAATTAGAAGATATCAGAAAAGAAGAAGCTGAGCAAAGGATATTGAAAAGAAAGAAATTAGCTGAAGATGATCAACTGACAAAAAGACTGAAGTTTGTTCATGAAGATACAGTTGATGAACTCAGAAATTATTTCAAAGTTGTTGATTTTGAGAACAAAAAGATTGAAGATTCTGGAAAGAAGTCCAAGATAATCTCATTTTCTGTAGTTGAATCAAAAGAGGGAAATTATTTTATGATCCACAGAGAAGATGAAAGCTTCACACCATTCAATATGTTATGGGATTTATTGCACTGTATCACAAGGGCAGATCTTTATGACTTATATGTGCAAGTGCAGACTTACTATGCAGAGAATGAAGCTTTAGGAGTGGGATTAGTTTTCCTTGGAGACTTATTTACCATCTGGGATACTGAAGAAACAAGTGTTGATCCTCTCTGGAATGATCAAGAGAATTAGGAAATAACAAGATGGAGATTCTTTGAGTCATCAGGAGTTCATACACTAGAGATGGAAGATGGTACCATGATTCACATGTTGGCTGAGAGGAGATATCCATTGATCAGAGAAATTATGCTCAGAATGCTGGATCATGGAATGGAACTTGAAGATGAATCTGAAGTAGCTTTGGATGTTATCAAGTTATTTATCAGATGGGTCAAGTCTGAAGAGTAATATTGCATAATGCTGGTATGATTTGTTTTGTAAAATAAAGTATTTTTCAAAGTACTGCAAAAACAAACAGTACTTTATCAAAGTATTTCTTGCTGATATAAACCAGTATAAGTTCTTTAAAAATAAAAAATAAAATGTTTTGATGTTTAAAAGAAAAGGAAAAAGGATTTGAAAAGAAACACATGGTGTTAGTATTTATACTGCACAACAAATGGTAATCAACTCACCATGTTTAACAGACAAGAAAGAGTTTGACTCATCATGAGAGTACGACTCTGATGTGATAATCAAATCCGTTGATGGTTGATAGTTTACCAAAAACTAGGTTATCAACTCACCATACATCCAAGTGATCAAGAGTTGGCTAGTCCATAGCAAACGACTCATGGCAAAGACATATCAAATCCGTTGATAGCTGATGATTTGCTAAAAATCATAATTTTTAATGATTCACCTCTCACAGGAGTTAACACACCTGGAAGTGATGAGAATAGTATGAAACTTTTAAGATTTGATGATCTTTGTATCATAATGTTGCTGAGTTGCTGAGAAGAAACTATGGAAGATATGATGCTGATGAAGAGTACTTTGACATATGACAGATAGAAGAAAAAGGAATAAAGAAACAATCTTTCTGAATGATTAAAGATTTGAAGATTAAAGATAACAAAGAAACTTGAAATCAAGCAAGTAGAGTTCAAGTTAAGGGAGGATTGTTGGGATATGAAATATCAGAGTACTTCTAGATGTCAAAGTACTGCTGCATGAAGAATAAAATCAAAGTACTGCTGAAGTATAAAGTCAAAGTACTGCTGTTATTGAAGAATGCTTAAAGTACTTCGAAGGAAACAAGGACTGATATGCAATATTAGATAAGGATTAATGTGTAATATTAAGCGAATATCCTAGAATTAGTTAGGGATAATGACTTGTCGTTCAAGGATTACATGTTGTAAACCGAATTAAGGTTATCTATATAAAGAGCCTTAAGAGTTATTAGTCGATATAAGTTTTACAAGTCTTAGATACATTTAGAAGTCGATCAAAGTTAATAGTTAGGGATTGTTAGTGAATATGTGTAACAAAGCAGGTTCAAAGTTTGGTTAATATAAAAGTTCTTCTTAAGCTTTGTGTTAGTAGATTCCGCATACTTTACAAAGTAAAATAGTGTTTCAATATTAATAGTGTTGAGTTTACTCAATATTGTTAACCCTTACAAGCTACAAAGTAGTTTAATCAGAGTATATCGATCCAACAATCCTAACCTAGTTACATAGACTTCTACTAGTTATAAGCAATAAACAAGTTTTTATCGACAAGCACCCAATCCAATAACAAAGTAAATCAATTCCAACACAAACATAAAAACTAATAAAACTTGAGAAACATGACTAAAACCAACGGGTGTTAGCCTATAATCTCAGTAACAATACATAAAGTTGTAATCAAAGCAAATGAATAGGAATTCATAATCAAAATGATACGCTAACCGAACGATTACACTTAATATAACGTTCTTGATATGTTTTTCTAGGATGATTGGATCTTCAAAGAGGTCTTCTGCTGTTTGGAGGGGTTTTTGGTCACCTGGGAATGACCCCAAGGGTCCCTAATGAGTATGATATTTATAGTTTCTGAAATCGGGGTCGATACAGCGTATCTGGAGGTTTTGATACGCCGTATCTATAAGTAAACGTAGCTTCAAAGTCTGAAACTGACTCGATATGGCATATCTAGAATTCTGATATGGAGTATCAGCCAATATGGCGTATCTAAATACTCAATACGCCGTATCTCCTTCAGGAACAGATAGATCTCCTTTTTTTCTTTCTGTAGCCGCTTGAATCAACTAAAACGGAGTCTGGAATAAGATTTTACGGTCAAAATACTAAAGCATCTCTGAGTATGTTCTTCAAATCGACCAAGTTTCATATACGGTGTATTTCCAAAGATGGATGCGCTGTATTCATCAAAGTCAGGCAAGGTCTTGAAATCTTCTAAGTATATGGATACGGTGTATCTAATTAGCATTGATAAGCCGTATTTAATGTCTGATTAGTAGGCTTCCTTCAATATCATCATTCTTGCTCCAAAACACGTCTTTTTCCATAACTTTCTCCAAATGCTCCAATATTACTGAGATTTACAAAAATAAATGATTAAGTACCAAATCTCATATAAAATAGTATAAATCAAGTAATATACATGGGATAAATGATACTAACAATATGTCGTTATTTGATGTCATCAAGGGTGAAGTATAAAATGGGTCAAATGATCAAACTGCCATGTTGAAATAGAGAAAATAGAGTTGTGGTTGTTGCTTTAATCCTGGACGTAAGTTTATTTTTTATGAGATCGGACGGTTGGTTTCACTTTTTAACCTTTTTATTTTGATCCCATTTTTTAGAGGATGTCAACCCATTTTTTTCATACCAATCGCTCGACAACGTTGCCATACATTGTAGAGAGGTTATTTTCTAACTAAGAAATATATTTATTTGATTAATTCTCCACGAGGTACGTAAACGTGATCACTCACACTAGAAATGCTAAATAACGTGTCAGATCTCACGACAAGTATATAAATTTCTTAACTTTTTCATATACCAATATCCCGACAGTTATATAACTTTTTTTATTGTTGCTAAACTAATCTCCCGACAAAGGTATTAATTACGTTTGAATGCATTCATGTTTTTCATATGATAGGAACAAAAGTTGTGTGAAACCCCAGATACTTGGATTTTCTTCTTATTATGACCTAAGTTGAATTTTCCTATATAAACGGCTTCTTTTCACCATAATTCACATCACTCTTATTATTGTTCCTGTTTTTCTTCTTTTGAGTTTACTTGTCCCGTGTTTGAAGCTCTCTTTTCAAAACTTTAGATTTTGAGTGTTGTATCTGCAAATTGATTATCTTGTTTAGTTCTCACAAATATATCGGTCTATTTCATTCTTTGGTTAGTTCCCAATGAGTCCTTAACTTATGTAATATTCTTTTTTTTTACCAACTTGAGAGGAAGAAAATCTTGGGCTTGCATTAAAATGCTTCTTTAGAGACTCTCTAATCCTCGGATTTGATCTTTTCAGAATCAAGTTATCAAATTCTAAGTCAAATATATCTTTGCTAGTTATTCTTCTTTCTATCATACCCGTCCTTATAAATCTTATTGATTCAATTCAAGATTACACTCTAAAATAAAGGAAGGGAAAAAAAGATATATCTGACATAGAACTTGATGGCATGATTCGGAAAAGTATGGAGTGTGAGGCTGGAAAGTCTCTAAAGAGGCAATTTAATGTAAGTACACGACTTTCTTCTTCTCAAGATGGTTTTTGTCTTATTTTTTTTCAAGTCCTTGTGTGAGCATTTAGTGGTCGTACAGGCGAATAACGTCTCCTGTAACTGATATATCTGTGTACATTGCTAAGTTCTTATAATAAATGATAATTATCAGTGTTGCAAAAATCGGCCGAATCGGCCGATTAATCGGCGATTAATCGGTAATCGACCCTGGAACTTGGAGGGATTTCCTAGGTAATCGGCCGAGTCAAGAAAATCGGCCGATTAATCGGTCAAAAATCGCTAATCGGTCCTCGACCGCCTCAGTACCGATTCACGATTTTTGCAACATTGACAATTATTTATTTCAGTTGTTAATACTCTTGCCTTAGACATTGTAGTGTATTAATGTTGTTTAACAATTTAACCATGCGGTATCAAATCAATCTTCCGGTAGATATAACTATTATTTTTTTCAATCCCCTTCGGGTACATGTCACCTTCTTGTGATATAACTGATGGAAACAAAAATCCGATACCACGACTAGCACTGGGGGAAGTTCGTCAAGCAATTTGGAAGCTATGTCATGCGAGATTCGACTTAGACGGGAAGCGGCCCAAGCGCCATACTAGGCGGCTAAAGAGAAAGACCAGACAATAAGGCGTTTGGAAGAATATTTCTCGGTATTAGCACGATAGAAATAGATCCGGCCGCTGCGTATTGGATCAATTTGGAGAAGCAAAAAATTGTCGAAAAATATAATTTGCCAACCCCCCAACCGAATAGTTTTATTTTATTTACTTATTGTATTTTTTTCATTTCGTACCTTTTTTCATAATTTTTTAGGTGTATTTTTTATTTCTAATGTTTTTATTTCGTATTGTAATATTTAATTTTATTAATAAAGTACTAGATTGTTTAATGAATGACATTGTTGAGGGTAAAATTTATAAATTGTTATTTCTACAAAAAGTGAGTGTTAAAATGATGTGGCGCTGACGTAGCGGGGTTTTTAGTGTTATTCTTGTTATGACTCCTTACGTTCTAATTGATAGTAAAAAACAAGGAAATACATTTAATACTCTACAAGGTACGTTCTAATTGATAGTATAAAACAAGGAAATACATTTAATACTCAAGGTACATAAACGTTAATACTAAAACAAGAAAACATTTAATTCTCAATGTTCAATTTTGAATGTCATGTCTTATCTTCGAGATGCTAGATAATGTGTCCAATATTGTTTTTTATTGTTGGTAAATCAATATTCTGTCAAAGGTATTATTTACTTTTGAACCTATTCACGTTTTTTAGATGATAAAAAGAAAAGTAGTGTGAAATCCTGGATAATATAATTTTCTTCTTATTATGACCAAGCCGAATTTTCCTATATAAAGGGCTTCTTTTCTCCATAATGTACATCACTCTTCATTCTTATTCTTGTTTTTCTTCTTTTGAGTTTACTTGCCCAGTGCATTAGAAGCTCTCTTTTCTCAACCTCACATTTTGAGTGTTATATTAATTATTTGAAAGTCCATTCTCTTTATTTATTCTCATAGATATATCTCTCCGTTTCTTTATTTTTTTCCTAGCCTTCTGGTTCCGGGGTCCGATGTAGCTATTGTTTGTTCTCAATGAGTCTTTAACTTATGTAATGTTTCTTTTTCTACTGACTTGAGAGGAAGAAAATTTTGAGCTTACATTAAATTGCTTCTTTAGAAACTTTTTGAGCCTCAGATTTGATCTTTTCTGAATTAAGTTATCAAATTCTAAGTCAAATGTATCTTTGCTTGTTATTCTTCTTTCTATCATACCCGTCCTTATAAATCTTATTGTATCAATTCGAGATTATGCTCTAAAATAAAGGAAGAAAGAAAGATATATATGACATAGAACTTGATGGCATGATTCGGAAAAGTATGGACTGTGAGGCCAAAAAGTTTCTAAAGATGCAATTTAATGCAAACACGCTACTTTCTTCCTCTCAAGATGGTTTTCATCTTATTTTTCTTTTTCAAGTCCTGGTTGTGAGCATATAGTGGCTCATTAGGCAAATAATGTCTCTTGTAAGTTGTAATTGCTATATCTATGTACATTGCTAAGTTCTTAAAATAAATAATAAGTATTTATTTCTGTTGTTAATGCTCTTGCACTAGACCTTGTTGTGTATTTAATGTTTTTAACAATTTAACCACATGCCACATATGCTATCATATCAAGCTTCCAATAAATATCAACTCACGTGGTATTAATCATCTTGTACATGTCACCTTGTGATTTCCTTCCTATACGGGAAAATGTTTTTTTAATCTATACTATAATAAAACCCATTATTACGAAAGTGAAAAATTGAGAAAACTATATATATGGAAACCATAAAAACTTTTATTATTATTTTCGTTTATAACCTATAACCAATATTATTTTCATTTAGTTTAAATCGTGTTTAATCCCCAAATTCTTAAACTTTTATTATATTTCGTTTATATGTTGGATCGATATACTCTGATCAAACTACTTTGTAGCTTGTAGGGATTTAACAATATTGAGTAAACTCAACACTATTAATATTGAAACACTGTTTGACCTTGTAAAGTATGCGGAATCTACTAACACAAAGCTTAAGAAGAACTTTTATATTAACCAAACTTTGAACCTGCTTTGTTACACAGATTCACTAACAATCCCTAACTATTAACTTTGATCGACTTCTAAACGTATCTAACTTGTAAAACTTAAAAAACTTCTGTCGACCAATACCTCTTAAGGCTCTTTATATAGATAACCTTAAGTCGGTTTACAACATATAATTCTTGAATGACAAGTAATTATCCCTAACTAATTCTAGAATATTCATCTAATATTACACATTAATCCATATCTAATATTGCATATCAATCCTTGTTTCCTTCGAAGTACTTTAAGCATTCTTCAATATCAGCAGTACTTTGACTTTATTCTTCAGCAGTACTTTGACTTTATTCTTCATGCAGCAATACTTTGACATCCAGAAGTACTGTGATATTTCATATCCCAACAATCCTCCCCTAACTTGAACTCTACTTGCTTGATTTCAAGTTTCTTTGTTATTCAAAATCTTCAAATCTTTAATCATACATTGAGATTGTTTCTTTATTTCTTTTCTTCTATCTGTCATCTGTCAAAGTACTCTTCATTAGCATCATATCTTCCACAGCATGTTTTCAGCAACACAGCAACATTTAGGTACAAAGATCATCAAATCTTAAAAGTTTCATAATATTCTCATCACTTCCAGGTGTGTTAACTCCTGTGAGAGGTGAATCATTGAAAATTATGATTTTTAGCAAATCATCAGCTATCAACGGATTTGATATGTCTTTACCATTAGCCGTTTGCTATGGACTAGCCAACTCTTGGTCACTTGGATGTATGGTGAGTTGATAACCTAGTTTTTGGTAAACAATCAACCATCAATGGATTTGATTATCACATCAGAGCCGTACCCTCATGATGAGTCAAACTCTTTCTTGTTTGTTAAACATGGTGAGTTGATTACCATTTGTTGTGTAGTATAAATACTAACACCATGTATTTCTTTTCAAATCCTCTTTTCTTTTCTTTTAAACATCAAAAACATTTATTTTTATTTTAAATAACTTATACTGGTTTATATCAGCAAGCAGTACTTTGATAAAGTACTGTTTGTTTTTGCAGTACTTAGAAAAATACTTTAACTTTACAAAACAAATGATACTAGTATTATGCAATATTACTCTTCAGACTTAACCCATCTGATAAATAGCTTGATAACATTCAAAGCTACCTCAGATTCCTCTTCAAGTTCCATTCCATGATCCAGCATTCTGAGCATTATTTCTCTGATCAATGGATATCTCCTCTCAGCCAACATATGAATCATGGTACCATCTTCCATCTCTAGTGTATGAACTCCTGGTGACTCAAAAAATCTCCATCTTGTTATTTCCCAATTCTCTTGATCATTCCAGAGAGGATCAACACTTGTTTCTTCAGTATCCCAGATGGTAAATATGTCTCCAAGCAAAACTAATCCCACTTCTGAAGCTTCATTTACTGAATAATAAGTCTGCACTTGCACATATAAGTCATAAAGATCTGCTCTTGAAATACAGTGCAACAAATCCCATAACATATAAAATGTTGTGAAGCTTTCATCTTCTCTGTGGATCATAAAATAATTTCCCTCTTTAGATTCAACCACAGAAAATGAGATTATCTTGGACTTCTTTTCAGAATCATCAATCTTTTTGTTCTCAAAGTCAACAAATCTTAAATAATTTCTGAGTTCATCAACTGTATCATCATAAACTAACTTCAGCCTTTTTGTCAGTTGATCATCTTCAGCTAATTTCTTCCTTTTCAATCTCCTTTGCTCAGCTTGTTCCTTCCTTATATCTTCTAATTTCTTCTTTCTACCAACTTCCATAGGCACAAAGTTTTCTACTTCTCTTCTGATATCTTCTTGTACTTTATCCCGCAGAGCTTTCACTTCAGGATACCTTTTCAAGTGCAAATTCTTGTATCCCTTCTTTCTCAAGAACTGTATCATCCAATTCCTTTCCTGAGCTATGGTCATTGGCTTCTTTGTAATTGGCCTGCTAACTTCTTCCAAATACTCAGCATCATATTCAGCTTGTTGCTTTCTAGCAAGCTCTAAATCTTCTGCAATCTCTAATTCTTTAATCTGAGCAATAGAAAATTTCTTCTTCTTCTTCTTAGTATCTTTCTGAACCATTATACCTTTCCCTTTATCTTTTGGATCTAGTTTCTCTGATTCAGAAGTACTTTCATCATCCTTTTGTGCAGGCTCAGATATATGTATTCCTCCAGTAGGTCTTCTTAAATTCATCATAACCTGAGCAATTGTTTCATCATCACTAGCAGTATGTACTCTTTCTTCTTCTTGCTGTATAAAAGTAGAAGGACCAGCTTCTTCTGCATAA
This sequence comes from Artemisia argyi, assembly GCA_030686995.1. Classification (NCBI taxonomy): domain Eukaryota; kingdom Viridiplantae; phylum Streptophyta; class Magnoliopsida; order Asterales; family Asteraceae; genus Artemisia; species Artemisia argyi. The sequence continues at coordinate 177,378,149 of CM060679.1, read as the reverse complement.
TTCATTGTAGAAGGTCCAGCTGCAGTGACTTCACTTTCATCAATATTTCTGGAAGAAGTACCTTGCTCAACAGTACCTTGCAGACTTATGTTTTCTGCAGTAGTACTTTGAACACCAGCACTTTGAATGTTCTGTGCATCTTCATCAAGATTAACAATCTCTTGCTCATCCTCTTTTTGCTCATTCTCTTTCTCTTGCTCAATATTCTCATCTTCTTGTGCAATATTCATATCCTCTTCAACATAACTTTCTGGTATAAGATTCTTTGGACTTTCAGGATATTTCAACAAATGAGCATCTTCTGAAACATCATCTTTATTCAAATTCTCATCATGATTCCTCCCCAATTTGGTAAATGATGATTTCCTATGCCTCCTCTTAGACTTAGACTTTTTCTATTTAGATTGTTGCTTCTGAGACTGCTTCTTTTCTTTCACAAAAAGCCTAAAGTGCTTAATAAGAGGCCAGACAAATTTCTTCAATCTTCTGAACTTCTTCCTTAACTGTTTGATTTCTGCAGCTTGAGTATGAACAGTAGACTTGAGCTTCTCCAATTCTTTAGCTAAATCAGAATGACCCTCAGTACCTGGAATTCCCTCATCTTCTCCAGGTGTTTGAAGCCCACCTGTGAAAGTATAATCATTGGGATGAGGTACTATGGAATCCTCTGAAGCAGTACCTTGTGGATCAGTACTTTGTGGAGAAGTACCTTGAGCAGAAACAGATTGATCCAAAGAGGCTGTAACTGAGGGAGTTCTTTCATCTGAAACATCATGTTAAGGAGAAACAATAGGTGGTGTGGGAGTATGTACTGAAGCAGAATGCTCAGCAGATTCAGATGGAGCAGCATGATCAGAATGTGCAGAACCACTATTGTCTTCTTCTTCCCTAACAGCTTGAGCTACCTCTAACATATAAGCATTAAGAGGTGTATTCCTACCCGAAAAATTAACTCCCTTATGTGACATAAAAGTGAAAACTTTAGGTGGCATCCTATTGGTAGGTACATAATCCTGAGGTTTGGGTACACCATCTAATGGATTTTCTAAAAGCAATTGAACAAACCTAGGATACATAAGAAACGGTTTGCCAACCTTAATATGTGTAAGCATACCCTCAAGAATCATGTATGAAAAGTTAAAAGGTTGATTGGTAATAAGACCAACAAAAGCAGAAGCTATGGAATGACTGAATTGATCCCAAGCAGTACTCTTTGGACTTAAACAATGTAGCAAAACATGAATAAGGAATTTCCAATGAGGACTAACCATATCCTTCTGAAAAGTAAGCTTAGTCAAAGAACCTTCATACCCAATATGTCTGAGTGTGTTCCAAACTTCTTGTTTCCCAAATAAAACAGAGCCTCCTTCATCATCAAATAGCAAAACCTCCCTAATTGAAGCTTCTGTAACACGTATAGCTCTCCCAACAACTGTAGCAGTAATAACATCCTCTCCATCTTCAACATGTGACTGAGCTGTATCCCAAAAAGCTTGAATCCAGGGTCCAATAATCTCCGGGTTGACAAGAATGGAGTAACAGATGTTTGAACCAGTGAGAAAATCAATAATTCCATGAAAATCAATGTTTGCTTGGGTTTTCGCAAGGTTTGCAATCATGTTGTGTTTGGTGTTGGTTGGTCGATGAGCCATGATGATTAGGGTTAGAGTACGAAAAGTGATGAGCGATTGAAAAATAGGTATGAGTTTATATGGACATGTAAGGTGAATAAAAGGAAAAGATATGAGGGTTATATATGGATAAAATTACAAAAAATCACGGTGAATTAATGACTTTACCGTTATTTTTGGAAGTAAATATCCCATATCTTTCGAAAGGTTGTTAGCCGCAAATCTGACCGTTGGAACAGTATCTAACACGTCAGTGAACCCTTTTAATCACACCAAGCAGTACTTTCCATAAAGAATGGAGAAGTACTTTCCCCAGAAACTCAAACCAAAGTACTTTCCCATTAAAAATCTCTAAGATTTACCATTTGACCAAAATATTGTAAAAAGTCAACACCTCATTAAAGACTAGTACCAAATTAAATTCCAAAACAACCAGGGTAAGTAAACTTCAATACACTTCATTAAATACCCATTAACCTTCATCTTGCTTATAAAAGCAACTTCACCAATACTTTGGAAACACCAAATCTTCTCTAAACACAAACAAGTAATCAGAATGAGTGACATACCCATTGTTAACATCTCTTCAGACTCAGAAGGTACCACAGACTCAGAGATAGGGTACTACTCTGATTCTGAGTTTGAAGATCCAGGATGGACAGATAATTTTCCTCCTCATGTGCAATGGATGGGACACCAAGAAGCTTCATCAACAAGGAGTGCAGCCAACTCTACCATTACTGATGCAGGCAGTACTACCATCAAAAAGCCCAAAAAGAAAGTTGGTTCTAGTTCAACTTTGGCTAAAGAGCTTCCACATGCATTGACTCAGGCCCTGGAAACGGCTATCCAGAATATGAAGTGGCCTGATCCAAGAAAAGAAAGACCTCCCAAACAGGTACTTAGCCTGGCCTGCCCAAGAAAATAGACTTCTTTTGATGACAAGAGAAGGACTGCTCAGAAGGGAAAGCAAAGCTATGAGGGCAAGGGTAAAAGGCCTATGGAGTAGGATGTGGAGCTTGGTAGTAGGTGGATGTAGTCTTGTGTTTGTGTTGTGTTTGTTGTGTTTGTGGTATCTGTGTCTTGTACTTGAAAGTAAGATTGTGGTTGTACTTCTGAATCATGAATAAAATTCTTACTTTGGAATGATACATGTAGCCTCCCCTCAAATAATGACTAACTAATAACTACTTATGCCTCCCCTCAAAAATAGCTTACATATTAATCATGCCAATACTCACAACTAAGAAAGTAAATCTTGAAACATCAAAGCCTTTTGTGAGTAAATCTGCTACATTATCATCAGTATGAACTTTAACCACATTGATAAGCCTTTGTTCATAGCAATCTCTTATGAAGTGATGTCTAATCTGAATGTGCTTGGTCTTGGAATGATAGACTGGATTCTTAACAATACAGATGGTACTCTCATTATCAATATTGATAGGAGTATTCTTGAAATTGAATCCATAATCCAAAAGCTGATTCTGCAACCAAAGTACTTGTGCACAACAACTTGCAGCAGCTACATACTCTGCTTCTGTAGAAGAAGTTGCTGCAATTGTTTGCTTCTTACATTGCCATGACACTAATCTGCTTCCAAGATACTGGCATCCTCCAGTTGTGGACCTTCTGTCATAGTTATCTCCAGCATAATCACTATCTGAGAAGGCATGGAGATGGAAAGGTGAATCCCTAGGATACCATAATCCTAGCTTAGGTTGTTGCCTAAGATACCTGAAAATCCTCTTGACAGCATTCAAATGAGATACTTTTGGATTAACCTCATGTCTTGCACATAAGCTCACAGCAAAAGTAATATCAGGTCTTGATGCAGTTAAATACATAAGACATCCAATCATAGACCTGTATAATGTGACATCAACATCTTCTCCATCTTCATCTTTTCCCAAAGGTTTGTTAGTATCCACTGGTGTAGATGTAGGCCTAACAGTTGTAAAAGTGAATCTCTTAAGAATATCTGCAACATACTTATCTTGACAAATATAAATCCCACTGCTTGACTGTTGTACTTGAAGGCCTAAGAAAAATGTTAATTCTCCCATGAAACTCATCTGAAATTCTTTCTGCATAAGATCTTCAAATTCCTTCACCATAGATTGCTTGGTAGCTCCAAAAATAATATCATCTACATATACTTGAACAAGCATAATATCCTTCTTATCTCTCTTAATAAACAAAGTTTTGTCAATAGCTCCTCTTCTGTAACCATGTTGCAATAGAAAGTTGGAAAGCCTTTCATACCAAGCCCTTGGAGCTTGATGAAGACCATAAAGAGCTTTTATTACCTTGTAAACTTTGTTTAGATGTGCAGGATCTTCAAAACCAGGAGGCTGTTTGACATAAACTTCTTCTGTGATTTTGCCATATAGAAAAGCACTTTTAACATCCATCTGATATACAGGGAATCCCATATAAGATGCAAAAGCCAAAAATAGCCTAATGGCTTCAAGTCTTGCCACAGGAGCAAAAACTTCATCATAGTCTACTCCTTCTTCTTGTCTATATCCTTGAGCCACTAACCTTGCCTTGTTCTTAATCACATTTCCTCTTTCATCTCTTTTTACTCTGAAAACCCATTTAGTTCCAATAAGTTTCTTTCCATTAGGTAGATCACATAATACCCAAACTTCTTGAAGTTTAAACTGTAGAAGTTCTTCTTGCATAGCTTCCACCCAGCTTTCTTTGGATAAAGCTTGTTTGATATTCTTGGGCTCTTCCTGAGATAGAAAACAAGCAAATAAACACACCTTCTGATCCTTGTGATTCACCCTGTTTTGCTTGTAGATAAAACTAAGTAAAGAAGTATGTTGTTGAGACATATTCTTAGCCTTAGTCCTTGTGAGCACCCTTGATGAGGAGGGTCCAATGATATTGGTAGCAGGATGAGTTTTATGAATTCTGAGAGTTGGAGTTGGTGGAACTTCAAGATTATCTTCCAAATTAGTGATATCTGGATCTTCATTAGAATCTGAGAAAATGCCTTCTTGATCCAATTCATCATCAGTATCTTCTAAAGTAATGGTGTTTGGATCAGCAGTATCTTCTAAGTCAGGCATATTAGGATCATGAACAGCATCAGTATTTAGCCAATTTGAAGTATTCAATGGCTGAAAAGTACTTTCAAAAGGATTGACAGTACTTTGGGTTAAAGTACTGGCTGTTTCTTTTGCCTTCTTCTTTTCTGCTTCATAAGCTCTCCGTTGTTCATCATCATACAACTTAGCCATTGTTTCTTGAAAAAGCATCCTAGAGAGTTGTTCTTGAATAGCCTGATCTTCTGCAGATACTGGTATTTGTGGTGGAACAGTACTTTGAGGATCAATAGTACTGTTAGGTTGAGAAGTATCTTTCTTCTCCTCATTGGCATTATCTTTTGGCTCATCTTCAATTAACATCATGAACAATGTACTGTGCTTCTTCTTCAGTGGGAGTTACTTGATTTTCTTCCCTTACAGGTACATAATTCATTGATGAAGACATTAAATCAAGATCAAACATCCAATCAGGACCTTTACCTTTAGAATTCTCTTGTTCTTCCAAAAAATCAACATGAAGACATTCTTGAACCTTCTTGGTAGCCCGATTGTACACTCTGAATCCTTTGCTATTTGTACAATATCCCAATAAATATCCTTCATCTGACTTCCCATCAAATTTTCCCAAATTATCAGCAGCATTTAAGATGGTGAGGGGACATCCAAAAGGTTTCATAAACTTGATGCTTGGTTTCTTTCCCATGAGTAACTCATAGGGTGTCTTCATTTGAGGTTTAGTCACTGATACTCTATTCAATATATAGCAAGCAGCACTTACAGCTTCAGCCCAGAATGGAACAGGTAGTTGAGAGTCTGCAAGCATAGTCCTTGCTGCTTCTATGAGAGTTCTATTCTTTCTTTCTGCAACTCCATTTTGTTGAGGAGTTCTAGCAATACTGAATTCTATTTTAATTTCTTTCTTGGCACAAAATTCATCCATAAGCTGATTCTTGAACTCAGTCCCATTATCACATCTAATGCCTCTAACCTTGAGCCTTAACTGATTTTCTAATGCTATAATTAGGTCATGAATAGCATCAAAAGTTTCATCTTTAAAACATAAGAAAAAGACCCAGCTAAATCTACTGCAGTCATCTATTACAACCAAACAGTACTTCTTCTTGTTCAGACTGACAACTGAAACAGTTCCAAACAAGTCCATGTGCAGCAATTCCAAAGGCTCTCTAATAGTCTTCTCATCAATCTTCTTACAAGAGGCCTTGTGCTGTTTACCCTTCTTACAAGCAAGACATGTGTGATCATTCTTGAATGTCTTAGAAGGTAAACCTCTAACTAAATTTCCTCTGACCAGCTTATTGATATACTTGAAATTAACATGTCCCAATCTTCTGTGCCATTGATGTGCTTCCTCCATAGATGCTCTTGCAATCAAACATGTTGCTTTTTCAGCAGAATTTACATTCTTCAAATCTATGCTGTACACATCATTAGTTCTTGGTGCTCTCAGTAACACCAAATTTCTGTCTTCTAACTTGAAATCAGGAGAAAGTATGAGATATTCTGTGTCAAAGAATAACACAGGGTACTTCTTATCACAAATCTGAGAGACTGTCAAAAGATTGAATTTTAGCTCCTTCACATATCTAACATCTTCAAAATCTATGTTTCCAGCCTTGATAGTTCCTTTGCCAGTTATTCTTCCTCCATCAGGATCATTCCCAAATGCAACTTTTCCTCCATAATAAGCTTTAAAATCTGACAAGAGCTCCTTTTCTCCTGTCATACTGCCAGAGCAACCACTATCTACAATAAGATGATCTTTAAGCTCCTCCTCTGGGTTGCCCTGCATTTACATGAAAAGGTTAGTTATTTTTAGGAACCCAAGCCATTACTGACTTGTGTTCCCCTTGTGGAGTGACATACTCAAAATTTTTGAGTATGTAATCACCACTGTCTTTGAAAGCATGATCAAGAATTAAGGTTTTTGATTCCAAAACTGTTGATTTTTCAAGATCACTTGTCCCCTTTTCACCCTTAACTTCTGAAAGTACTGGTTTTTCCCCAGCAGTACTTTCTTTCTTAACCCATTTAGTTGTAACTGTCCTAGCATCTTTACTTGTGTTGTAAGTCTTTCTAGGGTTGTAATGACTGTAACTCCTAGGTCTTACACTTGAGTGTTTGCTAGAAACATTAGGGATCTTTTTGTCAGTACTTTGTGAAGGTACTGAGGGTTTGGAGTATGACCTTTTCTGATGAGGGTACCTATAGTCTTTTGAGAAATTACTATGGTTGACCCTATTTGTATAGTTCCAAACTGGTTTGTTATCCCTTGGCTTATTCTCCCTATAACTTGGTTGTGCAGTTCTGGTCTTTGGATATCTACTTAAGTAGTCTGAATGATAATCACAATCTTTAATCAAATGATGAGGACTGTAACACACATAGTAGACCTTTGGACCAATATCCCCAAATCCCCTTCCATAAGAGTTTCTAAAATTAGCAGTATTTTGAAAGAATTTTCTTTGAGGTACTGCTGAGTGATCAGCAGTACTTCGAAAAGAGTTTGAAGGTACTGCTTGTTTTGAAAATTTGGTCTCTTCTACCTTAGGAGCTTCAACAGATCTTTCTAAAGTCTCAGATTTAAGCTTTTTCCTAAACTCCAGATTATCTACACCATAACAATCAACATCTTTTCTAGGTGGTTGAAAGCTACCTGGGGGATGTGGAACTGCATTATAACCTTTTTCTTTCTGAAATACAGGAGGTGTAGGACTAGGGGATTCCTCATCACTAGAAGTGTTTTCATCTAGACTTATGAACTCTTCATCACTAGTGGAGGTATCAACAGTAAGATTAAGTTCCTTGCTCTTAAATGGAATACCTTCATTACTATCATATCCTAGGCCTTCCTTAATATTAGATGTTCTTTGCTTTTCAACAAATTGAACATGTGACACACCTGCCTCATTCCATACAACAAGTTTTTCTAACAACTTATCTCTTTCAGCAGTAACCTTTTCTAGTTCAGACACCTTGCAACCTAGTTTCCGTTCATTCAACTTAACTAGGTAATCCTGTTGTTTATATGTTTCAAGCCATGCTACTTCATTGTTTTCATGTGTAAGAATTTTGGCTTCCATTGACTCTAAAGTAAGTTGATAACCTGTTATCTCAGCCCTAGCTTTTTGAAATTTATCTCTTTCAGCTACATACTCAGTAAGTAACTTTTGATACATATCATTACACTTAGAGCATACCTCAGAGTTAGTGGATGAACTTGGTGAAGCAGCTACCATTGCAAGTTGAACTGGTGCTTCTTCAAACTCCATGCTCCAATCAAAACTTCCTAACTCATCTCTTGACTCCAAAGCAGCATATCCAAGCTCTTCATCAAATGCTGTGCTCCAATCTTCCAATGCAACCATTGAATAGGTTACAGGTTCATCATCAAACTCATTGGACCAATCAATCTCTGACAGATTCTCTTGAGCAACCAAAGCTTTTGGTTTTGGTTCAGTTATTGGAATCTCTTTTCTCTCAGGTTTGGGTGGTTCAATCATCTTGTTTGCTTGATACTTTGCAAACTTACACTCTCTTGCAAAGTGACCAGTCCTTTGACAGTTGAAACACTCAATCTTGGACTTGTGAAATGTTATTCCTTGTTTAGCTTTGAAGTTGATGCCTTTACCTGTCTTGTTCACATACTTCTTGATCCTTGCAGTGAGCATAGCAACTTGCCATCTGATATCGATTTCTTCCAAGGCATCATCATCAATTTGCAATACATCTTCTTGATAGGTGACTGGCATAGATGCTTGTTGAGCAAAGAATGAACATAGAACATCATCTGAGGTTGGAGTAACTGATTGTGATGAATTGGTGGTGACCATTGTTGTGCATGGAACCTGTGTTTCGGTTACAGTACTTTGAACAGGGTAAGCATTACCTTTGTTGGAAGTACTGCTTCTCTTTTCAGAAGAGACAAAAGCAATATTCTGTTGTGTGCTTGAACCTGTAGTACCATTCATCTCATGCTCATACACCTTCAGATTGTTGTAAAGATCATCAAAGTCCATAGTATCTAGCCCTGATTGTCCTCTAATCATAGTAGCAACTACATGCCATATTGATGGCAAACTCCTTAGAAACTTTAAATTAGCATCTTCAACTGATGCCTCAGCATCATATAGTTCTAGCATACTCAAAAGATGTTGAAATCTTTCATAAGCAGGATCAAGACCTTCTCTTTCACCAACAGTGAAAGTTTCAAATTGTTGCTTCAGCAAATTTCTATGCATCTTCTTGGAAGCATCATTACCTCCAAACTTCTTCTTTATTGCAGTCCATAGTTGTTTGGCATCTTTGGCATCATGAAACTTTAATAGGTGACCATCAGGAATAGCAGAAAGCAGTATGTTGAGGGCTTTGTCTTGATTTCTTTTGGTAGCAGCAGGTACAGTAGGTTTTGGTGGTGTTGGTTGTCCAGGTACCTCAACTGGTTCATCAATTTGCATGGTACCATTGACAATCACATCCCACAAAGCATGGTCTGTGATGGCAATGTACTGCCTCATCTTCATGGCCCATAGGTTGTATTCTCCCTTCTTAACAATAGGGATTCTAATAGCAGTGATTGAGGAGCAGGTGCAGCATCAGTCGACATCTTGAAGGGTTTGTAGTGAGATTGGTTTAAAGATTTTAAAGGTTTGTCTTCTTAATCAGAGTTTCCAACACAAGCTCTGATACCACTTGTTGGATCGATATACTCTGATCAAACTACTTTGTAGCTTGTAAGGATTTAACAATATTGAGTAAACTCAACACTATTAATATTGAAACACTGTTTGACCTTGTAAAGTATGTGGAATCTACTAACACAAAGCTTAAGAAGAACTTTTATATTAACCAAACTTTGAACCTGCTTTGTTACACAGATTCACTAACAATCCCTAACTATTAACTTTGATCGACTTCTAAACGTATCTAACTTGTAAAACTTAAAAAACTTCTGTCGACCAATACCTCTTAAGGCTCTTTATATAGATAACCTTAAGTTGGTTTACAACATATAATTCTTGAACGACAAGTAATTATCCCTAACTAATTCAAGAATATTCATCTAATATTACACATTAATCCTTATCTAATATTGCATATCAATCATTGTTTCCTTCGAAGTACTTTAAGCATTCTTCAATATCTGTAGTACTTTGACTTTATTCTTCAGCAATACTTTGACTTTATTCTTAATGCAGCAGTACTTTGACATCCAGAAGTACTTTGATATTTCATATCCCAACATTATAACCCATATTTTTTTATCACTGCAATTATCTGCCGCTATAAAATCTCATTAATATGCACGAGTAGTCGTCTAGTTCTTAAAATATAAATTTAATGTAAGTGGTTCCAAATAATTAAGTGTAATAAGTTCCTTAATTCAATTAAATCCTATATTCTACTAATTAATATTTCCTTTCATTTAGAGTACTTTGTGTTATCCAAAGTTGCATTAAGATCTTTCCAATTTACAAATTTTTATTCTCATATAGTCGTGCCTAATCTACAACGTTACAAATCAAATGGTTATGGTTAAAGTCATGTCAAGATTTTTTTGTTACAATTATGTACATTGTTAATGACCACAAAGTTATGGTCAAATTTGTAGAAAATTATCGCTATATATTCTTAAGTCTTAACCCCTCAATAAGTGTTTGTGAAAGTAATCGCGTTACACTTATATAAAGCTGGACTAATAAGAAAACCATGTTTAAATTTTAAACATGTATTTCTGTGTTTAGTTTACCAAACACTCAACTTGTGTGCAAAATACATGTTTCTTAGTTGACTAGACGAGTACTTGTGCATGGCAACGGAAATTCCTAACGGCAATATTGTGGTAAGTGTTTCGTTTAACGTTTAAAATATAACATGAAAAGATCAAAATTTTATTGTAAACGGTTGTGATATACGATATTTCAACTCAAGAAAAAATTCTTAACATGTATCAAAGAATATATAAAAACATTTAGTGAAACTTAAAATTTACATCAATTATGAGATAATAACTAACAGTGTCCATTACTCGTCGCGTAAAACGTTCCATCGGAGCAAAAGCGTTAAGTATTTCGGAGTCAATCTAACAAATAATACAAGATATATTAGAATTATCTAGCGAACATATACGATAGCCGACAAAAGCATAAAGAGGTGTAAGAAGTAAACTTGGAATTCAAAAGAATTAGGTACAAATGTTCAACAACATTTGCCTCCATGTTAGCATAAGCGTGTTCCATATGAGCATTAATGACTTCCATTTGATGTATTTTTATTCTTCTTACGCAATCCATAATACACCAAATGTATGATAGTGGAATGTTATATCTGTATATACTAATAAATAGATATGATAAATAAAATGACACGAGCGCAAATGTGCAAAGTTTAACAAAAAAATTTAAAATAAGTTAAGAAAATACACGTTTCGCAGTTTGAATACAAAATTATTTAAAAACAAAATTTTGAATGAAAGTCAATGGATCATTTCTATATGGAAACTTATACATGGAAACTTGAAAAGTTTGTCACATGCAAATCTAAATCAATTCTGCTTATAATAAATCTAATAACTTATTGCATAGTGTAATTAGTTGCATTAAATAGGATAATCTTGATCATTATAAAAAATATGTGATATTGGGTATTAAGTTTAGGCAATAGTTTTCATATATAATGTGTTTCTGTCATTATTTACTTATATTCCTTTTAAAGGAATTTTTGTATATGAAAAGTAAAGTTTAAAGTCATTACATAAAAGTCTTTAGGTCATATAGAAATTTTTTTATCACTTCAAAAACATTGAAAAAAAAACAGAACAAAACCTCGTATCCAAAAAAAAAATAAAATAAACAAAATTATACAACAAATCTGCATAACAAATTTGTACAAGTATTTATACAAACAGAAAACACTTTAAGATAAGAGGTTAAACATTTTTCCGGTACGGCAACGGTGACAACATTTTTTTGGATGGTGGAGATGGTAGATTAGGGGGGCGGCAGTTGTATTTGTTTTGGACATGAAAAGAGCATAAATATTTTATAGCATCTTAGATATGAATGAAAAAACACTCAAAACATACATTTATCGGCGACAGCAGCATGCTCCGGTGGCGGAAGCGGTAAGGATAACGGCGGTGATAGTGGATTCCAACGATAACGGTGGCAACAACAACAAAAACAATAAAAATATAAAAATCTTATAAAAACTCACAGTCTATAAAAATGTAAAAAAGAAAAAATTATTTATATAGATCTATGAAAATAAACATTCAAAACATGTTTTATACACAAATCTAACAAAAAAAAACTAACAGAAAACCTTTAAATCGGCTGTTGGTAGTCGCTCATGGGCTGGTCGTGGTCATCTCATGGTCGGCTGGGTTGGTGGTGATCGGGAAACCATCAAACCAGAGGGGGTGGTGTGGCGTGAGTTAACGACATATTTCAAAGTATCTAAATCCATCAAACCGCCCAACTACCTCAAACCGCCTAAACCACCGAAAGATGGTGGCAATATCGGCAGATTGTGGCGGTAATTGCTTTATGATGGCAGCAGCGACTATGCTTTTTTTTAGTGAGAGAGATGTGTGTTTTAGGTTAGATAAGAAAAAAGAAAAAAAGAAAATATGCAATGCTTTTAGTTCTCTCACCGTTGACTTTCAACATTTCACTTTTCAAGGTTTGACTATTTTTCTTTTATATGTAGTAAATATTAAGATGACAGCAAAAAGGGAATGGAATCAACATAAAAGATCTAATATTTCTAGTATGTTAATTTGTTAAGAAAGCTTTAAAAATTATAAGGAGCTACTCGGTTAGTGTTATTTTAAAGATTGAATATGATATTTTAATTTATCGAGTATAAATTATTTATTTAGGGTAAGGATCTCGTGAGAAGAAAACTTAAAATGAAAAGAATGAGAAATAACTATAACCGCAAATTTGAGATGCATCGGCTTGAATTACTTGCATCTCTATTCATTTAGATGCATCACAATTTGTTTCGAAAGTAATTTTGAAGTGAAAACGATGCAAAGTAGTACTAGCAACAAATTTGACTCACAGAGGATTAGAAATATATAGGATTCATCTAATTTGATGAAATGCATCTAATTTTTAGCTAGAAAAGATATTATGATGCATCTAAATGAAAAGAGATGCATCTAATTCAAGCCAATGCATTTCAAATATGCGGTTATAGCTATTTTTCATTCTTCTCATTTTAAGTTTTCTTCACACTAGATCCTTACCTAAATATTGTGTAATGTTCCAGTGAGAAGAAAACTTAAAAGGAGACGAATGATAAATAACTATAACTGCATATTTGAGATGCATCGGCTTGAATTAGATGCATCACAATTAGTTTTCTTCTCTATTAGATGCATCTTTATTCATGTCGATGCATCTCAAATATGCGATTATAGTTATTTCTCATTCTTCTATTTTAAGTTTTTTTCTCATTTAGCTAGAAAATTTATGTTGAAACTACAAATGGTAGAAGGGTGTAGGGGGTCTTGAGAACCTTTGTATTGTTTTTCTCAGTACTCGTGAATCGTGATAGTATCAAATATCATACTTATTTCTCATTTTCTTGGACAATTACAATTAAAAACGAAAAAAAAAATGTTGTATATAGCTATTGGACATAGCCCAAGTAGGGCTGAGCATCGGTCTAAAACTGACCCGACCCGACCTGAACCAACAAAACCGAAAACTGAATATCATGAAAATCCGAAACCGAAAGCGAATCGAATATGGTCAGTTTGGTTCGGTTTTGTGTCGGGTCCGTCGGTTCGATAAAAAAGATATTGTATATAGTTACTGGACATAGCCCAAGCAGTTCCATGTGTGTGTAATTAATCCCATCAACCAGAGGTTGTGGATTTAAACCTTATCAAATGTGTGTGTGTGACTTATTCTTGTACAAAAAAACATCTTGTAAATAACTAAGTGAACTTGTCTTCCATACTCTATTGTCTAAGATGTTGTGAGTCAGATGATAATGAAAACATATTCCAGTATCTCAAAATTAGGATTGAATCGAGGATGCTTGTGCATCACACTAGGCCTATGAGAATGAGCCAATCCAAAACTATATGCATTCCTATCTAGATGTGTTAGATAAAGGCCATGATTTTGATGTAACAGTTACTCTAAGATACACACAATAATGGATAAATTTGCAACACAATGTGGTCGCACCCCGACCACTCTAGTAGTTTGGAAAATACACGCGGGTATCAGTGGCAGAGATTGAACGTCATGTTTGGGGAGACCAAACATTTGAAAATTGATTGTAACTTTTGTTATATAAGTGAGTATTTGTATAGTCATATCGAAAAAACAACAGGTAAAACTAGTACATTACCAAAACTTATTACAAAAAGTACGAATTTACAACAATTTCTTGAATTCTTCGAAATGATACTAACAATATGTCGTTATTTGATGTCATCATGGGTGAAGTATAAAATGGGTCAAATGATCAAACTGCCATGTTGAAATAGAGAAAATAGAGTTGTGGTTGTTGCTTTAATCCTGGACGTAAGTTTATTTTTTATGAGATCGGACGGTTGGTTTCACTTTTTAACCTTTGTATTTTGATCCCATTTTTTAGAGGATGTCAACCCATTTTTTTCATACCAATCGCTCGACAACGTTGCCATACGTTGTAGAGAGGTTATTTTCTAACTAAGAAATATATTTATTTGATTAATTCTCCACGAGGTACGTAAACGTGATCACTCACACTAGAAATGCTAAATAACGTGTCAGATCTCACGACAAGTATATAAATTTCTTAACTTTTTCATATACCAATATCCCGACAGTTATATAACTTTTTTTTATTGTTGCTAAACTAATCTCCCGACAAAGGTATTAATTACGTTTGAACGCATTCATGTTTTTCATATGATAGGAACAAAAGTTGTGTGAAACCCCAGATACTTGGATTTTCTTCTTATTATGACCTAAGTTGAATTTTCCTATATAAACGGCTTCTTTTCACCATAATTCACATCACTCTTATTATTGTTCCTGTTTTTCTTCTTTTGAGTTTACTTGTCCCGTGTTTGAAGCTCTCTTTTCAAAACTTTAGATTTTGAGTGTTGTATCTGCAAATTGATTATCTTGTTTAGTTCTCACAAATATATCGGTCTATTTCATTCTTTGGTTAGTTCCCAATGAGTCCTTAACTTATGTAATATTCTTTTTTTTGCCAAACTTGAGAGGAAGAAAATCTTGGGCTTGCATTAAAATGCTTCTTTAGAGACTCTCTAATCCTCGGATTTGATCTTTTCAGAATCAAGTTATCAAATTCTAAGTCAAATATATCTTTGCTAGTTATTCTTCTTTCTATCATACCCGTCCTTATAAATCTTATTGATTCAATTCAAGATTACACTCTAAAATAAAGGAAGGGAAAAAAAGATATATCTGACATAGAACTTGATGGCATGATTCGGAAAAGTATGGAGTGTGAGGCTGGAAAGTCTCTAAAGAGGCAATTTTATGTAAGTACACGACTTTCTTCTTCTCAAGATGGTTTTTGTCTTATTTTTTTTCAAGTCCTTGTGTGAGCATTTAGTGGTCGTACAGGCGAATAACGTCTCCTGTAACTGATATATCTGTGTACATTGCTAAGTTCTTATAATAAATGATAATTATTTATTTCGGTTGTTAATACTCTTGCCTTAGACATTGTCGTGTATTAATGTTGTTTAACAATTTAACCATGCGGTATCAAATCAGTCTTCCGGTAGATATAACTATTATTTTTTTCAATCCCCTTCGGGTACATGTCACCTTCTTGTGATATAACTGATGGAAACAAAAATCCGATACCACGACTAGCACTGGGGGAAGTGCGTCAAGCAATTTGGAAGCTATATCATGCGAGATTCGACTTAGACGGGAAGTGGCCCAAGCGCCATACTAGGCGGCTAAAGAGAAAGACCAGACCATAATGCGTTTGGAAGAATATTTCTCGGTATTAGCGCGATAGAAATAGATATGGCCATTGCGTATTGGAGTAATTTGGAGAAGCAAAAAATCGTTGAAAAATATAATTTGCCAACCCCCCCAACCGAATAGTTTTATTTTATTTACTTATTGTATTTTTTTCATTTTGTACCTTTTTTCATAATTTTTTAGGTGTATTTTTTTATTTCTAATGTTTTTATTTCGTATTGTAATATTTAATTTTATTAATAAAGTACTAGATTGTTTAATGAATGACACTGTTGAGGGTAAAATTTATAAATTGTTATTTTTACAAAAAGTGAGTGTTAAAATGATGTGGCGCTGACGTAGCGGGGTTTTTAGTGTTATTCTTGTTATGACTCCTTACGTTCTAATTGATAGTAAAAAACAAGGAAATACATTTAATATTCTACAAGGTACGTTCTAATTGATAGTATAAAACAAGGAAATACATTTAATACTCAAGGTACATAAACGTTAATACTAAAATAGGAAAACATTTAATTTTCAATGTTCAATTTTGAATGTCAGGTCTTATCTTCGAGATGCTAGATAATGTGTCCAATATTGTTTTTTATTGTTGGTAAATCAATATTCTGTCAAAGGTATTATTTACTTTTGAACCTATTCACGTTTTTTAGATGATAAAAACAAAAGTAGTGTGAAATCCTGGATAATATAATTTTCTTCTTATTATGACCAAGCCGAATTTTCCTATATAAAGGGCTTCTTTTCTCCATAATGTACATCACTCTTCATTCTTATTCTTGTTTTTCTTCTTTTGAGTTTACTTGCCCATTGCATTAGAAGCTCTCTTTTCTCAACCTCACATTTTGAGTCTTATATTTGAAAGTCCATTCTCTTTATTAATTCTCATAGATATATCTCTCTGTTTCTTTATTTTTTTCCTAGTCTTCTGGTTCCGGGGTCCGATGTAGCTATTGTTTGTTCCCAATGAGTCTTTAACTTATGTAATGTTTCTTTTTCTACTGACTTGAGAGGAAGAAAATTTTGAGCTTACATTAAATTGCTTCTTTAGAAACTTTTTGAGCCTCAGATTTGATCTTTTCTGAATTAAGTTATCAAATTCTAAGTCAAATGTATCTTTGCTTGTTATTCTTCTTTCTATCATACCCGTCCTTATAAATCTTATTGTATCAATTCGAGATTGTGCTCTAAAATAAAGGAAGAAAGAAAGATATATATGACATAGAACTTGATGGCATGATTCGGAAAAGTATGAACTGTGAGGCCAAAAAGTTTCTAAAGATGCAATTTAATGCAAACACGCGACTTTCTTCCTCTCAAGATGATTTTCATCTTATTTTTCTTTTTCAAGTCCTGGTTGTGAGCATATAGTGGCTCATTAGGCAAATAATGTCTCTTGTAAGTTGTAATTGCTATATCTATGTACATTGCTAAGTTCTTATAATAAATAATAAGTATTCATTTATGTTGTTAATGCTCTTGCACTAGACCTTGTTGTGTATTTAATGTTTTTAGCAATTTAACCATATGCCACATATGCTATCATATCTAGCTTCCAATAAATATCAACTCACATGGTATTAATCATCTTGTACATGTCACCTTGTGATTTTCTTCCTATATGGGAAAATGTTTTTTTTTATCTATACTATAATAAAACCCATTATTCCGAAAGTGAAAAATTGAGAAAACTATATATATGGAAACCATAAAAACTTTTATTATTATTTTCGTTTATAACCTATAACCAATATTATTTTCATTTAGTTTAAATCGTGTTCAATCCCAAAATTCTTAAACTTTTATGATATTTCGTTTCTAACCCATATTTTTTTATCACTGCAATTATCTGCCACTATAAAATCTCATTAATATGCACGAGTACTCGTCTAGTTCTTAAAATATAAATTTAATGTAAGTGGTTCTAAATAATTAAGTGTTATAAGTTCCTTAATTCAATTAAATCCTATATTCTCCTAATTAATATTTCCTTTCATGTAGAGTACTTTGTGTTATCCAAAGTTGCATTAAGATCTTTCCAATTTACAAATTTTTATTCTCATATAGTCGTGCCTAATCTACAACGTTACAAATCAAATGGTTATGGTTAAAGTCATGTCAAGATTTTTTTGTTACAATTATGTACATTGTTAATGACCACAAAGTTATGGTCAAATTTGTAGAAAATTGTCGCTATATATTCTTAAGTCTTAACCACTCTATAAGTGTTTGTGAAAGTAATCGCGTTACACTTATATAAAGCTGGACTAATAACAAAACCATGTTTAAATTTTAAACATGTATTTCTGTGTTTGGTTTACCAAACACTCAACTTGTGTGCAAAATACACGTTTCTTAGTTGACTAGACGAGTACCTATGCATGGCAACGGAAATTCCTAATGGCAATATTGTGGTAAGTGTTTCGTTTAATGTTTAAAATATAACATGAAAAGATCAAAATTTTATTGTAAACGGTTGTGATATACGATATTTCAACTCAAGAAAAAATTCTTAACATGTATCAAACAATAAAAACATTTAGTGAAACTTAAACTTTATATCAATTATGAGATAATAACTAACAGTGTCCGTTACTCGTCGCGTAAAACGTTCCATCGGAGCAAAAGCGTTATGTATTTCGGAGTCAATACAAGATATATTAGAAATATCTAGCGAACATATACGATATCCGACAAAAGCATAAAGAGGTGTAAGAAGTAAACTTGGAATTCAAAAGAATTAGGTACAAATGTTCAACAACATTTGCCTCCATGTTAGCATAAGCGTGTTCCATATGAGCATTAATGACTTCCATTTGATGTATTTTTATTCTTCTTACGCAATACTTAATACACCAAATGTATGATAGTGGGATGTTATATCTGTATATACTAATAGATAGATATGATAAATTAAATGACACGAGCGCAAATGTGCAAAGTTTAACAAAAAAAATTAAAATAAGTTAAGAAAATACACGTTTTGCAGTTTGAATACAAAATTATTTAAAAACAAAAATTTTGAATGAAAGTCAATGGATCATTTCTATATGGAAACTTGTACGTGGAAACTTGAAAAGTTTGTCACATGCAAATCGAAATGAATTTTGCTTATAATAAATCTAATAACTTATTGCATAGTGTAATTAGTTGCATTAAATAGGATAATCATGATCATTATAAAAAATATGTGATATTGGGTATTAAGTTTAGGCAATAGTTTTCATATATAATGTGTTTCTGTCATTATGTACTTATATTCCTTTTAAAGGAATTTTTGTATATGAAAAGTAAAGTTTAAAGTCATTACATAAAAGTCTTTAGGTCATATAGAAATTTTTTATCACTTCAAAAACATTGAAAAAAAAAACAGAACAAAACCTCGTATCCAAAAAGAAAATAATAAACAAAATTATACAACAAATCTGCATAACAAATTTGTACAAGTATTTATACAAACAGACAACACTTTAAGATAAGAGGTTAAAAATTTTTCCGGTACGGCAACGGTGACAACATTTTTCTGGATGGTGGAGATGGTAGATTAGGGGGGCGGCGGTTGTATTTGTTTTGGACATGAAAAAAGCATAAATATTTTATAGCATCTTAGATATGAATGAAAAAACACTCAAAATATACATTAATCGACGACAGCAGCATGCTCCGGTGGTAGAAGCGGTATGGATTACGGTGGTGACAGTGGATTCCAGCGATAACGGTGGCAACAACAACAAAAACAATAAAAATATAAAAATCTTATAAAAACACACAGTCTATAAAAATGTAAAAAAGAAAAAATTATTTATATAGATGTATGAAAATAAACATTCAAAACATGTTTTATACACAAATCTAACAAAAAAAACTAACAAAAAACCTTTAAATCGGCTGTTGGTAGTCGCTCATGGGCTGGTCGTGGTCAGCTCATGGTTGGATGGGTTTGTGGTGATCGGGAAACCATCAAACCAGAGGGGGTGGTGTGGCGTGAGTTAACGACATATTTCAAAGTATCTAAAACCATCAAACCGCCCGACTACCTCAAACCGCCTAAACCACCGAAAGATGGTGGCAATATCGGCAGATTGTGGCGGTAATTGCTTTAGGATGGCAGCAGCGACTATGCTTTTTTTTAGTGAGAGAGATGTGTGTTTTTGGTTAGATAAGAAAAAAGAAAAAAAGAAAATATGTAATGCTTTTATTTCTCTCACCTTTGACTTTCAACATTTCACTTTTCATGGTTTGACTATTTTTCTTTTATATGTAGTAAATATAAAGATGACGGCAAAAAGGGAATGGAATCAACATAAAAGATCTAATATTTCTAGTATGTTAATTTGTTAAGAAAGCTTTAAAAATTATAAGGAGCTACTCGGTTAGTGATATTTTAACGATTGAATATGATATTTTAATTTATCGAGTATAAATTATTTATTTAGGGTAAGGATCTCGTGAGAAGAAAACTTAAAATGAAAAGAATGAGAAATAACTATAACCGCAAATTTGAGATGCATCGGCTTGAATTATATGCATCTCTATTCATTTAGATGCATCACAATTTGTTTTGAAAGTAATTTTGAAGTGAAAACGATGCAAAGTAGTACTAGCAACAAGTTTGACTCGCAGAGGATTAGAAATATATAGGATTCATCTAACTTGGTGAAATGCATCTAATTTTTAGCTAGAAAATATATTATGATGCATCTAAATGAAAAGAGATGCATCTAATTCAAGCCAATGCATTTTAAATATGCGGTTATAGCTATTTTTTATTCTTCTCATTTTAAGTTTTCTTCTCAATAGATCCTTACCTAAATATTGGGTAATGTTCCAGTGAGAAGAAAACTTAAAAGGAGAAGAATGACAAATAACTATAACTGCATATTTGAGATGCATCGGCTTGAATTAGATGCATCACAATTAGTTTTCTTCTCTATTTGATGCATCTTTATTCAAGTCGATGCATCTCAAATATGCGATTATAGTTATTTCTCATTCTTATATTTTAAGTTTTTTCTCATTTAGCTAGAAAATGTATGTTGAAACTACAAATGGTAGAAGGGTGTAGGGGGTCTTGAGAACCTTTGTATTGTTTTTCTCAATACTCGTGAATCGTGATAGTATCAAATATCAAACTTATTTCTCATTTTCTTGGACAATAACAATTAAAAACGAAAAAAAAAATGTTGTATATAGCTATTGGACATAGCCCAAGTAGGGCAGAGCATCGGTCTAAAACTGACCCGACCCGACCTAAACCGACAAAACCAAAAACTGAATATCATGAAAATCCGAAACCGAAAGCGAATCGAACATGGTCAGTTTGGTTCGGTTTTGTGTCGGGCCCGTCGGTTCGATAAAAAAGATATTGTATATAGCTACTGGACATAGCCCAAGCAGTTCCAAGTGTGTGTAATTAATCCCATCAACCAGAGGTTGTGGATTTAAACCTTATCAAATGTGTGTGTGTGACTTATTCTTGTACAAAAAAACATCTTGTAAATAACTAAGTGAACTTATCTTCCATACTCAATTGTCTAAGATGTTGTGAGTAAGATGATAATGAAAACATATTCCAGTATCTCAAAATTAGGATTGAATCGAGGATGCTTGTGCATCACACTAGGCCTATGAGAATGAGCCAATCCAAAACTATATGCGTTCCTATCTAGATATGTTAGATAAAGGCCATGATTTTGATGTAACAGTTACTCTCAGAT
Source organism: Artemisia argyi (assembly GCA_030686995.1). Taxonomy (NCBI): domain Eukaryota; kingdom Viridiplantae; phylum Streptophyta; class Magnoliopsida; order Asterales; family Asteraceae; genus Artemisia; species Artemisia argyi. Next base: position 177,356,748 of record CM060679.1, on the reverse strand, counting down.
ACACACAATAATGGATAAATTTGCAACACAATGTGGTCGCACCCCGACCACTCTAGAAGTTTGGAAAATACACGCGGGTATCAGTGGCAGAGGTTGAACGTCATGTTTGGGGAGACCAAACATTTGAAAATTGATTGTAACTTTCTTATATAAGTGAGTATTTGTATAGTCATATAGAAAAAACAAAAGGTAAAACTAGTACATTACCAAAACTTATTACAAAAAGTACCAATTTACAACAATTTTCTTGAATTCTTCGAAAGCTTTATACATTTATATATACTCATCCTACTATAAAGGAAACTAATTTGTAATAGACGAATCAATAGAAACCAAATACTAAGAGAATTTGTGAACTGATGAGACGAAAAGTGTTACTCTTTTAAGGGGTTATTTAAGCCTTAAGTCGGGGTAATATGATCAAATATTACCTTAAATCGTTCCTTTTGTCATTTTAGGTACTTTTGAGAGAAATTCTGGAAAAAATAGCATTTTGGACATTTTTGGAGCATAAATTTGAAGAAAACAACAAAGTCAAGAATTCAAGCTGGAACAGTACCTGACGGCGTCAAAAGCTACAAGGTGACGCCGTCACTTGTTGATAAAGAGGTGGATATTTACTTTGCACTTGACAGGCCAGAAAGATTTTGAGGCCTTCACACATGACGGCGTCACGTGTTATTTCCCCAAGGTGGTCACGTTTTAAGTTAAAGAGAGACGGCCCAGAACACTTTCCAACCAGACGGCGTCAAGAGTAGATCTAGGCAATCAAGAAACCCTAACACGGCGAGATGACGGCGTCACATCTTAAAAGGTGACGCCGTCAAGTTGTAAAATCTATATATACTTTTCTATTTTTTATTCATAGGAGAGGACTTTTGGTAGGAACTTAGGGTACGAACCCTAGTCGACTTTTGCAGCTATTTTGAGGTTTCAAAGCCTCTTTTCTTCCATGATTAATTGAAGATAAGTAATCTATCAATCATTCAATATGTCTATGTGTTGTTTGATTTTATCTTACGCTTGTCTTTCTTTTAACATTCTAGGTTAGGTTTGTTTGTGTTTTATTAGGTCTAGTGAAACCTAGTTATTGATTATTTATTGAATGGTTTGTTATTAATTGTTGTGGGTGGATTATTATCGATGTTAGGCTTAAGAAATTTGGCAATACTCCAAAGGTAACATGCTTGAACGTCTTAAGAAACATGAATCGGATGTGTACTACGGTTATTTGGTTGTATTTAATGCATGAGCCACTGTTTATAATCCCTAGGTTTGGGCACTTAACGTGTCGTCTTAGATCGTACACAGCCCCACGAATGGTATTAAGGAATACAACCCGGCATCCACGCAATTGTAACAAACCAATGAATCAGTAAAATATACCTAGGGAGTAGTGAAACATAAGTAAATATGTTTGTCTCCATATTAAAAGTCTCTCACATCTATTTTTCAGTTATTTTATTTTTATTTGCATTTGTAGTATTTGGGTTTTTTGCTAGCAATAATTCCGCCCACTCTTCCAAAACCTAAGAATTTTGCTTGCTTTCCAAAAAATATAAAAATACAAAAAAAACAAGAAAGAAAAAGAATAATCCCTCACCCCTAGACCTAGTTTAAATCATTTTCAATCAGAACGAACACTATTCCCTGTAGAGAATGATCAATCCCCCAGTATTTACCACTACACTATACTACATCGGTCAGGTACACTTGCCTGGTGGGGATTGTAAGCTTCACAAGATCCATTGAGAAGTAAAACTTTTGCGTTGCAATCCACACGCATCAAAGTTTTTGGCGCCGCTGCCGGGGAATAGTTATTGTTTAGGTTGAATTTTACTTTTATCAGGTCTACTCATTAGATTCCTATCTAGTGAGATTTTTATTTTACTTTTATAGGTTTTCTTTAGTCTATCTTTTTCTTTGTGTCTTTGTTCATATAAAGTGTGTCATTATGGATATTGAGAATCGATGTTTGGAGATAAAAAAGGGGCTTTTAGCAAGTAAACGAAGAGAGAGGGGAATTAACGCCTTTAAGGCTCTTAATAAACCAATCCGGATGAAGATTGAGTCTACAAATTTCTTTCCAACTCCTGAGGAATTGAGTTACCATAGGTTTCTCTTGAAACACCCTTGTCCCTTGAAATATAGGAAGAAACCATAGATTTGGAAGCATAACTATAGGAACATCAAAATCCCTTGCATGGTTGGTTATATGTTTAGAGAGCATACATACATTGACTTAAAAGCACCCATGAATATTCTTTACCTAAAAAGCACCCATGAATATTATGTCTAGGCTCTACTACAATTGGATTATAAATGAAAGGTTGAACCCCAGAAAAGAACCTTATAACCCTAATCAACTTTGTAATTTTGTTAGGAGAGTAGAAGGGGTACATATCTTTATAGGAAACTTCACTTACCGATGCGACTTTGTAATCATAGTAGATGTTAGAGGTATTATAGACCCTTATTTACGTGAAATTGTTCTAGGGCAACCTTTTGTTGAGGCATCTAAGATGTGTTGTGATTATGATAAGGGAATAGTTCAGTTTACTGATGGGTTAGAAAAGATCACTTTTATAATGCCTCACATGAGGAAAGAATTAAGGGACATCGAGAATTTACCAGTAGATGTGATTTGACCCTATGATATTAAGGATGATGGAATTGATAGTGATGTTTACCACGAGAGGAAGCGAACGTATTATCAGGCTGCATGAGTTTAGGCCTTGAATACAATCGTGATGAAGGATGGATTAAGAGTTTTGAGTTGGCAAATAAGTTTAAAAGGAAAACGTAGAACGTGACTTTGAGTCTAGTTACAAGACTCGTTAACAAAGAAAAGTGCTTCTTGGGAGGCAACCCAAGCTTTTATTTGTTTGCTTGTTTGTTTATTTGTTTTATTTGCTTCCGTATGTGTGTTCTTATTTCTATTGTTTATGATTCATGTTTCAAGTAAAATTGTGAAAATGCTTTATTTTGGTCTTAACTTCGTCTTAATTACATATAAAGGTATTTTGCAAAAGATAAGTGTAAGGGAAATCCAGATTTGTTTTCCAAGAACGAATTGAACGTGAACGATAACAATGAGATATAAACATACATATTAGTACTTGTTTGAGTCAAATGCTTGTTTCGAGTCATAATGATATTTTGCAGGAATTCCAGGAATTAAGGCATAGGTTTTTCTAGAAATTTTCCGGAAAATTTTGCAAATTTTGCAAGTCAATTAAAACCTGACGACGTCAGGTACAAATTTTCTGAAAATTTTGCAAGTTTTGTTTTTCTGCCGGAATTGTAAAGTTTTGTTAAATCTTTAACTTATAAACTCCAGGAATCTGCAACCATTCATTACACCAGCATTATATCTTTATTTGCTTTTTAGGATTTTATTTTATGTAGATTTTACCGCCAATTTTACGCTAGGTTTTCTTGTTTATTTTCTTAGGTTTAACAGGTTATATTGGACAAGAAGATGTACATGGATGATCAAGTTTTTGGGCATCAAGTTTCAACTTTTTGGCGTTGCCTTAATCTTGAAGTTGTTACATTCTCTTGGAGGATGATTTAACCATGTTACCGCAACATCCACACCGAACGAATCAGGGGAGTATTTGTTTCATTCTTTCTTTTTCTTTACTTTTACATCTTTTAATTGAACATTGGGGACAATGTTCGGCTTAAGGGGGGGAGGGGTAAATGAAGATACCTTAGAGAATACAATGGCACTTGATTTTTGTTTGTTTAATAGTAGATGTGTAATAAAACTGAGAGAAATATTTGTTAGGGTTATTTTAGCACCAAATTTAAATTTGTTTGCAACATATAGGAGTGAAAATTTATTCTTAATAAGCGTCTCATGGATATGAGTTATATGACTAGCACAAAAAAACCGTACCACTCAAAAATTTTCCACCCCAAATATGTTAGGTTCGCCCCTAGATTTGTTAGGAAAAGCCTTAGTGCTTATGAGTGTACCGGTAGTACTTAGATTCTAGAACTTGTGTTAGTGATTCATTCTGAGACCACAATGGAGACTACATTCGTGTAGTCATATTTACTACATGATAAGAGGCATTAGGATAACCCATGTTTTTACACCTGTGTTTATATAATTACATTGACCTTATTGGTCAAGTAATTCTCCCACACCTTTGCGATGTACTCATTTTTAGTACATGATACCCCTAGTACACCCCTTAGAGCCTATATTTTTTCATTTCTAACTTTAAGCATTTTACTTTAAGATAGAATTTGTTTACAATCCATCCCCAAATGTACACCCAAATCGCCTTAGCCTTCATTGTATGCACTCATCTTTAGTGCATTATTGTTACAACATTTGTTTAAACCCTTAGTAAATTGTCTAATTGATTACATAGTTGCTAAATCAAGTCATATCTTGTACATATTGTTTTGGGATGATTGGGACTCATGGGTAAAGTACTAATGTTATGGAGTAATGGGGAAGAACATCAATTATTACCCCCATATGTGCAAAATGTTTTTAAAGTACTCCAAATGTTTAAATTATCTTAATTCGAGTCATTAGAATAGTTACATGTAAAGTATGTAAAATTTCAAGTATAAGGGGAGAACCAAGGCCCCTTTGATGTATTATTTTGGATGGTAGAGCAAGAGTGTATGAAAAAAAAAATGAAAAAATCAAGATAAAGAAAAAAAATTTGAAAAAGAAAAGAGAAAAACATACGGACTACCATCCCGTTTCTTTTATTTATGTTTATGTTTATGATTAGCTTAAATCGAGTCGAGTCTTGGATTAGAAACGCCGCATTGTACATGTAATTGACCTAGATGATTAACTTACCACCAGTAAAATATCTTTTATCCAACAAACAGTGTTTTCCATATCCGTACACCGAACATTATAACCCTTGAAAATCCCTATTTGATAGTTTATCTTAGGTGCTTACGCCTAGTGGAGGAGGTTTTTGATCCTTTCCCAAGCCTATGGTAATCTATTTGCTATGACATGTGGTGAGTGATATTTTTCCATTTCCATTAGTTATATATAGGTTTGTAAAATCCGAGAGATGAGAGTATCCAAACACTATTTTGTAGAGGATGTCAACCCATTATTTTCATACCAATCTCTCGACAACATTGCCATACGTTATAGAGAGGTTATTTTCTAACTAACAAATGCAAAATAGCGTGTCAGATCTCTCGACAAGTATATAAATTTCTTAACTTTTTCATATACCAATCTCCTGACAGTTATATAACTTTTGTTTTATTGTTGCTATACCAATCTCCCGACAAAGGTATTAATTACGTTTGAACGCATTCATGTTTTTCATATGATAGGAACAAAAGTTGTGTGAAACCCCATATACATGGATTTTCTTCTTATTATGACCTAAGTTGAATTTTCCTATATAAACGGCTTCTTTTTTCCATAATTCACATCACTCTTACTCTTGTTCTTGTTTTTCTTCTTTTGAGTTTACTTGTCCCGTGTTCGAAGCTCTCTTTTCAAAACTTTAGATTTTGAGTGTTGTATCTGCAAATTGATTATCTTGTTTAGTTCTCACAGATATATCGGTCTATTTCATTCTTTGGTTAGTTCCCAATGAGTCCTTAACTTATGTAATATTCCTTTTTTTTTTACCAACTTGAGAGGAAGAAAATCTCGGGCTTGCATTAAAATGCTTCTTTAGAGACTTTCTAAGCCTCAGATTCGATCTTTTCAGAATCAAGTTATCAAATTCTAAGTCAAATGTATCTTTGCTAGTTATTCTTCTTTCTATCATACCCGTCCTTATAAATCTTATTGATTTAATTCAAGATTACACTCTAAAATAAAGGAAGGAAAAAAAAAAGATATATATGACATAGAACTTGATGGCATGATTCGGAAAAGTATGGACTGTGAGGCTGGAAAGTCTCTAAAGAGCCAATTTAATGTAAGTACACGACTTTCTTCTTCCTAAGATGGTTTTTGTCTTATTTTTTTTCAAGTCCTTGTGTGACCATTTAGTGGTCGTACAAGCGAATAACGTCTCCTGTAACTGATATATCTGTGTACATTGCTAAGTTCTTATAATAAATGATAATTATTTATATCGGTTGTTAATACTCTTGCCTTAGACATTGTCGTGTATTAATGTTGTTTAACAATTTAACCATGCGGTATCAAATCAATCTTCCGGTAGATATGACTATTATTATTTTCAATCCCCTTCGGGTACATGTCACATTCTTGTGATATAACTGATGGAAACAAAAATCTGATACCACGACTAGCACCGAGGGAAGTGCGTCAAGCAATTTGGAAGCTATGTCATGCGAGATTCGACTAGACGGGAAGCGGCCCAAGCGCCATACTAGGCGGCTAAAGAGAAAGACCAGACGATAATGCGTTTGGAAGAATATTTCTCGGTATTAGCGCGATGGAGATGGATCCGGCCGTTGCGTATTGGATTAATTTGGAGAAGCAAAAAATCGTCGAAAAATATAATTTGCCAACCCCCCCCCCCCCCCCCAACCGAATAGTTTTATTTTATTTACTTATTGTATTTTTTTCATTTCGTACCTTTTTTCATAATTTTTTAGGTGTATTTTTTTATTTCTAATGTTTTTATTTCGTATTGTAATATTTAATTTTATTTATAAAGTACTAGATTGTTTAATGAATGACATTGTTGAGGGTAAAATTTATAAATTGTTATTTTTACAAAAAATGAGTGTTAAAATGATGTGGCGCTGACGTAGCGGGGTTTTTAGTGTTATTCTTGTTATGACTCCTTACGTTCTAATTGATAGTAAAAAACAAGGAAATACATTTAATACTCTACAAGGTATGTTCTAATTGACAGTATAAAACAAGGAAGTACATTTAATACTCAAGGTACATAAACGTTAATACTAAAATAGGAAAACATTTAATTTTCAATGTTCAATTTTGAATGTCAGGTCTTATCTTCGAGATGCTAGATAATGTGTCCAGTATTGTTTTTTATTGTTGGTAAATCAATATTCTGTCAAAGGTATTATTTACTTTTGAACCTATTCACATTTTTTAGATGATAAAAACAAAAGTAGTGTGAAATCCTGGATAATATAATTTTCTTCTTATTATGACCAAGCCGAATTTTCCTATATAAAGGGCTTCTTTTCTCCATAATATACATCAATCTTCATTCTTAGTCTTGTTTTTCTTCTTTTGAGCTTACTTGCCCAGTGAATTAGAAGCTCTCATTTCTCAACCTCACATTTTGAGTGTTATATTTGAAAGTCCATTCTCTTTATTAATTCTCATAGATATATCTCTCTGTTTCTTTATTTTTTCCTAGTCTTCTGGTTCCGGGGTCCGATGTAGCTATTGTTTGTTCCCAATGAGTCTTTAACTTATGTAATGTTTCTTTTTCTACTGACTTGAGAGGAAGAAAATTTTGAGCTTACATTAAATTGCTTCTTTAGAAACTTTTTGAGCCTCAGATTTGATCTTTTCTGAATTAAGTTATCAAATTCTAAGTCAAATGTATCTTTGCTTGTTATTCTTCTTTCCATCATACCCATCCTTATCAACCTTATTGTATCAATTCGAGAGTATGCTCTAAAATAAAGGAAGAAAGAAAGATATATATGACATAGAACTTGATGGCATGATTCGGAAAAGTATGGACTGTGAGGCCAAAAAGTTTCTAAAGATGCAATTTAATGCAAACACGCGACTTTCTTCCTCTCAAGATGGTTTTCATCTTATTTTTCCTTTTCAAGTCCTGGTTGTGAGCATATAGTGGCTCATTAGGCAAATAATGTCTCTTGTAAGTTGTAATTGCTATATCTATGTACATTGCTAAGTTCTTATAATAAATAATAAGTATTTATTTCTGTTGTTAATGCTCTTGCACTAGACCTTGTTGTGTATTTAATGTTTTTAACAATTTAACCATATGTTATCATATCAAGCTTCCAGTAAATATCAACTCACATGGTATTAATCATCTTGTACATGTCACCTTGTGATTTTCTTCCTATACGGGAAAATGTTTTTTTATCTATACTATAAAAAACCCATTATTCCGAAAGTGAAAAATTCAGAAAACTATATATGGAAACCATAAAAACTTTTATTATTATTTTCATTTATAACATATAACCAATATTATTTTCATTTAGTTTAAATCATGTTTAATCCCAAAATTCTTAAACTTTTATTGTATTTCATTTATAACCCATATTTTTTTTTATCACTGCAATTATCTGCTGCTATAAAATCTCATTGATGTGCACGAGTACTCGTCTAGTTCTTAAAATATAAATTTAATGTAAGTGGTTGTAGATAATTAAGTGTAATAAGTTTCTTAATTCAATTAAATCCTATATTCTCCTATTTAATTTTTCCTTTCATGTAGAGTACTTTGTGTTATCCAAAGTTGCATTAAGATCTTTCCAATTTACAAATTGTTATTCTCATATAGTCGTGCCTAATCTACAACGTTACAAATCAAATGGTTATGGTTAAAGTCATGTCAAGATTTTTTTGTTACAGTTATGTACATTGTTAATGACCACAAAGTTATGGTCAAATTTGTAGAAAATTATTGCTATATATTCTTAAGTCTTAACCACTTTATAAGTGTTTGTGAAAGTAATCGCGTTACACTTATATAAAGCCGCAATAATAACAAAACCATGTTCCAATTTTAAACATGTATTTCTGTGTTTAGTTTACCAAACACTCTCAACTTGTGTGCAAAATACATGTTTCTTAGTTGACTAGACGAGTACCTGTGCATAGCAACAGAAATTCCTAACGGCGATATTGTGGTAAGTGTTTCGTTTAACGTTTATAATATAACATGAAAAGGTCAATATTTTATTGTAAACGGTTGTGATATACGATATTTCAACTCAAGAAAAAATTCTGAACATGTATCAAAGAATATATAAAAACATTTAGTGAAACTTAAACTTTACATCAATTATGAGATAATAACTAACAGTGTCCGTTACTCGTTGCGTAACACGTTCTATCGGAGCAAAAGCGTTAAGTATTTCGGAGTCAATCTAACAAATAATACAAGATGTATTAGAATTATCTAGCGAAAGAATTAGGAACAAATGTTCAACAACATTTGCCTCCATGTTAGCATAAGCGTGTTCCATATGAGCATTAATGACTTCCATTTGATGTATTTTTATTCTTCTTACGTAATACTTAATACACCAAGTGTATGATAGTGGAATGTTATATCTGTATATACTAATAAATAGATGTGATAAATTAAATGACACGAGCACAAATGTGCAAAGTTTAACAAAAAAAATTGAAAATAAGTTAAGAAAATACACATTTTGCTGTTTGAATACAAAATTATTTAAAAACAAAAATTTTGAATGAAAGTCAATGGATCATTTCTATATGGAAACTTATACATGGAAACTTGAAAAGTTTGTCACATGCAAATCTAAATCAATTCCGCTTATAATAAATCTAATAACTTATTGCATAGTAATTAGTTGCATTAAATAGGATAATCATGATCATTATAAAAAATATGTTATATTGGGTATTAAGTTTAGGCAATAGTTTTCATATATAATGTGTTTCTGTCATTATGTACATATATTCCTTTTAAAGGAATTTTTGTATATGAAAAGTAAAGTTTAAAGTCATTACATAAAAGTCTTTAGGTCATATAGAAATTTTTTATCACTTCAAAAACATTGAAAAAAATAGAACAAAACCTCGTATCCAAAAAACAATAAACAAAATTATACAACAAATCTGCATAACAAATTTGTACAAGTATTTATACAAACAGACAACACTTTAAGATAAGAGATTGTTGAGGCAACATGATCAAGATCTCTTTATGTTTTAATGATGATAAATAAACCATCGAAACACATAAAATAACAAACGTTAGCCAAAATTCCCCGAATCACAAGTCTGCTGCTGGCGCGCCACCCACGCGTCAACGCGTGGGTAACGCGCCAGGCGTCTGTGAATATCGGGATGAATTTTGAAAGTCGGATTTCCCCTTACCCGACAAATCGCTAATCTGACAATACGCTAACTGCTCAACTCGCTAATACCAACTCCCTAGTTCCAAAACTTGACAACTCGCTAGTAAAGAGACAAAACTGTCACTATTGTAGCGATTTGTCCGTATGTCCCAAAATGGCAAAACGACAACACGCTAATGTCAACTCGCTAGTATGAACCTGCCAACTCTCTACGTGACAACATCAAATCGCTGGTATGAATAACACCCTAAATCACACTTTTTGCCTAACAAATGAGAAATTCAACTGCTCCAAATGCAAAACCAAGGAACTAATGACTCATCTAATCAAGAAAGTACAAGAAACAAGCCACTACAAACACCTAACGAGATCAAACTCGTGTGAAAACCACTATAGGAACTACGAATCAACATAAAACCACAAACCAAGCTATAACAACGAGCATACCATGAATCCTAGGATAGAACCATGGCTCTTGATACCAATTGTAGTATACTCAAATGTAAGAACATGAATGATTAAGTGTTTAGGATGATTAGATGTAAAGATTTCTAGTGAGATAAGTTAAAGAGAGAAAGAGATGGGAGCCTTTGGAAGAAAACTTGTGAAAGGTTAGATTAGAATGAAAGGTCAAACCCTTTCCAAGCTAGGGAAGGGGTATTTATAGTTACAATAAAACGCCCCCTGAAACGGGCTGTGGAGCAGGCTAACAGTGGGTAAAGACCCGACCCGACTCCACAAATACTAACTAATACTAAACTAAGTACTAACTAATATGATAACTACTACGAGCTACAATATGCTAAACTACACTCAGGGTGACCGAGTCTTCATATGAATAAACGTATTCCTAACATTTTTCTTTTCCATACCTTCGCATAACTCCGCAATCATGACATCCAGATCTTTTTCTTCCCCCAAATCAATAATATTAATCCTTAACTCACTAAGTGTAAAGTCCACCGTGCATTTGGTAGTTACAAGAAATTCCCTACCAAAAACAACTTCGGGTTCATCAGAATTGCAATAATCAAGAACAACAAAGTCAACCTTAAAAATGTATCCCTGAATATTCACTTTCACATCCTTAACCTTCTTCCTTCCGTAATCCTCATAATCTAACATAACAAATCCAAGTTTGTCCAAAACATCTTCCGTTATGTAGTTGTCCCCATACTCCATATTAAGTCCCGCATCCCAAGCCTTGATCCCCTCTACCGCACAAGGTTTAGAATACCTCATGCGTGGGGCATCATACTTCTTAGAATGAGCTCTTGTGAAAACAACCACCCTTTCCTTAGGTTCCTTAGGCAAACAAACATCATTCTCCCCAACTACTTCTCCATTTTCCAAATCCGCTTTCGCTTTCTCCAACATGCTTTCCAATTTCTCCAAAGAATCACCCGAATCTTTGAACATATCCTCCAAATTCCTTAAATACTCCGAAATTTGACTCAAACTCTCCATTTCACTAAAGCAATTACTAACTACAACATAACCATCAATAAAACAACCAAATCATTAGCATTGGGGTTAGTCATAATCAAAAATTAAACTTAAAATGAAACAATACCTAATAAAGTAACAAACTAAATCTATAAAAACACAAAAACAACTCAAATTAAAAATTTTAGAAAATAAAATTCGAGGCGAGAAACCGTTCGGTTTCTCATCCAACCGATCGGTTGGATCAAACACCAAAACTAACCGGATCAGTTACGGGTTGTAACCGATCAGTTTCTTTGAACCTTAAAAAAAATATTTTTTATATTAACTAAAATTGAACTCTATTCAAAATAAAATATTACTTTAATTCTAATAACTCAATTAAACTTAAACTATATTTATTATATTATAAAATCTCAATTAATTAAAAATATAAAAGAAAACTTTAATTATTAAAAACTTATAAAAACTTTTCATTAACCTTACTTAAAATAACTAATTAATGTTATTAACATAATTAACCATCTAATTAATACTTTAATTACTAGTCATAAAAACTGTTGGGAATTCTGTTAAGTAAGAATTCTGCTGACTGTTTCTGCTGAAGGTTACTACTGAAGAGCTGGTTCCTGCTGAAGCAGTGTATCTGCTGAAGAATAGTTTCAGCATTATTAGTTTCTGCGGATATAGTATTTCCGTATTTTATGTATTATAGTTTGGATATGCATGAGTTTATTTAGGAAGTGATAATGCATATCTTTTAGAAGTTTTAGAATATACGTTTCTTGGGAAACGGTTTAGGGTTCCTTGTGTATAAAAGGAACACATGATGCAAAAATATCCGATGGGAAACGGTTTAGGGTTCCTTATATGGGCTTTATGGTTTATCAGATGGGAAACGGTTTAGGGTTCCTTGGTTTATCAGATGGATGTTAAAGATATTTTTGGCCTATGCCTCTTTTTAGGTTTACAGGTTCAGTAGAAACCTGATGGTATTTTCATACATCAGGAAAAATGTGTAAAAGATATGTTGTCCAAGTTTGCTATGGAGAATGTCAGGACTGCCACTACTCCCTATGAGGCTCCCAAACTAAAGAACAATCTTGATCCTGATCTCCATGTGAATGTTCATTTATACAGGTCAATGATTGGTTCTTTGATGTATTTGACCGCCTCAAGACCTGATATTACCTTTGCTGTGAGTGCATGTTCAAGGCACCAAGTCACTCCACTTACCTCTCACTTGAATGTTGTCAAAAAGATTTTTAAGTACCTAAAAGGCCAACCCAAATTAGGTCTTTGGTATCCCAAAGAGTCTCCATTTCAGCTAGCAGCTTATAGTGATAGTGACTATGCTGGTGCAAATTTGGATAGAAGATCCACAACTGGAGGTTGCCAATTCCTTGGAAGAAGACTGATTTCTTGGCAATGCAAGAAACAGACCATTGTTGCTACCTCTACTACTGAAGCAGAGTATGTTGCTGCTGCCAATTGTTGTGGACAGGTTCTATGGATTCAGAATCAATTGCTGGATTATGGGTATAACCTTATGAATACTACCATTTTCATTGACAATCAAAGTACAATTTGTATTGTTAAAAATCCAGTTTTTCATAATAGAACCAAACATATTGAAATCAGGCACCACTTTATAAGGGATGCTTATGAGAAACATTTGGTTAAAGTGGTAAAAATTCACACAGATGAGAATGTGGCAGATTTGTTAACCAAAGCATTTGATGGACCAAGGTTTCAATATTTAGTGGTCCATATTGGAATGCTTAACCCTTAACTGCAAAGTTTAAGGGGAGGCATAAGCCTCAGGGGAGGCATATGCCTCAGGGGAGGATAATGAGTGTAAACTTTGTAGATTTGTATAAGTTGTATAATTTCTGAGTTTTAACACTAACCCACTAATATTTTTGCAAGTTGTTTGGTGTATTTGCATGTTTTATGTCTGTTTTGCAGATGTTCTGAGATTGTAAGTTGTATGTTAAAGTCACCATGAGCTGAAGTCAAAGGAATGTGGTCAAAAGTGCTGAACATGGTTTCTACTGATGAGTTGATTATGCTGAAGGTCTTACACAGTTGATTAATTAAGAAGATCTTTTCATTCATTCAAAGAAATAAGTTACAGCTTACATTCAAAGTTCCAACTGGATTACAATGACCATTCCTAAACATTTGCCTAATTGAGTACTACTAGCATCTATCACTTATTTCAAAATACTTGAGGCTATGACAAGTACAATGATGAAGCTGAAGATGAAAATGGAAAAAGAAGAGAAGGAAGATTGTGAAGATGCTCAAGTACCAAAGTCAAGAAAATACTCAAGAACTTTGGTCCATGGCAACATTCCTCAATCATCTAATTCAGCTTCTCTTTTCCCTTACGTATGATCTCAGCCTTCTTGCTCTGTCCAATATGTTCTTGATAAGGAAGACCAGGTTCTGGAGCAGGAAGATCCAACACCAAATTTTGTGATGTTGGAAGAGATGGATCCCTCTTACTTGATCTTGGTTGGTATCTCTCTGGTGTGGAAGGAGGAAGAAAGGTTGGATCTTCATTTTCTTCCTCTGAGGAGTCTTCATCAGAGGTATAGATGAAGGGAGAGACAAGCTCTCTCTCGGCAGGAATGGGTACATGGCTTGGTTCACCCTTCCTATGAGCATTCCATTGTCTTTCTTGTGCATGCCATCGTCTCTCCAGTTCTCTTTCATAGTCGGAATCATCAAGCTACCATGGATACGGTGGTAAATCTTCTTCTGAAGATGAAGAAGAGGAATTTTGATCTGAGGTTTTTGGGTTTGATGACATGGTTTTGGTGGAGAATTGGGTTTAATTGGGAAATTAGGGTTTGAAAGATGATTTGGGGTAAATTGGTGACTGAGATGTGATTTGGGGTGATTAAATAAGCAACGTTTAGGAGTTACGATAATTAATGCAAGTTGGGTGGCACAGTAAAACCAAGATATTGACCGAAAATATTTTTACTTTTGGTTGGTTTCTGCTGATGTTGACCATTCTTCAGCAGATTTGACTTTCATTCCTGCTGAAGGGTAAATTTTCAAATTGGAAGTTTTTGAATTACACGTCAGACTCGGTCAATAATTAGTTCTGATAATTTTGACCACGATTGGGGAACTTCCAAATTTAACCCACTTTGCATATCTCTTCCTAAACAACATTATTCACTTATCACTCCACTTAAACCCATTATTCTCTGTGTAATTCATAACCATCTCACGCAAGTTCATTCAAATGGCACAACTTGAATTGAAAGGAGATCATAACAAGTATGCTATTCTGAAAAAGGCAAAGGGACATGAAGAATTCGATTTAATGGTGGAATTTCTACAAAAGTCAAAGATTCATTATGCTTTGACACATAGTCCCAATCTGGTTTGTGAATCCTTGGTGAAGCAATTTTGGGCATCTGCTACTAAGAGATCTGACACAGAGATTGTAGCTGAGATTGATGGTGTAGAGTATGTGGTGACAGAAGATTTGATTAGGACAAAGCTTCAGTTGGATGATGAGAATGGTGTGTATCATTCCAACACTGCAGAGATTCTTGCTGGGCTAAGGGAAGCTGGATATCAAAGTACTGATACATCTAAGTGGCACAAGAATCAATTTTGTCCTAAGTGGAGATATTTCGTGCATTTGCTGCTGCAATGTATAAGCAACAAATGTGGTGGATGGAACCAATTCTCTCTACAATTGGGCTGTGGTATTGTTTGTCTTTCTAAGGGTCTAACTTATAATTTTTCTAAGTTTATTTTTGATAATATGCTAGACAACATTGATAAACAACAGCATAAGTTTTTAATGTACCCTAGATTCTTACAAATAATTTTAGACATAACCACTGAAGATAGAACCCATGTGCCTATTAAAAGTCTTGGTTCTAAGTTGTTTGCCTCAATGAAAACAAATTATAATGGGGAACATCGCCCTTTGTTAGATGTTATGTTGCCACATGGCATTGATAATGTAGTTGAGGGTGATGATGCTGGTAATGTGCCTGCTCCTAATGCTGCTGATGATGGTATTCCATCATCTTCTGGTGTTGCTGCTGATGGTAATCCTTCAGTGGTAATGGAGGAAGAGCCAGCTACAACTGCTGAACCATTACCTGGTTCTACTGACTTACCACCACCTATCTTTGTACATATGTCACCTAGTCCTACCATTTCACCATCTCAGGATGCTCCAGCTGAGCAATTTCATGAGTTTGAAGATACCTTTCAGCCTCTTGAACCTGAGATCACTAGACTACCTTCACCCAGCCCTATGAGAGAGCCAATTAATGAAGGCATTCCTAATGTTGTACATGAGTCTGTTTCTCCTGCTGGGTTCAATGAAGCTCCACTTACCACTGAGCAATCAGCTGGTAGAGCAGAGGACCCTATTACTCTCACTTTTGTATATGATTCCCTTAGCAGGTACATGAAAATGACTGATGACCTCCAAAAGGAGCTTGCTGATACCAAGATTACTCTTGGTATTGAAATAGAAAGTTTGAAAAGCAAGGTTCAAGATTTGGAGGCACAACTAAGTCAGTAGAAGCAAAGTAAGGGTGGATTGGATTCTATTGAAGTTGCAAAGGAGGCAAATTTGGATTTTCTTGAGATTCTAGCTGAAGTTGCTAGACAGTCTCATGTTGTTCCTCCTAAAGTTGCTGAAATACCTCAATTTAAACCAAAGATACTAGTCAGCAGAAGAAGAAGTACAAGACAGTATTTGGCAAGGAAAGCTGCTGAATCTTCCAAAGTGTCTAATGGTGATGATGATATGCTTATGGCTGAAGCTACTGATATACTTCAGGAGAAACAATCACTAAGTGGTGTTGCTGCTGAAAAATCTGCTGATAAAGGGAATACATTAGGAGAAGCATACTTTGTAGCAGGAAAAGAGTATTTGCATTCCCCTGTTCATCATTCATCTGAGAATCAACAAGTTTCTCCGGATAGAGAGGTTCAAGAAGTACATGATGAACCTATGGAAGATTTGAATGTTCCTCATGATGATATTGCTGAAGGAACAGATGTGGATTTGGATGAGCTTGTCACAGCTGAAGACAGAGCTGCACAAGAAAACCTCTTCCAAGAATGGGAAGATTATAAGAAGAGTGCTAATATGGCTAAGGAACAGCAAGCCAAGTTTGATGCAGCATATGAGTCTGTCACTCAAAGATATGTTTCTACTTTGCGTATTAAAAGACAAAGAGAATTGGATGCAACTGTTCAAGAATTTTATGAGTCAGATTGGCAGCAGATTGGAAAACAAGTGCTTGATAATCCTGATGTAGCTGCAGATATTCTTGGTAAAAGGGTAGAGGAGCAAGACTGGGCTTCTGAAATTGTGAAAGTGCTGAAGTTGAGGAAGAAGGTAGCAGATGAGTTAAAAGCTAAAGCTAAAAGAGATAAACCTATGACTCAAGCACAGCAGAGGGATTATATGAGAACATATGTGAAAAGTCAAAGCAATTCATTATTTAATACTGCTTGGTCTAAGAAACAAGTGTGGGCACTTCCATTTGACAAACTGGTTGAGATTTATAACAGAATCAAGGCTAGAAATGATAAAGCTGGAATGGGTGCTTCTAAGAATATTCCTCTCCTCAATACTGATGTTGTTTCATCTGTTCCTATTGCTGCTGAAAAGGTATCTTTACCTGATACTTCATCTTATGTGGATAAAGGTAAAGCTAAAGTGATGACAGCAGATCCTCCATCTAGAAAGAGAACTAGGAGACAATTGGAGCAGGAAAGATTGGGTGAAGAGACTGCTAGGATGTCAGATGAGGAACAAAAAGTTG
The DNA here is from genome assembly GCA_030686995.1 of Artemisia argyi. NCBI lineage: Eukaryota > Viridiplantae > Streptophyta > Magnoliopsida > Asterales > Asteraceae > Artemisia > Artemisia argyi. Next base: position 177,339,472 of record CM060679.1, on the reverse strand, counting down.
AACTTCAAGCTGCTAGAAACAAACTGATAAGGAAGGCTATGGATGAACAATATGCATCTGCTGCACTTGAATCTTCTCAGGATTCTACTGATGAACACTTGGATAATCCATCAGTGGAAAATGATGCTGCAGAAGGTGAATCTGCTAAAGCTGAAGTTTCTGATGCATCTTCTCTACCTAATGCAGCTATTTATGTTCCTGGAAGAAGAGCAAAGAGAATGGCTAGAGTCAGAACTTCACATTCCAAACAAAGCCTAATCAATGTGAATGCTTCTGATGCTTCATTTATAAGAGAAGGATCCCCTGATGATTGGCCTGAGGGAACTAGAGATGTTTTGGTTCACTGGGAGTTAACTAAAAATGGTCAAGTTAATACCATTTACAGATTGGATAAAACTTTCATATCCTTTACATTTCTTCAACAGATTCTACATCTTGTGGATCATCAGGATTTGGTCACTCTATATGAGTTGGTTCTCAAGTATTATGCAAATCATACTCCAACAGGGTTTGGATTGTATTTATTGGGTGATCTAAAAGTTTTGTTGATTCTTCTACTCCTACTGGTGCAAGTTATGATATATGGAAGAACAATCAGAGATGAAAAGTTCAGAGTTGGAAGTTCTATCCTATTAGAGTGCCTTATGTTCATGTTTTGGAAACTACAACTGGTCTAAGGCTTATTATGGATCTTACCAAAAGATATCCTCTGAAAGTGTCTCTGATGGAGAAAATGCTACAACAAAAGTTGGAGATTCCTCCTGATCCAGTTGGGAATGCAAGGTTGTTTGCTGAATCTTTGGTGAAGGTCTTCAAACAAAGAATTAAGACTTCCAGAGCAGCTTCTGTTTAAGGGTATCATGTTGTATTTTGTTTTTATTTCTTAGTAAAAAAAAAAAAAAAAAAAAAAAAAAAAAAAAAAAAAAAAAAAAAAAAACCTAACATTTTGTTGTATAGTATTGTATCTATTGTATGCAGGTTTGGTTATCAACTTACCTGATGTTGACTATTCCATCACAAAGTTGGCTAGTCCAAAGGGTACAACTTTGATAAAGTCATATCAAATCTGTTGATAGCTGTAATGGTTTGCTCAAAACCATAGGGTTTTCAACTCATCCATGCTTTATTGCTAAGTAGTTGAAATGGTTGTCAATTGACCATGGATTTTTCCTTTATGGATTCTGAATAATTGGCTAGCCCACATGTATATGGCTTGTGGTAAAGGCAGTGGAAAACTATATTTGGTAATCAGTTAACCAAGATGATTTTCATCAAAATAATTGGCTAGTCCTGAGCAAACGGTAACAGGTAAAGACATCTCAAATCCGTTTATAGCTGATGATTTGCTAAAAATCATGTGGTTATCAGTGTACCTTAGAACACTTGGCTACTCCAGTAGTGATGGCTATTGGTAAAGAGACATCAAATCCATTATTTTCAATGATTCACCTCTCACAGGAGTTAACACACCTGGAAGTGATGAGAATAGTATGAAACTAATTTGTTTTGATGTACATTAAGTCATTTGTTGCTGCAAAGAATGGAGCTTTCAAGTATTTGCTGATCATAGAGATTCTGCTGAAGATGATTCTTTGCTTGTGCTATCTTATTACAATCCTCTTGGTATGTTATTTCGAAGATCTATCAAGAATCTTGAACTTAACCAGGTCAAATTCAAGATTAGGGGAGGATTGTGTGGAATTCTGTTAAGTAAGAATTCTGCTGACTGTTTCTGCTGAAGGTTACTGCTGAAGAGTTGGTCCTGCTGAAGCAGTGTATCTGCTGAAGACTAGTTTCAGCATTATTAGTTTCTGCGGATATAGTATTTTCGTATTTTATGTATTATAGTTTGGATATGCATGAGTTTATTTAGGAAGTGATAATGCATATCTTTTAGAAGTTTTAGAATATACATTTCTTGGGAAACGGTTGAGGGTTCCTTGTGTATAAAAGGAACACATGATTATGTATTGTTTAACGTTTTAGAAAACACTCTTATTATTATTAAAAGATCCATAGAGGATCAAGAGTTCTTAGTAGTACACTTGTGTTTGTTTCCGCTTTAAAATACAAGTTACAGAGATTGTCTATTAGTGTGTTATTGATTACAGTGACATAACTAACGATTCTAGAGTGCTCAAGAAGATCTATCAAGGTCTTATAGTTCAACAAAAACTACATTAAAACTTTCAATTAATGAAAATTAACTAAAACCATTAAAACTAATCATAACTAATTAATTACTAGTCATAAAAACAATAAACATAAAATAAAAACAAAAGATAAAAAAAAATAATTAAAAAAAAAAAAAAAAAAAAAAAAAAAAAAAAAAAAAAACCGAACCAACCAGCCGTTCGGTTGGAAATCCAACCGATCGGTTGGTAAAAACAAACTTTTTTTTACCCTTCTTTTTTTTTTTTACTTTTACTAATTTAAATTTATGAAAAACAAACTAAAAACTAAGAAATCTAATTAAATCCCCGGCAACGGCGCCAAAAACTTGGTGTGCTATTTGTGTGTACACGTTTTAAAATTTATAAACACGCTTATCCGATTAACTATTTAACACATACGAGCAAGTATACTCGTCCGTTTTAGTAAAGGTGGGTAAGTCGAGATCGTCCCAAGGGATTTACGGATCAAAGTTTTATAAAAAAATAAGTTTGTAAACAAGGGTTGTCAATCCTTATTATCGAAAATTTAAATATTTAAGAAACGATATAACTAAAACATATACTTGTGTGAAATGCCATAATCAATCAATTGGAGTATTCATGTTAAGCTTGGTGTAAACTTGTTATGATGCACAACTTTTATATGAATGACTAACAATCAATGGTGTTTATCATGTTAAACCATTACTAGAATTCAATCATCTAGTTACTTCCTTTCGGCCTATGATGACTAGAATAATAATTTCATTAACACAATGTAGTTTAAAAGCAATTCTTTACTTATGAATTCCTACGAAGCCTTTCGGCCTAATTTCGTGATGAAATCTTCTCAAATTCATTTTAAAGAGTAAACATGATGCTCGTCACACACCATATTCCATACTAATTCGTGCACTAACTTTTTGGAATAAAAACATTTAGAAAACCCTTTCAGCCAATATTTCCCAAAGATGTTTTTATCAACAAATTAAGCAAGATTAGATATTATCCCAACAAACTCATAAATTAAGAAGAGTTTTCATGCATCACCTTTTTTAAAATAAAGAATACTCCATGACTAACTACATCATTCACACAAGTATAAACCAAATCACTCCATAACAATTATATTAAAACACAAGTAGTAAACAAAACATTCATTAAATTCAAAGTAACAAGTGTTCATTGTAAGTAACAAGATGTACCTAGCTTGAGAATTACAAGAACTAAAATCGTGGAACTATAGCAACCAAACGCCTCCAATTGACTACCAAATACAATAAACAACTCCACACACTTAACCAAACTATTGAGACTTTAACTCAAAGTTTTCTGGACGTTTTTACTATTGTAGCAACCTTTTGGGTGAGATATATTAAGATAGTAATAACTTGTTGTAAGTTATTACTTAAGATTTTGTGGTACACTTTGGTTGCAAGCCTAGATGTCATTATATAGCCTCCAATCACTTAATTCTCAAGTAAAAACGTCCCCTAAGAAGTGATTAGTGAGAAATGATCAGCCATCCATGATAATGAGGAGTAAAAACGCCATTAAATGCAATCTTGTAAAAACAGTCATCATCCAACCGATCGGTAATAGCTCCAACCGATCGGTTGGTTCTTCAGGTCAACTCCAACCGATTCGGTTGCGGGCTCCAACCGAACGGTTGGATTGAACCTGCATGTAATTTTTTGTTTTTTCTTTATCGTTCTTCGTTGCATGCATTCCCTGCTACTTTGGTGCAAATTCCTTTCATAGAACTTGATATTATCTTGACATATGAACGTAGAAATCTTGAATCTATCAAATCCTTGAGTCCTTGCATGATTCTTCACTTGTTTCCTTCTCGAAAATCTCCAATTATGCATCTTCACTTCATTTCTTCATCTTTTCATTACTTTTTCCTATTTTTGGCTACATTTGCTTGTACAAACACTTTTCCACGATTAAGTAGCAAATATGTACAAATATGGCCAAATATGATGCATAAAACACACCTAAAACATGTATAATTTATGTGTTATCAGCTAACCCAAAACTATATGCATTCCTATCTAGATGTGTTAGATAAATGCCATGATTTTGATGTAGAAGTTACTCTAAGATAGCCACAATAATGGATAAATTTACAACACAATGTGGTCGCACCCCGACCACTCTAGAAGTTTAGAAAATACACGCGGGTATCAGTGGCAGAGCTTGAACGTCATGTTTGGGGAGACCAAACTGATACGCGGGATTGCGCCCTTGCAACAGGTTTTACCTCTCAAGGCATCTTGAGAAGCTTGCAATCCCCTCCAGGCAGTGTACCTGATCTTTGTAGTATAGTATAGTGACAAGTACCGGGGGATTGATCGTTCAACTCAGGAAAAGTGTCGCTAGGATTAGAAAGCCTACTAACCTAGGTCTAGAGGTGAGGGATGATTCTTTTTGTATTTTTTATATTTTATGAATGCAAGTCAAATCACGGGTTTTGAAGGAGTGGGCTGAATTAGTTGCTAGTCAACTAACCCAATTAACTACAAATGCAATCAAAATAAAATAAAATAAAAAGAAATGAAAATAAACTAATGTAATTATATGGTGTAAACAATAATGAGAAAATATGTGTTTACTTAGATTTCATTACTCCCAAGATATCTTTTACCGGTTGATTAGCTTGTTACAATTGGATGGATGACGGGTTATATTCCTTAATACTAGTCGTAGGGCCGTGTACAATATTCCCTAACTCTATAAGCTCCTACTTCACTCCTATATCGAGCCGACTAAAGGCTCCTAACATGGGATCATTAGAATTCAATTATGCATTAAATACAACCAAAAATCGTAGTACACCTCCGATCATGTTTCTTAAGACGTTCAAGCAAGTTACCAATGGAAGTCTGCCAGTTTTGTTAAGCCTAACATCGAATAAAATCATCCACAACAATTATAAGCAAACCATCAATCAATAATCGACATCTAAGTTTCACTACATCTAAGCAAACACAATAAAAACCTAGCCTAGCATGTTAAAAGAAAGACAAGCATAAGATAGAATCAAACAACACATAGACATATTGAATGATTATTGGAAGACTTATCTTTATTCAAACATGGACGAAAGAAGGGTTTGAAACCCCTATAATATGTTGAAAATTTGACCTAGGGTTTGTGGTAAAGTTCCTCCTAATGTTCCACACCTTTTACAATGAAAAATTGGAAAAATATATATAGAGAATACATCCTAACGGCGTCACGTTGTAGGGTCTGATGCCGTCAACTCGCCTCCAAATTAAGGGTCGCATTGCCTAGATCCAGTCTTGACGCCTTCATGTAGAAATAAGCTATGGGCCGTCACTTGCGTTTTGACCCTGACGGCCTTGGTGAAGTCGTTAGGCCAATTACACTAAAAATGTTCTGGGCCGTCACGTGTATTTTCCACTTCCACCTCTTTTGCCAAGCTTGACGCCATAATATGTGAAGTCTTGACGTCGTCAGGTACTGTTCCCAGCAAGGAATTTGAGACTTTGCCGTTTTCTTCACTTTTATGCTCCAAAAACGTCCAAAAGGCTTCATTTTCCAGATTTCTTCTAAAAAGTACCTAAAATGATAAAAGGAACGGTTTAGGGCAGTAATTGCTCAAATAATCACGAATCCGGGCTTAAATGACCCCTTAAAAGCGGTACACTTTTTGCCTCATCAAATACCCTTACACTTGAGATTTGCTTGTCCTCAAGCAAATACGCTTTTATTTTATTCAAAATACAAGTTAGGGATAATTTAACACTAATATAAAAGTAATTACAACAAATAATCGTTCCACTAAAAACTAAAAACAAACACGGAGGTCATACACTAGCACCTCACAAATAGTGTTTAGATACTCACATCTCTCGGGTGTAATAAAGTATATATCACAATAAGGAAATGGAAAACATCTCTCACTACCTGTCATAGCAAATAGATTACCATAGGCTTGGGAAAGGATCAAACCTCCACCACTTGGCATAAGCACCTAGGATAAACTATCAAAGAGGTCTTTTAAAGGGTTATAACGTTAGGTGTAGGGATATGGAAAACACGGTTTTGTGGGATAAAGGCAATATTTACTGGTGGCGAGCTAATCATCTTGGTTAATTACATGTACAATATGGCGTTGCTAAGCCAAGACTCGACTCGACTAAAGCTAATCAAAATCTAACAAACTATGAAACAAACATAAAATGATATGGGATGGTAGTCCGTATGTTTTTTCTCTTGTCTTTTTCTTTTTTTTTTCTTAATTTTTCGATTTTTTTTTTTTTTTTTTTTTTTTTTTTTTTTTTTTGGCATACACTCTTACCCTACCATCCAAAATAATACATCATAGGGGATTTGCATTCCCCTTACACTTGAATTTTTACATACTTTATAATAAACTGCTCTAATGACTCGAATTAAGATAATCAAAACACTTGGAGTACCTTTTAAGATTAACGCACATATGGGGGTAATATATGATGTTCTTCCCCATTACTCCATAACACTAGTACTTTACCCATGAGTCCCAATCGTCCCAAAACAATATGTACAAGATATGACTCGACTTAGCAACCATGTAAACAATCAGATAATTAACTAAGGGTTTAAACAAATAACAATAATGCACTAAAGATGAGTGCATACAAGGAAGGCTAAGGCGATTTGGTTGCACATTTGGGTGGGTTGTAAACAAATTCTTCCTTTAAGTAAGACACTTAAAGTTAGAAACGAAAAGATAGGCTCGGAGGGGTGTACTAGGGGTTTCGTGTAAAAATGAGTTCAACGCTAAGGTGTGGGAAAATTAATTGACTTCGCTAGTCAAGTAATATGACTTAAATGGTCAAGTAATTATGATACGGGTTTAAACACAAGGGTGAACCTAATGCCTCTTATCATGTAGTAAATCCTACTACACGAATGTAGTCTCACTAGCGGTCTCGGGATGCATCATTAACGCAAGTTCTAGAATCTAAATACTACCGGTACACTCATAAGCACTAATAATGAATACTTTTCCTAACAAATCTAAAGGCGAACCTCACGTATTTGGGTGGAAAATTTTTTAAGTGGTACGGTTTTGTGCTAGTCATACAACTCCTATCCATGAGACGCTTGTTAAGGCTAAAGTTTCACTCCTAAATGTAGTAAAAAAATTTAATTTGGTGCTAAAATTGCCCTACCAAGTATTTCTCTTAGTTTTATTACACACATACTATTAAACAAACAAACTAAAGTGCAATTTTATCATATAAGGTATGATCATTTACCCTCCCCTTACACTTAGGATGAACATTGTCCCCAATGTTCAATTAAAGGATGTTAAAGTAAAACAGGTAAAAGAATGAAAACAAATACTCCCCTGATTCGTTCGGTGTGGATAGTGTGTTAACAAGGTTAGATCTTCCTCCAAGAAAATGAACTTTGAAAGCTTCCCTCCAGAAATATAAATCATCTTCTTGTCATATATAACCAGTTAAACCTGAGAAAACAATCAAGGTAAACCTCGCGTAAAATTGGCGGCAATCTATATATATTAAAAATCCTAGAAAAGAAATTAAGATATAATGCTTGTGGAATGAATGTTTGCAGATTTCCTGGAGTTTATAAAACTAAAGAATCAACAAAAACTTTAAGACTCCGGTTTAAACAAAACTCGCAAAATTTTTCAGAATTTTAGTACCTGACGCCGTCAGGTTGTAACTCCTGACGCCGTCAGAATGTTCCTGGAAAAATCTTATGTTAAGTTTCCGGAAAATTTCTCGAAAAACTTATACCTTATTTCTTGGAAAATCCTGCAAAACATTATTATGACTCGATACAGGCATTTGACTCTAACAATTACTAATACACATGTTCATTTAATATTGTTGTGGTTCATGCTCAATTCTGTTCTTGTAAACAAATTTGGGTTTCCCTTACACTTAGCTTTTGCAAAATACCTTTATATGTAATTAAGACGAAGTTAAAAATAAACTAAAGCATTTTCACAATTTACTTTGAATCATGATCCACAAACAATAAAAATAAAACATACATATGGAAACAAATAAAATCAAATAAACAAACAATCAAACAAATAAAAACACACAAAACATGGGTTGCCTCCCAAGAAGCGCTTTTCTTTATTTATGAGTCTTGTAGCTAGACTCAAGGTCATGGGCAATTACGTGACCTCGTCATTGGTCACATTCTCTAGGTCATCCTCAATCTTAGTTTTGTATTCCGGACCTAGTTGCAAACATTTCTTGTAGAAACCGAATATTCTACTCATGACATAGTCTACTCCTCTACGTCTATCCTCATCATTCCTATAGTAAACCGCTTGCTTGTGTTCCTTTTCAAGGTTTGATAGAAGACGGAATTGTTCAATTTGGTAAGCTATTTCATCGTTCTCTTCCTTGAATCTAACTATCCCTAGGTACGGGTCATAATTCATCTTATAGGCCTCAATAAACGGTTTTCCGAACACTACCTGACTTAAACAACCATCTATTACCGGACGAATATCCTCTACAATCACAAAATCGGTAACATAAGTGAAGTTTCCTACAAAGACATGTAACCCTTTCACTCTTCCCACAAAGTTACTCATCCAACTAGTGTTAGGCATCATCCTATACCTAAGTTGCATCTTCATTACCCAATTATAATAGGTCCTAGTCATAATGTTTATGGGAGATCTAAGATCTATGTAGGATTTCCACACATGCATATGCCCAATGTTGCATGGTATGTTGATGTTAGAGGGATCACCCGCTTTGATGAGTGGTGAACCAAGGACGTACGGTGTCTCGGAGTCATCGAATAGATCCTTATGGTATTCCCGTTCTTCCTTGGTGGGTAGTTTATCAAAGTATTCCTTTACATTTTCTACTTCCTCTAACTTTTCTTCCTTTTTATCCTCAAATTCCTTAATCTCATCCTTAGGTCCAGTTTCTATTCCAACTTCATCCTTGTCACTTTCTTCAATATTCTTATCTATTGGCTTAATGGTGACAACATTGACAAAGTGGACGTGTTTGGATGATGAGGGGTCCTTAATTTGGATTCTGCTACTCAAGTCCCTAGTGTCCTTCCTAGGTGTAGTTAGCACTTGGTTGTTGACGGCTTTCAACAAGTTGTCAATTTTATTGGTCATCTCCATTTGTTGTTGATTGAATTCGGTTTCAAACTTAGCTATAAAATATTCTTGAGATGCCATAAACTTGGACATCAATCCTTCAAGATTATTGGTACTACCATAGTTATTGGAAGGATTGTTGTTGAAAGTATGGTTAGAAGGTGGACCGTTTGGTTGGTAACGATTAGGTGGATTGGAAGAATTATTTTGGGGCATGTTTTGGTTTTGTTTCCACCTAAGGTTCGGGGGACTTTTCCAAGAGGGATTGTAGGAATCACCGTAAGGGTTTGGCTCGGGTTTGAAAGTGTACCACTTGTCTCCCACTTCGTCGGTACGCGAGGATGCGTAATCCACAAAAGCTTGTCCGAGGAATTCCACGCAATCATGAGTGTCATGGGGACCACTACATAATTCGCATGAAGAAGTGATTTTGTTCACTTGGCTTGAAGGCTTAAGAGCTTCGTAGAATTTCATGAGAAACTTGACTTGGTCCTCAAGTTCCATGATCCTACGGTCGGGAGTGCTAGAATTGTTCGAAGGCAAAGATATTGCCTTGACCATTTTGTTCAAATCACGGGGATCATTCCAACTTTTGTTGTCATAGAGAGCAAGATCTTCTATGAGTTCCCATGATTCTTCCGCACTTAGATCACGTAGCTTGCCACTGGCCGATTGGTCAATGGTTCGCCTTGTCGAGAGATCGATATGGTCATAGAAGATTTGGACTTGGAGCCAAAGATCTATGCCATGATGAGGGACTTTTTGGAGTAAGTCCTTGAAATGAGTCCATGCTTCATAGAGAGTTTCACCTTGACGTTGTTGGAACATCAAGATGTCATTTCTAAGCTTGGTAGTTCTCCCCAGTGAGAAAATTTGAGCAAGGAAACGAGAGGTGAGATCATCCCAAGAGGTGATGGATCCCGCGGGTAAACGTTCAAGCCATTGACTAGCTTGGTCGCGTAGAGAGAATTGGAATAGACGTAATCGGGTTGTCTCTCTAGTTGCAACATCAAGGTCTATGGAATCTACAATTTTTAGGAAATCCTTGAGATGTTGATTAGGATCTTCGGAACGAAGTCCATGGAATTCACATCCGCTTTGCACCAACCGGATGGTGTCGGATCGCAATGGAGACACATTGGCTCCTTGAGTGAGCTCAATGGTGTTTCGATAGCCTTGGTGGCTAGGACGGGAATACTCTCCTAAAGTTCGGGGTCTAGGAGGTTGGTTTGCTAGTGGTGGGTTTTGTGTGTGGTTTTGTTGTGGTGGGTTGATGGGTTCAAAGATATTACCACCTTCCATGATGTCGAATGGTAAAGGTTTCGAACAAAGGAAAAAAGAAATGAGATAGACTAAAGAAAACCTAAAAATAAATGTAAAAATCTTACTAGAAAGGAATCTAGCAAGTAGACCTAATAAAAAGAAATTCAAACCTATACAATAACTATTCCCCGGGCTACGGCGCCAAAAACTTTATACGCGCGATTGCGCCCTCGCAACAGGTTTTACCTCTCAAGGGATCTTGAGAAGCTTGCAATCCCCGCCAGGCAGTGTACCTGATCATTGTAGTATAGTATAGTGACAAGTACCGGGGGATTGATCGTTCAACTCAGGAATAGTATCGCTAGGATTAGAAAGCCTACTAAACTAGGTCTAGAGGTGAGGGGTGATTCTTTTTGTATTTTTTATATTTTATGAAAGCAAGTAAAATCTTGGGTTTTGAAGGAGTGAGCGGAATTAGTTGCTAGTCAACTAACCCAATTAACTACATATGCAATCAAAATAAAATAAAATAAAAAGAAATGAAAATAAACTAATGTAATTATATGGTGTAAACAATAATGAGAAAAGATGTGTTTACTTAGATTTCATTACTCCCTAGATATCTTTTACCGGTTGATTAGCTTGTTACAATTGCATGGATGGTGGGTTATATTCCTTAATACTAGTCGTAGGGCCGTGTACAATATTCCCTAACTCTATAAGCTCCTAAATCACTCCTATGTCGAGCCGACTAAAAGCTCCTAACATGGGATCATTAGAATTCACTTATGCATTATATACAACCAAAAATCATAGTACACCTCCGATCATGTTTCTTAAGACGTTCAAGTAAGTTACCAATGAAAGTCTGCTAGTTTTCAAAAGCCTAACATCGAATACAATCTTCCACAACAATTATAAGCAAACTATCAACCAATAATCAACATCTAAGTTTCACTACATCTAAGCAAACACAATAAAAACCAAGCCTAGCATGTTAAACGAAAGACAAGCATAAGATAGAATCAAACAACACATAGACATATTGAATGATTATTGGAAGACTTATCTTTAATCAAACATGGATGAAAGAAGGGTTTGAAACCCCTACAATATGATGAAAATTTGACCTAGGGTTTGTGGTAAAGTTCCTCCTAATGTTCCACACCTTTTACAATGAAAAATTGGAAAAATATATAGAGTGAATACATCCTGACGGTGTCACGTTGTAGGGTCTGACTTCGTCAACTCGCCGCCAAATTAAGGTCTTATTGCCTAGATCGAATCTTGACGCCTTCATGTAGAAATAAGCTCTGGGCCGTCACTTGCAATTGATCCTGATGGCCTTGGTGACGCTGTCAGGCCAATTACACAAATGTTCTGGGCCGTCACGTGTATTTTCCACTTCCACCTCTTTTGCCAAGCTTGAGGCCGTCATATGTGAAGTCTTGACGTCGTCAGGTACTGTTCCCAGCAAGGAATTTGAGACTTTGACTTTTTCTTCACTTTTCTGCTCCAAAAAACGTCCAAAAGGCTTCCTTTTCTAGATTTCTTCTAAAAAGTACCTAAAATGACAACATGAACGATTTAGGGCAGTAATTGATCAAATAATCACGAATTCGGGATTAAATGATCCCTTAAAAGCGGTGCACTTTTCGCCTCATCACAAACATTTGAAAATTGATTGTAACTTTCTTATATAAGTGAGTATTTCTATAGTCATATAGAAAACAAAAGGTAAAACTAGTACATTACCAAAACTTATTACAAAAAGTACCAATTTACAACAATTTTCTTGAATTCTTCGAAAGCTTTATACATTTATATATACTCATTCTACTATAAAGGAAACTAATTTGTACTAGACGAATCAATAGCAAACCAAATACTAAGAGAATTTGTGAACTGATGAGACGAAAAGTGTTACGCTTTTAAGGGGTCATTTAAGCCTTAAGTCGTGATAATATGATCAAATATTACCTTAAATCGTTCATTTTGCCATTTTACGTACTTTTGAGAGGATTTATGGAAAACATAGCATTTAGGACGTTTTTGGAGCATAAAAGTGAAGAAAACGACAAAGTCAAGAATTCAAGCTGGAATAGTACCTGACGGCGTAAAAGTTACAAGGTGACACCGTCACTTGTTGATAAAGAGGTGGATATTTACTTTGCACTTGATGGGCCAGAAAGATTTTGAGGCATTCACACGTGACGCCGTCACGTGTTATTTCACCAAGGTGGTCACGTTTTAAGTTAAATAGAGATGGCTCAAAACACTTTCCAACCAGTCGGGGTCAAGAGTAGATCTAGGCAATCAAGAAACCCTAACACGGCGAGATGACGGCGTCACATCTTAAAAGGTGACGCCGTCAAGTTGTAAAATCTATATATACTTTTCTATTTTTCAATCATAGGAGAGGACTTTTGGTAGGAACTTAGAGTACGAACCCTAGTCCACTTTTGCAGCTATTTTGAGGTTTCAAAGCCTCTTTTCTTCAATGATTAATTGAAGATAAGTAATCTATCAATCATTCAATATGTCTATGTGTTGTTTGATTTTATCTTATGCTTGTCTTTCTTTTAACATGCTAGGTTAGGTTTGTTTATGTTTTCTTAGGTCTAATGAAACCTAGTTATTGATTATTTATTGAATGGTTTGTTATTAATTTTTGTGGGTAGATTTTTATCGATGTTAGGCTTAAGAAAACTGGCAATACTCCAATGGTAACATGCTTGAACGTCTTACGAAACAAGAATCGGATGTGTACTATGGTGATTTGGTTGTATTTAATGCATGAGCCACTGTTTATAATCCCTAGGATTAGGCACTTAACGTGTCGTCTTAGAAGGAGATAAGAGCTTATAGAGTTGCGGAAGATCTTACACAGCCCCACGAATGGTATTAAGGGATACAACCCGGCATCCACGCAATTGTAACAATCCTATCAATCAGTAAAAGATAACTAGGGAGTAGTGAAACATTAGTAAACATGTTTGTCTCCCTATTAAAAGTCTCTCACATCTATTTTCAGTTATTTTATTTTTATTTGCATTTGTAGTATTTGGGTTTGTTGACTAGCAACTAATTCCGCCCAGTCTTCCAAAAACCGAGAATTTTACTTGCTTTCAAAAAAATATAAAAATACAAAAAAAAATAGAATCATCCCTCACCCCTAGACCTAGTTTAGATTATTTTCAATCAGAATGAACACTATTCCCTGTAGAGAATGATCAATCCCCCAGTACTTACCACTACACTATACTACATCGGTTTGGTACACTTGCCCGGTGGGGATTGTAAGCTTCACAAGATCCCTTGAGAAGTAAAACTTTTGCGTTGCAATCCACACGCATCAAAGTTTTTGGCGCCACTGCCGGGGAATAATTATTGTTTAGGTTGAATTTTATTTTTATCAGGTCCACTCATTAGATTCCTATCTAGTGAGATTTTTATTTTATTTTTATAGGTTTTCTTTAGTCTATCTTTTTCTTTTTGTCTTTGTTCATATAAAGTGTGTCATTATGGATATTGAGAATCGATGTTTGGAGATTATAAAGGGGCTTTTAGCAAGTAAACGGAGAGAGAGGGAAATTAACGCATTTAAGGCTCTTAATAAACCAATCCAGATGAAGATTGAGTTTACAAATTTTTCTCCAACTCCTGAGGAATTGAGTTGCCATAGGTTTCTCTTGAAACACCCTTGTCCCTTGAAATATAGGAAGAAACCATGGATTAGAAAGAATAACTATAGGAACATCAAAATCCCTTGCATGGTTGGTTATATGTTTAGAGAGCATACATACATTGACTTAAAAGAACCCATGAATATTATGTCTAGGCTCTACTACAATTGGATTATGAATGAAAGGTTGAACTCAGAAAAGACCCTTATATCCCTAATCGACGTTGTAATTTTGTTAGGAGAGTAGAAGGGGTACACATCTTTATAGGAAACTTCACTTACCGAAGCGACTTTGTAATCCTAGAAGATGTTAGAGGTATTATAGACCTTTATTTAGGTGAAATTGTTCTAGGGCAACCTTTTGTTGAGGCAACTAAGATGTGTTGTGATTATGATAAGGGAATAGTTCAGTTTACTGATGGGTTAGAAAAGATCACTTTTTTGATGCCGAACATGAGGGAGGAATTAAGGGACATCGAGAATTTACAAGTAGATCTGATTTGATCCTATGAGATTAAGGATGACGGAATTGATAGTGATGTTTATCACGAGAGGAAGCGAACATATTATTCAAGTTGCATGAGTTTAGGCCCTGAATACAAACGTGATGAAGGATGGATTAAGAGTTTTGAGTTGGCGCATAAGTTTAAACGGAAAACGTAGAACGTGACTTTGAGTCTAGCTACAAGACTCGTTAATAAAGAAAAGTGCTTCTTGGGAGGCAACCCAAGCTTTTGTTTGTTTGCTTGTTTGTTTATTTGTTTTATTTGCTTCAATATGTGTGTTCTTATTTCTATTGTATATGATTCATGTTTCAAGTAAAATTGTGAAAATGCTTTATTTTGTTTTTAACTTCGTCTTGATTACATATAAAGGTATTTTGCAAAAGATAAGTGTAATGGAAATCCAAATTTGTTTTCAAAGAACGAATTGAACATGAACAATAACAATGAGATATAAACATACATATTAGTACTTGTTTGAGTCAAATTCTTGTATCGAGTCATAATGATATTTTGTTGGAATTCCAGGAATTAAGGCATAGGTTTTTCTAGAAATTTTCCAGAAACTAAACATAAAATTTATGTCAGATCAGTTCTGACAGCGTCAGAAATTAAAACTTGACAACGTCAGGTACAAATTTTCTGAAAATTTTGCAAGTTTCGTTTTTCTTCTGGAATTGTAAAGTTTTGTTAAATCTTTAACTTATAAACTCCAGGAATCTGCAACCATTCATTCCACCAGCATCATATCTTTATTTTCTTTTTAGGATTTTATTTTATGTAGATTTTACAGCCGATTTTACGCTAGGTTTTCTTGTTTGTTTTCTTAGGTTTAACAGGTTATATTGGACAAGAAGATGTACATGGATGGTCAAGTTCTTGGGCATCAAGTTTCAAGTTTTTCGCGTTGCTTTAATCTTGAAGTTGTTACATTCTCTAGGAGGAGGATTTAACAATGATACCGCAGCATCCATGTCACAATTCACCATTTCAGGTCATTTTCCCAAACTTTGACTTTTTACTATTCATAAATCACTATTCATCACAACACTATTCATCGTTTTACTATTCATCATTTTCGAGGTCATTGGGATATTCTGATTAACATCTAAGAAAATTTACTATTCATTGAACACTATTCATTTCCGGAAAAGTTTTTACTATTCACTTGCATTACTCATTTCATCGTAAATTTAGTTTACGGGTATTCAAATTCACGTAACCGGATTGGTGTGGGTGCGAATTCGTTTCATTAGTGCTGAGGACACTGCATACGGACTAGAGATAGTCTGCATATCATTATAACAACATTTTCATGTTATACCACTCTTAGGATTTTCAAATTACTATATTCAGTATATTTAGCGTTTACGTATTATGATTTCTAAATAAACGTTAACACCCGACTTATATATATATACGACGAATATATCTAAATATTCCCACAATGGTTCGACATATTTTTATATCCATTTTATCATCATAAAAGTTATAACATTCATTTACCCAGTATTTTGGAAATTTATTTTATTTATAACGTAAGCTTATGAATATTACGACGGTTTTCGTGAAAACTAAACAATAATCACCCGAACACTCAGTAATTGTACCCAACATATTTTTAACATATTTTATCATTTTTATAACTTCATGATATCCCGACTAACTTCGTTAAAAATTATTTCTAACAAACTCGGTACGCGGTAGCACCCAAAACACAACTTAATCAAATCAAACACATATAAATTCCAAGTTAATGCATTAATTACCCAATCTTATCATCCACTCTTCCACATGCCGCCCCCCCCCCCCCCTCCTCCTAATTCTTTCATTGTTGACTATTATGACTAACCAAATATTATCAAGACTATATAGATATTTTTACCACATTTTATTCATATAATATCAAGGTAACTAGCAAGAAACTCTTTCATCTCATCCTCTCCTCCATATGGCTCGTTAATCATCAAGGATCAAGCAATACTCCATCATTTTTCATAAGATCAAGTGCAATCAATCCCTATTGTTGGTCTAATTAAGGTTTTGAAGTAAAAACCACAAAGGTTACTAAGTTTTCATCTCTACAAGCATCCCAATCTTTCAAGTAAGTTTACAAAAATTATTTTTATGATTTTACCATGATTCTTTCACGCTCATATGATTTATTTCAAGGTTTTCATGCATTTGTTGTTATATACCACTCTTTATATATTTTTTTCTCAAGTTACAAACCCTAGAAAGTTTATATAAGTGACTCCTTGATAGATTAGCTTGATTGAGGTTGTTTAGGAAGCCATGATACCCTAAGAAGGTATATGGTAGGACTAGATTAGTTTTTGTGGTGATTGAAAGTGGTTGGATGAAGTTTTGGACTTGTTTTAAACCTTGGAAATGATTCTTACAACATATACAAACCCGCTGTAAGAAAAATGAAAACGTGGGAAACTCAGTAACTTTTGGGTTATTTTTGGTCAAATATTTAGAAAATACATTCCGAGACGAAGCCGTGACCGAAAACGGGGATAAAAATAAGTTAATAACGAAGGAGATACGATTTTTACGAGTTTAACGACAAAAATTGATTTTCCGGAAAAATAGTTGCTGAATGGAAACATTCGATGGTCTATCTGAGGCGTTTGGCAAAACCTAAATGAACCAAGCTACTAAAAATGTACTAGTATATATTTTTACGAAACCGTGGATATAAAGAACAAGTAAAACGGACTTATAACGACGAAGATATTCACGTTTCAATATCGGTAAAACACATATTATTTTGACAGCTTTGCCAACTAGAAAATAATAATATTACAAGTACGTAGTAAATGCTAGATTTCTAAAAATATTAACCAAGAGCCCAAATTCATAACTAATGATATATAAGAGTTTTCAAGTATATTTTTATCACTACGAGGCGTTATTTCAAGGATTTCAACACTAACATGGAAACATACGATATATATATATATATATATATATATATATATATATATATATATATATATATATATATATATATATATATATATATATATGTATATATATTGCAACTAGCTTTATTTTCTAATAGCAATATTTTTCCTAAGTCATAGAATATATTTTTATAACAACAAGTGTTTTTCCATAGTGTAGAGTGGTATAGGAACATGTGCATGGACATTCATAACATTATTTGGTGATCTAAATTAGATCGTTCATCATTCATATTAGGTTGCGGCAGTTAACCGTTCATTGTTGTTCACTTCACTTCATTACAGTATCATCACTTAAGGTGAGTTTCATAACCCCTACTTTTACTTGTTTTACAACTGTTTTGGGGGAAGATACATGCTCGATACTATTTAAATTCAATGCTTGTTTTACTTGAACGCGATCCATTTTCTCAAACATTACTGAATGGTTGAAATACTTGTTCTATGTTTTTATACGATTTGAATTACTTATGGGGAAGAATACGCTGCTTGAATTATTTTTGTACAATGCCAAAGTATTACAAATTCCATACATTGCTTAAGTTTCCTTATTACTACTAAGTTAAGTCCCCTTTATTATCATGGACCGTTAATTTTAGTGCTAAGCGGGAGTGAGTGAATAGATCTATTGAGGGTGACGCCTCCATTCGCGTTTGGGTTGCTCCAACGGGACGAATGCATTTCATGTCTTTATTATTAGAGTGTCTGGTAACCACTCATTGGGGCCAAATAACGTCTAGCTTCAGGGTCATGAGCTTAAGAGCCAATGTATACTTTATTTCCGGACATCCTATTTCTTGACTTTACTTATGGCATATGTACACCAGATTTCAATTATAAACCTATGATTATTCACCAACTTTATGTTCACCGTTTTCGCAATGTATTTTCAGGTAACTAAGAGCATAAACTTCATGGCATGCATGGAGTCATTTTAGTGAGGACCTAGAATGACGCGTCTCACTTTGACACTTTCATGCACTTATGTATAATTATCGTTTGACATGTCTAAACTTATTTCTGTAAACCTTTCATGACTTTTGGGACCTATGTAATATACTCTGAATGTTTTAATAAGTCAAACGATGTGTTTTCAAAACAACACTTTAGGTCGTTCAATATTTCCTTGTTATGGTGCTATGATAGTTACACCCACAGGCATTCCATTCCGCTGCAAGTCAGGTAAATTGGGGGTGTGACAGATTGGTACCAGAGCCAAGGTTATTGCGAACTAGGATGCATCATAATAAGGTTTATGATGTATACGACCCCTAGACTATAACCACATTATCGTAGCGTCTCATCATTTCATCATAAGTGCATGTTCATTGTTTTAGGTGATTTTATCATACGAGTTATTTATTTTATTTCACCTTGATTATCACAGAACCATGTCTGCAAACCCAAATATTGTCATATTGTACTCTATCACAGACTCCGATGTTGAAGGCTCTATGTCTTCCACTGCCCGTTCACCACCACCTATTCCTCTTGTACCTGTGTTGCCACTCTCGGCATCAGGTGAGGAAACAAAGCCTTTTGAGGAGGATGAGACTGCTCCTACTCCTCATGTTTCCCCTATTGCACCACCCGAGATTACCCGTGCACCCACTGACACATCATCCTCTGCTACCACTATTCCATCAGAACCTAGACTCATGTTTCCACGTAGGAAGACTACTATAGTTGCTAGTAAGAAAGTTTGCACTGCTACATCTACCTTTAAGGTACCTGCTATTCCTATGTTACCTACACCACCACCAGCCATACCCGCTACTACATGCATATCTACTTCACTATTGCCACCTAGGAAGCGTGCTAGGTTTACTACACCAGATTCACCTACTACAGAGTCAGAATCAGCAGAACCACCACCAGTATACCATGTAGGTGAGTGTTCGAGAGCAGCAGCTACTAGGGAGTCTACTGATACTAGGGAGCCTACAGATGTTACATTAGAGGATCAGTTAAGGGCTCATCAGGATCAGATTGATAGTTTGGACTATAGGGTTGATGAGGATATCACTCCTCGACTAGAGGCGGCTGAGGAGCAGGTCAAGGGTTTGCTTTTAGGTAGAGTTAGTATCGACGTGTCATATCATGGGCTTGAGGCACGACAGTTGGGACATCAAGAGCTGATTGACCAGCTTAGAGGTGAGCTACCAGAGATTAGGGATAGAGCTCAGACTACACAGGAGGCTCAGGGAGAGCTGACACACCAGTTGGCAGTAGCACATGAGAGGTTGGCTATGATGGAGGGTAGAGATGCTGCTTTTCAGCTCCGAGTTCAGCATCTTGAGGAGATTGCAGTTATGATGGACAGGGAGATTCGTCGTCTGAGGAGTACACCTGGAGCATCTGGAGCTCCTGGACCATCTAGGGCACCTGGAGGAGCCTAGACATAGACTAGTATTGTATTAGCTTTTACTATTTTCCTAGTCCCGAGGTGTGGGACATAGTTCAAGAACTTGTAGTCTTTTGGTTGTTGTACAAACAAATATATCAAGTGCGACTCTACTATGTTGGAAATGTTGTGCTATATATATATCGGTCCATGTAGGCCGAAATTTTCATGTATTATATTCATGTGTTGTGATTATATTTATGATGTTTCATGGTTGCTCTTTATGGTTAACGTATTTATACTTGTTGTGGTTGTATCTATACGTGTCGTGGTTGTATTTATACTTGTTGTGGTTGTATATATACATGTTGTGGGCGTATATTTTTGTACGATGACTATTTCTATTATAGTTTTCTCATGGTTGTTGTCGATTATTATTTATCAGAAGTATGGCGCCAAAGAAAGCAAAGGCTACACCAGAAACACCCGCTATGACACAAGCCGCTATCCGCAAGTTGGTCAGGGATAGTATAGCAGAAGCTCTGGAGACTGAGAGAGCTGAGGTTGCTGCTAGGGCTGCTGGGGCTGCTCCTAATACTGAAGTGGTTCAACCCACTACTAGGCGTGAATGTACTTGGAAGGATTTCAAGATTAGTGATCCTGTCAAGTATAAGGGCATTGAGGGAGCGGTTGCTTTGGTCCGCTGGTTTGAAAAGACTGAGAACGTTTTTCTCATGTGCGGTTGCCAGGAGGTTAACAAGGTAAAATTTGCTATTGGAATGCTGATTGATGAAGCTATGTCTTGGTAGAATTCGTATGCTCAGCCTATTGGTATGGAGAATGCCTACAAACTCACTTGGGCTGAATTCAAGAAGCTGATGACTAAGAAGTTTTGCCCTCGTACTGAGGTGCAAAAGTTGGAAACCGAATTCTATGAGCTGGTAACAAAAGGTGATGACATTGAGACTTATATCAGGAAGTTTCAGGAGTTGGCTACACTATGTCCAACTATGGTTCCAAATGATGAGAAAAAGATGGAAAATTTTACTGGAGGACTACCCGAAAGCATCCGAGGGGATGTGATGTCTTTTGACCCACAATCAATGGAAGAGGCCATTCGTATAACTCAGAAACTTATGGCCCAAGTGTTAAAAGGAAAGTCTGCTGCAAACAACAATAATAACCGTTCGAACAACACACGGAACAACAACAACTATAACAACAACAGAAACCGCAACTACCCCAATAACCAAAACAATAACAACAACAAGAGGAGGTTCAACAATAATCAGGGTGGAAATGCTATTCAGCCACCACCAAAGAGGCAGGATGTAGCAAAGATTTATGCTGCAGGACCAAATGATAGGAAAGGTTACACTGGTAACCTACCTAAATGTGATAGGTGTCAGAAGCACCATAACCCAGGTCGTTGTCCAGATTTGTGTGGCAACTGCAAGAAGCTTGGTCACCACACCAAAGATTGTAGACTTCCAATCGTGGGTGACAATCAGAAACCACCAGTAACATGTTATGGCTGCGGAGAAATTGGACACTTTAGGAGTGAGTGCCCAAAGAGGAAGAATCAAGGAGCTGGAAATCAGGGAGGAGTAGCTCGAGGAAGGGCTTATGTTATGGGAGGAGAAGATGCCCGTGAGGACCCGAATGTTGTTACGGGTACGTTCCTCGTTAATAATCGTTATTCATCCATTTTATTTGATTCAGGAGCGGATAGAAGTTTTGTTTCTATTACATTTGCACTTTTACTTAACATAGAACCAACTACCTTAGACATTCCCTATATTGTTGAATTAGCTGATGGGTCTTTAGTTAACACCAACACCGTTATCCGTGGTTGCACCATCAATTTCCTAAATCACCCATTCAATATAGACCTTATGCCCGTAGAACTTGGAAGTTTTGACGTTGTTATCGGTATGGATTGGTTGTCTCGACATCGTGCAAGAATCATTTGTGATGAAAAAGTTGTTCATATTTCTTATGGAGGTGAAACTTTAGTTGTTCGCGGAGAGCGAAGTGGAACTAGACTCAGTATCATATCATGCATTAAAACTGAGAAGTACATAAAGAAGGGTTGTCATGCATTCTTGGCTCACATCACGGAGAAGAAGTCGGATGAGAAACGACTTGAAGATGTGCCTATTGTTAAGGAATTTCCAGAAGTTTTTCCGGAAGAATTACCAGGACTTCCACCTACACGTCAGGTTGAGTTTCAGATTGAATTAGTGCCAGGAGCTGCACCAATTGCACAAGCACCATATAGACTTGCACCTTCTGAGATGCAAGAATTGTCTAACCAACTACAAGAACTTTTAGACAAAGGATTCATTAGACCGAGTTCCTCGCCTTGGGGAGCACCGGTTTTGTTTGTGAAGAAGAAGGATGGATCTTTCAGAATGTGCATAGACTATCGTGAGCTGAACAAGTTAACGATGCAGAATCATTATCCACTACCTAGGATTGATGACTTGTTCTATCAGTTACATGGTTCCTGTTTTTATTCCAAGATTGATTTAAGATCAGGCTACCATCAACTCAGAGTTCGGGAAGAAGATATCCCGAAGACGGCATTCAGAACACGTTATGGCCATTATGAGTTTCAAGTGATGCCTTTTGGATTAACGAATGCACCTGCGGTATTCATGGATCTCATGAACAGAGTGTGCAAACCATATCTTGATAAGTATGTGATTGTATTCATTGACGATGTCCTGATTTATTCCAAGAGTAAGAAAGAGCATGAAGCACACCTCAGAACACTATTGGAACTACTCAAGAAGGAGCAATTGTATGCCAAATTTTCAAAGTGTGACTTTTGGATACAAAGAGTTCAATTTCTTGGCCATGTTATTGATAGCCAAGGATTACAAGTCGACCCAGCAAAGATTGTGGCAGTAAAGGATTGGGCTACGCCCAAGTCTCCTACAAAAATTCGTCAATTCTTAGGACTTGCAGGATATTACAGAAGGTTTATCAAAGGGTTTTCAAAGATAGCGAAGTCGCTGACTAAGCTGACACAAAAGAATCAAAAGTACGAGTGGGGAGAGAAACAAGAATCAGCATTTCAGTTGTTGAAGCAGAAGCTTTGTAGTGCACCGATTTTGTCACTACCAGAAGGTATTGAGAACTTTGTGGTATATTGCGATGCTTCGCATAAAAGGCTTGGAGCTGTGCTAATGCAAAACGAGAAGGTGATAGCTTATGCATCTAGACAGTTTAAGACACACGAGAAGAATTACACTACACACGACTTGGAGTTGGGTGCTGTTGTTTTTGCACTCAAGATTTGGAGACACTACCTTTATGGTACTAAATGTGTAATTTTTACCGACCACAAGAGCTTACAGCATATACTTGATCAGAAGGAACTTAATATGAGACAACGTCGTTGGCTAGAATTGTTGAGTGATTATGATTGTGAAATCCGATATCACCCAGGAAAAGCAAATGTCGTAGCAGATGCACTTAGCCGAAAAGAACGACTCAAACCTTTGAGGGTTAGATCGTTGGGAATGACTATTATTTCACCATTACCATCAAAAATTTTAGAAGCTCAGATTGAGGCTCTTAAGGAGGAAAATCGACCACAGGAGAAACTTTATGGTATGCCCGAGAACAAGAATGGTTTTGTTAAGAGAGCAGATGGAGTGTTATGCTTCAAGGATCGAAGTTGGATACCACTCTATGGTGGAGTACGAGATTTGATTATGCATGAATCACATAAGTCAAAGTACTCTATTCACCCAGGTTCTGATAAGATGTATCAGGATCTCAAAAAGCTGTATTGGTGGCTGAACATGAAAGCAGAAATAGCTACGTACGTCAGCAAATGCCTTACTTGTGCTAAAGTGAAAGCTGAGTACCAGAAACCGTCAGGACTACTTCAACAACCAGAAATTCCACGATGGAAGTGGGAACATATTACAATGGACTTTGTTACTAAATTACCCAAGACTTCAGGAGGTTACGATGCTATTTGGGTAATTGTTGATCGTCTTACTAAATCAGCACATTTCATACCCATTAGAGAGACTTATTCCATGGAACAACTTGCCAGACTTTATGTCAAGGAAATAGTCTCGAGGCATGGGGCACCAGTTTCTATCATTTCAGACAGGGATAGTCGATTTACATCAAACTTTTAGAGGTCATTACAAGATTCCTTTTGATCCAAGTTAGACATGAGCACTGCTTACCATCCACAGATTGATGGTCAGAGTGAGAGAACTATTCAAACACTGGAGGACATGCTGCGAGCGTGTGTGATTGACTTTGGGAATGGTTGAGCTAATCATTTGCCATTAATCGAGTTCTCTTATAACAACAGTTACCATTCAAGTATTAAAGCAGCACCATTTGAGGTACTTTATGGTCGTAAGTGTCGTTCCCCAGTTTGTTGGGCAGAAGTTGGAGAGGTACAATGCACAGGTCCAGAGATGGTTAGAGAAACAACAGAAAAGATAATACAGATTCGAGAAAGGCTTGAAACAGCTAGAAGCCGACAAAAGAATTACGCAGATGTTAGACGCAAACCATTGGAATTCCAGGTTGGAGACAAGGTCATGTTGAAAGTCTCGCCTTGGAAGGGCGTGATACGATTTGGAAAAAGCGGAAAGCTGAACCCAAGATACATTGGTCCATTAAAGATACTGGAAAGGATTGGTCCAGTAGCTTACAAGCTTGAACTACTATCAGAACTCAGCAACGTGCATAACACATTTCATGTCTCAAACCTCAAGAAATGCCTTTCAGATGAGTCATCCGTTATACCATTAGAAAAGATTCAGCTAGATGACAAGCTTAACTTTGTGGAGGAACCAGTTGAAATCATGGACCGAGAGGTCAAACAGTTGAAGCAAAGTCAAATTCCGATCGTTAAGGTTCGCTGGAATTCTCGAAGAGGTCCTGAGTTTACTTGGGAACGAGAGGACCAAATGCAACGCAAGTATCCGCACCTTTTCACCAAACCTATTACCGAGACCAACACTAGCTGAATTCAGGGACTGAATTCCTTTTTGGGTGGGCGAATGTCACAACTCACCATTTCAGGTCATTTTCCCAAACTTCGACTTTTTACTATTCATAAATCACTATTCATCACAACACTATTCATCGTTTTACTATTCATCATTTTCGAGGTCATTGGGATATTCTGATTAACATCTGAGAAAATTTACTATTCACTGAACACTATTCATTTCCGGAAAAGTTTTTACTATTCACTTGCATTACTCATTTCATCGTAAATTTAGTTTACGGGTATTCAAATTCGCGTAACCGGATTGGTGTGGGTGCGAATTCATTTCATTAGTGCTGAGGACACTGCATATGAACTAGAGATAGTCTGCATATCATTATAACAGCATTTTCATGTTATACCACTCTTAGGATTTTCAAATTACTATATTCAGTATATTTAACGTTTACGTATTATGATTTCTAAATAAACGTTAACACCCGACTTATATATATATACGACGAATATATCTAAATATTCCCACAATGGTTCGACATATTTTTATATCTATTTTATCATCATAAAAGTTATAACATTCATTTACCCAGTATTTTGGAAATTTATTTTATTTATAACGTAAGCTTATGAATATTACGACGGTTTTCGTGAAAACTAAACAATAATCACCCGAACACTCAGTAATTGTACCCAACATATTTTTAACATATTTTATCATTTTTATAACTTCATGATATCCCGACTAACTTCGTTAAAAATTATTTCTAACAAACTCGGTACGCGGTAGCACCCAAAACACAACTTAATCAAATCAAACACATATAAATTCCAAGTTAATGCATTAATTACCCAATCTTATCATCCACTCTTCCACATGCCGCCCCCCCCCCCCCCCCCCCCTCCTCCTAATTCTTTCATTGTTGACTATTATGACTAACCAAATATTATCAAGACTATATAGATATTTTTACCACATTTTATTCATATAATATCAAGGTAACTAGCAAGAAACTCTTTCATCTCATCCTCTCCTCCATATGGCTCGTTAATCATCAAGGATCAAGCAATACTCCATCATTTTTCATAAGATCAAGTGCAATCAATCCCTATTGTTGGTCTAATTAAGGTTTTGAAGTAAAAACCACAAAGGTTACTAAGTTTTCATCTCTACAAGCATCCCAATCTTTCAAGTAAGTTTACAAAAATTATTTTTATGATTTTACCATGATTCTTTCATGCTCATATGATTTATTTCAAGGTTTTCATGCATTTGTTGTTATATACCACTCTTTATATATTTTTTTCTCAAGTTACAAACCCTAGAAAGTTTATATAAGTGACTCCTTGATAGATTAGCTTGATTGAGGTTGTTTAGGAAGCCATGATACCCTAAGAAGGTATATGGTAGGACTAGATTAGTTTTTGTGGTGATTGACAGTGGGTGGATGAAGTTTTGGACTTGTTTTAAACCTTTGGAAATGATTTTTACAACATATACAAACCCGCTGTAAGAAAAATGAAAACGTGGGAAGCTCAGTAACTTTTGGGTTATTTTTGGCCAAATATTTAGAAAATACATTCCAAGACAAAGCCGTGGCCGAAAACGGGGATAAAAACAAGTTAATAACGAAGGAGATACGATTTTTACGAGTTTAACGACAAAAATTGATTTTCCGGAAAAATAGTTGCTGAATGGAAACATTCGACGGCCTATCTGAGGCGTTTGGCAAAACCTAAATGAACCAAGCTACTAAAAATGTACTAGTATATATTTTTACGAAACCGTGGATATAAAGAACAAGTAAAACGGACTTATAACGACGAAGATATTCACGTTTCAATATCGGTAAAACACATATTATTTTGACAGCTTTGCTAACTAGAAAATAATAATATTACAAGTATGTAGTAAATGCTAGATTTCTAAAAATATTAACCAAGAGCCCAAATTCATAACTAATGATATATAAGAGTTTTCAAGTATATTTTTATCACTACGAGGCGTTATTTCAAGGATTTCAACCTGATGATTTCAACACTAACATGGAAACATACGATATATATATATATATGTATATATATTGCAACTAGCTTTATTTTCTAATAGCAATATTTTTCCTAAGTCATGGAATATATTTTTATAACAAGTGTTTTTCCAAAGTGTAGAGTGGTATAGGAACATGTGCATGGACATTCATAACATCATTTGGTGATCTAAATTAGATCGTTCATCATTCATATTAGGTTGCGGCAGTTAACCGTTCATTGTTGTTCACTTCACTTCATTACAGTATCATCACTTAAGGTGAGTTTCATAACCCCTACTTTTACTTGTTTTACAACTGTTTTGGGGGAAGATACATGCTCGATACTATTTAAATTCAATGCTTGTTTTACTTGAACGCGATCCATTTTCTCAAACATTACTGAATGGTTGAAATACTTGTTCTATGTTTTTATACGATTTGAATTACTTATGGGGAATACGCTGCTTGAATTATTTTTGTACAATGACAAAGTATTACAAATTCCATACATTGCTTAAGTTTCCTTATTACTACCAAGTTAAGTCCCCTTTATTATCATAGACCGTTAATTTTAGTGCTAAGCGGGAGTGAGTGAATAGATCTATTGAGGGTGACGCCTCCATTTGCGTTTGGGTTGCTCCAACGGGACGAATGCATTTCATGTCTTTATTATTAGAGTGTCTGGTAACCACTCATTGGGGCCAAGTAACGTCTAGCTTCGGGGTCATGAGCTTAAGAGCCAATGTATACTTTATTTCCGGACATCCTATTTCTTGACTTTACTTATGGCATATGTACACCAGATTTCAATTATAAACCTATGATTATTCACCAACTTTATGTTGACCGTTTTCGCAATGTATTTTCAGGTAACTAAGAGCATAAACTTCATGGCATGCATGGAGTCATTTTAGTGAGGACCTAGGATGACGCGTCTCACTTTGACACTTTCATGCACTTATGTATAATTATCGTTTGACATGTCTAAACTTATTTCTGTAAACCTTTCATGACTTTTGGGACCTATGTAATATACTCTGAATGTTTTAATAAGTCAAACGATGTGTTTTCAAAACGACACTTTAGGTCGTTCAATATTTCCTTGTTATGGTGCTATGACAGTTACACCCTCAGGCATTCCATTCCGCTGCAAGTCAGGTAAATTGGGGGTGTGACAATCCACACCGAACAAATCAGGGGAGTGTTTGTTTCATTCTTTCATTTTCTTTACTTTTACATCTTTTAATTGAACATTGGAGACAATGGTCGGCTTTGTTGGTCCCTTTTACTTGGTTAACAATAACTAAAGAGTTAATCTAACCAAAACATATGACTTTTAACACAGATGTAAATAAGATTAACAACAAATATAAACGTAAAGAAAAGAGAGTAATTTTCAACGTTTAATTCTTATTAGAAGTTAATCAAAGAATTATACCCAAGTGTTTGCGGAATAACACTTGTGATTGAAATGACAAGTATGGTATGAACTCCTCACTAAACTCAAACAAAGTTTGAGTGACAACAATAGGTCACACTGAGCTATCTCAGGGACAGTGTTGTTCTTTGGAGGAGTAAAAGTGGTTTGTGAATGCTTAGCATTAAATGCACAAACTTGTCAACTTTTACTCCTCACTTCTGTTACCTATTTATACACAAGTATAAACAACTATAATACATAATGGACATAAGACATCCTTAATAAAATCTTGATAGATTTTATTCTCTAGCTAGGGAACCTTGTTTGGGTTAAGTCCAAAAGGTGCTTTCGGATGACAGACTGGATTTAGCCATTTGGGGAAACTTTGACCTTAAAGTGATAAAGCACTTTAGTGAACCAGTTCAAACTTTCCTGTCTAGTCCCGCCAAATCATAATTCTTCAAGGCATCAGTCATCAGTCTTCAGTACCTTAATCGTTGTTGAGGAGTCTTGGGGGTTCAGTGAGTTATTGTCATCCTCACTGAAACCATCACCTTCTTCTTGGCTTAGATATCACTCGCTGAGTTCCTCCTCACTGAATGGTGAACCTTTCTTCATAGGCTCGTTCTAAGCATCCTGAA
The DNA here is from genome assembly GCA_030686995.1 of Artemisia argyi. Lineage (NCBI taxonomy): Eukaryota > Viridiplantae > Streptophyta > Magnoliopsida > Asterales > Asteraceae > Artemisia > Artemisia argyi. The sequence goes on along the minus strand of CM060679.1, from coordinate 177,310,342 downwards.
GATGACTCACTGTGTTACTGTTCACTCAGTGACTTGTTTACGGATATTAAACACTTAGGTGATTTTATGTTCAAATCCTTGTTAGAGGAAGATTGGGGAATTCAGTGACCCAACAGGCTTAAGTGTAGGGGGTAAATTAAGATGCCTTAGAGAATACAATGGCACTTGATTTTTGTTTGTTTAATAGTAGATGTGTAATAAAACAGAGAGAAATATTTGTTCGGGTAATTTTAGCACCAAATTTAAATTTGTTTGCAATAGGAGTTAAACTTTAGTCTTAATAAGCGTCTCATGGATAGGAGTTATATGACTAGCACAAAAAAACCATACCACTCAAAAATTTTCCACCCCAAATATGTCAGGTTCACACCTAGATTTGTTAGGAAAAGCCTTAGTGCTTATGAGTGTACCGGTAGTACTTAGATTCTAGAACGTGTGTTAGTGATTCATTCCGAGACCACAAGTGAGACTACATTCATGTAGTTATATTTACTACATGATAAGAGGCATTAGGATAACCCATGTTTTTACACCTGTGTTTATATAATTACATTGACTTCATTGGTCAAGTAATTCTCCCACACCTTTACGATGTACTCATTTTTAGTGATTGATACCCCTAGTACACCCCTCAGAGCCTATCTTTTTTCGTTTCTAACTTTAAGAATTTTACTTAAAGATAGAATTTGTTTACAATCCACACCCAAATGTACACCAAAATCGCCTTAGCCTTCCTTGTATGCACTCATCTTTAGTGCATTATTGTTACAACATTTGTTTAAACCCTTAGTTAATTGTCAAATTGATCACATGGTTGCTAAGTCGAATCATATCTTGTACATATTGTTTTGGGATGATTGGGACTCATGGGTAAAGTACTAATGTTATGGAGTAATGGGGAAGAACATCAATTATTAACCCCATATGTGCAAAATGTTTTTAAAGTACTCCAAATGTTTCAATTATCTTAATTCGAGTCATTAGAATAGTTACATGTAAAGTATGTAAAAGTTCAAGTGTAAGGGGAGAACCAAGGCCCCTTTGATGTATTGTTTTGGATGGTAGGGCAACAGTGTATGAAAAAAAACTGAAAAAATCAAGATAAAGAAAAAAAATAGAAAAAAAAAGAGAAAAACATACGGACTACCATCCCATTTCTTTTATTTTTGTTTATGTTTATGTTTATGATTAACTTAAGTCGAGTCGAGTCTTGGCTTAGCAACGCCGCATTGTACATGTAATTGACCTAGATGATTAACTTGCCACCAGTAAAATATCCTTTATCCAACAAACCGTGTTTTCCATATCCCTACACCTAACATTATAACCCTTGAAAAGCCCTCTTTGATAGTTTATCTTAGGTGCTTCCGCCTAGTTGAGGAGGTTTTTGATCCTTTCCCAAGCCTATGGTAATCTATTTGCTATGACAGGTAGTGAGTGATATTTTTCCATTTTCATTACTTATATATAGGTTTATAACACCCGAGAGATGAGAGTATCCAAACACTATTTTGTAGAGGATGTCAACCCATTATTTTCATACCAATCTCTCGACAATGTTCTCATACGTCGTAGAGAGGTTATTTTCTAACAAAGAAATATATTTATTTGATTAATTCTCCACGAGGTACATAAACGTGATCACTCAGACTAGAAATGCTAAATAACGTGTCAGATCTCTCGACAAGTATACAAATTTCTTAACTTATTCATATACTAATCTCCCGACAGTTATATAACTTGTTTTTTATTGTTGCTATACCAATCTCCCGAAAAAGGTATTAATTACATTTGAACGCATTCATGTTTTTCATATGATAAGAACAAAAGTTGTGTGAAACCCCAGATACATGGATTTTCTTCTTATTATGACGTAAGCTGAATTTTCCTATATAAACGGCTTCTTTTCTCCATAATTCACATCACTCTTGTTCTTGTTTTTTTTCTTTTGAGTTTACTTGTCCCGTGTTCGAAGCTCTCTTTTCAAAACATTAGATTTTGAGTGTTGTATGTGCAAATTGATTATCTTGATAGTTCTCAGAGATATATCGGTCTATTTCATTCTTTGGTTAGTTCCCAATGAGTCCTTAACTTATGTGATATTCCTTTTTTTTACCAACTTGAGAGGAAGAAAATCTTGGGCTTGCATTAAAATGCTTCTTTAGAGACTTTCTAAGCCTCAGATTCGATCTTTTCAAAATCAAGTTATCAAATTCTAAGTCAAATGTATCTTTGCTAGTTATTCTTCTTTCTATTATACCCGTCCTTATAAATCTTATTAATTCTATTCAAGATTATGCTCTAAAATAAAGGAAGGAAAAAAAAAAGATATATCTGACATAGAACTTGATGGCATGATTCGGGAAAGTATGGACTGTGAGGCTAGAAAGTCTCTAAAGAGGCAATTTAATGTAAATACACGACTTTCTTCTTCTAAAGATGGTTTTTGTCTTCTTTTTGTTCAAGTCCTTGTGTGAGCATGTAGTGGTTGTACAGGCGAATAACGCCTCGTGTAACTAATATATCTATGTACATTGCACAGTTCTTATAATAAATGATAATTATTTATTTCGGTTGTTAATACTCATGCCTTAGACATTGTAGTGTATTTATGTTGTTTAACAATTTAACCATGCGGTATCAAAATAATCTTCCGGTAGATATAAGTATTTTTATTTTCAATCCCCTTCAGGTACATGTCACCTTCTTGAGATATAACTGATGGAAGCAAAAATCCGATACCACGACTAGCACCAGGGAAAGTGCGTCAAGCAACTTGGAAGCTATGTCAGGCAAGATTCAACTTAGATGGGAAGCGGCCCAAGCGCCATACTAGGCGGCTAAAGAGAAAGGCTAGACGATAATGCGTTTGGAAGAATATTTCTCGGTATTAGCGCGAAGGAAATGGATCCGGCCGCTGCGTATTGGATCAATTTGGAGAAGAAAAAAATCGCCGAAAAATATAATTTGGCCAACCCCCCCCCCCCCCAACCGAATAGTTTTATTTTATTTACTTATTGTATTTTTTTCATTTCGTACCTTTTTTCATAATTTTTTAGGTGCATTTTTTTTATTTCTAATGTTTTTATTTCTTATTGTAATGTTTAATTTTATTAATGAAGTACTAGATTATTTAATGAATGACATTGTTGACGGTAAAATTTATAAATTGTTATTTTTACAAAAAGTGAGTGTTAAAATGATGGGGCGCTGACGTAGCGGGGTTTTTAGTGTTATTCGTGTTATGACTTCTTACGTTCTAATTGATAGTAAAAAACAAGGAAATATATTTAATACTCTACAAGGTACGTTCTAATTGATAGTAAAAAACAAGGAAATACATTTAATACTCAAGGTACATAAATGTTAATACTAAAACAGGAAAACATTTAATTTTCAAAGTTCAATTTTGAATGTCAGGTCTTATCTTCGAGATGCTTGATAATGTGACCAATAATGTTTTTTATTGTTGGTAAATCAATATTCCGTCAAAGGTATTATTTAGTTTTGAACCTATTCACGTTTTTTAGATGATAAAAACAAAAGTAGCGTGAAATCCTGGATAACATAAATTTCTTCTTATTATGCCCAAGCCGAATTTTCCTATATAAAGGGCTTCTTTTCTCCATAATGTACATCACTCTTCATTCTTATTTTTGTTTTTCTTCTTTTGAGTTTACTTGCCCAGTGCATTAGAAGCTCTCTTTATTAATTCTCATAGATATATCTCTCTGTTTCTTTATTTTGTTTTCCTAGTCTTCCGGTTTCGGGGTCCGATGTAGCTATTGTTTGTTCCCAACGAGTCTTTAACTTATGTAATGTTTCTTTTTCTACTGACTTGAGAGAAAGAAATTTTTGAGCTTACATTAAATTGCTTCTTTGGAAACTTTTTGTGCCTCAGATTTGATCTTTTCTGAATCAAGTTATCAAATTCTAAGTCAAATGTATCTTTGCTAGTTATTCTTCTTTCTATCATACCCGTCCTTATAAATCTTATTGTATCAATTCAAGATTATGCTCTAAAATAAAGGAAAAAAAGAAAGATATATATGACATAGAACTTGATGGTATGATTCGGAAAAGTACGGACTGTGAGGCTAAAAATTTCTAAAGATGCAATTTAATGCAAACACGCGACTTTCTTCCTCTCAAGATGGTTTTCATCTTATTTTTCTTGTTCAAGTCCTGGTTGTGAGCATATAGTGGCTCATTAGGCAAATAATGTCTCTTTTAAGTTGTAATTGTTATATCTATGTACATTGCTAAGTTCTTATAATAAATAATAAGTATTTATTTCTGTTGTTAACGCTCTTGCACTAGACCTTGTTGTGCATTTAATGTTTTTAACAATTTAACCATATGCTATCATATCAAGCTTCCAGTAAATATCAACTCACATGGTATTAATCATCTTGTACATGTCACCTTGTGATTTTCTTCCCATACGGGAAAATGTTTTTTTATCTATACTATAAAAAACCCATTATTCCGAAAGTGAAAAATTGAGAAAACTATATATGGAAACCATAAAAACTTTTATTATTATTTTTGTTTATAACCTATAACCAATATTATTTTCATTAAGTTTAAATCGTGTTTAATCCCAAAATTCTTAAACCTTTATTATATTTCGTTTATAACCAATATTTTTTTTATCACTGCAATTATCTGTCGCTTTAAAATCTCATTGATATGCACGAGTACTCGTCTAGTTCTTAAAATATAAATTTAATGTAAGTGGTTGAAAATAGTTAAGTGTAATAAGTTCCTTAATTCAATTAAATCCTGTATTCTCCTAATTAATTTTTCCTTTCATGTACAGTACTTTGTGTTATCCAAAGTTGCATTAAGATCTTTCCAATTTACAAATTATTATTCTCATATATTCGTGCCTAATCTAAAACGTTACAAATCAAATGGTTATGGTTAAAGTCATTTCAAGATTTTTTTGTCACAGTTATGTACATAGTTAATGACCACAAAGTTATGGTCAAATTTGTGAAAGTAATCTCGTTACACTTATATAAAGCTGCACTAATAACAAAACCATGTTCAAATTTTAAACATGTATTTCTGTGTTTAGTTTACCAAACACTCAACTTGTGTGCAAAATACATGTTTCTTAGTTGACTAGACGAGTACCTGTGCATAGCAACAGAAATTCCTAACGGCGATATTGTGGTAAGTGTTTCGTTTAACGTTTAAAACATAACAAGAAAAGATCAAAATTTTATTGTAAACGGTTGTGAAACTTAGTGAAACTTAAACTTTACATCAATTATAAGATAATAACTAACAGTGTCCGTTACTCGTCACGTAAAACGTTCCATCGGAGCAAAAGCGTTAAGTATTTTGGAGTCAATCTAACAAATAATACAAGATATATTAGAATTATCTAGCGAACATATACGATAGCTGACAAAAGCATAAAGAGGTGTGAGAAGTAAACTAGGAATTCAAAAGAATTAGGAACAAATGTTCAACAACATTTGCCTCCATGTTAGCATAAGCGTGTTCCATATGAGCATTAATGACTTCCATTTGAAGTATTTTTATTCTTCTTACGTAATACTTAATACAGCAAATGTATGATAGTGGAATGTTATATCTGTATATACTAATAAATAGATGTGATAAATTAAATGACACGAGCGCAAATGTGCAAAGTTTAACAAAAAAATTGAAAATAAGTTAAGAAAATACACGTTTTGCAGTTTGAATACAAAATTATTTAAAAACAAAAATTTTGAATGAAAGTCAATGGATCATTTCTATATGGAAACTTGAAAAGTTTTTCACATGCAAATTTAAATCAATTCCGCTTATAATAAATCTAATAACCTGTTGCATAGTAATTAGCTGCATTAAATAGGATAATCATGATCATTATAAAAAATATGTGATATTGGGTATTAAGTTTAGGCAATAGTTTTCATACATAATGTGTTTCTGTCATTATGTACTTATATTCCTTTTAAAGGAATTTTTGTATATGAAAAGTAAAGATTAAAGTCATTACATAAAAGTCTTTAGGTCATATAGAAATTTTTTATCACTTCAAAAACACTGAAAAAAAACAAAACAAAACCTCGTGTCCAAAAAAATAAACAAAATTATACAACAAATTTGCATAACAAATTTGTACAAGTATTTATACAAACAGAAACACTTTAAGGAGGTTATACATTTTTCTGGTACGGCAATGGTAACTGCATTTTTCCGGATGGTGGAGATGGTAGATTAGGGGCAGCGGTTGTATTTGTTTTGACATGAAAAAAAGCATAAATATGTTATAACATCTTAGATATGAATGAAAAAATACTCAAAATATACATTTATCGGCGACAGCAGCATGCTCCGGTGGCGGCAGCGGTAAGAATTACGGCGGTGACAATGGATTCCAGCGATAACAGTGGCAACGACAACAAAAACAAAAAAATATATATAAAAATCTTATAAAAACTCACAGTCAATAAAAATGTAAAAAAGAAAAATTTATTTATATAGATCTATGAAAATAAACATTCAAAACATGTTTTATACACAAATCTAACAAAAAAAACTAACAAAAAACCTTTAAATCGGCTGTTGGTAGTCGCTCATGGGCTGGTGGTGGTCAGCTCATGGTCGGATGGGCTGGTGGAGATCGGGAAACCATCAAACCAGAGGGGGTGAACGACATATTTCAAAGTATCTAAAACCATCAAACCGCCCGACTAACTCAAACCGCCTAAACTACAAAAAGATGGTGGCAATATCGGCAAATTGTGGCGGTAATTGCTTTATGATGGCAGCAGCGATTGTGCTTTTTTTAGTGAGAGAGATGTGTGTTTTAGGTTAGATAAGAAAGTGAAGAGAGAAGAAAAAAAAATATGTAATGCCTTTATTTCTCTCACCTTTGACTTTCAACATTTCACTTTTCAAACTTTGACAATTTTTCTTTTATATGTAGTAAATATAAAGATGGGAGCAAAAAGGGAATATAATCAGCATAAAAGATCTAATATTTCTAGTATGTTAACTTGTTAAGAAATCTTTAAAAATTATAAGGAGCTACCCGGTTAGTGATCTTTTAACGATTGAATCTGATATTTAAATTTATCGAGTATAAATTATTTATTTAGGGTATGGATCTCGTGAGAATAAAACTTAAAATGAAAAGAATAAGAAATAAATATAACCGCAAATTTGAGATGCATCGGCTTGAATTAGATGCATCTCTATTCATTAGATGCATCACAATTAGTTTTCTACTCTATTAGATGCATCTTTATTCAAGTCGATGCATCTCAAATATGCGATTATAGTTATTTCTCATTCTTCTATTTTAAATTTTTTTCTCATTTAGTTAGAAAATATATGTTGAAACTACAAATGGTATAAGGGTGTAGGGGTTCTTGAGAACCTTTGTATTATTTTTCTCATTACTCGTGAATAGTGATAGTATCAAATATCATACTTATTTCTCATTTTCTTGGACAATTACAATTAAAAACCAAAAAACATGTTGTATGTAGCTACTGGACATAGCCCAAGTAGGGCTGAGCATCGGTCTAAGACTGAGACGACCTGACCCGAACCGACAAAACCGAAAACTGAATATCATGAAAATACGGAACCGAAACCGAACTGAATATGGTCAGTTCGGTTCGGTTTTGTGTCGGGTGCATTAGTTCGATAAAAAAGATGTTGTATATAGCTACTGGACATAGCCCAAGCAGTTCCAAGTGTGTGTAATCAATCCCATCAACCAGAGGTTGTGGATTTAAAGCTTATAAAATGTGTGTATGACTTATTCTTGTACAAAAAAACGTCTTGTTAATAAATAAGTGAAATTATCTTCTGTACTCTATTGTCTAAGATGTTGTGAGTTAGATGATAATGAAAAAATATTCCAGTATCTCAAAATTAGGATTGAATCGAGGATGCTTGTGCATCACACACTAGGTCTATGAGAATGAGCTAATCCAAAACTATATGCATTCCTATCTAGATGTGTTAGATAAAGGCCATGATTTTGATGTAACAGTTACTATAAGATACGCACAATAATGGATAAATTTGCAACAGAATGTGGTCGCACCTCGACCACTCTAGAATTTTGGAAAATACACGCGGGTATCAGTGGCAGAGCTCGAACGTCATGTTTGGGGAGACCAAACATTTGAAAATTGATTGTCACTTTCTTATATAAGTAAGTATTTGTATAGTCATATAGAAAACAAAAGGTAAAACTAGTACATTACCAAAACTTATTTCAAAAAGTACCAATTTACAACAATTTTCTTGAATTCTTCGAAAGCTTTATACATTTACATATACTCATTCTACCATAAAGGAAACTAATTTGTACTAGACGAATCAATAGCAAACCAAATAATAAGAGAATTTGTGAACTGATGAGACAAAAAGTGTTACGCTTTTAAGGGGTCATTTAAGCCTTAAGTAGTGATAATATGATCTAATATTACCTTTAATCGTTCCTTTTGTCATTTTAGGTACTTTGAGAGGAATTCTGGAAAAATAGCATTTTGGACGTTTTTGGAGCATTAAAGTGAAGAAAACAACAAAGTCAAGAATTCAAGCTGGAACAGTACCTGACGGCATCAAAAGTTACAAGGTGACGTCGTCACTTGTTGATAAAGAGGTGGATATTTACTTTGCACTTGACGGGCCAGAAAGATTTTGAGGCATTCACACGTGACAGTGTCACGCGTTATTTCACCAAGGTGGTCACGTTTTAAGTTAAAGAAAGACGGCCCATAACACTTTCCAACCAGACGGCGTCAAGAGTATATCTAGGCAATCAAAAAACCCTAACACGGCGAGATGACGGCGTCACATCCTAAAAGGTGACGCCGTCAAGTTGTAAAATCTATATATACTTTTCTATTTTTCATTCATAGGAGAGGACTTTTGGTAGGAACTTAGGGTACGAACCCTAGTTGACTTTTGCAGCTATTTTGAGGTTTCAAAGCCTCTTTTCTTCCATGATTAATTGAAGATAAGTAATCTATCAGTCATTCGATATGTCTATGTGTTGTTTGATTTTATCTTACACTTGTCTTTCTTTTAACATGCTAGGTTAGGTTTGTTTGTGTTTTCTAGAGTCTAATGAAACCTAGTTATTGATTATTTATTGAATGGTTTGTTATTAATTGTTGTAGGTGGATTATTATCGATGTTAGGCTTAAGAAATTTGGCAATACTCCAATGGTAACATACTTGAACGTCTTAAGAAACATGAATCAGATGTGTTCTACGGTTATTTAGTTGTATTTAATGCATGAGCCACTGTTTATAATCCCTATGTTTGGGCACTTAACGTGTCGTCTTAGGAGGAGATAAGAGCTTATAGAGTTGGGGAAGATCATACACAGCCCCACGAATGGCATTAAGGAATACAACTCGGCATCCACGCAATTGTAACAAACCTATCAATCAGTAAAAGATAACTAGGGAGTAGTGAAACATAAGTAAACATTTTTTTCTCCATATTAAAAGTCTCTCTCATCTATTTTCAGTTATTTTATTTTTATTTACATTTGTAGTATTTGGGTTTGTTGACTAGCAACTAATTCCGCCCACTCTTCCAAAACCCGAGAATTTTACTTTCTTTCAAAAAAATATAAAAATACAAAACAAAAAAGAATCATCCCTCACCCCTAGACCTAGTTTAGATCATTTTCAATCAGAATGAACACTATTCCCTGTAGAGAATGATCAATCCCTCATTACTTACCACTACACTATACTACATCGGTCAGGTACACTTGCCTGGTGGGGATTGTAAACTTCACAAGATCCCTTGAGAAGTAAAACTTTTGCATTGCAATCCACACGCATCAAAGTTTTTGGCGCCGCTGCCGGGGAATAGTTATTGTTTAGGTTGAATTTTATTTTTATCAGGTCTACTCATTAGATTCCTATCTAGTGAGATTTTTATTTTATTTTTATAGGTTTTCTTTAGTCTATCTTTTTCTTTTTGTCTTTGTTCATATAAAGTGTGTCATTATGGATATTGAGAATCGATGTTTCAAGATTAAAAAAGGGCTTTTAGCAAGTAAACGAAGAGAGTGGGAAATTAACGTATTTAAGGCTCTTAATAAACCAATCCGGATGAAGATTGAGTTTACAAATTTCTCTCCAACTCCTGAGGAATTGAGTTACCATAGGTTTCTCTTGAAACAACCTTGTCCCTTGAAATATAGGAAAAAACCCTGGATTATGAAGCATAACTATAGGAACATCAAAATCCCTTGCATGGTTGGTTATATGTTTAGAGAACATACATACATTTACTTAAAAGCACCCATGAATATTATGTCTAGGCTCTACTACAATTGGATTATGAATGAAAGGTTGAACCCCAGAAAAAGACCCTTATAACCCTAATCGACTTTGTAATTTTGTTAGGAGAGTAGAAGGGGTACACATCTTAATAGGAAACTTCACTTACCGATGCGACTTTGTAATCCTAGAAGATGTTAGAGGTATTATAGACCCTTATTTAGGTGAAATTGTTCTAGGGCAACCTTTTGTTAAGGCAACTAAGATGTGTTGTGATTATGATAAGGGAATACTTCAGTTTACTGATGGGTTAGAAAAGATCACTTTTATAATGCCTCACATGAGGGAAGAATTAAGGGACATCGAGACTTTACCAGTAGATGTGATTTGACCCTATGAGATTAAGGATGACAGAATTGAAAGTGATGTTTACCACGAGAGAAAACGAACATATTATTCAGGCTGCATGAATTTAGGCCCTGAATACCAACGTGATGAAGGATGGATTAAGAGTTTTGAGTTGGCGCATAAGTTTAAAAGGAAAACGTAGAACGTGATTTTGAGTCTAGTTACAAGACTCGTTAACAAAGAAAAGTGCTTCTTGGGAGGCAACCCAAGCTTTTATTTGTTTGCTTGTTTGTTTATTTGTTTTATTTGCTTTCGTATGTGTGTTCTTATTTCTATTGTTTATGATTCATGTTTCAAGTAAAATTGTGAAAATGCTTTATTTTGGTTTTAACTTCGTCTTAATTACATATAAAGGTATTTTGCAAAAGATAAGTGTAAGGGAAATCCAAATTTGTTTTCAAAGAACGAATTGAACATGAACGATAACAATGAGATATAAACATACATATTAGTAATTGTTTGAGTCAAATGCTTGTATCGAGTCATATAATATTTTGCAGGAATTCCAAGAATTAAGGCATAGGTTTTTCTAGAAATTTTCTGGAAACTAAACATAAAATTTTTGTCAGATCAATTCTGACGGCGTCAGAAATTAAAACCTGACGACGTCAGGTACAAATTTTTTGAAAATTTTGCAAGTTTTGTTTTTTTGCCGGAATTGTAAAGTTTTGTTAAATCTTGAACTTATAAACTCCAGGAATCTGAAACCATTCATTCCACCAGCATTATATCTTTATTTGCTTTTTAGGATTTTATTTTATGTAGATTTTACCACTGATTTTACGCTAGGTTTTCTTGTTTGTTTCCTCAGGTTTAACAAGTTATATTGGACAAGAAGATGTACATCGATGGTCAAGTTTTTGGGCATCAAGTTTCAAGTTTTTGGCTATGCTTTAATCTTGAAGTTGTTACATTCTCTTGTAGGAGGATTTAACCATGTTACCGCAGCATCCAAACTGAACGAATCAAGGGAGTATTTGTTTCATTCTTTCATTTTCTTTACTTTTAGATCTTTTAATTGAACATTGGGGACAATGTTCGGCTTAAGTGTAAGGGAGGGTGGGGGGGGGGGGGGGGGGTAAATGAAGATACCTTAGAGAATACAATGGCACTTGATTTTTGTTTGTTTTATAGTAGATGTGTAATAAAACTGAGAAATATTTGTTAGGGTAATTTTAGCACCAAATTTAAATTTCTTTGCAACATATAGGAGTGAAACTTTAGTTTTAATAAGCGTCTCATGGATAGGAGTTATATGACTACCACAAAAAAACCATACCACTCAAAAATTTTCCACCCCAAATACGTCAGGTTCGCACCTAGATTTATTAGGAAAAGCCTTAGTGCTTATGAGTGTACCGGTAGTACTTAGATTCTAGAACTTGTGTTAGTGACTCATTCCGAGACCACAAGTGAGACTACATTCGTGTAGTTATAATTACGACATGATAAGAGGCATTAGGATAACCCATGTTTTTACACCTATGTTTATATAATTACATTGACTTCATTGGTCAAGTTATTCTCCCACAGCTTTGCGATGTACTCATTTTTTGTACATGATACCCCTAGTACACCCCTCAAAGCCTATCTTTTTTCGTTTCTAAATTTAAGCATTTTACATAAAGATAGAATTTGTTTACAATCCACCCCCAAATGTACACCAAAATCGCCTTAGCCTTCCTTGTATGCACTCATCTTTAGTGCATTATTGTTACAACATTTGTTTAAACCCTTAGTTAATTGTCTAATTGATTACATGGTTGCTAAGTCGAGTCATATCTTGTACATATTGTTTTGGGATGATTGGGACTCATGGGTAAGGTACTAATGTTATGGAGTAATGGGGAAGAACATCAATTATTACCCCCCATACATGCAAAATGTTTTTAAAGTACTCCAAATGTTTCAATTAACTTAATTCGACTCATTAGAATAGTTACATGTAAAGTATGTAAAAGTTCAAGTGTAAGGGGAGAACCAAGGCCCCTTTGATGTATTATTTTGGATGGTAGGGCAAGAGTGTATGAAAAAAAATTGAAAAAATCAAGATAAAGAAAAAAAATAGAAAAAGAAAAGAGAAAAACATACGGACTACCATCTCATTTCCTTTATTTATGTTTACATTTATGTTTATGATTAACTTAAGTTGAGTCGAGTCTTGGCTTAGCAACGCCGCATTGTACATGTAATTGACCTAGATGATTAACTTGCCACCAGTAAAATATCCTTTATCCAACAAACCGTGTTTTCCATATCCATACACCTAACATTATAACACTTAAAAAGCCCTCTTTGATAGTTTATCTTAGGTGCTTACACCTAGTGGACGAGATTTTTGATCCTTTCCCAAGCCTATGGTAATCTATTTGCTATGACAGGTTGTGAGTGAAATTTTTCCATTTCCATTAGTTATATATAGGTTTATAACACCCGAGAGATAAGAGTATCCAAACACTATTTTGTAGAGGATGTCAACCCATTACTTTCATACCAATCTGTCGACAACGTTGCCATACGTTGTAGAGTGGTTATTTTCTAACTAAGAAATATATTTATTTGATTAATCCTCCACGAGGTACATAAACGTGATCACTCACACTAGAAATGCTAAATAACGTGTCAGATCTCTCGACAAGTATATAAATTTCTTAACTTTTTCATATACCAATCTCCCGACAGTTATATAACTTTTTTTGATTGTTGCTATACTAATCTCCCGACAAAGGTATTAATTACGTTTGAACGCATTCATGTTTTTCATATGATAAGAACAAAAGTTGTGGGAAACCCCAGATACATGGATTTTCTTCTTATTGTGACCTAAGCTGAATTTTCCTATATAAACGGCTTCTTTTCTCCATAATTCACATCACTCTTATTCTTGTTCTTTTTTTTTCTTCTTTTGAGTTTACTTGTCCCGTGTTCGAAGCTCTTGTTTCAAAACTTTAGATTCTGAGTGTTGTATCTGCAAATTGATTATCTTGTTTAGTTCTCACAGATATATCGGTCTATTTCATTCTTTGGTTAGTTCCCAATGAGTCCTTAACTTATGTGATATTCCTTTTTTTTACCAACTTGAGAGGAAGAAATCTTGGGCTTGTATTAAAATGCTTCTTTAGAGACTTTCTAAGCCTCAGATTTGATCTTTTCAGAATCAAGTTATCAAATTCTAAGTCAAATGTATCTTTGCTAGTTATTCTTCTTTCTATCATACCCGTCCTTATAAATCTTATTGATTCAATTCAAGATTACGCTCTAAAATAAAGGAAGGAAAAGAAAGATATATATATGACATAGAACTTGATGGCATGATTCGGAAAAGTATAGACTGTGAGGCTGGAAAGTCTCTAAAGAGGCAATTTAATGTAAACACATGACTTTCTTCTTTTAAAGATGTTTTTTGTCTTATTTTTTTTCAAGTCCTTGTGTGAGCATGTAGTGGTTGTACAGGCGAATAACGTCTCCTGTAACTGATATATCTATGTACATTGCTAAGTTCTTATAATAAATGATAATTATTTATTTCGGTTGTTAATACTCTTGCCTTAGACATTGCCGTGTATTAATGTTGTTTAACAATTTAACCATGCGGTATCAAATCAATCTTCCTGTAGATATAACTATTATTATTTTCAATCCTCTTCGGGTACATGTCACCTTCTTGTGATATAACTGATGGAAACAAAAATCAAATACCACGACTAGCACCGGGGGAAGTGCGTCAAGCATTTGGAAGCTATGTCATGCGAGATTCGACTTAGACGGGAAGCGGCCCAAGCGCCATACTAGGCGGCTAAAGAGAAAGACCAGACGATAATGCGTTTGGAATAATATTTCTCGGTATTAGCTCGAAAGAGATGGATCCGGCCGTTGCGTATTGGATCAATTTGGAGAAGCAAAAAATCGCCGAAAAATATAATTTGCCAACCCCCCCCCCCCCCCCCAACCGAATAGTTTTATTTTATTTACTTACTATATTTTTTTCATTTCGTACCTCTTTTCATAATTTTTTAGGTGTATTTTTTTTTATTTCTAATGTTTTTATTTCGTATTGTAATGTTTAATTTTATTAATGAAGTACTAGATTGTTTAATGAATGACATTGTTGAGGGTAAAATTTATAAATTGTTATTTTTACAAAAAGTGAGTGTTAAAATGATGTGGCGCTGACGTAGTGGGGTTTTTAGTGTTATTCGTGTTATGACTCCTTACGTTCAAATTGATAGTAAAAAACAAGGAAATACATTTAATACTCTACAAGGTACGTTCTAATTGATAGTATAAAACAAGGAAATACATTTAATACTCAAGGTACATAAACTTTAATACTAAAATAGGAAAACATTTAATTTTCAAAGTACAATTTTGAATGTCAGGTCTTATCTTCGAGATGCTAGATAATGTGACCAATATTGTTTTTTATTTTTAGTAAATCAATATTCCGTCAAAGGTATTATTTACTTTTGAACCTATTCACGTTTTTTAGATGATAAAAACAAAAGTAGTGTGAAATCCTGGATAATATAATTTTCTTCTTATTATGCCCAAGCCGAATTTTCCTATATAAAGGGCTTCTTTTCTTCATAATATACATCACTCTTCATTCTAATTCTTGTTTTTCTTCTTTTGAGTTTACTTGCCTAGTGCATTAGAAGCTCTCTTTTCTCAACCTCACATTTTGAGTGTTATATTTGAAAGTCCATTCTCTTTATTAATTCTCAGAAATATATCTCTCTGTTTCTTTATTTTTTTTCCTAGTCTTCTTGTTTCGGGGTCCGATGTAGCAATTTTTTGTTCCCAGCGAGTCTTTAACTTATGTAATGTTTCTTTTTCTACTGACTTGAGTGGAAGAAAATTTTGAGCTTACATTAAATTGCTTCTTTAGAAACTTTTTGTGCCTCAGATTTGACCTTTTCTGAATCAAGTTATCAAATTCTAAGCAAATGTATCTTTGCTAGTTATTCTTCTTTCTATTATACCCGTCCTTATATATCTTATTGTATCAATTCGAGATTATGCTCTAAAATAAGGGAAGAAAAGAAAGATATATATGACATAGAACTTGATGGCATGATTTGGAAAAGTATTGACTGTGTGGCCAAAAAGTTTCTAAAGATGCAATTTAATGCAAACACGCGACTTTCTTCCTCTCAAGATGGTTTTCATCTTATTTTTCTTTTTCAAGTCCTGGTTGTGAGCATATAGTGGCTCATTAGGCAAATAATTTCTCTTGTAAGTTGTAATTGTTATATCTATGTACATTGCTAAGTTCTTATGATAAATAATAAGTATTTATTTTTGTTGTTAATGCTCTTGCATTAGACCTTGTTGTGTTTTTAATGTTTTTAACAATTTAACCATACGCTATCATATCAAGCTTCGAGTAAATATCAACTCACATGGTATTAATCATCTTGTACATGTCATCTTGTGATTTTCTTCCTATACAGGAAAATGTTTTTTTATCTATACTATAAAAAACCCATTATTCCGAAAGTGATAAATTAAGAAAACTATATACGGAAACCATAAAAACTTTTATTATTATTTTCGTTTATAACCTATAACCAATATTATTTTCATTTAGTTTAAATCGTGTTTAATCCCAAAATCCTTAAACTTTTATTATATTTCGTTTATAACCCATATTTTTTTTAACACTGCAATTATCTCCCGCTTTAAAATCTCATAGATATGCACGAGTACTCGTCTAGTTCTTAAAATATAAATTTAATGTAAGTGGTTGTAAATAATTAAGTGTAATAAGTTCCTTAATTCAATTAAATCCTATATTCTCCTAATTAATTTTTCCTTTCATGTAGAGTACTTTGTGTTATCCAAAGTTTCATTAAGATCTTTCCAATTTTCAAATTGTTATTCTCATATAGTCGTGCCTAATCTATAACGTTACAAATCAAATGGTTATGGTTAAAGTCATGTTAAGATTTTTTTGTTACAGTTATGTACATTGTTAATGACCACAAAGTTATGGTAAAATTTGTAGAAAATTGTCGCTATATATTCTTAAGTCTTAACCACTCTATAAGTGTTTGTGAAAGTAATCGCGTTACACTTATATAAAGCTGCACTAATAACAAAACCATGTTCAAATTTTAAACATGTATTTCTGTGTTTAGTTTACCGAACACTCAACTTGTGTGCAAAATACATGTTTCTTAGTTGACTAGACGAGTACCTGTGCATAGCAACAGAAATTCCTAACGGCGATATTGTTGTAAGTGTTTCATTTAACGTTTAAAATATAAAATGAAAAGATCAAAATTTTATTGTAAACGGTTGTGATATACGATATTTCAACTCAAGAAAAAATTCTTAACATGTATAAAAGAATATATAAAAACATTTAGTGAAACTTAAACTTTACATCAATTATGAGATAATAACTAACAGTGTCCGTTACTCGTCGCGTAAAACGTTCCATCGGAGCAAAAGCGTTAAGTATTTCGGAGTCAATCTAACAAATAATACAAGATATATTAGAATTATCTAGCGAACATATACGATAACCGACAAAAGCATAAAGAAGTGTAAGAAATAAACTTGGAATTCAAAAGAATTAGGAACAAATGCTCAACAACATTTGCCTCCATGTTAACATAAGCGTGTTCCATATGAGCATTAATGACTTACATTTGATGTATTTTTATTCTTCTTACGTAATACTTAATACACCAAATGTATGATAGTGGAATGTTATATCTGTATATACTAATAAATAGATGTGATAAATTAAATGACACGAGCGCAAATGTGCAAAGTTTAACAAAAATATTGAAAATAAGTTAAGAAAATACACGTTTTGCAGTTTGAATACAAAATTATTTAAAAACAAAAATTTTCAATGAAAGTCAATGGATCATTTCTATATGGAAACTTATACATGGAAACTTGAAAAGTTTGTCACATGCAAATATAAATCAATTCCGCTTATAATAAAGGGAAAATTATCAAAATGGCCCGTTGCCCTGCGGTTTAGGCATATTTAGCCCTTTTTTGAAAAATTCTCGTTTTAGCCCAGGTTGCCCACGACAACTTTCATACAGCCAACCGAAAGATGACAAGTGTCCTCAAGTTGCCCAAAATACAAAAAAATTGCCCAAAACACATGAAAGTTGCCCCGACGTGGCACTCTGTAGTTGGCTATGCAAATAGTTGCCCAGGGCAACCTGGCTAAAACAGGAATTTTTCAAAAAAGGGCTAAATATGCATAGACTTATGCCAACTGGGCTATTTTTCCAATTATCCCTATAATAAATCTAATAATTTATTGCACAGAAATTAGTTGCATTAAATAGGATAATAATGACCATTATAAAAAAAATATGTGATGTTGGGTATTAAGTTTAGGCAATAGTTTTCATATATAATGTGTTTATGTCATTATGTACTTATATTCCTTTTAGAGGAATTTTTGTGTATGAAAAGTAAAGTTTAAAGTCATTACATAAAAGTCTTTAGGTCATATAGAAATTTTTTATCACTTCAAAAACATTGAAAAAAAACAGAACAAAACCTCGTATCCAAAAAAAATAAACAAAATTATACAACAAAACTGCATAACAAATTTGTACAAGTATTTATACAAACAGGCAACACATTAAGATAAGAGGTTATACATTTTTCCGGTACGGCAGCGGTGACTGCATTTTTTCGGATGGTGGAGATGGTAGATTAGGGGGCGCCGGTTGTATTTGTTTTGGACATGAAAAAAAGCATAAATATGTTATAACATCTTAGATATGAATGAAAAAACACTCAAAACATACATTTATCGGCGACAGCAGCATGCTCTGGTGGCTGCAGCGGTAAGGATTACGGCGGTGATAGTGGATTGCAGCGATAACGGTGGCAACAACAACAAAAACAAAAAAAAATTAAAAATCTTATAAAGACTCATAGTCTATAAAAATGTAAAAAAGAAAAATTTATTTATATAGATCTATGAAAATTAACATTCAAAACATGTTTTATACACAAATCTAACAAAAAAAGCTAACAAAAAACCATTAAATCGGCTATTGGTAGTCGCTCATGGGCTGGTGGTCAGCTCATGGTCGGATGGGCTGGTGGTGATCGGGAAACCATCAAACCAGAGGGGGTGGTGTGGTGTGAGTTAACGACATATTACAAAGTATCTAAAACCATCAAACCGCCCGACTATCTCAAACCGCCTAAACCACCAAAAGATGGTGGCAATATCGGCAGATTATGGCGGTAATTGCTTTATGATGGCAGCAGCGACTGTGCTTTTTTAAGTGAGAAAGATGTGTGTTTTTGGTTAGATAAGAAAGTGAAAAGAGAAGAAAAAAAGAAAATATGTAATGCTTTTATTTCTCTCACCTTTGACTTTCAACATTTCACTTTTCAAGGTTTGACTATTTTTTTCTTTTATATATAGTAAATATAAATATGAGAGCAAAAAGGGAATGGAATCAGCATAAAAGATCTAATATTTCTAGTATGTTAACTTGTTAAGAAAGCTTTAAAAATTATAATTAGCTACTCGGTTAGTGATCTTTTAACGATTGAATCTGATATTTTAATTTATCGCGTATAAATTATTTATTTAGGGTAAGGATCTCGTGAGAAGAAAACTTAAAATGAAAAGAATGAGAAATAACTATAACCAAAAATTTAAGATGCGTCGGATTGAATTATATGCATCTCTATTCATTTAGATGCATCACAATTAGTTTCAAAACTAATTTTGAAGTGAAAACTATGCAAAGTAGTACTAGCAACAAATTCGAATCGCAGAGGATTAGAAATATATAGGATTAATCTAACTTGATAAAATGCGTCTAACTTTTAGCTAGAAAATATATTATGATGCATCTAAATGAAAAGAGATGCATCTAATTCAAGCCAATGCATCTCAAATATGCGGTTATAGGTATTTTTCATTCTTCTCATTTTAAGTTTTTTTCTCACTAGATCCTTACCAAAATATTGGGTAATGTTCCAGTGAGAAGAAAACTTAAAATGAGAAGAATGATAAATAACTACAACTGCATATTTGAGATGCATCGGCTTGAATTAGATAAATCTCTATTCGTTAGATGCATCACAATTAGTTTTCTTCTCTATTAGATGCATCTTTATTCAAGTCGATGCATTTCAAATATGCGATTATAGTTATTTCTCATTCTTCTATTCTAAGTTTTTTTCTCATTTAGCTAGAAAATATATGTTGAAAATATATGTTGAAACTCAAAATTAGGATTGAATCGAGGATGCTTGTGCATCACACACTAGGCCTATGAGAATGAGCTAATCCAAAACTATATGCATTCCTATCTAGATTTGTTAGATAAAGGCCATGATTTTGATGTAACAGTTACTATAAGATACGCACAATAATGGATAAATTTGCAACAGAATGTGGTCGCACCTCGACCACTCTAGAATTTTGGAAAATATACGCGGGTATCAATGGCAGAGCTCGAACGTCATGTTTGGGGAGACCAAACATTTGAAAATTGATTATAATTTTCTTATATAAGTAAGTATTTGTATAGTCATATAGAAAACAAAAGGTAAAACTAGTACATTACCAAAACTTATTTCAAAAAGTACCAATTTACAACAATTTTCTTGAATTCTTTGAAAGCTTTATACATTTATATATACTCATTCCACTATAAAGGAAACTAATTTGTACTAGACGAATCAATAGCAAACCAAATAATAAGAGAATTTGTGAACTGATGAGACAAAAAGTGTTACGCTTTTAAGGGGTCTTTTAAGCCTTAAGTCGTGATAATATGATCAAATATTACCTTAAATCGTTCCTTTTGTCATTTTAGGTACTTTGAGAGGAATTCTGGAAAAAATAGCATTTTGAACGTTTTTAGAGCATAAAAGTGAAGAAAACAGCAAAGTCAAGAATTCAAGCTGGAACAGTACCTAACGGCTTCAAAAGTTACAAGGTGACGTCGTCACTTGTTGATAAAGAGGTGGATATTTACTTTGCACTTGACGGGCCAGAAAGATTTTGAGGCATTCACACGTGACGGCATCACGTGTTATTTCACCAAGGTGGTCACGTTTTAAGTTAAAGAGAGACGGCCCAGAACACTTTCCAACCAGACGGCGTCAAGAGTAGATCTAGGCAATCAAGAAACCCTAACACGGCGAGATGACGGCGTCACATCCTAAAAGGTGACGCCGTCAAGTTGTAAAATCTATATATACTTTTCTATTTTTCATTCATAGGAGAGGACTTTTGGTAGGAACTTAGGGTACGAACCCTAGTTGACTTTTGCAGCTATTTTGAGGTTTCAAAGCCACTTTTCTTCCATGATTAATTGAAGATAAGTAATCTATCAGTCATTCGATATGTCTCTATTTTGTTTGATTTTATCTTACACTTGTCTTTCCTTTAACATGCTAGGTTAGGTTTGTTTGTGTTTTCTTAGGTCTAATGAAACCTAGTTATTGATTAATTTATTGAATGGTTTATTATTAATTGTTGTGGGTGGATTATTATCGAGGTTAGGCTTAAGAAATTTGGCAATACTCCAATGGTAACATGCTTGAACGTCTTAAGAAACATGAATCAGATGTGTACTGCGGTTATTTTGTTGTATTTAATGCATGAGCCACTGTTTATAATCCCTATGTTTGGGCACTTAACGTGTCGTCTTAGGAGGAGATAAGAGCTTATAGAGCTGGGGAAGATCATACACAGCCCCACGAATGGTATTAAGGAATACAACTCGGCATCCACGCAATTGTAACAAACCTATCAATCAGTAAAAGATAACTAGGGAGTAGTGAAACATAAGTAAACATTTTTTTCTCCATATTAAAAGTCTCTCGCATCTATTTTCAGTTATTTTATTTTTATTTACATTTGTAGTATTTGGGTTTGTTGACTAGCAACTTATTCCGCCCACTCTTCCAAAACCCGAGAATTTTACTTTCTTTCCAAAAAAATATAAAAATACAAAAAAAAAAGAATCATCCCTCAACCCTAGACCTAGTTTAGATCATTTTCAATCAGAATGAACACTATTCCCTGTAGAGAATGATCAATCCCCCAGTACTTACCACTACACTATAATACATCGGTCAGGTACAGTTGCCTGGTGGGGATTGTAAACTTCACAAGATCCCTTGAGAAGTAAAACTTTTGCATTGCAATCCACACGCATCAAAGTCTTTGGCGCCGCTGCCGGGGAATAGTTATTGTTTAGGTTGAATTTTATTTTTATCAGGTCTACTCATTAGTTTCCTATCTAGTGAGATTTTTATTTTATTTTTATAGGTTTTCTTTAGTCTATCTTTTTCTTTTTGTCTTTGTTCATATAAAGTGAGTCATTATGGATATTGAGAATCGATGTTTGGAGATTAAAAAGGGTCTTTTAGCAAGTAAACGAAGAGAGAGGGAAATTAACGCATTTAAGGCTCTTAATAAACCAATCCGGATGAAGATTGAGTTTACAAATTTCTCTCCAACTCCTGAGGAATTGAGTTACCATAGGTTTCTCTTGAAACACCCTTGTCCCTTGAAATATAGGAAGAAACCATGGATTAGGAAGCATAACTATAGGAACATCAAAATCCCTTGCATGGTTGGTTATATGTTTAGAGAGCATACATACATTTACTTAAAAGCACCCATGAATATTATGTCTAGGCTCTACTACAATTGGATTATGAATGAAAGGTTGAACCCCAGAAAAAGACCCTTCTAATCCTAATCAACTTTGTAATTTTGTTAGGATAGTAGAAGGGGTACACATCTTAATAGGAAACTTCACTTACCGATGCGACTTTGTAATCCTAGAAGATGTTAGAGGTATTATAGACCCTTATTTAGGTGAAATTGTTCTAGTGCAACCTTTTGTTAAGGCAACTAAGATGTGTTGTGATTATGATAAGGGAATAGTTCAGTTTACTAATGGGTTAGAAAAGATCACTTTTATGATGCCTCACATGAGGGAAGAATTAAGGGACATCGAGAATTTACCACTAGATGTTATTTGACCCTATGAGATTAAGGATGACAGAATTGATAGTGATGTTTACAATGAGAGGAAACGAACATATTATTTAGGCTGCATGAGTGTAGGCCCTGAATACAAACGTGATGAAGGATGGATTAAGAGTTTTGAGTTGGCGCATAAGTTTAAAAGGAAAACATAGAACGTGACTTTGGGTCTCGTTACAAGACTCGTTAATAAAGAAAAGTGCTTCTTGGGAGGCAACCCAAGCTTTTATTTGTTTGCTTGTTTGTTTATTTGCTTCCGTATGTGTGTTCTTATTTCTATTGTTTATGATTCACGTTTCAAGTAAAATTGTGAAAATGCTTAATTTTGGTTTTAACTTCGTCTTAATTACATATAAAGGTATTTTGCAAAAGATAAGTGTAATGGAAATCCAAATTTATTTTCAAAGAACGAATTGAACATGAACGATAACAATGAGATATAAACATACATATTAGTACTTGTTTGAGTCAAATGTATGTATCGAGTTATAATGATATTTTACAGGAAATCCAGGAATTAAGGCATAGGTTTTTCTAGAAATTTTCCGGAAACTAAACATAAAATTTCTGTCAGATCAATTCTGACGGCGTCAGAAATTAACACCTAACGACGTTAGGTACAAATTTTCTGAAAATTTTGCAAGTTTTGTTTTTTTTTGCCGGAATTGTTCATTTTGTTAAATCTTGAACTTATAAACTCCAGGAATCTGCAACCATTCATTCCACCGGCATTATATTTTTATTTTCTTTTTAGGATTTTATTTTATGTAGATTTTATCGCCGATTTTACGCTAGGTTTTCTTGTTTGTTTCCTCAGGTTTAACAAGTTATATTGGATAAGAAGATGTACATCGATGTTTCCTCAGGTTTAACGAATCAGGGGAGTATTTGTTTCATTCTTTCATTTTCTTTACTTTTACATATTTTAATTGAATATTGGAGACAATGTTCGGCTTAAGTGTAAAGGAGGGTGGGGGGTAAATTAAGATACCTTAGAGAATACAATGGCACTTGATTTTTGTTTGTTTATAGTAGATGTGTAATAAAACTGAGAAATATTTGTTAGGGTAATTTTAGCACCAAATTTAAATTTGTTTGCAACATATAGGAGTGAAACTTTAGTCTTAATAAGCGTCTCATGGATAGGAGTTATATGACTAGCACAAAAAAACCGTACCACTCAAGTGAGACTACATTCGATGTACATCTTATTAGGAAAAGCCTCAGTGCTTATGAGTGTACCGGTAGTACTTAGATTCTTGAACTTGTATTAGTGATTCATTCCGAGACCACAAGTGAGACTACATTCGTGTAGTTATATTTCCGACATGATAAGAGGCATTAGGATAACCCATGTTTTTACACCTGTGTTTATATAATTACATTGACTTCATTGGTCAAGTTATTCTCCCACAGCTTCGCGATGTACTCATTTTTAGTACATGATACCCCTAGTACACCCCTCAAAGCCTATCTTTTTTCGTTTCTAAATTTAAGCATTTTACATAAAGATAGAATTTGTTTACAATCCACCCCCAAATGTACACCAAAATCGCCTTAGCCTTCCTTGTATGCACTCATCTTTAGTGCATTAT
The DNA here is from genome assembly GCA_030686995.1 of Artemisia argyi. NCBI lineage: Eukaryota > Viridiplantae > Streptophyta > Magnoliopsida > Asterales > Asteraceae > Artemisia > Artemisia argyi. The sequence goes on along the minus strand of CM060679.1, from coordinate 177,286,030 downwards.
TGTTACAACATTTGTTTAAACCCTTAGTTAATTGTCTAATTGATTACATGGTTGCTAAGTCGAGTCATATCTTGTACATATTGTTTTGGGATGATTGGGACTCATGGGTAAGGTACTAATGTTATGGAGTAATGGGGAAGAATATCAATTATTACCCCCGTACGTGCAAAATGTTTTTAAAGTACTCCAAATGTTTCAATTAACTTAATTCGAGTCATTAATATAGTTACATGTAAAGTATGTAAAAGTTCAAGTGTAAAGGGAGAACCAAGGCCCCTTTGATGTATTATTTTGGATGGTAGGGCAAGACTCTATGAAAAAAAAATTGAAAAAATCAAGATAAAGAAAAAAATAGAAAAAGAAAAGAGAAAAACATACGGACTACATCTCATTTCTTTTATTTATGTTTATGTTTATGTTTATGTTTACGATTAGCTTAAGTCGAGTCGAGTCTTGGCTTAGCAATGCCGCATTGTACATGTAATTGACCTAGATGATTAACTTGCCACCAGTAAAATATCCTTTATCCAATAAACCGTGTTTTCCATATCCCTACACCTAACATTATAACCCTTGAAAAGCCCTCTTTGATAGTTTGTCTTAGGTGCTTACACCTAGTGGAGGAGGTTTTTGATCCTTTCCCAAGCCTATGGTAATCTATTTGCTATGACAGGTTGTGAGTGATATTTTTCCATTTCCATTAGTTATATATAGGTTTTTAACACCCGAGAGATAAGAGTATCCAAACACTATTTTGTAGAGGATGTCAACCCATTACTTTCATACCAATCTCTAGACAACGTTGCCGTACGTTGTAGAGTGGTTATTTTCTAACTAAGAAATATATTTATTTGATTAATTCTCCTCGAGGTACATAAATGTGATCACTCACACTAGAAATGCTAAATAACGTGTCAGATCTCTCGACAAGTATATAAATTTCTTAACTTTTTCATATACCAATCTCCCGACAGTTATATAACTTTTTTTGATTGTTGCTATACTAATCTCCCGACAAAGGTATTAATTACGTTTGAACGCATTCATGTTTTTCATATGATAAGAACAAAAGTTGTGTGAAACCCCAGATACATGGATTTTCTTCTTATTGTGACCTAAGCTGAATTTTCCTATATAAACGGCTTCTTTTCTCCATAATTCACATCACTCTTATTCTTGTTCTTGTTTTTCTTCTTTTGAGTTTACTTGTCCCGTGTTCGAAGCTCTCTTTTCAAAACTTTAGATTCTGAGTGTTGTATCTGCAAATTGATTATCTTGTTTAGTTCTCACAGATATATCGGTCTATTTCATTCTTTGGTTAGTTCCCAATGAGTCCTTAACTTATGTGATATTCCTTTTTTTTACCAACTTGAGAGGAAGAAAATCTTGGGCTTGAATTAAAATGCTTCTTTAGAGACTGTCTAAGCCTCAGATTTGATCTTTTCAAAATCATGTTATCATATTCTAAGTCAAATGTATCTTTGCTAGTTATTATTCTTTCTATCATACCCGTCCTTACAAATCTTATTGATTCAATTCAAGATTACGCTCTAAAATAAAGGAAGGAAAAAAAAGATATATATGACATAGAACTTGATGGCATGATTCGGAAAAGTATGGACGCTGGAAAGTCTCTAAAGAGGCAATTTAATGTAAATACACGACTTTCTTCTTCTAAAGATGGTTTTTGTCTTATTTTTTTTCAAGTCCTTGTGTGAGCATGTAGTGGTTGTACAGGCGAATAATGTCTCCTGTAACTGATATATCTATGTACATTGCTAAGTTCTTATAATAAATGATAATTATTTATTTCGGTTTTTAACACTCTTGCCTTTGACATTGCCGTGTATTAATGTTGTTTAACAATTTAACCATGCGGTATCAAATCAATCTTCCTATAGATATAACTATTATTATTTTCAATCCTCTTCGGGTACATGTCACCTTCTTGTGATATAACTGATGGAAACAAAAATCAAATACCACGACTAGCACCGGGGGAAGTGCGTCAAGCAATTTAGAAGCTATGTCATGCGAGATTCGACTTAGACGGGAAGCGGCCCAAGCGCCATACTAGGCGGCTAAAGAGAAAGTCCAAACGATAATGCGTTTGGAATAATATTTCTCGGTATTAGCGCGAAAGAGATGGATCCGGCCGTTGCGTATTGGATCAATTTGGAGAAGCAAAAAATTGTCGAAAAATATAATTTTCCAACCCCCCCCCCCCCCCAACCGAATAGTTTTATTTTATTTACTTACTATATTTTTTTCATTTCGTACCTTTTTTCAAAAATTTTTAGGTGTATTTTTTTTTCTAATGTTTTTATTTCGTATTGTAATGTTTAATTTTATTAATGAAGTACTAGATTGTTTAATGAATGACATTGTTGAGGGTAAAATTTATAAATTGTTATTTTTACAAAAAGTGGGTGTTAAAATGATGTGGCGCTGACGTAGCGGGGTTTTTAGTGTTATTCGTGTTATGACTCCTTACGTTCTAATTGATAGTAAAAAACAAGGAAATACATTTAATACTCTACAAGGTACGTTCTAATTGATAGTATAAAACAAGGAAATACATTTAATATTCAAGGTACATAAACTTTAATACCAAAACAGGAAAACATTTAATTTTCAAAGTTCAATTTTGAATGTCAGGTCTTATCTTCGAGATGCTAGATAATGTGACCAATATTGATTTTTATTTTTAGTAAATCAATATTCCGTCAAAGGTATTATTTACTTTTGAAACTATTCACGTTTTTTAGATGATAAAAACAAAAGTAGTGTGAAATCCTGGATAATATAATTTTCTTCTTATTATGCCCAAGCCGAATTTTCCTATATAAAGGGCTTCTTTTCTCCATAATATACATCACTCTTCATTCTTATTCTTGTTTTTCTTCTTTTGAGTTTACTTGCCTAGAGCATTAGAAGCTCTCTTTTCTCAACCTCACATTTTGAGTGTTATATTTGAAAGTCCATTCGCTTTATTAATTCTCATAAATATATCTCTCTGTTTCTTTATTTTTTTTCCTAGTCTTCTTTTTTCAGGGTCCGATGTAGCTATTTTTTGTTCCCAACGAGTCTTTAACTTATGTAATGTTTCTTTTTCTACTGACTTGAGAGGAAGAAAATTTTGAGCTTACATTAAATTGCTTCTTTTGAAACTTTTTGTGCCTCAGATTTGATCTTTTCTGAATCAAGTTATCAAATTCTAAGTCAAATGTATCTTTGCTAGTTATTCTTCTTTCTATTATACCCGTCCTTATATATCTTATTGTATCAATTCGAGATTATGCTCTAAAATAAAGGAAGAAATGAAAGATATATATGACATAGAACTTGATGGCATGATTCGGAAAAGTATTGACTGTGAGGCCAAAAAGTTTCTAAAGATGCAATTTAATGCAAACACGCGACTTTCTTCCTCTCAAGATGGTTTTCATCTTATTTTTCTTTTTCAAGTCCTGGTTGTGAGCATATAGTGGCTCATTAGGCAAATAATTTCTATTGTAAGTTGTAATTGCTATATATATGTACATTGCTAAGTTCTTATAATAAATAATAAGTATTTATTTCTGTTGTTAATGCTCTTGCATTAGACCTTGTTGTGTATTTAATGTTTTTAACAATTTAAGCATATGCTATCATATCAAGCTTCGAGTAAATATCAACTCATATGGTATTAATCATCTTGTACATGTCACCTTGTGATTTTCTTCCTATACATGAAAATGTTTTTTTATCTATACTATAAAAAACCCATTATTCCGAAAGTGAAAAATTGAGAAAACTATATATGGAAACCATAAAAACTTTTATTATTATTTTCGTTTATAACCTATAACCAATATTATTTTCTTTTAGTTTAAATAGTGTTTAATCCCAAAATTCTTAAACTTTTATTATATTTCGTTTATAACCCATATTTTTTTTTAACACTGCAATTATCTGCCACTTTAAAATCTCATTGATATGCACGAGAACTCGTCTAGTTCTTAAAATATAAATTTAATGTAAGTGGTTGTAAATAATTAAGTGTAATAAGTTCCTTAATTCAATTAAATCCTATATTCTCCTAATTAATTTTTCCTTTCATGTAGAGTACTTTGTGTTATCCAAAGTTGCGTTAAGATCTTTCCAATTTACAAATTGTTATTCTCATATAGTCGTGCCTAATCTACAACGTTACAAATCAAATGGTTATGCTTAAATTCATGTCAAGATTTTTTTTGTTACAGTTATGTACATTGTTAATGACCACAAAGTTATGGTCAAATTTGTAGAAAATTGTCGCTATATATTCTTAAGTCTTAATTACTCTATAAGTGTTTGTGAAAGTAATCACGTTACACTTATGTAAAGCTGCACTAATAATAAAACCATGTTTAAATTTTAAACATGTATTTCTGTGTTTAGTTTACCAAACACTCAACTTGTGTGCAAAATACATGTTTCTTAGTTGACTAGACGAGTACCTGTGCATAGCAACAGAAATTCCTAACGGCGTTATTGTGGTAAGTGTTTCGTTTAACATTTAAAATATAACATGAAAAGATCCAAATTTTATTGTAAACGGTTGTGATATATGACATTTCAACTCAAAAAAAAATTCTTAACATGTATCAAAGAATATATAAAAACATTTAGTGAAACTTAAACTTTACATCAATTATGAGATAATAACTAACAGTGTCTGTTACTCGTCGCGTAAAACGTTCCATCGGAGCAAAAGCGTTAAGTATTTCAGAGTCAATCTAACAAATAATACAAGATATATTAGAATTATCTAGCGAACATATACGATAACCGACAAAAGCATAAAGAGGTGTAAGAAGTAAACTTGGAATTCAAAAGAATTAGGAACAAATGCTCAACAACATTTGCCTCCATGTTAGCTTAAGCGTGTTCCATATGAGCATTAATGACTTACATTTGATGTATTTTTATTCTTCTTACATAATACTTAATACACCAAATGTATGATAGTGGAATAAAAAATAGATGTGATAAATAAAATGACACGAGGGCAAATGTGCAAAGTTTATCAAAAATATTGAAAATAAGTTAAGAAAATACACGTTTTGCAGTTTGAATACAAAATTATTTAAAAACAAAAATTTTCAATGAAAGTCAATGGATCATTTCTATATGGAAACTTATACATGGAAACTTGAAAAGTTTGTCACATGCAAATCTAAATCAATTCCGCTTACAATAAAGGGAAAATTACCAAAATGGCCTGTTGCCCTACGGTTTAGGCATATTTAGCCCTTTTTTGAAAAATTCTCATTTTAGCCCCGGTTGCCCTGGGCAACTTTCAAACAGCCAACCGAAAGATGACAAGTGTCCTCAAGTTGCCTAAAATACAAAAAAAATTGCCCAAAACACACGAAAGTTGCCCCGACGTGGCACTCTGTAGTTGGCTATGCAAATAGTTGCCCAGGGCAACCTAGCTAAAACGGGAATTTTTCAAAAAAGAGCTAAATATGCCTAGACTTATGCCAACTGGGCTATTTTTCCAATTATCCCTATAATAAATCTAATAACTTATTGCACAGAAATTAGTTGCATTAAATAGGATAATAAGATCATTATAAAAAAAATATGTGATGTTGGGTATTAAGTTTAGGCAATAGTTTTCATATATAATGTGTTTATGTCATTATGTACTTATATTCCTTTTAAAGGAATTTTTGTATATGAAAAGTAAAGTTTAAATTCATTACATAAAAGTCTTTAGGTCATATAGAAATTTTTTATCAGTTCAAAAACATTGAAAAAAAAAACAGAACAAAACCTCGTATCTAAAAAAAAATAAACAAAATTATACATCAAAACTGCATAAAAAATTTGTACAAGTATTTATACAAACAGGCAACACATTAAGATAAGAGGTTATACATTTTTCAGGTACGGCAACGGCGACTGCATTTTTTCGGATGGTGGAGATGGTAGATTAGGGGGCGGCGGATGTATTTGTTTTGGACATGAAAAAAAGCATAAATATGTTATAACATCTTAGATATGAATGAAAAAACACTCAAAACATACATTTATCGGCGACAGCAGCATGCTCCGGTGGCGGCAGCAGTAAGGATTACGGCGGTGACAGTGGATTACAGCAATAACGGTGGCAACAACAACAAAAACAAAAAAAAAATATAAAAATCTTATAAAAACTCACAGTCTATAAAAATGTAAAAAAGAAAAATTTATTTATATAGATCTATGAAAATTAACATTCAAAACATGTTTTATACACAAATCTAACAAAAAAAGCTAACAAAAAACCTTTAAATCAGCTATTGGTAGTCGCTCATGGGATGGTGGTCAGCTCATGGTCGGATGGGCTAGTGGTGATCGGGAAACCATCAAACCAGAGGGGGTGGTGTGTCGTGAGTTAACGACATATTACAAAGTATCTAAAACCATCAAACCGCCCGACTATCTCAAACCGCCTAAACCATCGAAAGATGGTGGCAATATCGGCAGATTGTGGCGGTAATTGCTTTATGATGGCAGCAGCGACTGTGCTTTTTTTAGTGAGAGAGATGTGTGTTTTAGGTTAGATAAGAAAGTGAAAAGAGAAGAAAAAAAGAAAATATGTAATGCTTTTATTTCTCTCACCTTTGACTTTCAACATTTCACTTTTCAAGGTTTGACTATTTTTTCTTTTATATGTAGTAAATATAAAGATGAGAGCAAAAAGGGAATGGAATCAGCATAAAAGATCTAATATTTCTAGTATGTTAACTTGTTAAGAAAGCTATAAAAATTATAAGGAGCTACTCGGTTAGTGATCTTTTAACGATTGAATCTGATATTTTAATTTATCGAGTATAAATTATTTATTTAGGGGAAGGATCTCGTGAGAAGAAAACTTAAAATGAAAAGAATAAGAAATAACTATAACCAAAAATTTAAGATGCATCGGATTGAATTATATGCATCTCTATTCATTTAGATGCATCACAATTAGTTTCGAAAGTAATTTTGAAGTAAAAACGATGCAAAGTAGTACTAGCAACAAATTCGACTCGCAGAGGATTAGAAATATATAGGATTAATCTAACTTGATAAAATGCGTCTAATTTTTAGCTAGAAAATATATTATGATGCATCTAAATGAAAAGAGATGCATCTAATTCAAGCCAGTGCATCTCAAATATGCGGTTATAGGTATTTTTCATTCTTCTCATTTTAAGTTTTCTTCTCACTAGATCCTTACCTAAATATGGGTAATGTTCCAGTGAGAAGAAAACTTAAAATGAGAAGAATGATAAGTAACTACAACTGCATATTTGAGATGCATCGGCTTGAATTAGATAAATCTCTATTCATTAGATGCATCACAATTAGTTTTCTTCTCTATTAGATGCATCTTTATTCAAGTCGATACATTTCAAATATGCGATTATAGTTATTTCTCATTCTTCTATTCTAAGTTTTTTTCTCATTTAGCTAGAAAATATATGTTGAAACTACAAATGGTAGAAGGGTGTAGGGGGTCTTGAGAACCTTTGTATTGTTTTTCTTATTACTCGTGAATCGTGATAGTATCAAATATCATATTTATTTCTCATTTTCTTGGACAATTACAATTAAAAACGAAAAAAAAAAAAAATGTTGTATATAGCTACTGGACATAGCCCAAGTAGGGCTGAGCATCGGTCTAAAACCGACCCGACCCGAACCGACAAAAACGAAAACTGAAAATCATGAAAATCCAAAACCGAAACCGAACCAAATATGGTCAGTTCGGTTCGGTTTTGTGTCGGGTCCGTCGGTTCGATAAAAAAGATGTTGTATATAGCTACTGGACATAGCCCAAGCAGTTCAAAGTGGGTGTAATCAATCCCATCAACTAGAGGTTATGGATTTAAACCTTATCAAATGTCTATGTGTGACTTATTCTTGTGCAAAAAAACATCTTGTAAATAACTAAGTGAACTTATCTTCCGAACTCTATTGTCTAAGATGTTGTGAGTCAGATGATAATAAAAACATATTCCAGTATCTCAAAATTAGGATTGAATCGAGGATGCTTGTGCATCACACACTAGGCCTATGAGAATGAGCTAATCCAAAACTATATGCATTCCTATCTAGATGTGTTAGATAAAGGCCATGATTTTGATGTAACAGTTACTCTAAGATACACACAATAATGGATAAATTTGCAACACGATGTGGTCGCACCCCGACCACTCCAGAAGTTTGGAAAATAAACGCGGGTATCAGTGGCAGAGCTTGAACGTAATGTTTAGGGAGACCAAACATTTGAAAATTGATTCTAACTTTCTTATATAAGTGAGTATTTGTATAGTCATATAGAAAACAAAAGGAAAAACTAGTACATTACCAAAACCTATTACAAAAAGTACCAATTTAAAACAATTTTCTTGAATTCTTCGAAAGCATTATACATTTATATATACTCATTCTACTATAAAGGAAACTAATTTGTACTAGAGGAATCAATAGCAAACCAAATACTAAGAGAATTTGTGAACTGATGAGACGAAAAGTGTTATGCTTTCAAGGGGTCATTTAAGCCTTAAGTCGTGATAATATGATCAAATATTACCTTAAATCGTTCCTTTTGTCATTTTAGGTACTTTTGAGAGGAATTCTGGAAAACATAGTATTTTGGACTTTTTTGGAGCATAAAAGTGAAGAAAACGACGAAGTCAAGAATTCAATCTGGAAAAGTATCTGACGGCATCAAAAGTTACAAGGTGACGCCGTCACATGTTGATAAAGAGGTGGATATTTACTTTGCACTTGACGTGCCAGAAAGATTTTGAGGCATTCACACGTGACGGCGTCACGTGTTATTTCACCAAGGTGGTCATGTTTTAAGTTAAAGAGAGACGGCCCGAAACACTCTCCAACCAGACGGCGACCAGAGTAGATCTAGGCAATCAAGAAACCCTAACATAGCGGGATGACGGCGTCACATCCTAAAAGGTGACGCCGTCAAGTTGTAAAATCTATATATACTTTTCTATTTTTCATTCATAGGAGAGGACTTTTGGTAGGAACTTAGGGTACGAACCCTGGTCGACTTTTGCCATTATTTTGAGGTTTCAAAGCCTCTTTTCTTCCATGTTTAATTGAAGATAAGTAATCTATCAATCATTCAATATGTCTATGCGTTGTTTGATTTTATCGTACGCTTGTCTTTCTTTTAACATGCTAGGTTAGGTTTGTTTGTGTTTTCTTAAGTCTAATGAAACCTAGTTATTGATTATTTATTGAATGGTTTGTTATTAATTGTTGTGGGTGGATTTTTATCGATGTTAGGCTTAAGAAAACTGGCAATACTCCAATGGTAACATGCTTAAACGTCTTAAGAAACATTAATCGGATGTGTACTACGGTTATTTGGTTGTATTTAATGCATGAGCCACTGTTTATAATCCTTAGGTATTAAGGAATACAACCCGGCATCCACACAATTGTAACAAACCTATCAATCTATAAAAGATAACTAGGGAGTAGTGAAACGTAAGTAAACACATTTGTCTCCATATTAAAAGTCTCTCACATCTATTTTCAGTTATTTTATTTTTATTTGCATTTGTAGTATTTGGGTTTCTTGACTAGAAACTAATTCCGCCCACTCTTCCAAAACCCGAGAATTTTACTTGCTTTCCAAAAAATATAAAAATACAAAAAAAAAATAATAAAAAAAATAAAAAAAAAAAAAAAAAAAAAAAAAAAAAAAAAAAAAATCATCCCTCACCCCTAGACCTAGTTTAGATCATTTTCAATCAGAACGAACACTATTCCCTGTAGAGAATGATCAATCCCCCAGTACTTACCACTACACTATACTACATCGGTCAGGTACACTTGCCTGGTGGGGATTATAAACTTCACAAGATCCCTTGAGAAGTAAAACTTTTGCATTGCAATCCACACGCATCAAAGTTTTTGGCTCCGCTGCCGGGGAATAGTTATTGTTTAGGTTGAATTTTATTTTTATCAGATCTACTCATTAGATTCCTATCTAGTGAGATTTTTATTTAATTTTTTTAGGTTTTCTTTAGTCTATCATTTTCTTTGTGTCTTTTTTTCAAATAAAGTGTGTCATTATGGATATTGAGAATCGATGTTTGGAGATTAAAAAGGGGCTTTTAGCAAGTAAACGACGATAGAGGGAAATTAACGCATTTAAGGCTCTTAATAAACCAATCCTGATGAAGATTGAGTTTACAAATTTCTCTCCAACTCCTGAGGAATTGAGTTACCATAGGTTTCTCTTGAAACACCCTTGTCCCTTGAAATATATGAAGAAACCATGGATTAGGAAGCATAACTATAGGAACATCAAAATCCCTTGCATGGTTGGTTATATGTTTAAAGAGCATACATACATTGACTTAAAAGCACCCATGAATATTATGTCTAGGCTCTACTACAATTGGATTATGAATGAAAGGTTGAACCCCAGAAAAGACCCTTATAACCCTAATCGACTTCGTAATTTTGTTAGGAGAGTAGAAGGGGTACACATATTTATAGGAAACTTCACTTACCGATGCGACTTTGTAATCCTAGTAGATGTTAGAGGTATTATAGACCCTTATTTAGGTGAAATTGTTCTAGGGCAACCTTTTGTTGAGGCAACTAAGATGTGTTGTGATTATGATAGGGGAATAGTTCAGTTTACTGATGGGTTAGAAAAGATCACTTTTATGATGCCTCACATGAGGGAAGAATTAAAGGATATCGAGAATTTACCAGTAGATGTGATTTGACCCTATGAGATTAAGGATGACGGAATTGATAGTGATGTTTACCACGAGAGGAGCGAACATATTTGTAACAATTCGCAATTTTAGGTTAACTTTTATTCCTAAAAATTTCACTATTCACTTGTTACTATTCATTTTTACTATTCATTTTTCCCGAAATTTTCCCGAAAGTTGATTTTTATTTCATATTCTCGAGTGATAAATCATTTCCATGGCAAATTAAATGTTTGACATTCGTTAGATCATTTTCGTGAAAGTTATTAAGGAATTACACGGAATTATACGTTTTAGGGTAAAACGTCATTCAAAAATTCTACGCACAACGAAACTCGACCGCGTTAAGTGACCCCGCATCAGAAAAATGTTTAGTACTCTCATGATTAATTAGAGAATTAATCATGACTGTGAAAAACATGAACCAAAATAAGCCTCGGCCGTGAAAAACTGGAATTTTCAGTTTTTAAACGTTTTTACTCAGCCGTAACCTTAGCCTATACCTGCACCGCGTTTCTAAGACGATTTGAGTTTTCAACTTATTAGAAAAAGTCAACATATTTTTCCCTCCTCCTTTGACCAAAAATCATTCCTTGATTTTATAAGTCATTCCTTGATTTTTAGGCTTGCGGTTTTAGGTCTAAAAGACATTTAACACCAACCGACACTAGACTGAGCCCAGCCTAGACATTATAAGTCATTTTAAGTCATTATTATCCTATTAGAAAAGTTACATTTTACTTTTCTCAATTTTACGCAACTTTCGTACATTTTACGTATTACGCATTTTTAGACCCGTGTTTCCAGTTTTAGCAGGGTTTTACCACCCAAATGGAACCTACCACTCATTTTATATTTTATTATGGAGTGTCATGACATGTTTAACAATACTTTTAAGTTTCATATTTTTAGGATACCCGGTTTTACATTTTGAGGCTTAATCATTTACGGTTAGCAATTTACGGGGTCAAAACTAGTCACATAAGTAGGATAATATTATCAAAAGTCCACACCTTGTTCTCCAAGTTCATGAACAGACCTAGGGGGGGGGGGGGGAATTCAGCCCATAGGTGGCTTGATCTCATGCTAGGAAGCTTAGATTGCATGCATGTGTCCAACTTGGTCTCCAAGTGTTGACAAGTCAACATTGTAACCTCCTCATTTTTAGTATAAAAGAGAGCTCATTCTCTTCCTTTCTCCTTCAATACCAACGACCCAAAACCATCCAAATACACCATTTTGATCATTGATCTTGCTCATTCAATCCATCACAAGTTCAAGTCATAGTTCCTAGTTGATCCTTAACACCTTTCAACCATAAAACTCTATAAAATCACCACAAAAACTCATCAAATTTCCAAGTGTTCCTAGTGAAGATTTTTACTCAAGGTTGTTTTTATGTTAGATTAGTATTTATCAAAGGATTATAAGATAGGGCTTTTGGTATGGAAGCATGGCTATGGTTGGAAAGGTTTTTGGAAGATTAAGTAGTGGTTCTTGGTTTTGATCTTGGTTCTAGTTAGTTTCTTCACAAGTTGTAAGCAAACCCTAACATACTCCTTGCTTAATTATCATTTTTATGCTCTTTGTGTTCCTTTCATGCTATATATGTTCTTGTTATTGTGTTCATGATGTTTAAAAATGGATAAAACAAGTATTGGTATACATATGTTAACTTATGACAAGTAAACAAGCAAACTAGTGATTTTTATGGAGAACCATGACCAAAATAGTATAACTTTGATATTTAACACTTACTTACTGTTAAAGAGGACTTAACAAGGAAAACATAGCAATTTGAATCACCCAAAACGAGTACCCGAGTCAAAAGTTATGACCATTTGAAGCTAGCGAAACCAAAACGGCAAAACTGCCCAAATAGCATTCTGGTCAAATTTTGATTTTTAAAGTCACCCTTCTGGTCCGATTCATCAAAAAGTTAAAACACGAAAGTTGTCCGGAACGACGTTTTCGTTCAGGAACAAAGAAGCTCGAGCCCTGAAAACGCTTTCCGAGTGATAATTTTCTTCAAAATCTTAACAGCCCATTTTAGACCAAAGTCACTATATTATAGTCATGATTTACTAAGACCAAGAGGTCTAATGACCTAAAGCCAAGACCACAACCATGGCTAAAGCCAAGGTTGAGTCTCAAGACCATGGAAAAATGACCAAGGTCACGGCGAAGCCATGACTAAATGACCATATAAACTTACTTAGGCGAAAACATGAAACAAGGAGTTGACGATAACTTGAACAAACAATTTGGATCTACTCCACCTAAAGAACCATGAGATACAAGTTATAATAAACTTACCCTAATAACAATCTTCATGTACAAATAGACTTTCCTAAGTTTATTCAAATATTAGACATGTAACTTTTCGGATCAAAACTTATATATATGTTATCGAATACTACAATAGTAGGGAGCCTCATGTGAGGAGTTCATTAAGTAAGCCGTCGAGATGAGTTGTGGATTTACGAATTAAAGTGTCCTGGCTCCTCGAACGTTTACTCCATGACTTCTGAATTATGTCGGCCCGAGCGGTAGTAAGAGATATACAACTTATACATGTTTCATAAACCATTTATATTCAAAGACTTACGCTATATACTAAGTACTACATCATGAACATTATGCAAGACATATATAGGCAATTCTTCGTATTCTTAGACGTTACTCCAAACCTAAGTCGCAACGTTCTATTATAGGCTGCTCTTAGAGACTTTCACGATTCGACTACCACTTTGATTTCACATCACTTAAGCTTAAGGTGAGTCATAGCCCCTACTCTTTTTATACTTGTTTTAACTCTTGGGGGGATACATGCTCAACTACTTGCTTACTTGTACAAATACTCAAAACATTTATACTTGATTGTGTTACACTTGATTGTCTTATACTTGATCGCATTATACTTGATTTCATATCTACATGATTGCGTTATATTTAACTGTGAGACTTCCAGTGGCTCCAGATTAAGTTGCTGGATGACCATTGAGACTTCCGATGGCTCCAAATTAAGTTGTTGGATGACCATTGAGGCTATTGATACATCCTAACATTTGCGAATGTTGGATACATCATAAACGTGAGGTCTTCGGAGATGAAGTGTAGACTCACGACTAATTGCTAAACTGTTTTGATGAACTTATACATGTCTTTATTATACCATATATATTAGCAGTGGGTTGTGAACACACAGGTTGCAAGTCTCTTATGGCGGGACTTGCAACTGAGTTGATTCTCAATGCCATTGCTGTGTGAACATTCTTTTGAGGCTTTTTCAACTGTTTTAAGACAAACTCTATGAACTCACCAACCATTGTGTTGACACTTTAGCATGTTTATCTCAGGTCTGTAAGGTGATAGCTGTTGCATGGAGCATAGAGTCGCTTGGCATGTTTTGAAGACTTATGCTTTTATCTTTACCATTCGATATGTTTTAAAACTCTTATGTATTGTATTATGGAACTCAAGTTTGTAACTCGGAATTTATTAATCGAATGGTAACTTTTCAAAAACGTCTCATTTAGAGTTCGTTTTCTATACCTTGTTCTTTGTATTATGAAGTAGCACCCCTATGACACAGTCTTCCGTTGCGGTATTTTGGGGGTGTTACAGATTGGTACCAGAGCCTTGGTTATAGAGAACTAGGTTGCATTTACTACCTAGACTATAACTGCTATAAACATTAAGACTCTTCTCTTTATATTGCCTTACATACACTTCATGCGCATATGCTTATTGCTAATTGTTTGTTTAGAAGAAACCCCAGACAATAGTCAAGTCATCAAAAATTTAGAGCTAAGTAATAGTTGTTTAATTAACTTAATCTTGTGACAGTTCTTGTTTGATAAGACATAAGATTAAGTTAAATAAAGGTTATTAGTTTCCTGTAGAGATTTGATGATTTGCCTTATACTTACTTTATATGATTCTAATACCTAGAAGTGGTTCATATGTCCTAGTACGACACTCAAACCTTTCTACAAGCGTGGCTAGTCCTTTTTGTCATATCACCTTCTCTAGATACCTACACTACATTACCCTTTCACAACTTAAGAGCAGATGATAGAAAGTCTACCCAATTATGTAGTACCAATTGTTGAGTTATGTGTGCCTGGTAAATATGTATACGTGTGAAAGGAAGCAATTATAATTATGGTGGCCAACATAATTATAAATGCGTCACGACTCACGTAGACATATGTAACCATGCTTACATTAATCGACGATTGACTCAAAATTGACAAGATTTAAGACTAAGTAGTCTAGGAATATCACCTCATATCTGACGTCGACAAAATGTCCCTCCTTGTAGATATCATGGCACCAAAGAGAGTAACTCGTAGCACTAGCCGAGGTGGTGCAACACCAAGAGGTGGAAGAACTGGTGGTCGTGGAGGTAGAGGAACTACTCACGACACTAGTAATAATAGTGGAAGAACTGGTGGACGTGGAGGTAGAGGAGATGCTCACGACACTAGTAACCCTAGTAACGATGGTGGAAATCCAGATGTCTCCACTATTATTGCCCAACAACTACAAAACCTACTTCCCACCATAGTCACACAAGTTGGCAATCACATGAACAATTCGGGAAACCACGGAAGCATAAATGACGCTACAAATGATGGAGGAAGGAATGGTAATAACAACAACAATAACAACAACAACAACAACCATAGGACTGGATGTACGTATAAGGAATTTACGTCATGCAAACCAATTGAGTTTAATGGTAAAGGAGGTGCATTGGCATATACACGATGGGTCGAGAAGATGGAGTCAGTGATCGATATTAGTAACTGTGCAATCCACCAGAGAGTGAAATATTCTGCATGCTTGCTATCAGAAAAGGCATTGACATGGTGGAACATGCAGATTCAAGCAAGGACTAGAGAAGCAGCTGTAGGCATGACATGGGACGACTTTAAGGGACTACTGAAGGAAGAGTACTGCCCGGTTAATGAAATGCAAAAACTAGAGGACGAGTTTTGGCATCACTCTATGGTAGGAGCTGGTCATGCAACCTACATAGATCGGTTTCATGAACTAGCTAAACTAGTCCCTCATCTGGTTACCCCTGAATCCAAGAGGATTGAGAGGTACATCTATGGCCTTGTTCCTGAGATTCGTGGGATGGTGAAAACAACCGAACCTCCCACAATTCAAAGTGCAATATTGAGAGCAGGGACCCTAACAGATGAGATGGTTAGGAACGGAACTTTGAAGATTAGTGATAAAAGGAAGGGAGTAGGTGAATCAAGTGAGCAAAAGGGTACAATGGTTGATAATAAGAGAGCAAGAGGATTTGCGGCAACAGTTTATGATCAGGGAAAGTATGAAGGTCCACATCCTAAGTGTAATAAATGTGCTTATCATCATCAGAGGTCTGAGCCCTGTCGAATGTGTACTAATTGCAATCAGAAGAGCCATTTTACAAATCAGTGTAAAGCAACGGCAAGGCAAGTAGCACCGGTGAATGCGGGCAATATAAGAAACAACCAAAAGACATGCTTTGAGTGCAACAGCCCAAACCACTTCCGAGATACTTGTCCTAAGTTAAATAGGGCACAGAGACAAGTGCTAGATAACCCAACTCTAGCCGTAATGCTTGAAGAAAATAACCCAAACCGTGAATACAATGTTAGTCCACCTTGGGGTCGAGCATACTATTTGGGTGCTAAGGAAGCCCGCAATGCGTAACGGGTACGTACCTTATCCTACCATATTATTCTATTCTAAACCTAGATTTATTATGCCATTATTAAGATAAGAGACCTAGACACACTAAACTTCGGGACGAAGTTTCCTGAAGGGGTAGAGACTGTAACAATTCGCAATTTCAGGTTAACTTTTATTCCTAAAAATTTCACTATTCACTTGTTACTATTCATTTTTCCCGAAATTTTCCCGAAAGTTGATTTTTATTTCATATTCTCGAGTGATAAATCATTTCCATGGCAAATTAAATGTTTGACATTCGTTAGATCATTTTCGTGAAAGTTATTAAGGAATTACACGGAATTATACGTTTTAGGGTAAAACGTCATTCAAAAATTCTACGCACAACGAAACTCGACCGCGTTAAGTGACCCCGCATCAGAAAAATGTTTAGTACTCTCATGATTAATTAGAGAATTAATCATGACTGTGAAAAACATGAACCAAAATAAGCCTCGGCCGTGAAAAACTGGAATTTTCAGTTTTTAAACGTTTTTACTCAGCCGTAACCTTAGCCTATACCTGCACCGCGTTTCTAAGACGATTTGAGTTTTCAACTTATTAGAAAAAGTCAACATATTTTTCCCTCCTCCTTTGACCAAAAATCATTCCTTGATTTTATAAGTCATTCCTTGATTTTTAGGCTTGCGGTTTTAGGTCTAAAAGACATTTAACACCAACCGACACTAGACTGAGCCCAGCCTAGACATTATAAGTCATTTTAAGTCATTATTATCCTATTAGAAAAGTTACATTTTACTTTTCTCAATTTTACGCAACTTTCGTACATTTTACGTATTACGCGTTTTTAGACCCGTGTTTCCAGTTTTAGCAGGGTTTTACCACCCAAATGGAACCTACCACTCATTTTATATTTTATTATGGAGTGTCATGACATGTTTAACAATACTTTTAAGTTTCATATTTTTAGGATACCCGGTTTTACGTTTTGAGGCTTAATCATTTACGGTTAGCAATTTACGGGGTCAAAACTAGTCACATAAGTAGGATAATATTATCAAAAGTCCACACCTTGTTCTCCAAGTTCATGAACAGACCTAGGGGGGGGGGGGGGAATTCAGCCCATAGGTGGCTTGATCTCATGCTAGGAAGCTTAGATTGCATGCATGTGTCCAACTTGGTCTCCAAGTGTTGACAAGTCAACATTGTAACCTCCTCATTTTTAGTATAAAAGAGAGCTCATTCTCTTCCTTTCTCCTTCAATACCAACGACCCAAAACCATCCAAATACACCATTTTGATCATTGATCTTGCTCATTCAATCCATCACAAGTTCAAGTCATAGTTCCTAGTTGATCCTTAACACCTTTCAACCATAAAACTCTATAAAATCACCACAAAAACTCATCAAATTTCCAAGTGTTCCTAGTGAAGATTTTTACTCAAGGTTGTTTTTATGTTAGATTAGTATTTATCAAAGGATTATAAGATAGGGTTTTTGGTATGGAAGCATGGCTATGGTTGGAAAGGTTTTTGGAAGATTAAGTAGT
The DNA here is from genome assembly GCA_030686995.1 of Artemisia argyi. NCBI lineage: Eukaryota > Viridiplantae > Streptophyta > Magnoliopsida > Asterales > Asteraceae > Artemisia > Artemisia argyi. The sequence goes on along the minus strand of CM060679.1, from coordinate 177,268,023 downwards.
GGTTCTTGGTTTTGATCTTGGTTCTAGTTAGTTTCTTCACAAGTTGTAAGCAAACCCTAACATAATCCTTGCTTAATTATCATTTTCATGCTCTTTGTGTTCCTTTCATGCTATATATGTTCTTGTTATTGTGTTCATGATGTTTAAAAATGGATAAAACAAGTATTGGTATACATATGTTAACTTATGACAAGTAAACAAGCAAACTAGTGATTTTTATGGAGAACCACGACCAAAATAGTATAACTTTGATATTTAACACTTACTTACTGTTAAAGAGGACTTAACAAGGAAAACATAGCAATTTGAATCACCCAAAACGAGTACCCGAGTCAAAAGTTATGACCATTTGAAGCTAGCGAAACCAAAACGGCAAAACTGCCCAAATAGCATTCTGATCAAATTTTGATTTTTAAAGTCACTCTTATGGTCCGATTCATCAAAAAGTTAAAACACGAAAGTTGTCCGGAACGACGTTTTCGTTCAGGAACAAAGAAGCTCGAGCCCTGAAAACGCTTTCCGAGTGATAATTTTCTTCAAAATCTTAACAGCCCATTTTAGACCAAAGTCACTATATTATAGTCATGATTTACTAAGACCAAGAGGTCTAATGACCTAAAGCCAAGACCACAACCATGGCTAAAGCCAAGGTTGAGTCTCAAGACCATGGAAAAATGACCAAGGTCACGGCGAAGCCATGACTAAATGACCATATAAACTTACTTAGGCGAAAACATGAAACAAGGAGTTGACGATAACTTGAACAAACAATTTGGATCTACTCCACCTAAAGAACCATGAGATACAAGTTATAATAAACTTACCCTAATAACAATCTTCATGTACAAATAGACTTTCCTAAGTTTATTCAAATATTAGACATGTAACTTTTCGGATCAAAACTTATATATATGTTATCGAATACTACAATAGTAGGGAGCCTCATGTGAGGAGTTCATTAAGTAAGCCGTCGAGATGAGTTGTGGATTTACGAATTAAAGTGTCCTGGCTCCTCGAACGTTTACTCCATGACTTCTGAATTATGTCGGCCCGAACGGTAGTAAGAGATATACAACTTATACATGTTTCATAAACCATTTATATTCAAAGACTTACGCTATATACTAAGTACTACATCATGAACATTATGCAAGACATATATAGGCAATTCTTCGTATTCTTAGACGTTACTCCAAACCTAAGTCGCAACGTTCTATTATAGGCTGCTCTTAGAGACTTTCACGATTCGACTACCACTTTGATTTCACATCACTTAAGCTTAAGGTGAGTCATAGCCCCTACTCTTTTTATACTTGTTTTAACTCTTGGGGGGGATACATGCTCAACTACTTGCTTACTTGTACAAATACTCAAAACATTTATACTTGATTGTGTTACACTTGATTGTCTTATACTTGATCGCATTATACTTGATTTCATATCTACATGATTGCGTTATATTTAACTGTGAGACTTCCAGTGGCTCCAGATTAAGTTGCTGGATGACCATTGAGACTTCCGATGGCTCCAAATTAAGTTGTTGGATGACCATTGAGGCTATTGATACATCCTAACATTTGCGAATGTTGGATACATCATAAACGTGAGGTCTTCGGAGATGAAGTGTAGACTCACGACTAATTGCTAAACTGTTTTGATGAACTTATACATGTCTTTATTATACCATATATATTAGCAGTGGGTTGTGAACACACAGGTTGCAAGTCTCTTATGGCGGGACTTGCAACTGAGTGGATTTTCAATGCCATTGCTGTGTGAACATTCTTTTGAGGCTTTTTCAACTGTTTTAAGACAAACTCTATGAACTCACCAACCATTGTGTTGACACTTTAGCATGTTTATCTCAGGTCTGTAAGGTGATAGCTGTTGCATGGAGCATAGAGTCGCTTGGCATGTTTTGAAGACTTATGCTTTTATCTTTACCATTCGATATGTTTTAAAACTCTTATGTATTGTATTATGGAACTCAAGTTTGTAACTCGGAATTTATTAATCGAATGGTAACTTTTCAAAAACGTCTCATTTAGAGTTCGTTTTCTATACCTTGTTCTTTGTATTATGAAGTAGCACCCCTATGACACAGTCTTCCGTTGCGGTATTTTGGGGGTGTTACAATATTATTCAGGCTGCATGAGTTTAGGCCCTGAATACAAACGTGATGAAGGATGGATTAAGAGTTTTGAGTTGGCGCATAAGTTTAAAAGGAAAACGTAGAACGTGACTTTAAGTCTAGCTACAAGACTCATTAATAAAGAAAAGTGCTTCTTGGTAGACAACCCAAGCTTTTATTTGTTTGCTTGTTTGTTTATTTGTTTTATTTGCTTCCGTATGTGTGTTCTTATTTCTATTGTTTATGATTCATATATAAAGTAAAATTGTGAAAATGCTTTATCTTGTTTTTAACTTCTTCTTAATTACATACAAAGGTATTTTGAAAAAGATAAGTGTAAGGGAAATCCAAATTTGTTTTCAAAAACGAATTGAACATGAACGATAACAATGAGATATTAACATACATATTAGTACTTGTTTGAGTCAAATGCTTGTATCGAGTCATAATGATATTTTGCAGGAATTCCAGGAATTAAGGCATAGGTTTTTCTAGAAATTTTCCGGAAACTAAACATAAAATTTTTGTCAGATCAATTCTGACGGCGTAAGAAATTAAAACTTGACAACGTCAGGTAGAAATTTTCTGAAAATTTTGCAAGTTTTGTTTTTCTGCCGGAATTGTAAAGTTTTGTTAAATCTTTAAGTTATAAACTCCAAGAATCTGCAACCATTCATTCCACCAGCATTATATCTTTATTTGCTTTTTAGGATTTTATTTTATGTAGATTTTACCGCCGATTTTACGCTAGGTTTTCTTGTTTGTTTTCTCAGGTTTAACAGGTTATATTGGACAAGAAGATGTACATGGATGGTCAAGATTTTGGGCATCAAGTTTCAAGTTTTTGGCGTTGCTTTAATCTTTAAGTTGTTACATTCTCTTGGAGGAGGATTTAACCATGTTACCGCAGCATCCACACCGAACGAATCAGGGGAGTATTTATTTCATTCTTTCATTTTCTTTACTTTTACATCTTTTAATTGAACATTGGGGACAATGTTCGGCTTAAGTATAAGGGACGGGGGGTAAATGAAGATATCTTAGAAATACAATGGCACGTGATTTTTGTTTGTTTAATAGTAGATGTGTAATAAAACTGAGAGAAATATTTGTTAGGGTAATTTTAGCACCAAATTTAAATTTGTTTGCAACATATAGGAGTGAAACTTTAGTCTTAATAAGCGTCTCATGGATAGGAGTTATATGACTAGCACAAAAAAACCGTACCACTCAAAAATTTTCCAACCCAAATATGTCAGGTTCGCCCCTAGATTTGTTAGGAAAAGCCTTAGTGCTTATGTGTGTACCGGTAGTACTTAGATTCTAGAACTTGTGTTAGTGATTCATTCCGAGACTACTAGTGAGACTACATTCGTGTAGTTATATTTACTACATGATAAGAGGCATTAGGATAACCCATGTTTTTACACCTGTGTTTATATAATTACATTGACTTCATTGGTCAAGTAATTCTCCCACACCTTTGCGATGTACTCATTTTTAGTGCATGATACCCCTAGTACACCCCTCAAAGCCTATCTTTTTCCGTTTCTAACTTTAAGCATTTTACTTAAAGACAGAATTTGTTTACAATCCACCCCCAAATGTACACCCAAACCGCCTTAGCCTTCCTTGTACGCACTCATCTTTATTGCATTATTGTTACAACATTTGTTTAAACCCTTAGTTAATTGTCTAATTGATTACATGGTTGCTAAGTCAAGTCGTATCTTGTACATATTGTTTTGGATGATTGGGAGTCATGGGTAAAGTACTAATGTTACGGATTAATGGGGAAGAACATCAATTATTACCCCCATATGTGCAAAATGTTTTTAAAGTACTCCAAGTGTTTTAGTTATCTTAATTCGAGTCATTAGAATAGTTACATGTAAAGTATGTTAAAGTTGAAGTGTAAGGGGAGAACCAAGGCCCCTTTGATGAATTATTTTGGATGGTAGGGTAAGAGAGTTTGAAAAAAAATTGAAAAAATCAAGATAAAGAAAAAAAATAGAAAAAGAAAAGAGAAAAACCTACGGACTATCGTCCTGTTTCTTTTATTTATGTTTATGTTTCTGATTAACTTAAGTCGAGTTGAGTCTTGGATTAGCAACGCCGCATTGTACATGTAATTGACCTAGATGATTAACTTGCCACCACTAAAATATCCTTTATCCAACAAACCGTGTGTTCCATATCCCTACACCTAACATTATAACCCTTTAAAAGCCTTTTTTGATAGTTTATCTTAGGTGCTTACGCCTAGTGGAGGAGGTTTTTGATCCTTTCCCAAGCCTATGGTAATCTATTTGCTATGACAGGTAGTGAGTGATATTTTTCCTTTTCCATTAGTTATATATAGGTTTATAACACCCGAGAGATGAGAGTATCCAAACACTATTTTGTAGAGGATGTAAACCCATTATTTTCATACCAATCTCTCGACAACATTGCCATACGTTGTAGAGAGGTTATTTTCTAACTAAGAAATATATTTATTTGATTAATTCTCCACGAGGTACATAAACATGATCACTCACACTTGAATTGCTAAATAACGTGTCAGATCTCTCGACAAGTATATAAATTTCTTAACTTTTTCATATACTAATCTCACGACAGTTATATAACTTTTTTTTATTGTTGCTGTACCAATCTCCCGAAAAAGACCCTTATAACCCTAATCGACTTTGTAATTTTGTTAGGAGAGTAGAAGGGGTACACATCTTTATAGGAAACTTCACTTACCGATGCGACTTTGTAATCCTAGTAGATGTTAGAGGTATTATAGACCCTTATTTAGGTGAAATTGTTCTAGGGCAACCTTTTATTGAGGCAACTAAGATGTGTTGTGATTATGATAGGGGAATAGTTCAGTTTACTGATGGGTTAGAAAAGATCACTTTTATGATGCCTCACATGATGGAAGAATTAAGTGATATCGAGAATTTACCAGTAGATGTGATTTGACCCTATGAGATTAAGGATGACGGAATTGATAGTGATGTTTACCACGAGAGGAAGCGAACATATTATTCAGGCTGCATAAGTTTAGGCCCTAAATACAAACGTGATGAAGGATGAATTAAGAGTTTTAAGTTGGCGCATAAGTTTAAAAGGAAAACGTAGAACGTGACTTTGAGTCTAGCTACAAGACTCGTTAATAAAGAAAAGTGCTTCTTGGGAGGTAACCCAAGCTTTTATTTGTTTGCTTGTTTGTTTATTTGTTTTATTTGCTTCTGTATGAGTGTTCTTATTTAAACCTGACGACGTCAGGTACAAATTTTTTAAAAATTTTGCAAGTTTTGTTTTTCTGCCAGAATTGTAAAGTTTTGTTAAATCTTTAACTTATAAACTCCAGGAATCTGTAACCATTCATTCTACCAGCATCATATCTTTATTTGATTTTTAGGATTTTATTTTATGTAGATTTTGCCACCGATTTTACGCTAGGTTTTCTTGTTTGTTTTCTCAGGTTTAACAGGTTATATTGGAAAAGAAGATGTACATGGATGGTCAAGTTTTTGGGCATCAAGTTTCAAGTTTTTGGCGTTGCTTTAATCTTGAAGTTGTTACATTCTCTTGGAGGAGGATTTAACCATGTTACCGCATCATCCACAACGAACGAATCAGGAGAGTATTTGTTTCATTCTTTCATTTTCTTTACTTTTACATCTTTTAATTGAACATTGAGGACAATGTTCGGCTTAAGTGTAAGGGAGGGGGTAAATGAAGATACCTTAGAGAATACAATGGCACTTGATTTTTGTTTGTTTAATAGTAGATGTGTAATAAAACTGAGAGAAATATTTGTTAGGGTAATTTTAGCACCAAATTTAAATTTTTTTGCAACATATAGGAGTGAAACTTTAGTCTTAATAAGCGTCTCATGGATAGGAGTTATAAGACTAGCACAAAAAAACCGTACCACTTAAAAATTTTCCACCCCAAATATGTCAGGTTCACCCCTAGATTTGTTAGGAAAAGCCTTAGTGCTTATGATTGTACCGGTAGTATTTAGATTCTAGAACTTGTGTTAGTGATTCATTCTGAGACCATAAGTGAGACTACATCCGTGTAGTTATATTTGCTACATGATAAGTGGCATTAGGATAACCCATGTTTTTACACTTGTGTTTATATAGTTACATTGACTTCATTGGTCAAGTAATTCTCCCACACCTTTGCGATGTACTCATTTTTAGTACATGATACCCCTAGTACACCCCTCAGAGCCTATCTTTTTTCATTTCTAACTTTAAGCATTTTACTTAAAGATAAATTTTTTTTTTTACAATCCACCCCCAGATGTACACCCAAATTGCCTTAGCCTTCCTTGTATGCACTCATCTTTAGTGCATTATTGTTACAACATTTGTTTAACCCTTAGTTAATTGTCTAATTGATTACATGGTTGCTAAGTCGAGTCATATCTTGTACATATTGTTTTGGGACGATTGGGACTCATGGGTAAAGTACTAATGTTATGGAGTAATGGGGAAGAACATCAATTATTACCCCCATATGTGCAAAATGTTTTTAAAGTACTCCGAATGTTTCTATTATCTTAATTTGAGTTATTAGAATAGTTACATGTAAAGTATGTAAAAGTTCAAGTGTAAGGGGAGAACCAAGGCCCTTTTGATGTATTATTTTGGATGGTAGGGCAAGAGTGTATGAAAAAAAAATTAAAAATCAAGATAAAGAAAAAAAATTAGAAAAAGAAAAGAGAAAAACATACGGACTACCATCTCGTTTCTTTTATTTATGTTTATGTTTATGTTTATGATTAGCTTAAGTCGAGTCAAGTCTTAGCTTAGCAACGCCGCATTGTACATGTAATTGACCTAGATGATTAACTTGCCACCAGTAAAATATCCTTTATCCAACAAACCGTGTTTTCCATATCCCTACACCTAACATTATAACCCTTGAAAAGCCCTCTTTGATAGTTTATGTAGGATCGAAACATATGTGTTGATTCTTGTGATTCGGGTGGTCTTGGGTGTTGGAAGATGAACTTATGCGTTGTTAAGTTAGAGAGAGAGAGTGTGTGTAAGAGAGGGGAAGTTTCTAGTGAGAGAAACACCTAATGAGGTGTGTGTGTGTGTGTGTGTGTATTGAATGAAACAACCAACCCCCTCCCTTGGTGGGAGGAGGGTATATATACACTTACAATAAACGCCCTCCTACGGGCTGTGGATCAGGTGTACAGTGGGTAAAGACCCGTTCGTCATCCACTATGTGACTATATCTATTCTAATATATACAAAGCTAAGAGCTACGCTAAGTATGTAAATACATGGGGTGACCAAACCTTTTTCTTAATCCTAACAATCTCTTCCTTAGGGAGGTCACCCCAGAAAAAATAAATTGAATCTTAGCATTCTATACATTGATCTTTAGCTCTAGCTTGTATCCGTTGATTCTTCAAGTGTTGTCTTTGTACGACAAGTAGTGATCTTTGAGCATAAGTTCCTTTGACTTGTGTGATCTTTGAGCTTTCATTGAGATCATCAGCCACCGTAAATCTCCAAATCATCCATTGTGGAATCGCCTCCATGTGATGTAGTGACCATCAGACCGTCATGCTCACACCTTTCTGGATCATGAAACTTTGCATTAGAGTTGCGGAAGCATTGTTGTTGATCTTTCACTTTTCATGATGTCTTTAATTGTGAGTGTGGGGTGTGAGCATGAGGTTATGAATTGACGTCTCATTTGCCATCAGCTGCAACCATCAGATGTTCCTTCAAACAACAGTTAGCAATAAACACATGAAAGTGTCTTTGTTCACCTTCGTTGAATAGGGTTGCAAGAACCACGGTTCCCTGGTAATCGGTATAAATACTGCCTGTGATCAGGTAGAATTCCAAAGAATTTCCTTGACAGGGTTTCGCAGCTGTATTAACCATTCTCAAACCGGAGCGTCTCAAAGCAAACAACACGGAGTGAGTGAACCGGTGAATTAATGATTCACCGATTAATAAGGAAATTGATTTTGAAAAACAATTGTGTATTGCTAGATAAAGAGTTTTTGTAATACAACGAGAGTTTTATGAGAAACATCAATTTTATTTCAAATACTTTTGTTTGAATATTATGCGCAGTCAATGTTCTCGAAAGAAAGTAGTTGAGCACATCGAAGGGTTTTCCAAAAGTATCCGTCAATTCATTTCCTGAAACAAGTTTGATTCAAAAACGAGTCACCCCATCGTTGCTTTCCAGTTGTCACTAGTTTGATCCATGAAGGATCTCAAATGTCACCTACCAAGAGCTTGATTGATGTTCACTCTAGCAGGATTTCCATCTTCATCATGAATAATTGCATATCACTCAGATGTTCTGGCAATACCACAAGGATAATGTGTAGGACTCTAAATATATTATCTTACTTTTCACGTTGTGTGAAACAGTAAGCATATTGGAAGAGTGTCCTAATGAGATTTATGGATGATCTCTTTGGCTCTAGACTCAATAGTCTGTTTTGATCCGCACCTGGAGACTGGGGAGGCGTCTCTTGTTTAGGTATCAACATGGCTCGCAATGAGCGGTCGATACATTAAGCAGAGTTCCCCGTGATATTGAAACAAGTCCTTTTAAGAGAACTTGAATGGCTAGGAAGGTTGGTGTAGTGCGTCACTGGGTCCATGATATCTTGTCTTCAATACCAGTGTTACCTTGGTAACCACTAGTAGCATATGAATTGAACCCGGTTTCTGCCCTAAGGTTGAATAAATGGAGGGCTATTTCTTTTCACCCTTTCTCATTTCATTTCTTTTTAATTCTTCAACCCCTTCAGTGCTTACCAAGACTTCATCACAAGAACCTTGTTGGGTTTGTTCCAGTCCTAGCTCTATCTCAGCCGGCACTCTTCCCTTTCTCATTTTTTCTTCTTTTTTAATCATTCCTAAGGACTTCTATTCTATCTAGAGAATTGTCCCCGGGAAGATCCTTCCGGTTCTAGTGGATCATGGGAACTCATACCTAACCTTAACCATCCTTATAACTCCATGCATAAAGGTAAATGGCCGGTCTTAGATATTTTTCCACAAACGCCTTTTGCTCTCCTTCAATATGTGCATCGATATTCGAAAGAGTTTAACACATATGTGGAGCCTATTACTGAGTCCAAAAGATCACGTTTGATTATCAGATTTCATATTTAAATCACATTCTCTCCCCCGATCAAAAATTTCATACCTTTCGAGATTTTGGATCTTAATTGATTTAAATAAGTTAGAAAACGTTTGGGAGAGAAATCTGGTCAGTTTTAACATTTTCTGATAAAAGGAACCTTTTTCTGCTCCCCCTCAATCTGTGAGGGAGGTTGTTATGTGTCAAAATTGATGAGTTTACAAAAGATTTGAAGTTTTAACAAAAAAACTCTTTGAAATATTCTCTTAATGACACATAACCATCACAAAATGTATTATTGCTTATTATGTACAAAGTGGAGAGTTTTGATGATACATACAATTTTGAGAAATCACTCTCCCCCTCAATCAATGACGGATGTTAAAACTGAAAAAATTGATGTCATTGATTGAGTGAAAAATTTTATCAAAATGTGGATTCAGTTTGATTTTCAACCAAAATTTCATGGTACCACCAAGTTTTGCACAAATACTTTCCGAAAAAATTATAGAAGGTAAAGTATTGGAGATAAAAAGAAGACTTCTCTTCTTATACAAGAAATGATGCACTGAATCGTACATCAGATTGAGGGTTCATGAATGTAAAGTAATTCGCGCTCGGATGAACGACACCCTTTGCTAGGAACAACCGTCTTTTTGGTGACGTGTTTTCCTCATTTTGAAAAAACGGGTTGCTATCTAAAGTAATAGCAAGCCATAATTTTAAGACCGGGTTACAGCCTGAAACGACTGCAAGCCACATTTAAAGAAGATTTTGAGAAGCGACATGTTTTAGAAAAACATTATTTGGAAAAAATAGAAAAACTCTCGCTCAAACATATGTATGTTTCCGTGTCATTATTGAACGACATTTCTAGAAATGTACATAATATTGATTACACGAGAGACATGTCGCGAGAAGAAAATTTTTTGAAATTTTTATGTTTTTCTGATTTTTATGGATTTTGTTGGTTTTATAATTTTCTATTTTCTTTTTGGTTTTGAAATATGTACAAAGGATATTATGCAGTTTAAGAGGATGTTGACATGAATACCGAAAAGAGGATATCGGTCTACACGTAGTAGAAGTCAGTAGTCAACATCTCTTAAACTTTCACCATCAAAGCGTTCGAGGCTCCTAAATTGTCGTCTGAACTTGAGACTTCTCAATGTGAAGCTTTGATAGCTCAACAACGTATCATCTCACGCTTGACTAGTTCTTCTCATCTTTCTTCCCTGCTGAAGGCTGAAGTAATGCGTACCAAAAGTATCGAGAGACCACTTCCCCCCAAGTAATAGTAATGATGCAATCAGTCTCATTATATGAAGCTCAGAAACCCGAAGAAAACACACAATCCATTGTGTACGTCTTTTGTCATCAGAAAATATTTCTTACATCTATTCCCCCACGTAGTTGGAATAACACACCAAAAGAACGAGTTAAAACAGAGATTTTCTCTGCGGTTATGACATTTGTCTTCCTGGAATAACTTCAATTAAGACGAAGTATAAAGCTCATCATGTGTACTCGTTATGCATTCCGATGTATGTCTCCTTCCCCCTTGTTGGTTTTGATACCTCAGAATCAGCAACACATTTTACGCACATATTCTTGAGTTCTTGTGAGAAGAACAAAATTAGCTCAAATGTATCCTATGAGAATCAACTTGCTGAAGAGCAATGTGAGCACATCTAATTAGGAATTAACACAGACTTTTCACTCTCCCCTAATTAGTGCTCTCCCCCAAACTGGCAACCTTTCAGATGAGTGCCTTGAATATGAAGAAGTCTTTTGATAATTAATTGCATATCGGCTTTAGTCTTCTAACACGTAGCGGAGAATGTAGAACAGACTGTAGACTCGACCTCCTTCAATGTTTTCCATTTGGGGAATCGGATATCAACATCTGCATCTCACCAAATGCATTCCAGGTATATTACATATACCAAATCAGCCCATAATGTACACATGTACCAAATACAAGAAGAAACGATAACATCAAAGTAACAGGTTGAAGCACTGATCATCTCTACGGTAGGTTTTGTGTCCAAACGTCATAGTCGTTGAAGAACGAGGCCTGAACTGAAGTGAACATGCGTCATCTCTCTCTTTTCTACTTCTCTCAGGTAACTCATTACCAACCCCATTATCATTATGTTGTAGCACCCCCAACTCAAAATACGGCGGCTGGCATGCTGGGGGTACTACGTGAATCGAAACCAGCCATCTTTATAGCAAACGACCACAACACGGGACGTTTAAAAATGCCTCAAAAACATATCATTCGTTTTACAAACCAATTTAGAGTACATAGACTCTTTAACAAAATAGCAACGGAATAAAAAAAATAAGATTGCAGCGGAAAATGACAAAGTTTTAGCTGCGGAAATCCAAGTATAGTAGTAGAAATACCAAGTTTAGCAGCGGAAAATATTTAAAAACACAACAAGGTTTTACGAATGACATGATAAATAATGATAGTAGAAATAGATAAGCTGCCTTGACAGAAAACTTCCTTCCTCCAGCCACTTCACCACGCCCAAGATCATAACACTTCCATAAATTAATTAGCAGTAGTACCTGAGAAGCACATGCTTAAAAGTCAACACAAAGGTTGAGTGTAATCCATAGGTTTAAAATAATTAAGTTGAGCACAAGGGTTTTAATCATACAATATAAGCAACAAATGCAAATACCAAGGTAATCAAGATAACACCCAATATGTAGAGGCATCCCTGTGCATACATACGGTTAATGATACTAAGCTCATGACACGCAAAACATTAACCAAACCAATCAACAGTATGTTGTACTGACATAAACAATAACCGCGGAATTTCATAATAATAAGTGCCCCCAAGGCCAGGTACTTGCCAATACCCAGCAAAATGACAAATAGTACACCCGCATGTCAAGCCCTTGACAACTACGAGTGGGATGGTCAGTCCTATAGGCCTATAAATTAAGTTCGCGCTCACCCGCAGGTGACTAATGGCTCATGATCTGAGGGTCTTTCCGGCAAGACAAGCTACTTAGTACATCGTCAGGAATATATATATCATCATTCAAGAAAAGCATACCAAAAATAAATAATACTTGTGCTCGGAAAACATTTAAAGCATGTGTCTCACCCCATGAGTTTATAAACAATTAAAATATAAAAAGCGGGGCTATGAATCACACCTTAATAATAGCAGCAGAAAACGAGATATAGTAATCAATCAATAAAGCGTCACAGCAAAAGGGACCTCATCACAACCTAATCAATATAAGTGGCATAACTCAGAACTATACTCGAATATCTCAATAAATAATGCTTGAATAAAAGATTCTGTAAACACAATGGCATTTGAAGAAATAGATTTCGTAAAAGTCTCGCGTGGGAGACAAAAGTTAGAAAAGAAATAAGTCGACGAATCAACCAAATATAAAAGGAAAGACGAAAGAACTCCTCGAAGAAAGTTGTCGAAAGAAATGAGAAGAAAAGAATACGAATAGAAAAACTCACTCAAATAAATATAAATAATAACTCGTACAATAAGTCTCGGATTTTACCCGTTTTCCCCAAAATAATGTCGAAACAAAAGGTTTTGAAATAATAATAATATTTAGCAAAATAATATAAGTTTATAAAGAATTTTACGAAATTTCGGCATGACCTGCCCGTTTATATAACATTTTCCGAGTCAACGACTCTTTATTATTTTTAAATAATATTAACGTATATATATAAGTAAATATGATTGGATATATCATTCGCGTTGTCCATTAGTTGTTTAGGTTTTATCGACCATTTTGTATTTGTTCGGGATCCAGGTACGTTAAGATCTTTCCGGGCCTAACGTACCCTACCGTCTCGTGTACCAAAGGGTCCATAATATCCAAATAACTATGGTCGTAAATCCGATACGTCCAATACAAGCTCACAATGTCATATACGGAAACATGTCCAATATTAAGTCCACTAAACTATAACAATTTTATTTTATGTTTCATATTTATATTATCCATTTTATTATTTATTTATCGTTTTGCTAATAAAAGTATCCCGAGACTATAAAATCCATACCCAACAATAATCACCAAAACAATAGTAATAACTTCAAAATAATCTCAAGTTAAATAAATAAACCCGAATCAAACCAAAACCAATACGAGCCTTAACCATCTCCTCGGCTCAACCCAAAATCATCCAAATACGAACCAAACTATCCTAAAACCAATCCAACACTCAACTAACAATAATAACAATAATCATACTCCCTCCCCACCACCACCCGTGGCGCGGTAGTGGTGGCTCTCGGCTGCCAAAACCCAACGAGACTAAACAGACCCTTAAAACCAAACCAAACCCAAATATAAACTCCTCTTCGCCACAAGTACCAAATAACAACAACAATAATCATGAACCCTCACCGAGTCACGAGTTGACTCGGTGAGCTCTTATCGAGTCGCGGCCAAGGGTGGGCCGAATGACAAACAAAACAAAACCACACGAGTTTGAGCTTAAAACATTACCAAAACCATTTTTATAAAAGATTTTTAATAATAATAATTCGGATTTAAATAAAATGAAAGCTAGGGTTTCGAAAATAAAATTAAAAATAAGAAAAAGAATGGTGGGGGAGGTGTTTTACCGTCGGAAATCAAAGGGGGAGCGGTGGTGGTGGTGTTACCGCGGCGGTGGTGGCGCGTAGGGGTGGTTACATGGTGTTTGGAGGGGCGTGGGTGGTACGGGTGTGACGAGGACATCCCGATCTACAAGATGGTGCAAGAAAAATGGGTGGCCGGAATATTTTCCGGCGGCCGGAAAAATGGGTAGATAGAGGGTGATACTCCAAGGACTAATATCGCCAACAAAGTAAACTTCTCACGATAAACGCTTCGGGGCTCGAACGACATAGCAAACGGACTCAAAAATTTACGAAACTTGCGCCATTGTTCACGAAATAATTTTTCCAATAAAATCAAGCATAAACTTCAGAGTTTTTCCAAAACTCAAGATAATTCAAATAATTTGGCAAATGCAATACAATTCGAGTGTTCTAGGTTGTGCTAAATCAATCAAGGAATAAAGTTCTCGTTTCCAATATATCTCACATTTCCCAAGCCCAAATAATCACAAATAAAAGTTTTAATGTGTCTCAGGTACGAAAATAAATATTTTGGCTAGAAATAAGTTTAGAAAAAGTATCGAGGGTTACATATGTCGGCTCTTTGTCGTGACTACTAATGGAGAAAAACCCAATATGATGAACTTGAGATTGGAGTAAAATAACCCGAACTTGTGACTTAAGCTTGCACTAATGTGTGACTAAGAGTGGTGTAGAGAGTTCGTGCAACTTCGAATCCCTAAGTACTCTATACCCTTCAACCAACCAACCATCGAGTATAAGACGTACATTACCTCTTGAATATCGACAACTACAAGTGAGTTGTGACACTAAACACTACAACGTAACTCCTTAAAGTGATAGTTATTTTGTGGTAATAGAAAATAAGAGTCACCAAAAACAACTAGATATCCAAGTCTTCGTCATTGCACATGTTAAAAGTTCGAGCAATGATCCCGAAGAATCTTCATCCAACCAACCCTGATATCTTCAGATACTAAGTACACGCACCCGTGAAATTTCACTTCAACCTCAAATAAATAATAATGAATTAATTCCGTAGTCACATCTTGCAGTTTAAATGTCCAAATCTAGCCCTTTTTGATGTTATGAATGAAGTTTGATAATGGTTTAATCCTGATCATTCTCAAAAATGCATATCCCTGTAAGACTTTGTTGTAACCAAGTTTCCATGAAGTATATCAAGAAAACATCCAATAAATGAAGCACATGCTTAATCCCTTCTTCAAAGTGACACCGTAGCACCAGAATCAATTAAGATTCGTAAATGCACTTTACTTACTCTAGGATAATTCCATCAACACGGGATTTTACAAATCTATAATTTAAACCGAGAAATAAATTCTTTCACGGGATTTTACAAAACCAAGAAGAAACCGTGAGACAATGATAGATTGAATGTGATTTGAAAATTTTGGTTTTGGTGAATAACTGTTAGGGGAAACATGCAAGAAACCATCAACAATTCTCCTCCAATAGGTAGAATACTTCACAAACCATGCTAAGTAAAGTAGTATAAAGTACTTCCCCCTGGAGGTTGACCTTATATCATCAAAGTACACGTTTCTCCCCCATGATGGTTTCGAACATTCGGAAGCATCATTGACGTGTGCGACCATATGCACGAGAGGTTGTTGTCATAAGCAAACATCTTGAAAAGTCATGAAGGATCTTGAAAGATTTTGCTTGTACTGTGAAGTATATTTGTCGTGTTGTAGCGTTGAATATCCCATGAGAATTGTTGATCACTTCTCAATCTTTAACCTCATTGGCTAACTAACCACCCTCGTATACTGTCGGCTTTTGCTGTGACCACTTGTTGAACTAACCATGTACCATGATCTCATAATGACGTATATTACACAAATCCCTGAACTTATACTTGTGCTAAATGCGTGACTCGAAACGGTGTATACCATATACCACAACATCAAACATACATGAGTATCCAACCACTTGAACTATCCTCAACTACGTGAGACACTAAAAGTGATAGTTACTTTGTGTATATAGAGAAGAAACACAAAATTAACTAGATAGTCAAGTCTTCATCACGAACAATAAACGCTCAAACAAGTTATCTTTGTACAATAGAAAGAAAGAAACGAAGATACATAAGAGCACGAATTTGTGAAATATAACCTCATTTCCAATCCCGTAGTATGTAGTACAAGCCCCGTAGCCACATAAACGTTTCAATTTCCAAAAACTAGCCTTTGACATGTGAAATGAATCTTGATAAGGTTCTAGTACACAATACACCCTAATTCTTTAGATACCCCCTGTTCCGCGGATCGAACTCCGCGATGAGTTCGCTAAGGGGTTCAGGGGCAGCGCACCCCCGAAGAATTTTTTGGTTAATTGAGGTTTGAAAACAAGGGTTTTGTATGTCAAGTTTTCCTTTCATGTCAAAAATGTCACCCCGTGAAAATTAATAACATAACCACATAAGACCCGATCCAGTTAAACTTGTATCCCGTGAAGATTTGTAATGACCAAAATACCACCCATGTACCAATGATAGGCCATAATTAATCTTATAAATTAAATTCATGACAAAGATTTGACTTAAGTCATAAATTTAAATTATATCATCATATAGGAAATTTGCACAACCCAAATTTACATATGAAGAAAAATATGGTACGCCTCAATAACCTTTTCAGTCCCGTATAACCATCACGGCCCAATAAGCTTAACCCGATCCAACCACTGAGTAATAACATTTCTGCCCAAAAAGAAAAAATCCAAATCCAATCCATACCCGGTTACAAGCAGATATTTTGGGTATAAGATGTACACTTAACCCTAATCCCTCATATGATAACCCTAATCTCAAACACTTAGGGTCCGCTTAGATCAAAGTGGAGAAAGGTAAAGGTAAAGGGAAAGGGAAATGAAATGCAAAGGATTGAGTGAGGTGGGTAATCAATACCTTACCCCTCAATTTACTCTATAATGTTGATTACCCACTACGGGGTAATCAATACCTTTGCACACCCCTAACCAAGCACCTAATTAGTAAAATCCGCCCCTTTATCATATTTTCTCCCAACTCAGTCACCACATATTCATCAAATCTCAAACTCATCAATCATAACCAAGTTCAATCGATCATACACAATGAAACTAAGTTCTTCTCTTGTAATCCCCAATGAAACACGCGACACCAAACCCCTTTATAATCATACTTCACTTAAACCATTTGAACCATACAATGTTTTGACAAGATACTGAAGTAAAGAATGGCTTCAAGATCGTAATGGTCTCGGGTAGGTTTTGTGCCTTGTTTTTCATTTTCAGTTAAAAGATCAGTGATGAGTTTTCTTTCGTGTTTTTGATCTATGAAGGTCTACTTATTTATTTGTATAACACGAAAAAGAAAAGAAATCTGAGATCTATGTCTTGTTGTTTTTCTATAATGACCGAACCAATTAAAATAAATAACAACGTTGTGATTTTACTTTTTACTTTTTTATTCGAATATAGATTGAAGCTACGTCTTCAAAAAAAACTTGATCGATGATGGATTTGTTCTCTTTGTTGTTTGTAATTGGACGTTTATTCGATTACCAAAAGAGAAAGAACCTGAGATCTAATAATCATGTTAAATGAATAACAGTGAGGATTAGATGATGGATTTGTTAGTGTAAGATGTTGTAGGCTGTTGTGACTTGACATTCATCTAGCATCAGTAGTGATTTTATCTTATTTACATTTAGTGTTGACTGATGATGTGTAAGCATAGAGGTCACATTTGAGTTGTGGTAAATGGTGGTTGGTCTTGGTCCTTTGTCTTCATCTTCTTCATCTTTGTTTTTCTTTTTTTTTCTATTCTGTTTCATGTATGCTAACCGCTAACATGAGCTAACCGCTAACTTTAGCTAACCGCTACCATGAGCTAACCACTAACATGAGCTAACCGCTAACTTTGGAGCTAACTGCTAACACAACCAGAAAAAAAAAATTGTCACTGTCTTGCGAATGTCCTTTAGTGTTAATCGCTGCCAAGAAACAGTCACTGAAACCCAGATTCCGACTATCATATTGACCTTTTTTTTTAGACCAGATTCAGACCACATTATTAGGACCACAAGTTTCATGGGATTGAAACAAAACAATAAAAAACGTAAGTTTGATACAAACCGTTAATAAACAGTTTTATAAAACTTATATACGCAATATGAGACTGTTTTGGACCTTACGGATACAAAAGAAATGTGATTGACTTTTTACCACTTTAAAGACAGAAAAAAAAAACAGATCCGGAAAAAATTGTGGTAAAACAGTGTAAAAAAATTATACGAACCACACAAAATTAACACACATATAACCTTGGCTCTGGTACCATTTGTAGGATCGAAACATATGTGTTGATTCTTGTGATTCAGGTGGTCTTGGGTGATGGAAGATAAAGTTATGCATTGTTAAGTTAGAGAGAGAGTGTGTAAGAGAGGGCCGAGAAGTTTCTAGCGAGAGAAACACCTAATGAGGTGTGTGTATTGAATGAAACAACCAACCCTCTCCCTTGGTGGGAGGAGGGTATATATACACTTACAATAAACGCCCTCCTACGGGCTGTGGATCAGGTGTACAGTGGGTAAAGACCCGTCCGTCCTCCACGGTGTGACTATATCTATTCTAATATATATATATATATATATATATATATATATATATATATATATATATATAAAGCTAAGAGCTACGCTAAGTATGTAAATACATGGGGTGACCGAACCTTTTTCTAAATCCTAACAGTTTATCTTAGGTTCTTACGCCTAGTGGAGGAGGTTTTTTATCCTTTCTCAAGCCTATGGTAATCTATTTACTATGACAGGTAGTGAGTGATATTTTTCCATTTCCATTAGTTAAATATAGGTTTATAACACCCGAGAGATGAGAGTATCCAAACACTATTTGTGCGGTGCTAGTGTATGATTTCCGTGCTTATTTTGATTAAGGTGGAACGATCATTTGTTGTAATTACTTTTATATTTATATTAATTGACCCCTATCCTGTATTTTGATTAGAATAAAAGCACATTTGCTTGAGGACAAGCAAATCTCAAGTGTAAGGGTATTTGATGAGACGAAAAGTGTTACACTTTTAAGGGGTCATTTAAGCCTTAAGTCGTGATAATATGATCAAATATTACCTTAAATCGTTCCTTTTGTCATTTTGGGTACTTTTGAGAGGAATTCTGGAAAACATAGTATTTTGGACTTGGAGCATAAAAGTGAAGAAAATGACAAAGTCAAGAATTCAAGCTGGAACAGTACCTAACGGCGTCAAAAGTTACAAGGTGACGCCGTCACTTGTTGATAAAGAGGTGGATATTTACTTTGCACTTGACTGGCCAGAAAGATTTTGATGCATTCACATGTGACAGCGTCACGTGTTATTTCACCAAGGTCGTCACGTGTTAAGTTAAAGAGAGACGGACCAGAACACTTTCCAACCAGACGGCGTCAAGAGTAGATATAGGCAATCAAGAAACCCTAACACGGCGAGATGACGGCGTCACATCCTAAAAGGTGACGCCGTCAAGTTGTAAAATCTATATATACTTTTCTATTTTTCATTCATAGGAGAGGACTTTTGGTAGGAACTTAGGGTACGAATCCTAGTCGACTTTTGCAGCTATTCTGAGGTTTCAAAGCCTCTTTTCTTCCATAATTAATTGAAGATATGTAATCTATCAATCATTTAATATGTCTATGTGTTGTTTGATTTTATCTTACGCTTGTCTTTCTTTTAACATGCTAGGTTAGGTTTGTTTGTGTTTGCTTAGGTCTAATGAAACCTAGTTATTGATTATTTATTGAATGGTTTGTTATTAATTGTTGTGGGTAGATGTTTATCGATGTTAAGCTTAAGAAAACTGACAATACTCCAATGGTAACATGCTTGAACGTCTTAAGAAACATGAATCGGATGTGTACTATGGTTATTTGGTTGTATTTAATGCATGAGCCACTATTTATAATCTCTAGGATTGGGCGCTTAACGTGTCGTCTTAGGGGGAGATAAGAGCTTATAGAGTTGGGGAAGATCGTACACAGCCCCACGAATGGTATTAAGGAATATAACCCGGCATCCACGCAATTGTAACAAACCTATCAATCAGTAAAAGATAACTAGGGAGTAGTGAAACCTAAGTAAACACATTTGTCTCCATATTAGAAGTCTCTCACATCTATTTTCAGTTATTTTATTTTAATTCCGCCCACTCTTCCAAAACCCGAGAATTTTACTTGCTTTCCAAAAAATATAAAAATACAAAAAAGAATCATCCCTCACCCCTAAACATAGCTTAGATCACTTTCAATCCTAACGAATATTATTCCCTATGGAGAACGATCAATCCCCCGGTACTCACCACTACACTATACTACATCGGTCAGGTACACTTGCCTGGTGGGGATTGTAAGCGTCTCAAGATCCCTTGAGTAGTAAAACTTTTGGGTTACAATCCACACGCATCATGAACACATTACATCTTAGCAAGTTCCTTTTTATTGTGTTTGACTTTTCCTCATCAGCTTAGTTTTGTTAGTTGTTACCAAATATTTCGGAGGCCAAAACGTAAAGTATACTATCTAAATTTTTATGTCCATACAAATCGCTAGTTGTGAGCTAAAACTTAGAGGTGGCCAACACCTCTTCTAACCCCCCCCCCCCCCTTACGTTATCAAGCAAATCGAATATTACTGAACTATATTGAAAGTTTAAATTTTAAATTAGAGTTTTTTCCTTGTTAGTAAGCAATCTCTCTACATGTATACAAAATCATGTTAAAATATCCACATTATCTAATGATAACAACAAAAGTTAATGAAATCGTGTCTAAATTGCTCTAACAATATCAAAGATGCACAAAGTTATAGTCAAAATTGTTGCACTATGTTATTGCCACCCCAACAATTTTAGAACTACATGTGAATATGGTCACGTTATATAGCACCTCGAAGATAAAATCGTGTTCAAAATTCAAAGTTTAAAATATTTTTTCCTCTTGTCGGAATAACAATCTCTCGACAAGGTTTCTATATTTTGCAAAGTGGTTTTGTTTTAACATGGAAATACATTTAGTTCTCTACAAGGTACATAAACATGAATACTAACTCTGGAAAACCATTAATTTTCGAAATTGAATTTTGAAGAGGTCTTATCTTCGAGATGCTAGAGAGCATGACCAATCTCCCGACAGGTATATAAATTTCTTTACTTGTTCATATACCAATATTCCGACAATTATATAATTTTTTTGATTGTTGGTATACCAATCTCCCGACAAAGGTATAATTACTTTAGAACGTATTCACGTTTTTTAGATGATAAGAACAAAAGTTGTTTGAAATCTCATATATATGATTTTCTTCTTATTATGACCCGAATTGTCCTATATAAAGGGCTTCTTTTCTCTATAATGCACATCACTCTTATTCTTATTCTTGTTTTTCTTCTTTTGAGCTTACTTTCCCTGTGCATTAGAAGCTCTCTTTTCTCAACTTCACATTTGAGTGTTGCATTAGTTCTCACAGATATATCAGTCTATTTCATTCTTTTTTTCTGGCCTTTCGGTTTTGGGCGTCAGATTTAGCTATTATTAGTTTCCAACGAGTCTTTAACCTATGTAATATTTCTTTCTCTCTCAGTTTGAGAAGAAGAAAATCTTGGGCTTGCATTAAAATGCTTCTTTAGAGACTTCGTGAGCCTCAGATTCGATCTTTTCATAATCAAGTTATCAACTTCTAAATCAAATGTATCTTTACTAGTCATTCTTCTTTCTATCATTGTCGTCCTTATAAATCTTATTGTTTCAATTTGAGAATACGCTCTATAATAAAGGAAGAAAAAAAGAAGATATATATGACATAGAATTTGATGGCATGATTTGGAAAAGTATGGACTCTGAGGCCATAAAGTCTCTAAAGAGGCAATTTAATGCAAACACAAGACTTTCTTCCTATCAAGATGGTTTTCATCTTATTTTCTTTTTCAAGTCCTTGTTATGAGCATGTAGAGGCTCAATAAGCGAATAATATCTCTTGTAATTACTATATCTATGTACACTTCTAAGTTCTTATATCTCAAATAATAAGTATTTACTTTCTATCGTTAATGTTCTTTCACTAAACCTTATTGTGTATTAATGTTGTTTAACAATTTAACTATATGCTATCATATCAAACTTCCAGTAGTATTGCTCTATAAATTAATAATGGTTGAACCGGGATATTGTATTAATTTAGCGAGATATTGTTATATTGATAAATTAATAATTTATTAATTTAAAGAAGTTTATGTATGGGCTTTAAATTTCCAAGTCGAATATACTAGTTACAATGTATACTAGTTAGAGATGAAAAATAAATTAGAAAAACTAGTTTCAATTATCATTTTATGAATTCAAGGCATTAAAAAATTATGGAATTTTTTAGTAATTATTAATTTACTCAATTGTATTGAAAACTCAAATTGTCAATTAGAATAGTTCCCTTGTTGGTATACAATACCTCTAGTCAAAATTATGTGAAAATATTCACATTTTTTCAGATGATAATAAGAAAGGTTGTGTGAAATCTTGTCTAAATTGCTCTAACAAAACCGTATTGAAGATGCACAAAGTTATGGTGACCATGATCACATTATCAAGTACTCAAAATCATCTAAAAATATTCATGTTCATCAGATGATAACAACAAAAGTTGTGTGAAATCCTGTTTAAATCCCTCTAACAATATCAAGATGTACAAAGTTACGATAAAATTTGTTGCGCTATGTTATTTCGACACCAACCAATCCAGAATTACATGTGAATATGGTCACGTTTTCAAACACCGGGAAGATAAAACCTTGTTCAAAATATAAAGTTTCTTTCCCCATGTTGGAATATCAATCTCTCGACAAGGTTTTTGTATGTTGTAGACAGGTATCGTTCTAACAAGGAATTTTTTATGATTAATTTTTATTTCTTTATTTTTTTGTAACTGATAGTAGAAAACAAGGAAATACATTTAATACTCTACAAGGTACATAAACGTTAATACTAAAACGGAAAACATTTAATTTTCAAAGTTCAAATTTGAATGCCAGGTCTTATCTTTGAGATACTTGATAATGTGACCAATATTCTTTTTTATTGTTGCTAAACCAATATTCTGTCAAAGGTATTAATTATTTACTTTTGAACCTATACACGTTTCTCAGATGATAAAAACAAAAGTAGTGTGAAATCCTGAATATATATGATTTTCTTCTTATTATGCCCAAAGCCGAATTTTCCTATATATAGGGCTTCTTTTCTCCATAATGTACATCACTCTTATTCTTATTCTTGTTTTTCTTCTTTTGAGTTTACTTGTCAATTGCATTAGAAGCTCTCTTTTCTCCACCTTACATTTTGAGTGTTGTATTTGCAAGTCCATTCTCTTTTTTAATTCTCATAGATATATCTCTCTAGTTTCGAAAAGAGCCAGGTTGGATCAAGTGGTTAACACCCTTACCTCTGGAGACAGAGGTCAAGGGTTCGATCCTCACCCCTTGCAATGCCGAAGGTCCTTTTCTACCTTTGGTAGAACCGGAAGCAGCCTCTGTACCTTAGGTAGGGGTAAGGCTATCTACGTCTCAACCTCCCCCATACACCGTGGAAGACGGTATTGGGACCTATAACCCGTGAAAGACGGTATTGGGAGTTACTTTACTTTTACTTTTTACTTTTCTGGTTTCGGGGTCCGATGTAGCTATTGTTTGTAACGGGTCTCTAACTTATGTAATATTTCTTTTTCTACAGACTTGAGCGGAAGAAAATCTTGGGCTTACATTAAAATGCTTCTTTAAAAACTTTTTGCGCCTCAGATTCGATCTTTTCTGAATCAAGTTATCAAATTCTAAGTCAAATGTAGCTTTGCTAGTTATTCTTCTATCATACATGTCCTTATAAATCTTATTGTATTAATTCAAGATTACACTCTAAAATAAAGGAAGAAAAGAAAGATATATATGACATAGAACTTGATGGCATGATTCGGAAGAGTATTGACTGTGAGGCCAAAAAGTCTCTAAAGATGCAATTTAATGCAAACACGCGACTTTCTTCCTCTCAAGATGGTTTTCATCTTTTTTTTCTTTTTCAAGTCCTTGTTGTGAGCACGTAGTGGCTCAATAGGTGTAAAATGTCTCTTGTAATTGCTATATCTATGTACAATGCTAAGTTCTTATAATAAATAATAAGTATTTATTTTATGTTGTTAATGCTCTTGCATTAGACCTTGTTGTGTATTAATGTTGTTTAACAATTTAACCATATACTATCATATCAAACTTCCGGTAAATATCAACTTATATGATTAGTTTATAACTGCTATTATTTTAATCTTCTAGTACATATCACCTTCTTGTGATTTTCTTCCTTTCTGGGAAAATTTTCATTTATTCGTAGAATATAATTTCGATAAAAGGGGATGTAAATAATAAAGTGTAATAAGTTCCTTGATTCAATTAAATCCTATATTTGGAAAAGCAAAGATTACTGAACTTTATTGAGAATTAAAAATTTAATTTAGAGTTTTTACCTTGTTGGTAAACAATCTCTCAACAAGTATTCAAAATTATCTAAAAATATTCATGTTTGTCAACTGATAACAACAAAAGTTGCGTGAAATCCTGTTTAAATCGCTCTAACAATTTCAAAAATGCACAAAGTTATGGTAAAATTATGGAAGTTAGCCGCAAAGGCTATTTGGAATAGGCTTTAATTTTGGATTTCAGACTCAAGTGAACCGGAGCAATTTTTTTGCCTATTCATACCAGCTATGGGGATGGAGTGGCTATTCGGTTGGTGAGTTCCTGGCATGCTATTGGCTGTCTAGAAAGTTGGTTACTGCTTCTTTCTTTGTTAGTAATAAGAATGGTTGTGTCATTCATTATTAGTGGTTTGGTTAGTAGCTTGTTGTAAGCTTTAGCATGAGTTTGGTTTTTCATTCTCATGTCGTTTAGTTTGTTTCACTACGAAGAACTCTTATTGCCCATGTAACGGGCTGGGTTGTAGGACTTCACCTACACCTTTTGCACTTCAACGATTTTTGGTGTAATATATTTACCTGGAAAACCCTTTAACCAAAAAAAGTTATGGTAAAATTTCTTGCACATGTGAATATGGTTACATTATATAGCACCTCGAAGATAAAACATTGTTCAAAATTCAATGTTGAAAATATTTTTCCCCTTGTTGGAATACTAATCTGTTAACAAAATTTCTATATGTCATAAAGAGGTTTTGTTCTAACAAGAAAATGCATTATATTCTCTACAAGGTGCATAAACGTGAATAGTAACACTAGAAAACATTTAATTTTCCAATTTGAAGTTTGAATGTGGTCTTGGGTATGTTTAGTAAAATGAGCGGTGGTCATTAAGAGTAGCAGTTAGCAGTTAACAATAGCAGTAGCACAGTTAATAGTGGCAGTTTATTTTACTAAAACACGTTTAATAATGTAACTGTAATCATAAAGTAGTATTTAAACAAAACAAAAATGTTAAATGCTTGAGATATCAACATTTAGCAAAGTAGCATTTAAACAAAAAAAAAATGCTAAATGCTTGTTGCCAAACAAGTTTTAATATTCAAATGCTAAGTGTTAAATGCTCTAAAAAGATTGGCACCAAACATACCTAAATCTTTGAGATGCTAGATAACGTAACTAGTCTACCGACAGGTATATAAATTTCTTTACTTGTTCGTATACCAATCTGGCAATAGATATATAATTTTTTTTTATTGTTGGTAATCGATCTCCCGATAATGGTATTAATTACTTTTGAACGTATTCACGTTCCTTAATTGATAAGAACAAAAGTTGTGTAAAATTCTATATCTATGATTTTCTTCTTATTATGACCCAAGCCGAATTTTCCTTAAAGGGCTTTTTTCTCCATAATTCACATCACTCTTATTTTTGTTCTTGTTTTTCTTTTTTTAAGTTTACTTGCCTTGTACATTCGAAGCTCTGTTTTCTCAACTTCACATTTTGAGTGTTGTATCTGATAGTTGATTCCCTTTTTTAGTTCTCACAAATATATCAAACTATTTCATTCTTATTTTTTTCGGGTCTTTTGGTTTTGGGGATCCGATGTAGCTATTGTTAGTTTCCAAAGAGTCTTTAACCTATGATGCATGGGAATTGCACCAGGCTTTATGTCACACCCCCAATTTACCTGACTTGCAGCGGAATGGAATACCTGGGGGTGTCTGTCATAGCACCACAGTTACAGTTACATTGAATGACCTAAAGTGTCGTTTGAAAAAAATAATTCGTTTGATCATTGAAATAATTCAGAGTTTACAAAATGAGGTCCCCAAAAGGTGTTGCAAGTTTATGAAAACAAGTCCTGCTAGATCAAACGTTTACATAAGTGCATGAAATAATGATGAGACGTGTCGACCTCGCGACTCCATGAAGGTCCAAATGCATGTCACATGAGCTACCTTAATAACCTGAAATACATTGCTAAAACGTCAACACGAATGTTGGTGAATTCCATAGGTTTGTAAAATATAATGTTGTACGGCTACCACAAGTATAAGTGCATGACAAAAGTCACGTAAAATAGTACAATAGACCTTAAGCTCATGACACCGAAGCTATGACTGATGAAATTATATGCCCCTCCTGAATGTTTTACCAGAACACTCCCAAAATGTAGACATGAAATGCATCCGCTTACTGTTGGTAATAACTACCATGGATGGAGGCGTCACCCTCGATAGATCTATCCACTCACTCTCGCTTACCGGAAAATTAACGGTCCATGATAATAAATAGGGGACTTTAACAGGTTGGTAAGGCAACTTAAGCAATGTACATATGTTTTGGTACTTGGGCTCGTACTAAAATGATTGATGCAATGTATTCCCCCGTGGGATTTGAAATCAAAATGTTGAATTGAAAACGGGGCTATGAAAACTCACCTTAACTGATGATACCATGAACATGTAATGAGCTAAAAAAACAAGGCGCGCACACTAGCCACAACCTAATGTGAATGATGAACGATCTACTTTAGATCACCAAATGATGTTATGAATGTCCATGCACATGTTTCATATACCACTCTACTCTTTGAAAAATACTTGTTGTTATCAAAAATATACATTTTCCAAGACTTAGGAAAATAAGGCAACTAGAAAAATAAAACTAGTTGAAATGTATATATATCTATATATCGTATGTATCAATATTTGTGTTGAAATCATCAGTTTGAAATCCTTGAAATAACGCCTTGTAGTGATAAAAATATACTTGTAATCACTAATACTTCATTAGTTATGAATTTTGGTACTTGGTTAATATTTCTAGAAAATCTAGAGTTTAGTACGTAGAAGTAGTATTATTATTATTACTAGTGAAAGCTGCCGATTATAGAGGATTTTTGCCGATATTGAAACGTGAATATCTTTGTCGTTATGAGTCCGTTTTACTTGTTCTTTATATCCACGGTTACGTCTTAGTATGTAGTAATATATTTTGGAAAGCTTGGCTCCTCCGGGTTATGTCTAAAGCCTCGTTTTGTCCAACGAAAAACGTCCATCAGCATGTATTTTCAGAAAATATACTTTTCGTCAATAAACTTGCAAAAATCATAACTTCTTCGTTATAAACTCTTTTTAATCCGTTCTTTCGCCTACGGATTCGTTTTTGAAAGTATTTTCTAAAAATTTTGCCAAAGTTTACTTTATGTTTACTGATTTTCCTGGGTTTACAAAAATGGGACAGTAGGTTTATATACTTGTTACAAATCCATTTTTCATGTTCAAAACTAGTTTCTACTTCAACCAAATCTCTTGCAAACACCACAAAGCTATACTAATCCTACCATAAACCTTCTTAGGGTGCCATGGGTTCCTAATCATCACTAATCAAGTTAATTTAACAAGGGAACCTATAAAACAATGTCTAGAGTTTGTATCTTCAAAAAGTTAACAAAAATATTGTGGTATAGCTAGCTTGTGCATGAAATTAAGCATGAAAACCATATGATACTAGTAAATATTAGATGAAATCATGAAAATAAATTTGATAACTTACTTTGAATGATTATGTGATTAGATGATGAAAAACCTTGTGATTCTTGAGTTTATATTTCAAAACTCTTAATTAGAATGATGAAATGAACAACTTTTATGCTTTGATCTTCAAATATTAATGGATTTTGGTCTTGGATTGAATATGGGTCGTGGGTTTTGAGATGAGGAAGAGAAAGATGAGTTTTTGATTTTTGATTCTAAGTATAAATGTGTAAAAGGTGTTTTTGCTAGATATTTAAGTAAAAATATAAGGTATTATATTATCACATTAAGGCATAAGGTCAAGGGGGGTTCATGGCTGATTTTCAAAGGGTTCAAAAGCAATAATATGGACTTTGATTTATTTAGGATAGTTAGTGGATGATTTGTAGTATAGGTATAGGTTTTTAGGTGTTAAATTTAGGTCATCGTAGTTAGTTTTTAGTTATCATTGAGTACCGGGTTTGCGAGAAATGAATTTTAACAAGTTAGTCGGGACTTAATACAGTCATAAAAATGTTAAAAATATGTTGGGTACAAGTACTGAGTGTTCGGGTGATTATTGTTTAGTTTTCACGAAAACCGTCGTAATATTTATAAACTTACGTTATAAATAAAATAAATTTCCAAAATACTGGGTAAATGAATATTATAACTTTTATGATGATATAATGGATATAAAAATATGTCGGGACCATTGTGGGAATATTTAGATATATTTGTCGTGTTTATAAACCGGGTGTTAACGTTTATTTATAAATAATTATAAGGAAAACGTTAAATGTATCAAATATATAAATTTGAAAATCCTAAGAGTGGTATAACATGTAAATGACCTACTGATGATATGCAGACTGTCTCTAGTCCGTATGCAGTGTCCTTATTGATAATGAAATGAATTCACACCTAAACCCATACGATTACGCGAATTTAATACCCGTAAACTAAATTTACGATGAAATGTATAATGCACATGAATGATGAAATTTCTTCCGGAAATGAATAGTGTTCAGTGAATAGTAAAATTTCTGAATGCTTCTCGGAATGTCAAACTGACACCAAAAATGATGAATAGTAAACTGATGAATAGTGTTTTGAGGAATAGTGTTTGATAATAGTGTTTTTCCAAAGTTTAGGAAATGACCTGAAATGGTGAGTTGTGACAGTCTTCTCCTCTAAAAGGAACTTCATCCCGAAGTTCAATTTATGTTGGTTTCTGAAAACATATTGGTGAAAAGGTGATGATATTCGAGAATTCCAACGAACTCTAACGATAGGAATTCGACTCTGATTCAACTGTTTGACCACACGGTCCATGATTTCTGTTTGTTCTCCTACCAGATTTATGTTTGACTTTAGGTTGGATTCCTTTCCAAATGGGATTATGAGTGATTAATCTGAAAAAATGATAATACATGGTTGTGTAATCCTGTTGTTCTCTAACAAGGCTCAAGTCTGACGGCCACTAGGCCTACTCTGTCTGAAATATTACATGGTCCGGTGTATATCGGGTTTAACTTTCCAAGTTTTCTGAATGATATCATGCCTTTCCTAGGCAGAACTTTCAACATAACTCTGCCTACCAACTTGAAGTTTTAATGGTTTACAACTTATTGAACTTGTAACTGATTCTTGACTTGTAGAAAATTCCTGGTTATTTCATGAATGCTTACTGGACTAGTGAGTTGAGCTTTTTTCGAGTTTGGCCCATCAATAGATGGTCTGCGCTTCTTAATGTTTTAAATGTGATACTGGTAATATATATTGTTGAATTATGCCAGAACTTAAGTTTGTATTCTAGTTGGTTGATTCTAAAATGAATCTTAGATGGTCCAATATGCTAAAGGTTCAACCTCTCTTGTTATCCAATTTGTATCATGCCAATCCAAGGCAATGCTTTTAACTTAGTTTGTTCTCCCACTTGAATCTGGATGGTTTGTTGTTCAGGATATCCAATCCAAATGATGTGTGTTATGTACCAACCTAACTTCTGCCAGTTTCTCGCTGTTGGTGTGATAACTATTGTTGTAGATGAATTTGATTTATGTTAAATGATTAGTCCAACCATTTCTAGGGTCAATCACTCATGCTCTGAGCATACTTTCCTATGTTTGAATTGTTCTCTCGCTTTGACCATCGGTCTGAGGATGATAGGTGATGTTTACATCCAAACGGTTTTCTGAAGGAAATTCTGAAATGATTGCTTGAAGTCCAAGGTGAATCGGTTTCCTTAACAGGAATAACTAAAATGGGTACAATAA
Source organism: Artemisia argyi (assembly GCA_030686995.1). Classification (NCBI taxonomy): domain Eukaryota; kingdom Viridiplantae; phylum Streptophyta; class Magnoliopsida; order Asterales; family Asteraceae; genus Artemisia; species Artemisia argyi. The sequence goes on along the minus strand of CM060679.1, from coordinate 177,237,788 downwards.
ACCTTTGTGACTAATTCCACAACGTTCGATCCTTTGAACTTGGCGTTATCTGAAAGGGATAGAATATAGGTAACAATTTGATTCCTTGTGTTTTGTTCCAACGGATGATAAGACATATGTCCTTCTTTGTCTATTGGGTTTGGTCTCCACTACTGAAGTTCGTGATTAATTTGTGATGTCCTTCCTAATTCCTTCATCACATATTCCAAATATTCTTTATTGTCAAGTCACAAATCCTAAATGCATAAGCGATGTTGTAGGGAAATTGGTTCTAGAAATTTGTCTCGCGATTGTGAGTTTTGGTTGAAATCTTTTTCTGAATAAACGAATTTAGAAAAATGGAGCAAATGATTTACTTGGTAATATTTTTCCTGCTGATTCAAAATTTCAGTAGTTATGAAATAGAAGGAAAAAAAATGTTTTCAAACATGTTGTGATTAAGACTGCTTACCAAAGTTTGATGTCTATGTATATTTCTCATTGTACAATAGTGTTGCTAAAGATTGACCAAAAAAGATCGTACTTGTTCTAAATAGGAATTTCAGAAATCATTTTTCCACAAGGTATGTGATTTATGTAAGCGCATCAACTTTATTTAAAAGTGAAAACACTAACAAGGATAAAATGGTAGAATGGGAAATGCTCGCTTAAATGCATAGATGTCTAACATTTAGTTCCTGAGGTTGGATAATGCCTATTGGTGGTTATCAGGTATAACTACAAGCATAGGTATTTAGACTAACTTAAGTCCTGAAATAGTTTATCGTTGTAATTGGCAAGACGAAGGTATCACTTGATGTTGTGTCGATGAATGTCTATTCTGTTTTCCCATGTAGATGAGGAGATATGTTCTGGTTTGATCCCTTGCTGGGTATGGAGATTCTGGTTTGATCCCTTGCTGGGTATGGAGGTGAGGTTATCTGAAATTTCTAGAGACATAATGCCTTAGAGGAATCTACATCGATATTCTTGATTCAAACAATTGTCCTTTGTGAAAACTTACTGTAGGAAAGTTTATGTATGGATGAGGCCATGTTTAAATGAAATGCTCTACAGTCTCAATTAGAAGCTTGGTTTATTTCTATTGTGTTGTCCTGCGGACATTTATATTGAGTTCAATCATGTAGCTCAGTCTAGCTAGTACTTTTAAACGATAGAATTTGACAACTAAGTCAGAGATGATGATTCGGATGGTCTCGCATTATCTTAGCATTTGTTGTTGAGTTATGAATTCTCTCACTATATACTTCTAGTCCTGGTTAGTAGTTCTGTAATCCTTTTGTTGTTTTTATTGTATAGAGGAATCCTGCATGTAATTGATATGGAAAGTCTCTCTTAGGGAAGTCAATGGGAAAATCCAACTTAATGGCTAAGTGAGTGACAGGTAGGGTAAGTATCCAGGGATAGTTCGGCAAAAGGGATGTTTATGGAAGAGTTCCTTTGTTTACAAAACTTTTAAATGAAGATTGTTATTAACAATCCTTTGAAAAGGTAATTATTTCCTTCATGGCATAATCCTTCCTGAATTTTACATAGGTGATCAGGCTATGTACAATTGAGGACTAAAGATGCGATGTTAGATTTTGTCAAAATATCATAACTTTTCTCAAAAGTTTTAGATGGTGTTCAACGCATTGTTATTAAAAATGGTATCCTGATGTTTTCTTTCAAATAACATGAAAATTGCCTCGCGTAATAATAGTAAATACTTGGTGTAATGACAGAAAAATCAATTTATAGGATGGTAATAAAATAGCTTACTTCAGAAATTTTTCTGTAAAACAATTTCCCCATATGATAGTAAAATAGCTTGAATGGTGTATTGGATACGTGGGTGAATCTTGTCGAATGGTAATAGTCTACTAATTCATCAAAAACGAAATTAGCCTAATCCCTAATAAGAAAATGATAAAATGTTGCGAAATGATTGAAGTCTGAGCAATTGGGATAGAAAATGGAGTAAACGATGGTTATGATTATCACAGAGGTAACAAAGGATAGATACTACATTGGATAGAAAAGTGCTTAATACAACTAGGTTATGTCATCGTACCAACGTAAGTACAAAAGGAAAGATACAACCCTAAAGGGCTCGAACTACGGTTTATATATTGAAACAAAGCTCCTCTTGCTGAAGCATTGTTGTTATCCTTGATATTGATAATATCCTGGCGGTTCTCTTTCAACATCTCACGCTATTCCTCGAGCGATTCAGTCTTGATCCCAAGTTCCTGATTTTTCCTTGTTCCTTAGCTCCGGGCAGTCATTCTTGAAATGCCCTAAGTTTCCACATTTGAAGCAACTCCCTGGGGTCTTCTGATTTGTGAGTTTCCTACAGTCCTTATTCTGATGACCCTGCTTCTTGCACACTCTACACGTTTTACTGCAATGACCTCGGTGATGTTGATTACACAGGTTGCAGTAAGGTAACTTTCCAATATACCTTCTCTTTGTGTACGGTTCTGCAGCAAAGGCTCTATTCACTTCTTGTCCTTTGGGTGATTATTGAGCAGCATTACAACCTAGATTGTTGTTCCACTTCTTTTTATTGTCACTATTGTTTCCTGATGTATTGGCGTGAACTATGAGTTCCTTTGCTTCGATCGCCATTTTGATAGCTTCAGACATGGTATCGGGTTCCCATGCGATGACCAACATACAAATTTCATTTCAGAGTCCCCCGATGTACCTTTCAAGTTTCTTGCTTTCCGGTTCATCCATTGCAGTACCTAGTCGTGTTAATTCATAAAAATGAGTAGTGTACTCGTCAACATCATTTCCTGCCATGGTAAAGTTTAGTGTTTCCTGTTCCTTTGCTCGTAATTCATTTCCTACACAAAATGTTATTCCCATCATCCTTCTTAGTTTCTCCCAAGAGTGTGAGTAAGCAGCATCAACTCCTACCATCTTAATATGTTTGGTCCACCATTCCTGGGCATGATCCTGAAAAGTGCATGTGGCGAACTTAACCTTGTCTTCCTTACGACAGTCACCACATTGAAATATTGTTTCTATTTCTTCGAACCATTTGAGAAATTCCTTTGTGTCTCTAGTTCCGCTAAAGGAGGGAGGATTGCACCCTATAAATTCCACGTGAGTAAGTTCCTTAGTGAGGGCGGTGGCTATGTTCTTGGCAATGACTTGTCCAACAGCAGCTTGCGTCATCCTTGGAGTGGTTTGCTTAAATCTCTCTTCATCAAATCATAAGAGACCATGAGGATATAGTTAATAAAAGTCATCATATTCACAACACATGAATATAATACATGAAAATTTCGGTCTACGTGAACCGATATCACAAATAGCACAACCATTCCTTACATAGTAGAGTCACACTTGATATTTTTGTTTGTACAACAATCAAAAGACAACAAGTTCTTTAGACTATGTCCCACACTTTCTGTGGCTAGGATAATAGTAAAAGCTAGTGAGGATATAAGTCTGGTCTAGAGACTTCCTGGTGTCCCTCTGTGTGAAGTCAGGTTCGTGGCATCATAAGGTCGAGATAGTCCTGAAGTGGTGCTTGAAGTTGTGCATCTATCAAATCCTAGATAATGTAGGTTCTGAACCATTCCTGAAGAATCTGCGGATGTTCCTGTTGAGTCCGTGATATTGGTAGTATCTACTAGGTGTTATCTAGTTCATGGCAAGTGGGAATGGAAAAGGAAAATGACAATGGTGGTACTAGTGAATGGAATATTACCCTCTTTCGCGCTACCTCACGACATCTAAGAGGTAAAACTAAAGTACGCACTATGGGACAACTAATAGTGTAATAAGTAACTGATGGTGGTGGTAGTACCTGAGTAGTGAGTGCTCTACTAGTGATGGAAAGAAACATACTATCTTCCTTGCAATAAACATCCTAATAAGTCCATTAAGATTAAGTCTGAATACTCTACCAAAAGGCATTCCATGTATGGGCTGAATGATAGGAAAACCCTGTTCCTATGGCAAATCAATAGTGCTAATGGTGGTGTAAGTGCAACTGGTGGTATAATGGTAGTGGAAGATGACAAGGCATCTTCAATGTCGGAAACCAATAAAAGGGTCAGGGTGAGTATCTGAAGACATGTCACTTGTGAACCAGGTCAATAAAATGATATATATATACGAATATGAGTATAAATAACTCGCACAGGGTATGCATGAAACAACATGTATCATGATTATGCACTTATGATGAAATGATGAGATGCTATGCTGATGTGGTTATAGTCTAGGGTCTAAGATACATCCTAATTCGCTATAACCTTAGCTCTGATTCCAATCTGTCACACCCCTAATTTACCTGACTTGCAGCGGAATGGAAAACCTGGGGGTGTCTGTCATAGCACCACAGTTACAGTTACATTGAACGACCTAAAGTGTCGTTTGAAAAAAATACTTCGTTTGATCATTGAAATAATTCAGAGTTTACAAAATGAGGTCCCCAAAAGGTGTTGCAAGTTTATGAAAACAAGTCCTGCTAGATCAAACGTTTACATAAGTGCATGAAATAATGATGAGACGCGTCGACCTCGCGACTCCATGAAGGTCCAAATGCATGTCACATGAGCTACCTTAATAACCTGAAATACATTGCTAAAACGTCAACACGAATGTTGGTGAATTCCATAGGTTTGTAAAATATAATATTGTACGGCCACCACAAGTATAAGTGCATGACAAAAGTCACGTAAAATAGTACAATAGACCTTAAGCTCATGACACCGAAGCTATGACTGATGAAATTATATGCCCCTCCTGAATGTTTTACTAGAACACTGCCAAAATGTAGACATGAAATGCATCCGCTTACTGTTGGTAATAACTACCACGGATGGAGACGTCACCCTCGATAGATCTATCCACTCACTCTCGCTTACCGGCAAATTAACGGTCCATGATAATAAATAGGGGACTTTAACAGGTTGGTAAGGCAACTTAAGCAATATACATATGTTTTGGTACTTGGGCTCGTACTAAAATGATTGATGCAATGTATTCCCCCGTGGGATTTGAAATCAAAATGTTGAATTGAAAACGGGGCTATGAAAACTCACCTTAACTGATGATACCATGAACATGTAATGAGCTAAAAAAACAAGGCGCGCACACTAGCCGCAACCTAATGTGAATGATGAACGATCTACTTTAGATCACCAAATGATGTTATGAATGTCCATGCACATGTTTCCTATACCACTCTACTCTTTGGAAAATACTTGTTGTTATCAAAAATATACATTTTCCAAGACTTAGGAAAATAAGGCAACTAGAAAAATAAAACTAGTTGAAATGTATATACATCTATATATCGTATGTATCAATGTTTGTGTTGAAATCCTCGGTTTGAAATCCTTGAAATAACGCCTTGTAGTGATAAAAATATACTTGTAATCACTAATACTTCATTAGTTATGAATTTTGGTACTTGGTTAATATTTCTAGAAAATCTAGAGTTTAGTACGTAGAAGTAGTAGTATTATTATTACTAGTGAAAGCTGCCAATTATAGAGGATTTTTGCCGATATTGAAACGTGAATATCTTTGTCGTTATGAGTCCGTTTTACTTGTTCTTTATATCCACGGTTACGTCTTAGTATGTAGTAATATATTTTGGAAAGCTTGGCTCCTCCGGGTTACGTCTAAAGCCTCGTTTTGTCCAACGAAAAACGTCCATCAGCATGTATTTTCAGAAAATATACTTTTCGTCAATAAACTTGCAAAAATCATAACTTCTTCGTTATAAACTCTTTTTAATCCGTTCTTTCGCCTACGGATTCGTTTTTGAAAGTATTTTCTAAAAATTTTGCCAAAGTTTACTTTATGTTTACTGATTTTCCTGGGTTTACAAAAATGGGACAGTAGGTTTATATACTTGTTACAAATCCATTTTTCATGTTCAAAACTAGTTTCTACTTCAACCAAATCTCTTGCAAACACCACAAAGCTATACTAATCCTACCATAAACCTTCTTAGGGTGCCATGGGTTCCTAATCATCACTAATCAAGTTAATTTAACAAGGGAACCTATAAAACAATTTCTAGAGTTTGTATCTTCAAAAAGTTAACAAAAATATTGTGGTATAGCTAGCTTGTGCATGAAATTAAGCATGAAAACCATATGATACTAGTAAATATTAGATGAAATCATGAAAATAAATTTGATAACTTACTTTGAATGATTATGTGATTAGATGATGAAAAACCTTGTGATTCTTGAGTTTATATTTCAAAACTCTTAATTAGAATGATGAAATGAACAACTTTTATGCTTTGATCTTCAAATATTAATGGATTTTGGTCTTGGATTGAATATGGGTCGTGGGTTTTGAGATGAGGAAGAGAAAGATGAGTTTTTGATTTTTGATACTAAGTATAAATGTGTAAAAGGTGTTTTTGCTAGATATTTAAGTAAAAATATAAGGTATTATATTATCACATTAAGGCATAAGGTCAAGGGGGGTTCATGGCTGATTTTCAAAGGGTTCAAAAGCAATAATATGGACTTTGATTTATTTAGGATAGTTAGTGGATGATTTGTAGTATAGGTATAGGTTTTTAGGTGTTAAATTTAGGTCATCGTAGTTAGTTTTTAGTTATCATTGAGTACCGGGTTTGCGAGAAATGAATTTTAACAAGTTAGTCAGGACTTAATACAGTCATAAAAATGTTAAAAATATGCTGGGTACAAGTACTGAGTGTTCGGGTGATTATTGTTTAGTTTTCACGAAAACCGTCGTAATATTTATAAACTTACGTTATAAATAAAATAAATTTCCAAAATACTGGGTAAATGAATATTATAACTTTTATGATGATATAATGGATATAAAAATATGTCGGGACTATTGTGGGAATATTTAGATATATTCGTCGTGTTTATAAACCGGGTGTTAACGTTTATTTATAAATAATTATAAGGAAAACGTTAAATGTATCAAATATATAAATTTGAAAATCCTAAGAGTGGTATAACATGTAAATGACCTACTGATGATATGCAGACTGTCTCTAGTCCGTATGCAGTGTCCTTACTGATAATGAAATGAATTCGCACCTAAACCCATACGGTAACGCGAATTTAATACCCGTAAATTAAATTTACGATGAAATGTATAATGCACGTGAATGATGAAATTTCTTCCGGAAATGAATACTGTTCAGTGAATAGTAAAATTTCTGAATGCTTCTCGGAATGTCAAACTGACACCAAAAATGATGAATAGTAAACTGATGAATAGTGTTTTGATGAATAGTGTTTGATAATAGTGTTTTTCCAAAGTTTGGGAAATAACTTGAAATGGTGAGTTGTGACACTTTACCTCTCGAGGGATCTCGAGAAGCTTACAACCCCCACCAGACAGTGTACATGATCATTGTAGTATAGTATAGTGACAAGTACCGGGGGATTGATCGTTCAGCTTAGGAATAGTGTCGCTAGGATTAGAAAACCTAAAGACTAGGTCTAGAGATGAGGGATGATTCTTTTTGTATTTTTATAAAAGCAATTAAAAATCTCGGTATTTTAAGGAATGGGCGGAATTAGTTGCTAATCAACTAACCCAAGTACTAAGATGCAATCAAAATAAAATACTAAAAATGAAAATAAACTAAATTAACTAGTGGTGTGAGCAATATATGGGAGAATTGTGTTTACTTAGATTTCACTACTCCCTAGATATCTTTTACAGGTTAATTACTTGTTACAGTTGCGTGGATGACGGATTGTATTCCTTAATACCATTCATGGGGTGACGTACTTACTTCCCCAATCCTATAAGCTCCTACTTCACTCCTATGTCGAGCCGGCTAAGAAGCTCCTAATATGGGATCACTAGAATTCGCTCATGCATTAAATACAATCATAAAAACCTAGTACACATCAGTTCATGTTTCTTAAGACGTTCAAGCAAGTTACACAATGGAGATCTGCCAGTTTTCTTAAGCCTAACATTGAAATCATTCATCCATTACAACTATAAACAAGCAATCAACCTATAATCAACATCTAGGTTTCATTACATCTAAGCAAACACATGAAAGATCTAGCCTAGCATGTTATAATCAAGACAAGCATAAGATATATTCAAACAACACATAGACATATTGAATGAATTGAAAGAGGACTTATCTTAATTGAACATGAAAGGTTTCAAGGGGTGAAAACCCTTGAAAATACTGTTACAAACGACCTAGGGTTTATTAGGTTCGACCCTAGGTCGAATTTTCCAGCTTTTTCAAGGGTTTCAACCCTTTGAATCTTTGATGTTCAATAAGAGATAAGTATCATTTCAAATCAATCAATATGTCTATGTGTTGTTTGATTATATCTTACGCTTGTCTTTTATTTAACATGCTAGGCTAGATTTCCTTTGTGTTTGCTTGGATGTAGTGAAACCTAAATGTTAATTATGGGTTGATTGTTTGTTATTAGTTGTTACGGATAATTGTATTCGATGTTAGGCTTAAGAAAACTGGCAGACTTCCATTGGTAACTTGCTTAAACGTCTTAAGAAACATGATCGGAGGTGTACTACGATTTTTGGTTGTATTTAATGCGTAGAAGAATTCTAATGATCCCATGTTTCTCAAAACATTTCTTCCGAGGACTTCTTATGTCATATGATGATCATCATAACACAATGATGAAAAATAATAGAGAAAAACTAAGTGAAGATTCATTAACCAAAGTGTCATAATGACACACAAGTGAAAACTTGTATCGTGCTTAGTCGAAACCACAACAAACACAAATCATATAGTCATAAATGAAAATCCATAATCCGGATGTTTTCATCCGGTTTTACACGTTTTTGCACATTTTATTATGCTTTTGTACGTTTTTATACATATAAAATGGATAAAAATAGATAATAAAGGATAAAACGTATATAAACATAAGAAACCGTATAAAAAGCATAAAAACATATAAAAACATAAAATGTACTAAGACACATACAAATGGAACGTATAAAAAGTACAAAATATATAAAAACGGATGAAAAATACAAAAGCATACAAAAACGTATAAAACATACAAAAATAAAAGCACACAAAAACGTAAGAAAACTTATTAAAACAGTCAAACAGACACAAAAATATGAAAACGTATAAAACAGATAAATTGTATAAAAACGTGTAACAATGGATAAAAACGTACAAAAACGTATAAAACGTATAAAAACGGATGAAATTGAAAATTTTACTTTATGTCAATTTTATTGTTTTTATTTCGAATTTTAGTCGTTTGAAGATTTTTTTCATGTTATTTGATGTTAAATTTTACCTTTTTAATCATTTATTTTCTTGTATTAGACTTTTTTTAGTTATTTTATAATTTAGTTGGATAGAATGTAATATTTGTTTTTGTGTTTTGAAGATATCTTTATAATATTACAAAGGTTAATAGAGAATTAAGATAGAAAACAACACACTTGAACATGTTTTATAGTTTTGCAAAATGAAAAACACAAACGCGTGTTTCTCTAACTGAACGTGTTTTTGATTTTTTTTCAATTGTTTTGTGGAGATAGAAACCCCCTCTATTTTTCTACAAAACAAGAAATAGAAAATGAAGAAAACTTTCTCCAACTAAACGTACCTAAGGCTCTTACAAAATAAATTTCTGATCTAAAAGTTTGAAAACTCAAAGCTTCAGAAACCACTTCCAACTTTTAGATTGTTAAAAATGATCATACAAATTAAAAGAGGCTTTTAATCTTAAAGATTCAAAATTAAATCTTTTGAAACGTATAAACAATATTCGTAAAACATGACAGACTATTCAAACTTTTCATTTGATGCTTTCATCAAAAGATATGATTGGTTATGAGAATCCTAATAATTTGAACAAAGCGAAGCTATTGACACCCAATCTGTATAATGTTGACAAGATGAGAAATATATTGTTACCGATCATATGATTAATTCTAAAGAAGTTTTAGAAAATGAAATGGAAAAAATGCTTAAAAGTGCAACAAGGAAAAACCGCATTCTCGTATCATGGCTCTAAGTATGATTTGACTGAAAACAAAAAGGAGAGTGTTCCAAAAGTCCCTTTGGAAAGAAGAGACACAAATTTGAAATAGCATTCGGAACAAGCAAAACTTGATACTTACGATGCTAATTGATGGCAAAGTAAAGCTTTTGTCGTTTAAAACATCAAACTGTTCATACGTTGGTTGGGTCTTATTCGTGAGGAAAAACAAACAAAATTTGATTTTCATGATTTATCATCTCAAAAAGCTGAAATTAGAAGCAAAGCTAAAAAGATTTTGAACACTGATATTGAATTTACATGCATTATGTTAATGTTCGTGTAAATGATTTTGAACAAGATCTCGTCTATGAGATGAAAAAAGACTTAACTTATGTCAATTCTCTTGAAACGAATTTGATGAAAAATGCTTAATCTTTGATATTCGAAAAGAATTTTTCACAAATTAATTTGAGTCAGTCAAATCAGTGTCTTTTAGCCGTGAGGACGAGAATGTGAATTTTCAGCATAATTCTTATTTGGAATTTGATAATCTTTGTCTCAAAAAGACTATAATTGAGATTCAAAATAAGTAGCTGATGTCAAAGCAGAATTGTCAAAAAGAACTCCCAAGTTTGAGAAATATTTTGCAAAACTTAAGGCAAAATATTTCTTTTGAGCTCGAACTGTAGAAAATGATTGAAGAAAACAAAAATGATAAAACGCATTATGAAAAATCTTTGACATCAGTGTTTGTTTGAAAATGACAATATTTCTTTGAAATTCAAGTTGGCATCTTTAAAAAAATAAGCATTTGAAACTCACATACAAAAAATTATTTAATATCAAATGCTGTTTAGACTCAAAGTTCAAAAAATTAAGGTGCCGTTTGGTTTGTAGATAGATTTGGATTAGGATTTAGATTTAAATGTAAAGTTGTAAATTAGGATTTATATTTGGATTTTATAAGATAAAAAATATAATATAAAATTGAGAGAGAGAAAATCTAAAATATTTAAATTTTTGTTGTTTTGTGAATATGATAAATGTAAAAATAAAATCTATACTTTAAAAAATAATAAAAGAAAATAAAAATACAAATGTCGTGGCTAGTGATTAATATGGGTCCACGAGAATTTATATTCCTGTGTAATTAAGTAGGATTTTCACAACCCCTTACTATTTGCTATCAACCCTTGTGTCAGAAAAGTGAATAATAAACCAAACAATTGATTTGGTTAAGTAGTCACTCCAAACTCACTCAAACTTGGATACCATACGGGCCCTAAATACCATAGGTTTATTATTATGCACATTTCTGTTGATTGTTTGACCTTTCACATAAACTAGCTGGGTAGCCCGCGCGTTGCGGCGGTGTGTTTTGTGTTTTGTATTTTGTGGGTTGTACGGTGTAATTAATAATTTTGTTATTTGAAGTATGCATATATTTACTTGGAATCATAATTTGTTTATGTTTACGGATTTTTTTTTTTTTTTTTTTTTTTTTTTTTTTTTTTGTCTTTGGTATTTTAAAAAAAAACAAATTTGTATAAGAAATTTTTTGTAAGTGTATTATTTTTTGTATTTTTTTTATTTTTTTTTATTTTTTGTTTTTTTTTTTTAAATTTTCTTAAGGAAATTTATGTTAAAAAAAATTAAAAAAAATAAAATAAAATAAATAAATTCTGTACCGAGTACTGTAGCGACGCTTATAAAAAAATTACTGTAGCATGCACTGTAGATGTACTGTAGCAAAATTTTGGCAGCTAGCGCCTGCTTTTTATATATATAGTACTACCTCCGTCCCAAAATATAAGTCCAGTTTGACTTTTTGAATCGAAGTTTGATCTTAAATATTTTTGTTTGTATTATATAAGACTTGATGCAAAATATATGAATGGATTGTGTTTTCAATATATTTTCATTTTGAATAATTTTCATCAAGTAATATATAGTACAAAAAAATATATTTAAGGTTAAAGTTCGATTAAAAAAGTCAAACTGGACTTATATTTTGGGACGGAGGGAGTATAATGACTTGATTTAGGACGTATAACCTACAATGGCTGAATGGCATATGCTCCCACCACTACTAGCTGGGTTAAAACAAAAAAGGGTACGTGGATAGTATTGCCACGACCAGGACACGAACCATAAATGCACATAAATACCATAGGTTTATTAGTTGCAAAAAATTGTTGTCGAGGCAACATTTAGTACTCACTATGTTCCAAAATTATTGTCGAGGCAACATTTAATACTCACTATGTTCCAAAATAATTGTCGATCCATAAAAAACACATAACTTGAAAAAAGAATGATGCTAGAACTACAAAAGTTTTATAAAATGTTTTCCTCACAATGATGTGTCAAGTAAATTTGTGAATGTATTTAAGAGAAAGAATTTAAAAGTACGATTAAGAATGACAGTAACTGTATGACAAATAATTTTGTGGAAAGTTTTGTGCGAATCTTTTATTATTCTAACATTCCTTCTAAGTAAAATGCATTTACTAATGTTTGATTTTTGTAAAAGACATAAAAAGATAGTTTTAACTTTTGACTATAAATTCATGATTTCAATTAACTTTGTAAATAATATATTTGATTAAAGTTAGTAAGGTAAACTTAAATAGTTTTAACTTTTATATTTAAGCATAGACAATTATTTTAGAACAAACCAAAAATAAAATATAAAATGTGTACGATAATATTGGGACGGGTTGAGTATATATTTTGAGAACTCTTGTACAGTTGTACTTAAAGATAGATAGATGCCCAAAAGACAAATACAACATGGATCAACTAAAGCCTACATCTGCCAATTCATGCCCACTTACACCACTCACCTTCTTAGAACGAGCTGCTACCGTGTACGGCGATTGCATTTCCATTGTATACAATGAAATCACCTTCACATGGAGTCAAACAAATCAACGATGCCTTCAGGTAGCCTCGTCTCTCGTTGAACTTGGTATCCGAAGAGGTTGTTGGTTTTATAGACAAAATAATAATAGTCGTGTGTTAGGATCGAACTTGAGATCACGGGATTGCACACAATACGTATGAAGAGGAAATGTAATAATTATTTATAAATGTTATAATTAATTATTAAATACAAAACAATTAAATAATAATTAGTATTATTGATTAATGACTAATTAATTATTAAACGAAGATTAGGAAACTAATTGCTAGACTTTACATGGAAACAAAAGAAGGTTCCGGATCCCCTTGTGGGATGCTATGACCGATCGGCCCAAGGAGGTGCACACCTCCTTTGTGTCTTGAGCTCCAAGTAATCTCTAGTATATAAGCAAACCCAAGGTTAAGAGTTTTCTCATAACTTGTACACACACAACTTGGTGTTTTTGCTCTCCTTCTCTTGTCTTGGTCGATCATCAAACCGAACACCCTTAGGGTTTCGATTTCTTGCATCTAAAATTGTTTTGTGAAAATTACTTGCATAATCTTTTCCTTGAATTAGTACGTGTGTACAAGAACGTGAATCAAACACACTATTGTTTGATTCTTGGATTGAATTACAAAACGGTAAGGGGTAATTCATATAATCCTCATAAACCCTAATTAGGGTTCATTGGTTCCGGAAGATTGCATTGATTCTTGTTCGGGCTAGAATCACTACGGTACGTTTACTATTTAAATTAAAGATTAATTAATTACATGTTATTTGATCTATTATAATTGCTTCCGCTTATGCTCACTTTGATGTACTTGGTTTATATATATGATAGTCATGATATTATAATTCCAACAGTGGTATCAGAGCCGTTATAATGTGTAATTAATTATCGCAACGCATAAAATTGGATTTTGATTCATATAGTTACATGTTTTTCTTAGGGTTTATGTGTTTTTTCCCTAACCCTAAAATTTGGGTCGATTTAGACCTAAGGGTTTTTAGGGTTTTGCTTTTATTTTTTTTTTAAAAATTGACTAGAAACCCTAAGATGTCATGTAATTGTTTATGCGTTTTAGTAAACGATCTTGGTGCAATGTGTTAATTGTTAAGCTAAATCCATGAAAAGTGCATGTTTGCATGGATTTTTATTGTGTTATTTAAATGGTTTAAATTGCTTATATATATTAATGGTTAAGTTATATTAAAACATGTAAATTTTTTATAGATGTCGAATTGGGGAAGACTCCAATATTAAGTAATCAATTATGTGCTATGTGGTATTTATTTAATTTTGGCTTACGCAATCGATTTATCGATGTATGTGGCTCTTTTTCTAAGAAAAAGAAAGCCCTAATTGAATTAATACGTAATACGCCTAGATTTGATTATTAATAGGACTTTTTTTAATAAGATTTGCATGTGGCTACATGTTTTATACATATTTAATTGTTATGATTATGTATATGGGTTTATTTAGTTGTTTTATTTTTTTTGTCTATTACTTGTTTTGTTTATTTATTGTGTTAGACATGTTTATTTAAACGAAAGGGTAATTTTTTGAATAGAAAAAATAATACGGACTAAATAATGGCGAAATTGTTTTGGTTTTTAAGAGTTAAAATTTCGAAGAATTGGTTGATTGATGTTTTTGTACGTAATGGTTAAATAGGCTCGACCGAAGTTTACACACTATAAGATGGGTATAAGGATGGCATCGCATTAAATTGTGGCCTTAGATAGACAACATTCATGTCTTAACGCTCGTTTGTGTGTAAATTAGACTTACCGAACAACCATTACATGTACATTGTCATCTTAAGGGTGAATAATCCACAATTCCACAATGATTATCCGAAACACTATGCCTTCGGGCGTATGCAAAAGTACGATATAGTGGACGATAATTGATGGTTATTCTTTAATTGGTGAACCCGATACCTCAATCAAAACTTTGTTATTTTACTCTTAGCGAATTGGTAATAAAAATGTTTTGTAAAACCAATGTTATGAAGTTGTATGCATGCTTCTTCATACATTATTTTGATCACATCAAAATAGTTATACCCTTATAAATTAAGTTGAATGCCATCTAATTAAGAACACTTGAAGTTGTAATTTACGTCATAGTGAGACTTGGCGAGATTGCAATGGAGAGGTAAAACTTCATAAATTCATTGCTAGCAGATCAACTGATGTAATGGATTTGTGAATTTACGGTTTTTAAGTTAGACGACTTAAATTGAGTAGGAAGTGAGACTTGGACTCAAGGCATTAAGATGGGGACTAAACATGCTTACAATACAAATGTTTTGTGATTGTAAATCCCATATATCTAGGAATTGGACAAATGTTATGCCAATTACTTGTACGACAAGTTACCTCATATTATATTTTCATTACTAGCAGATCAACTGAATGTAATGGAACTATGTTTATGGAGGATCCTAGTTTTCAAGATTATTATATGGATTTATTTTCCTTGGGTATTTTAATTTTCTTGAAAATTTGTATTATCGAAAATACTAATGTTTTGAACTTTCTTTATCTGTAGAAATGGCTCAAACTGATAACACCAACTTACGTTCTGTGTTCAAAACTTACTTTGAACGAGAAAAATTGACTGGCTCGGAAAATTTCAATGATTGGTACCGTTCACTAAGGATTGTCCTGCGAATGACTGGTCAACTCGAAATCTTGAAAACGCCTTGCCCTGCTGAACCTGAAGGCGAGGCAGCTACTGAAGCTGCTAAAGCCAAATGGAATCTTGATACCAAGGAACATATTGATGTGGCCGCAATGATGTTAGGGGGAATGTCCACAGCTCTTCAAAGACAGTTTGAGGAGTATTTTCCCAAGGACATGATTGATGAACTCAAGAAACTTTATGAGAAACCATCAAATGTAGAGATTTACGATTTGATGGAAGCTCTACATGGTTGTAAGCAAGGTCCTGGTGAACCTGTGAGTGCTCATGTGTTGAAAATGAAAAGTTACATGGATCAACTACAAACACTTGGGAAACCCTATGACAATGATATGGCTGTGCACTTAATCAATAGATCCCTTGATAAGGAATTTAGTGGTTTTGTGAGGAACTTCAATATGCATTGCGTGGGGAAGACTGTAAGTGAATTGCACGCACTGCTCATTGATTATGAGAAAGGTACACCACAAAAGGCTCCTACGCCCCAAGTACTAGCAATACAAGGGGGTAGAATTAACAAGCCAAATGCGAACAAGAAGAAGGGTAAAGGAAAGAAGAAGGCTGATAAGAATAAGCAGGTTATGGCTTATCAACCACCTCAACCTAAGAAGAACCCTCCTATCAAGAATAATCCGAAGAAGGATCAAGGATGCCATTACTGCAAGGTGATGGGCCATTGGAAGAGGAATTGTCCTCTTTATCTCGATGACTTGCGAAACAATAAGGTCAAGAAGACTGGGCACATGGGCGCCAGCACTTCAGGTAACTTATTTGTCATTGAATTATTTACTTTATCTCGTATGATAAATTCCTGGGTATATGATACTGGATGTGGTATTAATATTTGTAATACACTGCAGGGGTTTAGAGAGGAAAGGAGACTAGCTTATGGGGAGCAATTTCTGCATGTGGGAAATGGAGCACAAGCAGTGGTTGTAGCCATAGGAATGTTTGATTTAGTTTTACCTTCGGGTTTAGTACTTTGTTTAAACAATTGTCATTATGCACCTTCTATAATTAGAGGTGTTGTTTCCTTTTCATGTTTGTTGGATCTTGGTTTTTCTCATACTATTGATGGCAATAAAATTTCTGTTTCTTTAAATGGTGTATTTTATTTTAATGCTGTTGCTGTGAATGGTGTGTTTGAAATTGATATGAATAATTGTGTGACTTCCAACAATAATAATAATTCGATGTACAGCATAAGTAAGAGAATGAAGTATGACTTGAATTCGTCTTACCTTTGGCACTGTAGACTTGCCCATATAGGCAAGACTCGCATGCAAAAGCTGCAACGTGAAGGGCTTTTGAAAAACATCTATGATGAGTCATTTGATAAATGCGAATCTTGTATTTCTGGGAAGATGACGAAGAAACCTTTTCATAGTAATATGGAAAGAGCTTCAGATCTACTTGGTTTAATACACACGGATGTGTGTGGACCACTTAGACATGTGTCAAGGAGAGGTGCTGTCTACTTCTTAACTTTTACGGATGATTTCAGCCGTTATGGTTATGTTTATTTACTTAAGCATAAACATGAGGTGTTTGAAACATTTAAAGTTTTCAAAGCAGAAGTAGAATTGCAATTGGGAAAGAAGATTAAAGCTCTTCGTTCTGATCGAGGTGGTGAATATCTTAGTCAAGATTTTAAAGATTTCTTAACTGAGAATGGAATTGTCCAGAATCTCACATCTCCATATACTCCACAACAAAATGGTGTATCTGAGAGAAGGAATCGTACATTGTTGGACATGGTTCGATCAATGTATAATCTTACTAACCTTCCTTTGTCCTTTTGGGATTATGCTCTTGAAACAGCTGTTCGTATTTTGAATATGGTTCCCACCAAGAAGGTTGATAAGACACCATATGAGATATGGACTGGAAAAGCTCCGAACTTGTCTTATTTAAAGGTCTGGGGTTGTGAGGCGTATGTTAAACGTGACTCACAAGATAAACTCCAACAAAGATCTGTCAAATGCATTTTTGTAGGATACCCTAAGGAAACTATGGGTTACTACTTTTACTACCCACCTGAGAACAAAGTGTTTGTTGCAAGATATGGTGATTTTCTTGAAAGTGAATTTATGGTTCAAGAAATCAGTGGGAGAGTATATGATTTAGAAGATGATCTAAATAATGCATTGCCTTCAGAAAACACTAGCACACTTCCTATAGAACCAGAAAGTCTGGGTCCTCCACCGGAAGTTGAAGTAATTCCCATTCGCAGATCTGCGAGATCTGTGAAAGCTCCTGACCGTCTATGTCTTAATGTAGAGGTCGATCAGCATACACTAGGGGATCTAGATGAACCTACTAGTTATAGAGCTGCCATTAAAAGCCCTCAAAAAGCTAAATGGAAAGCTGCTATGGATGGGGAAATACAATCCATGCATGACAATGAAGTCTGGGAAGAAGTTGACTTACCTCCTGGTGCCAAGGTAGTTGGGAGTAAGTGGCTTTACAAAATCAAGACTGACATGAATGGATATGCACACATTTATAAGGCTCGTCTGGTTGCTAAAGGTTTTACTCAAACTTTTGGAATAGATTACGAGGAGACGTTTTCTCCTGTAGCAGACATAAGAGCTATAAGAATTCTCATAGCTATAGCAGCGTACTATGATTATGAGATTTGGCAAATGGATGTGAAAACCGCTTTCTTAAATGGTTATCTAGATGAAGACATCTATATGGAACAACCAGAAGGGTTTGAAAATCCAAAATTTCCAAAGCGTGTTTGCAAGCTTAAGAGATCCATTTATGGATTAAAGCAAGCATCACGACAATGGAACAAGAGGTTTGATGCTGAAATTAAAAAGTTTGGATTCACTCAAAATCTTGATGAGCCATGTGTGTATCACAAAGCTAGTGGGAGTGATAATGTAACTTTCCTAATTCTATATGTTGATGACATATTGATCATGGGAAAAGACATTCCAAGTTTACAAGCTGTCAAGGCATATCTTGGAAAGTGCTTTTCTATGAAAGATTTAGGAGAAGCTGCATATATTCTGGGAATCAAAATCTATAGAGATAGATCAAGGCGGTTAATTGGATTAAGTCAAAGTGCTTACATTGACAAAATATTGAAAAGATTCAATATGCAAAATTCTAAGAAGGGATATTTGCCGATGGAAGTGAAACATGGCTTATGTAATGAGTATTGTGCTTCAACACCTGAAGAGGTGACTCGCATGAGTAAAGTTCCTTATACTTCGGCTGTAGGATCTATTATGTATGCGGTTAAGTGCACAAGGCCAGATGTGGCGTTTGCTCAAAATATTACCAGTCAATTTCAACAGAATCCAGGTGAAAAACATTGGATTGCTGTTAAACATATTCTTAAGTATTTGAGGAATACAAAAGATATGTTTTTGGTATATGGTGGAAATCCATCTACAGAACTTTGTGTTACAGGTTTCTGTGATGCATCCTTTCAAAGTAATAAAGATGATTCGAAGTCTCAGACGGGTTATGTCTTTGTTATCAATGGAGGAGCTGTAGATTGGAGGAGCAAGAAGCAGAGTACAATTGCGATGTCTGCAACAGAAGCTGAATACATTGCTGCTTCGGAAGCTGCTATGGAGGCTGTTTGGATTAGGAAATTCGTTTCTGGGCTTGGTGTTATGCCTTCAATTGAATTACCTATTAATATGTATTGTGACAATTCTGCTGCAATCATATTTGCCAATGAACCTGGAGTCATGAGAGGCACCAGACATTTTCTACGGAAGTATCACTTTGTTCGTGAAAAGGTTGACGAAGGTGAAATAAATCTGTTGAAGGTTCACACAGATGATAACTTAGCTGATCCGTTCACTAAGGCTTTGGCAAAAGAGAAGCTTAATGAATTAGCCAATGGAATTGGGCTTAAATTAGCTAGTAGTTTCATGCATAACTGTGATTAGTATTTGGATAAAGGATATTGTAAACAATTATTATTTTGATGAAATAAAGTATGTTGGTATGTTTATTTCTGTTATTAATTATTGTTGTCCTATTTTTGCATGTTTAAATCCATGAATAAGAGTTATTCTAAATTGTCCGTTGTCAGTTAATAATATGGGAATATTATTAAATTAAGACAAATCTGAAGTTGATATAATATACTTAAGTATATTGATGCGTAGTCATGTCATTTCAGATGATATTCGATGATACTGAATATAGAACTTATCCCAACTATATGATGTTACTTTATGGATCTTGTCATTAAGTAAATCATAAGAAGTTATCCTTAGACTTGAGATGCAAGATAACGGTCATGAATGTAGTACATTTTTGTGGAACAACTTAACGCTATACGTAACTGTTAGTAATAAGGGTTGTTTTCGGAAGTGTTACAAAGTTTGTGTGTTTTGCTTGTAGTCAATAAAGAATTTGTTCCTTCAAATTAATTTTGGAGTTTAATACTGCTGGGCCCCTCGTAGGGTTGTCAAGGTGTTTGCGTGGCCACGCCCAAGGTCTTTTATGAAAGGTTCAAAAGATTTGGTAATCTTGTCAATTTCTAACAACGAGAAACAGAATGGTTAATTAAGGAATGACCTAGATCCATATCCTTATTAACGTAGTATTAGAAACAAAGGGATAATAATAATGAGAAATCATTAAAAGGTTTTCCAGGAGCCTTACTCAAGTTGTACTAGAGGCATCGACGTGTTGCAAGACGCTAATCGATGTGATCACACTATTATGATATGTCTAAGTGGGAGCTGTTGGTTTTATAGACAAAATAATAATAGTCGTGTGTTAGGATCGAACTTGAGATCACGGGATTGCACACAATACGTATGAAGAGGAAATGTAATAATTATTTATAAATGTTATAATTAATTATTAAATACAAAACAATTAAATAATAATTAGTATTATTGATTAATGACTAATTAATTATTAAACGAAGATTAGGAAACTAATTGCTAGACTTTACATGGAAACAAAAGAAGGTTCCGGATCCCCTTGTGGGATGCTATGACCGATCGGCCCAAGGAGGTGCACACCTCCTTTGTGTCTTGAGCTCCAAGTAATCTCTAGTATATAAGCAAACCCAAGGTTAAGAGTTTTCTCATAACTTGTACACACACAACTTGGTGTTTTTGCTCTCCTTCTCTTGTCTTGGTCGATCATCAAACCGAACACCCTTAGGGTTTCGATTTCTTGCATCTAAAATTGTTTTGTGAAAATTACTTGCATAATCTTTTCCTTGAATTAGTATGTGTGTACAAGAACGTGAATCAAACACACTATTGTTTGATTCTTGGATTGAATTACAAAACGGTAAGGGGTAATTCATATAATCCTCATAAACCCTAATTAGGGTTCATTGGTTCCGGAAGATTGCATTGATTCTTGTTCGGGCTAGAATCACTACGGTACGTTTACTATTTAAATTAAAGATTAATTAATTACATGTTATTTGATCTATTATAATTGCTTCCGCTTATGCTCACTTTGATGTACTTGGTTTATATATATGATAGTCATGATATTATAATTCCAACAGAGGTGATGTTGTATCGGTTTTAGCATTTAATGTTCCAGCAATGTATGAACTTCAGTTTGCTGTGCCAATGTCTGGTGCTGTACTCAACAATCTCAATACTCGTCTTGATGCTTCGACAATTTATGTCATGCTTCGACATTGTGAATCGAAAATGCTGTTTGTTGATTCACATCTTCGTGTTATTGCACTAGAGGCTGTCTCTAGATTTCCACCGGGGATATGTCAACCTGTGGTCATTCTCGTTAGTGACCATAGTGATAAAGTCACAGACAATTTAACAGGTTTGACAACTCCCTACAACTATTTCTTTGTGATAATGTATACGGATCAGACCACCCAAGTATACAAAATTTCTATTAAAGCTGTCCATTTAATAGAACTATTTTATAGGTCACCAAAATATTTACTATATGTGTTCGTTTATACCAATTACAACCAAATTACCACAGTCTAGCAAAACTGAACTCTGAAACTAACATAACATAGATTATGAGTTAAAAGTTATAATGTGAAGTGTAGATTATATCCTTATAAGCCATTTTCGATAAGATAAAGATGCATTCAAAGATGAGAGATATAGTTGGTACTTAGCATTTAAGCCTTTGTTTGTTCAGTTCAATATGTTATGACTTATTATGTTGATTTTTGTGATTTAATAAAAATTTTTTAGCATGAATATAGTCAAAATTGGATAAACGAAAATAAACTATACGTAGTATATTTTTATATGGGCTAATTCCAAAAGTACACTTAAAATCGAATTTTACTCCACGATTAAGTCAAGAATTATGCAACTTCCAATTTTGGTCATGTGCGACTTGTGCTACTGTGCGACTCCATATAATATTTGACACGTGGCGTGACCCTACTAGTATTTCAACTATTCACTAATTATTTGCTGACCTCACTAGTATTTTGTTTTATCCAAACCAAGTGTGCGATTGACGGCTGTGCAACTTGTAATTGGCGGCTAGGAAATATTATTAAATAATTTTGTTCCTTCCCGATGAAATCTTAGAAAGATCTCCTAGCGAGTCGCATACTTGCAAGGTCGCACAGTCGTCAGTCGCACATTTGATTTGGATAAAACAAAATACTAGTGGGGTCAGCAAATGATTAGTGAATAGTTGAAATACTAGTTGGGTCAGGCCACGTGTCAAGTAATATATGGAGTCACACAGTAGCATAGGTCGCACATGACCAAAATTGGAAGTTACATAATTCTTGACTCAATCGTGAAACAAAATTCGATTTTAAGTGTAATTTTGAAATTACCCCTTTTTATATAATATTTAGGGGTTGTTTCTTTTTTTTGTTAGTTAAGAGGATGTGTGGAGCCCACACCTATATGAACATCTTATTGGGGAGGGGCTTAAATTTTTTGCCTTGAAAATATAGACCCATTAGTAGAAAAAATAGGTCTCTTTTAACAAAATAATATTATTAAATTGATAGATTCCACTATCTTTTTTCATAAAGTAAAAAAGAAACACCCATGCAATACTGGAATAGTATTGGAGTGACTTATGTTTACATAATCCCTATTTTGGTTTTATATAACGGGCATTTGGATGTGCATTGCATGTATACATACGTGACAATAAAGCATCATTTGAAATCATATCATAAGCAATTTAATATATTTATGATATTGTGATTGTTTTACCAAAAGATGCTAATTAGTACCCAACATGTTATGGGTGTGTTATATCTAGGAGCTTCACGTCATTGGTGCGCCTATAAAAAAAAACACACAAAAACATTGCCAAAATTTTAAACACCGTCTTTTGTTTTTGGACCGTTACATTAAAAAATAATAAAAAAAAAATGAAAATAATAAAAATAAAAATCTTTAAGAAAATAAATATTAAAACGCTCGTAATGGACATGGCGTGTCACCTATGGCGCCACCACCAGTGCCCATAGCGCCGCCATAGATGGTAAAATAAAAAACCTATAACTTGTGCCTATGGCGATGGGTACCTAGCACTCTAAATGTATGTATCTTGTTTGCTACGATAAACCAGTTCTAGATAAACATGTCCACTAATGTGATGTATTAGATAAACCGGTTCTATATAACTAGTTAGCAAAGTATTCGTGCGATGTATTAGATAAACCATTTTTTAAAGTAATGCAATTGATTATTATTTTGCAGGTTCACAGCAAAATATTGATTATGAGGATCTAGTGAAGAACGGAGATCCAGATTTTGACTGGGTAAGGCCAGTCAGTGAGTTCGATCCAATCACGTTAAACTACACTTCAGGAACGACGTCATCTCCTAAAGGAGTTGTACATTCACATCGCGCGATATTTGTCATAACTTTTGATTCACTCATTGACTGGTCCGTACCAAAAAACCCGGTTTATTTATGGACACTACCAATGTTTCATTCTAATGGTTGGAGCTTTACTTGGGGCATGGCTGCTGTTGGCGGCACCAACATTTGCCTCCCCAAGTTTAAGGCGGACGACGTCTTTTCCAATGTAATTCGTCATAATGTCACTCACATGTGTGGTGCACCGGTCGTCCTTAACATGATTGCAAACTCACCCAATGCAAAACCTTTGTTAAACCCGGTCCATTTCCTGACTGGTGGAGCACCCCCTCCTGCGGCTGTAGTACTTTGTATCGAGTCGTTGGGTTTTATTGTGAGCCATGGGTATGGTATGACTGAGGTCGCAGGAGTGGTGATTTCTTGTGCTTGGAAAGAAAAATGGAATCAATTGTCAGTTAAAGATAGGGCGATATTAAAAGCAAGACAAGGAGTGAGAACCCTAGGGTTGACTGATGTCAATGTTTTAGACCGTGAGTCTGGAATTGGTGTGAAGCGGGACGGGTTAATTCAAGGTGAAATCGTTCTTAAAGGAGCGTGTTTAATGTTGGGGTACTTAAAAGATCCACAAGCTACCATGCAATGCATGACAGAAGATGGGTGGTTGTACACGGGTGATGTAGGGGTCATACACCCGGATGGCTATATAGAAATTAAAGACCGATCGAAAGACATTATAATAACTGGGGGTGAAAATGTGAGTAGTGTGGAGGTGGAATCAGTATTGTACTCGAATCCAGTGGTGCACGAGGCAGCTGTGGTGGCTCGTCCAGATAAATTTTGGGGGGAAACGCCTTGTGCATTTGTGAGTTTGATCGGAAAGGCAAGTTCCAATGACATTATAATGTTTTGTCAAGAGCGTTTGCCACGTTATATGGTGCCGAAGATGGTGGTGTTCATGGAGGAGCTACCAAAAACGGCCACAGGAAAGGTTATGAAATGTAAGTTACGAGATATAGCAAAGAATACGTATACAAGAACGGGAATGAGTAAGATGTGATAATGTATTTGGTATGTGTCTTTTAAGTTGATTAGAATGCATCTGAATTATTCGTAACAAAATTGTTTAGGAACTCATATTTACTAGCACATTTGATTCAATAATTTGATTCTCATCTTCCAATAGGTGGGTGGATTTCAATAATTTGATTTCTCATCACATTACACTTTGGTTGATAATAATTTGATGCAGCTGAGGTGGCATTCGGTTTTTTCTTAAGTTAAGTGACGTGGAGAGATATTTAGATTAGCCACTTATTTAAGAGAAATAAGTTTTTGTAAGTTTCCTCACTAAGATAAAACAAAAATTTGAGTCCACTCAATAAGTGGAAAAGAAACACCCTCTAACAGCATAACGTGTGGTGACATGCCATTTCGCCAAATCAGCGTCATCTTAGTATTTCACATAGAACATTCACATAGCAAAATACCCAATCTATAGTGGCTCAAATTGTTTTCATTTTGTTTGCTAGTTTTTTAGCCTCATTATTTTATTTTACTTTTCATTTTTTCACACAAATTAATTTTTTTCATTCATTAAATAAAATTACAAATTACATAAATTATTTAATACCAACTAACTACACAGGTAATTTAAAAATAATAATAATAATAACACGCACAAAACACACGTATATTCAACTTTTAATAGCTCAAAATAAATACATGTATTCATTCTAAAATTTCAACTTACACATAGACTCACAAAGTCAAATCCTATCAACTTTTACACTAAAACGACTTATTTAATACCAAAGGCTTAATATAAAAAATATAAAATAAATAAAAATTGACAATCATTTTGTTCCGCTCCACCTTCTTCTTTGGTGCAAAGTGCAAACACACACACTTCACAAAAACACACACAAAGCACAAATACAACATAAATAAACCGAAAAAAGAGAGAAAAAGTAGCAAATGACGAAGGTGAGTTCACTCACTTAGGAAATGGCGCAGCTCGGGTCCGGCGAAGTGGCTTGCAAATGGCGCCGCCATTTGGCCTTCCACGTCAGAATGACGAACAAAAAAAGTGACCACACCCTTTGCTCTAAGTCAGTTTTATTGATGTTACCAACGTGTCATCTTTCAATTGGTGGGTGGAGTTAAGTTGCCTCTTAACTTTGGAACAAACTAGTTTAGAGCGAACGGTGTCATAGCGCAGGAGCCCCGCCATTTCGACGTGGAACACCAAATGGTGCCGCCATTATGGCGGACAACCCCTTGCGTCATTTCCATTGTTAATTTACACACGCAACGCCATTTAAAGAAAAAAAATGTACCGTTTGAGTCCAATTGCTAGTAACGTTTTTTTTTTAATCATGATTTTCGACCTTTTGGACGACCAATTCACAGGGTTTGAACCTACCATCACACAGACTTAAACCAGGTAAAGCCTTCTTTTTACAGGAGGTTGGCATGGCCACTTAAGGTTGTTTGCACCTGGTTGGAATTGAACTTGAGACCTCACACATTTTAAAGTAATAGTCACAAGCTATTTTACTATTAGGTCACCCTTAAGTGGTTAGTAACGGGTATACTTATAAATAGAAATAAAAAACAAAAAACATGCTTGTTTAAAAATCACTAATAGGAACATGATAATTTAGGGTGTGTTTGTTATGAAGGGTTATGTCGTGGGTTAAGAGTAAAAGTTGAAAAACCATGTTTGGTACTAAAATAGAGGATTGCAAATAACAAAGATTTCGCAAAAGGCAATTGATTAGCTGGGATTTGTTCAATTTTGATTAAAGTGTGTGCCCAAAACAAATATCAGTCGTTAGTTTTTCTTTTATTTCTTTTCAATGTACTTTCTCTCTTATATTCTAATAAAATTTTATACTAACTTCATATAATATATTATTTTCTCTCTCAACATTAAATCCAAAACCAAACGGGCCCTTAATGAAGTTTGGTCAAGTTGTTAGGCTCGCCTATGTCCAATAACACAGCCAACCATATTTCTTGATGAAAAAACATATTAAAAAGTACAAAGAAAGAAAGGTCGGAGTCAGTAAGTTATTGTTATGCATCATTTGGTCGGTAAAACTCAGAAAGCAAAATCATGTATTTATAGGTTTCAAAATATCCATGTTACTACGTAATATCAACTTGACTTCAACTTGCACATCTTTCCAATTTGCATACTCTATATGAGATATATTTGTTCATATTTCACAATTGTAAGAAGCCCTTCCAATTGAGCCAATAACCTAACACCCGACTCGGCCATGGCACCGTCGAACAGTATGCACAAACACTCCCACAAGCTCAAATTCGAGTTTTCATATGACCGCTAGTTTTCCAAAACTTATTTCTCCCAATAAGCTAAAAGCTTTAGATAAACAAAATCCCAGAAGTTAATATACGAATACGCAACTAAACTTTCTCAAAAAAGCGTCTAATGTAACAGACTTTAGTTTTGTTCGTTTAATTTCAATATTAATATGAATAACTTGAACATATATTTTTGGATAAGTTTCTGACTCAATAATTATCAAGTAGCCACAACCAAAATTAAAGTTCTTTAACTTAACACTTCTTTTAAAAGTTAGTAAAATGAAAACAATTTTATGTTCCTATCATCAAGAACAAAAACCGATCCCACTTTGACTTTTATATAAAAGCAGTTCAAAAATCCTAACCGCATTATCCATTTCATACTTCATAAATTTCACATCTCCATATTCACATTACGGAGTATTTCTTGCAAAACAATTGGCTTATATTTTTTTAACGCCAAAATTACCAAAACCCCAAAACTTAACCATTGTAAATATCTCTTAACTTCATTACTAGTTATCAGATCACCAGTCAGTCAGTTAGTTAATTAGTTAATTCAGTTGGGATTCAATCAAAATGAGCAACAACAATTACGCACGTGGTGGTGGTGGAGGAAGGTATCCGCCGGGAATTGGGCGCGGCGGCGGTAATGGTGGTGGTGGTGGCGGTGGCGGTGGTTATTATGGAAACCCTAACCCTAATTATCAACAACAACAGTATGTACAAAGGAATGTAGGAGGGAGTAACCAGCAGTTTCAGCAACAGCAGTGGTTGAGGCGAAACCCTGTGGGGAATGCGGTTGATGAAGTCGTAAAGACCGTGCAGTCCGAAGCTAATGATGCTAGGTATAATTGTTGTTTAGATGTTAACTAGCTGGTAGCCCGCGTTGCGGCGGGTGTGTTTTGCGTTTTATATTTTGTGGGTTTTCGGTGTAATTAATAATTTTGTTATTTGAAGTATGCATATGTTTACTTGGAAGCATAATTTGTTTACGTTTACGGATTTTTTTTTTTTTTTTTTTTTATTGGGTTGTTTGTTTTTTCGGTATGCTTTTTTTTTTTTTTTTTTTTTTTTCTTGTTTGGTATTTTAAAAGAAACAAATTTGTATGAGAAATTTTTTGTAAGTGTATTATTTTTTGTGTTTTTTTATTTTATTTTTTTTAAAAAATAAATTTTCATAGGGAAATTTATGTAAAAAAAAAAAAAAAAAACTGTAGCGACACGTGGCGCAAAATTACTGTTGTGTACTGTAGCAAGCAGTGTAGCAGGTACAGTGCTGCTACAGTAACCCTTTCTGCCTTTTATTATATATAGTAATAGTAATAATTAATACTAGAACGGTACCCGCGCAATGCGGCGGCGGGTAGCGTGTGATTATATTTTGCGTTATTTGGTTACACGTTTAGTTGTATTCATGCTTTATAAGTAGAGATATTAGAGATGGTTAAGCCAGATAATTTTAGTTTGAACAACCAACCGTTTCCTAACCAACTTGCTTCCTAACAAATTAATTTTGAAATCTTTCCATAATAAGCAAGAAAAAAGTCTGAATTTTAAGCTTTTCTAATTATAGAATAGTCCCAAATGCATTATAGTGTAGTATAGATGTATAAGTTAGTTGTTGTGCTATAATTGAGATAATGTGATGATTATATGTGTTTTTGTGATTGTTAATAGATAGTTGTTGTATATAACTTGGACTTATGTGATATATGTGCCTATAACTTTAGAACGAGGTCGAGAATAATGAAAAATGGGGATTAAATAGCGTAAGGCATTGAGTTATATGTAACATGTTTGGGGGATTCGTTGAATAATTTGGACGGCAGTGACTCGTTTAATGAGATTCATGTTAACTTATAAATGTGGTATTGGGTTATTCGGGTACTTCACTTTAGTTTTCGTGTTAGAGGTAAGTTCTTATGTGCTAGAATTGTGGTGCGGCTCTTATTTGGCTCGAGGTGTTTTAGGTGAAGTCTGATTTTTCTAAAGAGAACATGCTCTCGGCGAATTAGATGTAATCTGCAGCGGACATTATTGGATTAAGGCAAAAGACTCGTCCTGGTTATTTATTCTAGCGTCCTTTTTCATATAATATTTGGAATGGGTTGGTTTCGTGGTTCTAATTTATGGTGATGTTAACTTAAGTACTACTGCCTGCCTTTTGCTTTGTGTAAAAAAAAAAAAAAAAAAAAAAAAAAAAAAAAGTAAAGTAACTCCCAATACCGTCTTCCACGGTGTATGGGGGAGGTTGAGACGTAGACAGCCTTACCCCTACCTAAGGTAGAGAGGCTGCTTCCGGTTCTACCAAAGGTAGAAAAGGACCTCCGGCCTTGCAAGGGGTGAGGATCGAACCCTTGACCTCTGTCTCCAGAGGCAAGGGTGTTTGCCTTTTGCTTTGTGATTATATAAAATTGGCATACAATATAGATCTTCTGTTTAGTTTAGCTAAGTGTAATCTTCTTTTCTCATTGTAGTTCCCAAGATTGGAAGGCGCAATTGAGACTTCCACCTGCTGACACTAGATACAGGACAGAGGTATGCTTGTTGATGTCATCTCTGTGCTTCTGATTTTCTTTTGCGTCCAGTTAATTTTTTTACTGTTTTACACCATTAACGGTTTGTGTCTCACGTGATAAACTTCTAATTTTCCAATCAAATTGTGATTTTCCTTTCACAATATTCTGTTTTTGGGAGTACAAACCAAATTCACCTTTAATTTTCTGTTTTTTCAGGATGTGACAGCGACAAAAGGAAATGAATTTGAAGACTATTTTCTCAAGCGTGAGTTGCTTATGGGGATATATGAGAAAGGTTTTGAGAAGCCATCTCCAATTCAGGAGGAAAGCATACCCATTGCTCTTACGGGAAGCGATATTCTAGCAAGAGCTAAAAATGGGACAGGGAAAACAGCTGCCTTCTGCATTCCTGCTCTAGAAAAAATTGATCAAGATAAGAACGTCATTCAAGGTTCTAAATCTGAACTAAACTTAAGTTTTTGATATTTGGTTTGTGAAGCATGGTGTCTCTTAAAATATGATAGAGCATCATTAAAAATGGTCTTTCTTTCAAATACAATACGAGTATTTACTTTAGGACTTAAGAAGTTAAGATCATACCATGGTCACCAGGAACTCCGGTACGGGGCCGCGATTTGGGATCGCGGTCTGCTAGGTGTCTAAAATTCTGTACGGTGGGCGTTAGGCTCATTTTGGATCGATTTGGTGATAATTTACAAAGTATGTTTCTTAAGGTGTAAAAAATCCACATTTCCTAATATATCTAACGATTTTCTATTTGCAAAACACCATTTTGTAAAAACTTATGTACTGGTGAGAATGATATAGTTCGCGTTTCGGGAACGCTACTATCCCAAATTGGGTACGATTCCCTTGAGATTGCGGGTGATGTAGCGGTTCCTGTGACTATGATCATACTGGTGAGTGCATAAATATAGCATTTAAAGAAGCTAAGACCATGAGTATATCATATTTTATAGCTTCTGTTGCTTTTTAAGATACTGACTTACTGTAGGCAACTGTTATCCTCAAGTTGTTCAACATATTTAGCACATTTCTTAAACCTTTTTAGCTTTTTTTTCTAAACGTCTCCATTTTCTCCAGTTGTTATACTTGTTCCAACTCGAGAGTTGGCTCTTCAGACATCACAAGTTTGCAAAGAACTTGGAAAACACCTAAAGACTCAAGTCATGGTTACCACCGGTGGAACCAGCTTAAAAGATGACATAATGCGATTGTATCAGCCAGTTCATTTACTTGTTGGTACTCCTGGAAGAATATTAGATCTTGCAAAGAAAGGGATTTGCAAATTGGATGATTGTGCGATGCTTGCCATGGATGAGGTACAACATGATTGTACCTGTAACTACTTTTGTTAATAGTTGCATAATATTCTCCTCACTTTTGTTTGCTTGGAAGCTGTTTTTAAAGAATTCATAATGGACACGCATGCACCAACATATCTGTAAATCAAGTGATGGTCAATAGTCAAATTAGGTTTCACAATAATGAAAGCACACAGCTTTTTGCAATATGTACGCACATGCATACCATACGAGTCAGTTTGTGATAGCATATACATTATTTTTTTACTTAGTTGAGCTCCAAATTTTGTGTTGACATTTCAATCTAATGAGTTCAGTGTGTTTGCTTAAGGTCGTGTGAAAATGTACAAAGAATGCATAGACGAAACATGTATTGCCAATGAATACCAGTCTAGTGTGTATCCGCAGATGAAATGTTTAAATTCAGAATCTGTGATCATGAACATGATTTAATGAGTTTTTTTTTTCTTTGTTCTCTTATTTTTCTATTGCTTGTTTTTTGCTCCTTATTTCTTATTTGCCTCTATTAGAAGGAGATTTGATTGGTAGTTTACACGTCTCTTTCAGGCTGATAAGCTCTTGTCACCTGAGTTCCAGCCTTCAGTAGAGGAGCTAATTCACTTTATGCCTACGAATCGTCAAATTTTGATGTTTTCAGCAACGTTTCCTGTGACCGTTAAGGATTTCAAAGATAGATTCTTGAAGAAGCCGTATGTTATTAACCTTATGGATGAGCTTACACTTAAGGGAATAACACAGTTTTATGCTTTTGTTGAAGAAAGGCAAAAAGTTCACTGCCTCAACACTCTTTTCTCAAAGGTTTTAGCTTCTTAATTTAATTTCAATTACTAGATGCTCGTCTATGAATTGAAAGTAACTCATGCTTGCTTCCTTATTTGCAGCTTCAAATTAACCAATCAATCATTTTCTGCAATTCTGTAAATCGGGTTGAACTACTAGCCAAGAAAATTACAGAGCTTGGTTACTCTTGTTTCTACATTCATGCAAAGATGCTCCAAGATCATCGTAATAGAGTATTTCATGATTTTCGTAATGGTGCTTGCAGGAATCTTGTCTGTACTGGTATTGCTTCTTATATTATACTATAATGGAGGTGGCCATATCCATCCGTTATTTTTTGAATGGGTCGATTTGGTGTGGTTTATTTTAAACGGGTCAAATAGTTTTAATTTTTTCTTTGTTGCCAAAAAGGGGATGTGTTAAACGGGTTGGAAGTTGGCCCATATTGTACTGTATGCATTTTGACCTACCCGCTACCCCACCCACCCATCTTGCCATCTCCACACTATAACCTCAATTTCAATCATTATTCTTACTTGTATTTGAATTATTTGTTAACTTATTCTCGTGTCACATATGACGATTGCAGATCTATTCACGAGGGGTATTGATATTCAAGCAGTAAATGTTGTTATTAATTTCGACTTCCCAAAAAATTCAGAAACATATCTGCACAGGGTATGGTTGGAACATATACGCTGTATTTTTAACTATACATGTATTATACCAATAGTTCTTTAATGTTTAAATAATTCATGAACAGGTTGGCCGATCAGGGAGATTTGGACACCTTGGATTAGCCGTAAATTTGATCACATACGAAGATCGCTTTAATCTGTATACATTCTGTTTCCTTACACTTTTTGGGTTTTATGGTTTGATATCACACCTTGACCAATTTCATCTGCCTTTATCTTTTTCTCAGGTATAGGATCGAACAAGAACTTGGAACTGAGATTAAACAAATTCCTCCATTCATTGATCAAGCTATTTATTGTCGGTGATTGGACTGTCTTCGCTGGGTAACTTGGATTATGCTGAATAGTGATTGTTGGTAAGCTTATTTGCATGCTACATATTTTGTGAAATTGAAGTCACTTGCTAAACGACATCAGTAGAATACTTTAATTAGTGATAATAAGTCAATAATTTTGCTATGCAGATTTCATGTTTATCGTGTTTTCTTCACTTTTATCATGTCATAGGATTCTTTTTGTATCTGTTTGAAAGTACTGACATTAAGTTAAGCTGTGGATACCAAACCCTGGATTGGGAACTCAAGCTTATTAAATAATATAACAAATCTAGTAGAGAACAAATAGGTCTAAGGTCGTTGGCCTCGCAAGAACAAAACCATAATTTTTTTTTTCCTTCCTAAGTTCATATTGTATTCAATCATGATGTATCTATGCTTATATAAATATCTAACCATGATAATTCTGTTTGGACCTCGATGATATGCGATAATATGATAATTCTGACAGGCCAATGAATTGTCAACCATAATTGTTTTCTAAAAACAAACCCAATCCTATTGTTTTCAACCATGATTATTCTGCTTGGACATTGGTGATACGAGATCCAGGATATATCTATGTTAGCAGTGTTTTTTGCAAATATCAAGTGGAGCTAGACACTCGACTAACCATGTAGTTTTTGATCGTCTAAGAAGCGCTTTGATAGGTGGTTAAGCAGAAACATAAGCTGCTCCTAAGTATATGAAGATGCAACTATTTTAAAATTTAAATGATAGTGGGTAGACAATTGTGCTAGATTGAACTACTTGATTCTATGATAAACATACCAACTGATATTCATTAATATTCTAATGATTCCATAATGTGATTGGCCAAAGTATTTGTAGAGCTTAGGAGTAGTAAATATAAGTTTTAATGAGTGGGTATAGCTTCTTAATGTCTGTTTTTGGTTTTGCTTTTTTGTGGTATTAGTTTTAGCCTATATTTCCTGCTATAGATTCCAGAAGGTATAAATGACAAGTGTTGAAAATATGTAATAGGGCATACTTCCAATAGGGCTGGTCACTGGTGCATGTGCCGAGCCATGTGGTACACATTTAAGTACATAAGATGAACGCTGGTCCATCTAAATTCTTCAGCGATAGATAATACAATATAATCAAGTTAACAAGAAAGATAATTTGATAAATCTGATTCTGTAGTGGGCTATATTTAATAGTAACAGCAGTCTCATTAACTTCCCATATGGTGGACCCCTTATTTTATGTTATTTTCCCTCCATGAAAATATCAAGGGCCTGGTTTGACTTATATGAGCAAACCACTTCCCAACATCTAGGCCAAATTTTAATATTTGGATATAGAACTTAGTCATGCTGTATCTTATGGATAAATAGAACTACTTGTTTGGAAACAGAACCATCAAGTGGATACCTATTTGGCTATTTCCCGTGACGATGATGACAAATAATTCACGTTATTAATATGGCTTCACTATATTCTTATTATTTTCTCATTGAAGCCAACACCCTTTCGGACACCCTATTAGGGCAGGTGGGGTTGGGAAGTTTTTTTTACTACAATTATATTCTGATATGCCTATCTTTTGGGAAGTACTTATCTTTGACTGCTAAATGCCCCTGGGGTTGATTTTTCTTTTGTAAGACTAGTTCATGTGCCGGTTGCTTATTACATTTGATTCAATTCTTTGATATGCAGATTGGAAGTTGTTGCTGTGTATGCTTTCAGTTTTCAAGGACCCTCTTTTTTAAAGATCATCTGTAATGCATCCTATCTTCTGAACTTTAAGGACTAAGCTATACTTTTGTGAGAACATATTGTTTTGTGATGGAAAACTGAGGAGCTGTTTGGGAGAACAGATTATTATGTGATGGAAAACTGAGGATTCATTTTTTAAAGACGCTCCTTTTTTCTATTCCAAATCAAGTCAAAGACTAAGAAATGCAGCATTATGTGATGGTGTTTTGTGTTGTGGAGAAGAAGTTTGACATGTTTTTAGTTAAGTCAAAAAGTTTCTTGAGGACTTTTATGTCGTTTCTGTAATCTATATTTTATTTCGGTTGTTTCTGTATATATCTTTAAGATTTTTACCCTCGTGACCGTGAGCAATGTTGAACAGTTTATTGACGACGTTGTGCTTGTGGTGGATGTAAAGCAAGTCTGAGCTTTCTTATCTTGAAGACCATGTAGAGAGTGCAAAATGGACGGGTTGGGTAATAGTTCAAACATGTTTAGTACATTTTATTAAGTAGAAATTAGAGTAAAATATTGATCAGAAAACCTTTTATTACAGTAAGGATTTCCTTTGTTTTTTTTACTATAGAGAAGGTTTAGCATTGATTTTAAGTTACCGCACTTGTCACCACTTGTCCACTACCAATGGGTGTCGGAAGTAGTAGATAAATCAAGGATCGTACTATTCTTACACTATTTTCACTAATTAAACCCTATCAAATATAGTCAATGCAAGTAGAAGATAAATCAAGGATCGTACTATTCTTACACTATTTTCACTAATTAAACCATATCTAATATAGTCGACGACTAAACATTAAACAACTTTATTGAAAGATAAAAAATTTCTTTAAATAATAAAACATTTTACTCTCATAATCTCTTTCTCTCTCAAAGTTTCTAGCCAAATTTCACACACAATAACTTCACCACTTTAATAAAAGAAAAACTCTTCCACAATATCTTACTATCTAAACATCCGGACCATCACCATCGACTTTCGTCGCCTACCACCGGCAGTCAGTCTAGACTTCGTCACCCACCAGCTTGTCATGTCATTGGAAAACACCGTGGGAGAAAAGACCAACATGACATCCGATGTGTATCTAAGAAAATATGAGTTGAAAGAGAGAATTAATTATGTCATTGGAAAACACCGTGGGAGAAAAGACCAACATGACATCCGATGTGTATCTAAGAAAATATGAGTTGAAAGAGAGAATTAATTATGTCATTGGAAAACACCGTGGCAGAAAAGACCAACATGACATCCGATGTGTATCTAAGAAAATATGAGTTGAAAGAGAGAATTAATTAAGTACAAATAGATGAAAATGAGTAAAAGAAAAGAAAAACTCTTCCACAATCTCTTACTATCTAAACATCCGGCCGATCACCATCGACTTTCGTCGCCTACCACCGGCAGTCAGTCTAGACTTCGTCACCCACCAGCTTGTCATGTCATTGGAAAGCACCGCGTCGGAAAAGACCAACATGATGTCTGATGTGTATTTAAGAAAATATGGGTTGAGAGAGAATTAATTAAGCACAAATAGATGAAAATGAATAAAAGTAATATATTCAACGATTGATGTAATAATTAGTGTTTGTTTAGTAGAAAATAGGTATATTTAGAAAGACTAGGTCATTTACCATAGTTCCAAAAAAAGCACGTTACAAAACCCACCACTCTCTCTCTCTCTAAAACATTTCTCCTCCTTCTCACTAAAATTATATCCGATCTAATCCATAAAATCCGATCCTTTTCCGGCGGTCGGCTACGGCCGGCCGTCGGGACCGTTCTTTTTTTTTACTTTTCTTTCTTTAAATAAAAGGTTTGCCCACAGATCAGTCATCTCCTCCGATGCCGCTGTTGTCGCTGCTGCCACTGCTGCTTCTGCTCAGATCCGATGGCATTCGGCCTCTTCTGCTCAGATCTGTTGTGGTCCGTTATCGTCGGCTTGCTGCTGCGTAGGGGTTTGATTTTTGATCTGTTAGGCTTTTGTACGGCTCCTTTATGGATGTCTAGTTTTATCTTCTTTGTATGTATTTTGTACTTAGTGTACTTTTGTCAAGCTACGCCTTTATATGGTTGTATCAGTCAAAGCTCACTCGGGTGATTCCCCCCACCTTTGAATGGTGTTGCTGTAGGCTGTCACAACTATTATGGTGTATGTCTTGTTTGGCTTAACTTGTTATGTTTCGATGTAACTTGTTATGTTGTATCTTCCTCCATTTGTGAGGTTTGAAATGAAATGTAGCCTTTGTTCAAAAAAAAAAAAAGAAATACTAGGGCTGTATACGAACCGGACGAATATGAGCAAAACTTTGTTTATGTTCGTTCATATAGTTTTAGCCAGACAAATAACTGGACATAAAAGCTTAGACGGACGCATTTTCATGTTCATTTTCGTTCAATAAGAAAAGTGGTTGTTCGTGTTCGTTTATATTCGTTCATTAAGAGATTAAATGAACGTAAACGAACGAATATAATGAACGTATGAAAACAAATAAAAGAATATACATCATATTATGTTTTATGTGTGTTCATCTGTTTGAGTGTACCAATTCTTAAAAGATATAATAAAAATATACAATATATATACCGTCATAAACAAATAAACAGACATTAATGAATGTATAATCGAACGTACACGAACATAAATAAATGTATGATACTTTTGTTTATGTTTGTTTATTTAACTAAACGGACATAAAATATTGTTTATGTTCGTTCATATATTAAACAGCTGCACATCTAAACGTTCGCTTCTTCCTTTGACTACTTAAACAATGACCTAGAAAAATGTTACGACTTTTCAAAGTCATTAAATTCACATGTGTGTGAATGTGTGACAAGCAGTAAAATGTAATAATTGAAGTGTGTTTAATGCAGGGAAAGCCTTGGAACAAGGAAACAATGCATTAAATTCCATTTTTTCTGCCTTTTCTTTTCTATCCCGTACACAATTTTGCTCTTGGTTTTTAAATAAGTTGACCAAGCGAATACTATAGTACGTTTCTTTCAATTTTGATGTTAGTTTTGCATGTAAATATATATAATATTAAACATATACTGTATTAGAGGGCTTTATTTTTAGAACTCTGTTAAATGCGGGAACTGCGAGAACTCCAATTTTGTATTAGAAAACATGCATGTTCATATAAAACATGTATGTTTTCTTACATACACCTTAATACAAATACCTGCGTAACATACATGTTCATATAAAATCATTTTGTATTGATATGTTGCACTTAACAGGGTTTTATATGAACATGTATGTTACGCAAATATGTGTATTAAGTTGTATGTAAGAAAACATACATGTTTTATATGAACATAAAGATACACATGTTTCCGCACTTAACAGGGTTCTGAAAATAAAGATACATATACTGTATTAGATATATAATTCAAATTTATATATAAATATTTTTTAGTTTACAAATGTAATATGGCTTTTTTGTTGTTATTGCTTAATGCCACCGAAAATCACAAAACGACCCTGTCAAATTATAAATTTGAAGTATTAAAAACGTAAGTTTTGGTTATCATCTCCTAAAAACTCAACAATCTGATCATGCACAGACTTTAGTAGAGGCCGGGAGGGCCACGGCCCTCCCAAAACTTTGAAGTTTTATTTATATTTGCTAAAATAGAACTTGGCCCTCTCATATTCACTAATATAATACTCGGCTCTTCCAATAAATTTTCCCTAGTTCCGTATATGAATCTGACAAAGATTGACATGAGGGATGATGATGATGACTATGCATGGTCTGGTCCGATGATGAAGAAAACGTAGGACAAGTGGCAGAGGGGACGACAACAAAGTCACTGAAGATGGATTAGAGGTTATATTCTTTACTTCTAAAAACAAAGTTTAAGAAAAAGTAGAACAATTACATTGTGCATCAAATGAGATTTACACACTTAAGTCAATTTGATTAGTTTTTATTGAAAATGAAAACTTATTTTGACACAATAAAAATTACAATGTGGATATTTATTTTACGAAATACTACTTCCGTCTCATATTAAATGTTCACTTTTATAATGCACAAAGTTTTAGGAGATTCCACTAACTAAACTCTTCACCAATCAAATATTACTTTTACCCACTAAACTCTCATCTTATTGGTTGAAAAGTACAAGTGAACACTTAATTTGAGAAATACAAAGATTTCATTGTGGACACTTAATATGGGACGGAAGGACTAAGAGTTACTAAAAAGACTCGATATGTAGTTGAGTGAATAAATAAAAGGATAATTACTTGAAAATGTATTTAACTTTCTACGTTTTGTAGGTCTATGTAGCCTACTAATTTTTTGCAAATCCGTGTAGACAAGTTTTAAATTCGGTATGTTCCGTGTACTCAGTGACAGGCCAACATGCTAATGTCTACGTGGAGCATGTTTTTTCCATGTAAGCATAACTGCTTGGAATGGCATGTTAGATACATTTTCTGTTAATTAGCCAAATATAAAACCCACCAAACAAGTTTCAAGTTCTAGCTAATTTCATTTGGGGATTTTCATATCTTGAATGTCTATGTTTGTTTTGGTTAATGTGTTCCTTATACTGTATGACCGCAAATCAGTCACATGATGTAACACCCCGAAAATTTGATAAGCAGCGAAAGTCTAATCGGGGTCATTACAGTTTAGTACACAGTCATACTCATAGAAAACAATTCAAAAGATAGCCAATATCATTCCATGAAAACTCAAATAGTCAGAGTTACAAACATTTTTCCAAAATGTTAATTGTTTCGCAAAAGCAGTGATAAGTTTGTAAAAAATGATATAATTATTGAAATAAAAAGGGAGGTCCTGTGTGCCCTTTTGCCAGCTCCGTGCCGCCATGTTTGCTAATTTCCTGAGATAAACATGCTTAAAAAGTCAACACGAAGGTTGAGTGAATCCATAGTAGTTTAAATAGTAATAGTGTGAACACAAGTCAAGTATTTGAAATAAACAAGCCAAGATAGACAGGTCTTGACTAAACTGGTGTAATATTGCTCCTAAGCCTCACGAAACGCAAGCCTTAACATTGATTCGACATATCATAAAGATAATAACAATCACCTACACCACAGCGGATGTAAATGACAAGGGGCCCTCAGTGACAGGAAATGTGCCAAATTTCCATAATACCTCGAATATAGCACACCTCCTGCCAAGTGATCACCTTGACAGAGGTGGGCTGCCATTCCAATAGATCTATCAACTATATTCGCGCTCACTCGCAAGTGATTAAGGTTCGTGATATGAGGGACTTGTAGCACAGGTGTCAACTTAGGCAATATCAGGTGATAACAGCATACAGAAAAATACTTGTGTTCGATTTATAGCATGTATCTCCCCACGGGGTTTAAAAACAACAGTTAAAATGTGGGATCATGAACTCACCTGACAGGTGGGTGTGAATCACAACGGTGCTCAAAAGTGATGGTGTACTGCTATGGCTAGCAATGAAATTCCTCCGACTTGCGACCTAAATAATACATTGTAATCGGTGTTTTAGATTCGTTTCGTAAATGACAAGTGATATGTCACGTGTACGGTGATATCCGTTCGGGTGTTTCAATATATTCCAAAATAACTTTACGTAGTTATTTGTAACGTGTTACGAACCGGTGTTCGATAAGTATTAACTCATTTGTGAAAATAATATTGTTTAAAAATATTTATAATTAAATATTTTTAGTGAAGTTATATATATATTTTAAAGTTACCAAAATATATACATATTTATAATCAATTTATACAAAATAATTAATTATAAGATACCCTTGTCATATTTAACCCTTCACTTTATTAAACCCTTTGGTCAAAAATAATTACATTTTGGTCCTTGGCATAACTTTTATACCTTATTCCTTAAACTTTGGCAAAATTTCAGTTTCTACCCTTAATTCTATTAGAAATTGATAATATATAATTTAGTCCGAAAGTTTGTGATTTTAACACTTTTAGCCCCTTAACATGGGACTTTTGCAAAAATAGTCCAAAATCTTAGTTTTCGAAAAGTTAACTTTTATGTTTATAAAAGTCACTATTTTTATCTTCTAAAATTTATAAAATCAGTTTTTATAAATTTTATATCATTTTGAAAATCTTAATTCCAAATCGAAAAATTCCATACGAAATTGTATTGGGCTTGTTAGCCCGGTTAAGGCCCAAAATGGGTGTAGTTTGTTTAAAATTAGTGTTCAACTTGAATTCGGTTTTGGTCTTGTTTTCATAGTATAAAATCGTGTAAGGATTGCATGTTTTGTTGGTTCGATTAAGTGTGAGCCAAAGAATTAGTGTGTCGAAGAAAATATGTATATCGTACGTGTGATAATGAAATGGTGAGCCCTT
Source organism: Artemisia argyi (assembly GCA_030686995.1). Taxonomy (NCBI): domain Eukaryota; kingdom Viridiplantae; phylum Streptophyta; class Magnoliopsida; order Asterales; family Asteraceae; genus Artemisia; species Artemisia argyi. The sequence continues at coordinate 177,197,321 of CM060679.1, read as the reverse complement.
TTCCTAAGGGTGTCGAGGTGTGGACATACATAACTATAAGTGCAATGAATGTAAAAAATGGTGTGTGTCGTATGTATGCATGATACGAGTAAATGTAGAAAATGAAAAGGGTGGTGATTAACTTACAACACCAACTATGGTGGTGAGGATGCCGTGTGGTGTGAGCAACAAGATCAAGCAAACGTGATACCCTCTCCTCGTATGGTGACTCTTGATCCAATACTTTGTTACCCAAAAGTACTCTTAACCCAAATCCTTGCTTGCGTGATCCTTGACTCCTCGACAGTAACCAAGAAGGGGTAGAGAGTGTTTGAGATTTGAAAACTTGGTGAAACTTTGAGTGTGTGAGATCTTGCATTAAATGTGGCTTATATAGGGTAGTAAAAGTAGTTGTGTGTTTGTCCTTGTGAAGCATGCTACTTAGTTGTCATTCGAGTGGAGACAAGCTTGTCCCTTGGCTTGTGATCTAGTCATGTCGAGTAGAGTTTTTAGGGAGCAACAATGGTTTTCTTTGGAGTAGTTTATGTGTAGATTAGACTAATAGAGTATTAAACAATAGAGGTTTAGTGCATGTGTGGTAATCTTGTTGGGAAAACATGAGACATATGATCCTCGGGGTAATTAGTCGAAGGTGGTTATTGGTTTTGTCCAACAGTTTGACGGCTTATATTGGTGGCTCTTTGTCGCATGGAACAAGATCAATGGAAAGGTTGTAAGGTTGTGTCGTGTTTGAGGGAACCAATATAATCAAGCATGTGTATATTTAGATAGCAATGGAGTTGGTTTATGCTTCGTGTGGCATACTACGCAAAAGAAAGAAACATAACAAGCCATACGGGCTTGGGAAAAAATGCACAGCCCAAGTGTAATAAAAATGTTAGTGGAGGTGGGCTTGTGGTAATCTCGGCCCAAACGAATCAAAGAAAAGAAAACATGTGGGCTTGTGAGTGTTTCGGCCCAAGTGAAATAAGAGGAAAGAAACCGTGTGGGCTTGTGGTTCGTGCTCGGCCCAAAACATGACGGGGTATCGGTGATTAGAAAAATTGTGACTTTAGTTTCGGTGTTGGTGTCGTTTCGTGAAAACCATAAATATATAAACGGTGTCGTCATACGTATATATATATATATATATATATATATATATATATATATATATATATATATATATAGTGATAGTAAATTTGTAATAATTAATATATACATATCATTATATATATATATATATATATATATATATATATATATATATATATATATATATTAATAATATCTCGGTGTCCAAATAGGGTGTCGGATCCCAAGTGGGAGTTACCGGTGTTAACCTCATTGGGTGATATCCAAGAGTGACATTTGGGTGAAAAATCAGGTGACAAAACATAATCGGGTGTCAAACAAACGGTGATCAAAACAATCGGGTGTTAAAACAAACTGTGCCTCATATAAAATTTCAAATTAGCCCGCAAAAATGGCTTAGTTTAGAATAGTGTCGATAATTAGCATTAATAAATGACCTGGGATTTTACGGAGTATTACACATGATGGTGTTGTTGACGTTTTTCTGATTGAAGTCGCTTTTCAGGCGAAGTATGACCACAAATGACGCTTTTCTGCAAATTTGTACCACCTTATATTGTATGAAAAAGTTCGAGCCATAAAACCAATGAAGATTGTTTGAAGTCGTTTTTTCCAGCAAAGGATGATGAAACTCATGAAGGTGGTGGATGATGACGTCATGACGAAGGAGAATTTGTTATTATTGTTTCTGGTTTGATGAAGGTGGGGTGTGAATGGGTCGGTGTTTTCCATGGTGTAGGTTGAGGTGTGGTGGCAGTAGGTGAAGGGTGGTGGTGGCTGCTAAGAGGGTGAATGTGGGGTGTGAATGGGACGTTTTGGTGTTGTCTGAGGTGTGGTGGCAGCAGGTGAAGGGTGGTGGTGGTTGCTATGATGGTGATGAGGGTGAAAGTGAGGGTGAAGGTGGTGTGTAAATGGGTCGTTTTTTCCATGGTGTTGGCTAAGGTGTGGTGGCAGGAGGTGAAGGGTGGTAGTTGAAGAAGGTGAAGAGTAGTGGTGGCTGCTATGGTGGTGAAGAGGGCAAAGTGAGGGTAAAGTGTTGAGGGTGTTTGGAAATATGTTTTATAAAGTAGGCTACACATATCTGCAAAAAATAATGTAGAATATATAAATTATTTAGTGACATAACACAAAAATTAGTTAGAATGTACTCCTTCCGTCTTTAAATAAGTGTCCATTATTGACTTTTAAAATCTTTTCTTTTAAACTTTGATCTTAAATTATTTTATTTGTGTTATTTAATATTTAATGCAAATTATATCAATAAATTAGGTTTTAAACGTATTTTCATTAGTATAATTTTCATCAAGTATTACATAACACAAATTAAATAATTTAAGGTCAACGTTAAAAAAAAGACTTTACAAGTCAACAGTAGACATTTATTTAGGGACGGAGTGAGTATAAATTAACATGTAACCTACTAAGGAGCACACGGAGTAATAACGGCATAACGCAAATTCGTCCGATGTGGAACCTAACCAATGGCGTTAAGACCATTTCCCCATCGTGTGCGTTGGACCAGCATTGTGATTTACGTTGTTGGACTAACTTGCATTGTAATGTTTGATTTAATATATATAAAAAAAGCCCCCTCCATGTATACAAAGGATAGTTTGTGTTTCGGGGTTTGCGTTTAGGAGTTTGTGTTTGAGGGTTTGCGTTTGTATGTGTTTAGGAGAAGGGAGGAAGAAGATGAGTTGTGTTGGATTTTGTTGGGTCACTGAATCCCCCAAACTTCCTCTAACTAGGATTTGAACATAAAATAACCTAAGTGTTTATTATCCGTAAACATTATCAAGTCACTGAGTGAACAGTTGCTCAGTGAGTCACCTTCAGGATGCCTAGGACGAGCCTAAGAAAAAAGGTTCTCCATTCAGTGAGGCGGACTCTCAGTGAGTGGCACTTAAGCCAAAGAAGAAGGCGATGGATTCAGTGAGTGATGACAATAGCTCACTGAATCCCAATATCTCCTCATCAATTATGAAGACTGAACATGAAGACTGAATAATAGGCGGGACTAGGCGGGAAAGTTTGAAAAGATTTACAAAAGTGCTTTATCACTTTAAAGTAGGGATGAGCATTTCGAACCGAATCCCGGAACCGAACCGGAACCATACCGGTACCGTACCGAAACGGTACCGATTCTCGATATACGGTACGGTACTGGAACTACGAAATAAGGTGAAAAAAATCGGGACCACTAATTCGGTACGGGGCCGGTACCAAATTGGGAAATTCCTAAAAAAAAAGGGGAAAACCCGATTTCCCGGTACAGGAACCGGTACCGATATCCGAATCCCGTTCGGTACGATACCGGTACCACAAATTTATGCTCGGGAAAAAATCGGTACCACTAATTCGGTACGGGATCAGTACCGTGCTCATCCCTACTTTAAAGTCAAACTTTCCCTAAATGGCTAAATCTAGTCTGTCATCAGAAAGCACCTTTTAGCCTTAACCCAATATGGGTTTTTATGCCAGAGAACAAAATCTATCAAGGTTTTGTCTTAGGATGTCTTATGTCTCTTGGGTAATTTAGTGGTTCATACTTGTGTATAAATAGGATCATAAAGAGGAGAAAAGGTCAAGTTTGTGTAATTAATGCTTAGACATTCACAAACCCTTTTCTCCTCCAAATAACATACTTGTACCTGAGATAGCTCAGTTGTACCATAGTTGTTACTTAAGCTTAGGTTAAGTTTAGTGAGGAGATTTACCATACTTGTCATTCAATCCCAAGTGTTATTCCGCAAACACTTGGGTATAATTCTTTGATTAACTTCTAATAAGAATTAAAAGTTGAAAAATATCTTATCTCTTATCTTTACATTTTACGTTTACTTATTGTTAATCAATTGTATCTTTGTTCATGCCATGGAACTTGGTTAGTTTAACTCCATAGTTAACATTAACCAAGTAATTAGGACCAACAAGTTGTATCAGAGCCTCTGATTTGTAAAACTTTTCGAATATTTTTTTTTTTTCAAACTAAAGAGTGCTCAAAGTTTTTAAAATCAAGATCCTACCATGGCTGACATTGATGTGCCCAACTCGTCGATAAAAAGGATAGAAGCTATTCTGCTACTGCTCCTAGACTTGAAGTTGGTAAATTTAACAAGTAGAAAAAACGCATGTTTTGCTACTTAACTGGGATGGAACCATATTACATTAAGCTTATTAATGATGGTCCATATGTCCCTAAAACTGCCCAAGGTTTAATCAAACATGAAGCCTAGTAGACCCCAGATAAGAGGAGGGTGGTCAATCAAGACCAATGCCTGAAAAGCATCATTATATCTTGTCTTCCTGACGATATAATGGAATCAGTCACCAATTGTCCTACTGCCAAGCAGACATGGACTGACTTGGTTCATAGCTATGAAGGTCTTCAGATACCAAGGAAAAAAGGATCATGGACCTGAAACTTGAGTACAATACTTTCAGGGCCAAAGGCTCTGAAAGTCTCTCAGAGACCTACACCCGGTATAAGACCCTCCTCAATGAACTAACCAATGATGGTGTCACCCTGTCTAAACATGAAATCAATGTTGGCTTTTTCAATAGTCTCCCTGAGAAGTGGTTAAACTTCTCTCAGGGTCTTAGAAATTCCAATCATATTTAGAACCTTAAGCTCCCTGAGATTTATGGGAAGTTTGTCTATGAAGACAACTTAATCACCAGGAGATACCCTGGTAAAGCTCAAGAGACCAAAAAGACCCTGACAATCTCACCCATATCTACTGCTTTCTATTCTAATGGTGTTGTGCAGGATTTTCAAGATGGTTCTGATGATGAGGTTGATGAAAAAACCAGTGAGGAGTACCTAATGATTACAAAATGAATTTCATGAAAGGGCACTTCTTGCAATCTCAAAAATATTTATTAAAAGAAACAATAAAATTTCAAATGCAAAAGCAAATGACAACACTGAATGTTTCAACTGTAGTAAAAAAAAGGTCATTTTGCAAAAGATTTTTTTCTCTAAAACAACCTCAGTACCATCTTATAAATTCTCAGGAGACAACTCTTTCTCATGAACCAGCAAGTTTCAACAAACAATGCTTCAATCTAGTCAGTCTTTTCAAAATAATTCTGAAAAATTTCCTCAAAAAGATTTTGACGCCAAATATAGAAAGGCCAAGGCCAAACTTGCTCTTCTTGAGTCAGCTCCTTCTGTCCCTCAGTCACCACAAGTCACCAAATCTTCTCATCAGAAAAATAAGTGTCCTCTGAGAATGAAGAAGTTCATGTCAGTGCCCTGATGGCGCTCTCAAAAGATAACAAGCTGTTTGTGGGAAAGAACCATGCAAGGAATAGAGAGTGGGTGAGCATCACCATGAGAAAGGTAAATATCTTACTTTCTATGGATGATGATTCTGATTGAAAATCTTACTTAGATTATATAAATGTTGATCTTAAGTATGTTGAAGAGCAAAGATTATTTTTGTTTTCAAAATATAACAAATTGACTTTTGAGTTAAATCAGTGTAGAGATGAACTTCTTACTTTAAAACAAGTCAAGCTTGAAAACATTACACTTCAAATTCAAAACTCTGAACTTGTAAAACAAAATCAAGCTCTTCAGGAAGAACTTAAGAAAGAAAAAGCTGTTATACTTAGCTGGATTCAAAAGAACCCCAAACTCTTTGACTCAGTGAGTCTCACACCGAGTACCAGAAAGGTTGCACTGGGAGAAAATCAACTCACTGAAGTCTCAGGGGAAAGTAAACATGTAACAGCCTTTCTATCAGCAGGTATACTCTCTAGCAAGAACTAAATCCAAAACCCAGATTGGGTTGAAAGAGAAAATCCTGATATTAAAATGCCAAATTTTAACACTGGAAGGATTTTGGTGCCTGAAAGTCAGGCCATTAAGGAAATGCTAGGAGTCACTAATGAACTCAGTCACACTGAGTCCATCACTGAGTCTGATGTGTGGGAATTGCACCAGGCTTTACCTCTCGAGGGATCTCGAGAAGCTTACAACCCCCATTAGGCAGTGTACCTGATCGTTGTAGTATAGTATAGTGACAAGTACCGGGGGATTGATCGTTCAACTTGGGAATAGTGTCGCTAGGATTAGAAAACCTAAGAACTAGGTCTAGAGGTGAGAGATGATTCTTTTTGCATTTTTTTTTATATTTTATGAAAGCGAATAAAAATCTCGGTTTTGAAGGAGTTGGGCGGAATTAGTTGCTAGTCAACTAACCCAATAACTAAGATGCAATCAAAATAAAATAACAGAAATGAAAATAAACTAATTTAACTATTGGTGTGAGCAATATATGGGAGAATTGTGTTTACTTAGATTTCACTACTCCCTAGATATCTTTTACAGGTTAATTACTTGTTACAGTTGCGTGGATGACGGATTGTATTCCTTAATACCATTCATGAGGTGGCGTACTTACTTCCCCAATCCTATAAGCGCCTACTTCACTCCTATGTCGAGCTGGCTAAGAAGCTCCTAACATGGGATCACTAGAATTTGCTTATGCATTAAATACAACCATAAAAACCTAGTACACATCGATTCATGTTTCTTAAGACGTTCAAGCAAGTTACACAATGGAGATCTGCCAGTTTTCTTAAGCCTAACATTGAAATCATTCATCCATTACAACTATAAACAAGCAATCAACCTATAATTAACATCTAGGTTTCATTACATCTAAGCAAACACATGATAGATCTAGCCTAGCCTGTTAAAATCAAGACAAGCATAAGATATATTCAAATAACACATAGACATTTTGAATGAATTGAAAGAGGACTTATCTCAATTGAACATGAAAGGTTTCAAGGGGTGAAAACCCTTGAAAATACAGTTAAAAATGACTTAGGGTTTATTAGGTTCGACCTAGTATTCTCCACACAAGTTCCTCCCTTAATGAATGAAAAATAGAAAAGTATATATAGATTTTGTGAGGTGACGGCGTCAAGAGTAAATGTCTGACGTCGTCATCTCACCGCCAATAAAGTTCTCGGACTGCCTAGATCTGGGTTTGACGCCGTCACGTGTAATCCATCTTCAGGCCGTCACCAAAATAACTCTTGACGCCCTTCTCTTGACACCTTCAGGTTTTCTCTGGGTCGTCACGGATTTTACCCCTGACGCCGTCATATTTCCCTTCTTGACGCCGTCAGGTACTGTTCTCAGCATGGAAAATAAAGTCTTTGCCGTTTTCTTCACTTTTATGCTCCAAAAACGTCCAAAACGCTCCCTTTTCTAGAATTCACTCCCAAAGTACCTAAAATCACAAAAGGAACGATTTAGGGCAATATTTGATCAAATAAATTCAATTCCGGGCTTAAATGACCCCCTAAAAATGGTTCATTTTTCTCCTCATCAGAGTCTGATTCTGATTCCCAATCACCACTACCTCCACTAAAACAACTTCAGGGAGCTGCACCCAGTTCAGATCTTACCCCATCTGTCTATCAACCACATTCTCCCAAGGAGAAATCAGGTTTAGGGAAAACTATCCAGAAGAGACCTACCTCTGTACCCACTGAAACCCACACACCTTCAGTCTCCTCTGAAGTGAAACCTGATAGTACTGAATCAAAATATGATCAGTTAGCTGAACTGGTCATGAAGCAAACTGCAAAGCTCAGGCTCACAAATATGCCTTAGCATCAAAGCAAGCGTTGAAACAAAAAGCTGAGCCTTTCAAACCCTGTACTCAATGTGGATTCAATGACCATCACCCTGTTGATTGTCTTATGTATCCATGTCGTGATATTTGTAGAGATCCTTCCCTTGATGCATCAGGACATGACAGTGTCAATCAGGCTAGACGAGGACTGACAACAGACTCATCTCAGTCAACTCAGTCCTCTTCAAGCATCAAATGCAAGATATGTGGAAGCTCTGTTCACTCCACCACTGACCATGAGTCCATTAACAAATTCAAAAGGTCCCTTAGACCTAAGCCCACTAAGAAGTGGGTCAACAATCAAAACTAACCCAGTTTGTTGTTTGTGCAAAAACATACCAGGGATCCTGTTTGGCATCTTGATAGTAGATGCTCAAGAAGTATGACTGGTGTGAAGCATTATCTGCACAAATATGTCAAAGAACCAGGACCCAAGGTGGTATTTGGTGATAACTCATCAGCTCTTACTGAAGGTTATGGCTCAGTAAACTGTAGTGGTATAGTTTTTACTAGAATTGCTTATGTTAATGGTCTCAAATACAATCTAATCAGTGTCGGTCAACTATGTGATGCCAAGTACATTGTTCAGTTTGATGATAAAAGAGGAACAATCTTTAATGCCAACAAAGAAGTTGTGTTGATTGCCCCTAGAAGATATGATGTTTATGTCTTGGACATGTCAACTCTCACTCAAAATGGGACTTGCCTTTTCACAAAAGCAAGTGAAACAATCAATTGGCTTTGGCACAAAAGGTTGTCCCATCTCAATTTCAAAAACATCAACAACCTTGCCAAACAAAACAAGGTTCTAGGCCTGCCTTCCCTGGTGTTCTCAAAAGATAAACCTTGTTCAGCTTGTGAGAAAGGAAAACATCACAGGGCCTCCTTCAAAACAAAACAAAACTTTTCCATAAAGAGCTGCCTTCACCTCCTTCACCTGGATCTCTTTGGACTTATCAGTCCAATGGCTATTAACCATGAGAAGTATACTCTGGTCATTGTGGATGAATACTAAAGATACACTTGGGTTTACTTCCTGACCAAAAAGAGTCAGGCAGCTGATACAATCATGTCCTTTGTCAGGAACATTGTAAATCAAAATGCTGTCAGAGTTAAATAGATTAGAACTGACAATTGTACTGAATTCAAAAACCAGGACCTTGAGTGCTTTTGTGATGAGAAAGACATTTCTCAGAACTTATCTTCTCCTTATACTCCTGAACATAATGGAGTAGCTGAAAGGAAGAACAAGACACTCATTGAGACGGCAAGGACAATGTTAAATGCCTCAGACCTTTCAAATCACTTTTGGACTGAGGCAGTCAGAACAGCCTGCTATACTTAAAATAGATCCATCATTGTGAAATGACACAATAAGACCCCATATGAGATATTAGGAAGGATCCCTAACATTAGCTACTTTCATGTATTTGGGTGTCCTGTGTTTATTAATAACCACAAGGATCACTTAGGTAAATTTAATGCCAAAGCTGATGATGGATACTTCCAGGGATATTCTCTTTTCTCCAAAGCCTTCAGGGTGTTCAATACTAGGAGACAGCAAACTGAGGAAACCTATCATATAACTGTTGATGAGAGCACTGAATCCATCAGGTTCTCTAACTCCTCAGTTGAGGAAATTGGTATTGATAACTCATCAAGATATCCTCCTGATGAGTATCACCCTGAGAATAATCCTTCTACTCAGTACCAAGTTGATGCAGATATCTCATACTACATCATTCCTCACAATTTACCTCAACCAACCATCAATGAGTTCATTGAAACTCAACAAGTCTCCGATGAGACTACACCCACTGAACCAATTGTTCAGGAACCCACATATCAAATTGTCCACACTGAGGCCACTGAAGATCCAAATCTTGAGGCACCTCAGGCTCCTGTAACTGAACCTTCTCCTCCAGATAATCAGGCATCTACAAGTTCTAACACCTATCCTAGACCTCAGGATAACTGGACTAAGTCCAAAACAATTGAGCTTGTGAACATCATTGGTGAGCCCGTTGAAGGGATACTTACTAGAAGCATGGATGCTAAACTCAAAGCAGCCTCAGCCAATGTATGTCTCTATGTAGACTTTCTCTCTAACATAGAGCCTAAAAATGTCAAAGAAGCCTTGACATATGAAAGTTAGGTTCAGGCCATGAGAGATGAATTGGAATAATTTGACAGAAACAATGTCATGACTCTTGTTGAATGCCCTCAGGGTGTTTTAGTCATTGGAATGAAATGGGCCTTCAAAAACAAGACTGATGAGTGTGGTACAGTCATCAAAAACAAGGCAAGACTTGTTTCAAAAGGATATAATCAACAGGAAGGTATTGATTATGAGGAAACCTTTGCACCTGTTGCTAGAATGGAAGCCATCAGGATCTTCCTAGCCTATGCAAAGTCATTCAGGGGGCCTCAAGTGCACCAAAAGTGACATTCAATGCCAAACTAAATACCCTAGGTATCTAGTTAGTAAATATCCCAGGTTGGTAACTGACTTATATTTAATATTGTAATATATGTCTTTTACCTTTCTGGCAACCACATCTTGGGCCCCCACAAATCATCCCAAAACCCACTAGGCATTTAATGCCCTGGTCTCACACAAATATCAAAGATATTTGTGATGACCTCATCTCTGCAAAAAATGCACTTTTGCAGAGAGGCGCAACTGTTCACCTAGACATGTTGCTAAAAAGGAGGATGATGGGAAAGGTGGGCATTTAATGCGGATATCAAACCGTTTTTATAACCACAATTAAAACCCATATTATTGGTTTGAAATCCATGCCTTTTCCATCACCCTATAAATACCCCCACAAATGAATATACACACACATGCTTTCAAAATCTTTCAAAACTTTTGCAAAAATTTGCTCTCAAACTGTGTGTGTTATTCCGACCATAACTCTTAGTTTTCTACCATTTTCGACCTTCAAATCAATTTAAAAAAAATGACCTCTTCTAAAGTTATCAAATACGCTCCTAATGTGGAATTCTGGATTGAGAGTGTGGATATGACCAAAAACAACGTGATGGGGAATTTCTCCTACCCTGAAGATGATTCCTCCTCATCACTATCTTCTCTAGATGATTCCTCACTTTCATCGCTTACATCGGAATTAACTTCATGTGCGTATTTTAAACATAACGGGGTCATATAGTTAAAGATTTCACTTGAGATTCCAAATGTATCGAGAGGAATTTCTTCAACCGCAATATTTGCCATACACGAATTAGCAACATCCATGCTTTTCTGAAAATATATCTTCTTCATATTGAAAACAATCTTCTCATTATAAAGTTCAACTCCTAGCGAGATTTCTTTCCTGAAGACATCGATACGGGCTCGTGATGTTGCAATAAAAAGGTCTTCCAAGGATAAGGTCTTCCCTAGGAACATTTGCCATGTCAATTACTACGAAGTCCGCGGAAATAGAAACCCTTCAATTTTAACCAAAACGTCATCGACAACTCCTATCGGGGTTGCCTTAGTCATATCCGCCATCTCAATCACCAAACTTGTTTTCCTTCGGCTTATCAATCTAAGTGAAAGAAATAAAAGAGCGGCATAACATTAATGCTAGATCCCAAATCAGCTAATGCTGATAAGTCAGAATTACCAATGGTGCATGGGAGGGTAAAGCTCTCTCTGATATCCTCTTTAGCTGGTAACTGGCAAGGTAATTTTTCGCTAGCCTTTGGTTCTTCATTCAAAAGGAATTTTTCACTATATTGATTGTGAAATCCTTCAGATGAATCATCTTCCTTGTCATCAACAAACACTACCTTGCATGCTCCAATGGCTCTCTTGCTTTCTTCAATCTCATTCTTCACGTGAATGTCATCAGCTAACTTCCCTATCATTGTTTCAAGATTTTTTAGGGATTCGTCATGACTAATCAGGCTCCTGTTGGTGGCTTCTTGAAAGTTTTTTAGCTACTCGTCTTGCTCTTCTTGCTTCTTTTTCAATTCTTTTTCAATTCTTTTTCAATTCGTCATGACTAATTGTTTCTTCAAGACTAGGTCTCCTTTCTCCGTATGGCGCTCGGTTGTATCCTGGCGATCCCGTGCGATAACCGTATGGTCTTCCTTCCCCATACTTAACCTTCTCAATTCTTTCATCATCTTCTTCAAAAGGACATTCTTTAGATAAAAAGGGCCCTTCACAAATTTCACAACCTACTTGAATAACATGCACATTCTCTTCGAGCTTCTTCATGTCACGTCCCAAACTTTAGAGTTTACTAGTGATAAGAGCTATACCATCCGAGTTTCCACCAAAGTGCCTACCACTTCCCCCATCATGCCACTTTTGAGAGTGGTCTGCCATATCTTCAATTGCTTTTAAGGCTTGAATAGGGGTCATCCCAGGGATCGGCCCCTGAGAATCCAACATCTGATGAATAGAAATATTGAACCCTTTGTAGAAAATGTTAACGATCTATTGCTTGTTGAGATCATGTGTAGGGCACTTGTACAGAAGATCGTTGTACCTTTCCCATGCTTGGTACAATGTTTTGTCTCTATCCTGTTTGAAATTGTGAATGTCTTCGAGCTATTTTGCCGTCCTTGAATGAGGGCAATGTAACAATTCGCAATTTCAGGTTAACTTTTATTCCCGAAAATTTCACTATTCACTTTTTACTATTCACTTTTCACTATTCATCTCAGAAATTTTTATTTCATATTCTCGTAAGTTAAACTATTTTAACGATAATCCGAGAGTTTGACGCTCGTCGGATCATTTCTGCAAAAATCACAAAGCCGTGTCCGAGATTTACTTTTAGGTTTAAACGTTCTTCCAGCATCCCGATATATCCATAAAACATTATAAACAATAGAAATATGATTTTCTATCATTTTAGGACAATTCCAAAAGTTTCGGAATTTTACGTTTTTCAGTTCAGCGTTTTACGCGAATTACGCGTTTTAGACCCGTGTTTCCAGTTTTTAGCAGGGTTTTAGCACCCGATAGATCCTACCACTCATTTTATATTTTATTATGGACTATATTGACATGTTTAACAATACTTTCAAGTTTCATATTTTTAGGATACCCGGTTTTACGTTTCGTGGCCTAAAAACTTACGGTTAGCAACTTACGGAGTCAAAACTAGCTACATACTTAGGATATTATCATCCAAAGACCATGACTACTCATCTAGTCACCCTTATCCTTGGAAAAACGACTTAGGAGGGGGGGAGTCACCATGTGTGGTTAAATCTTGACTTTAGCCATTAGTTCTTACTTAATTACAACTTTGTCTCCAAGTTTAAGCACCTTCCTAGCCACCTTCCTAACCTCCTCATTCATAGTATAAATACAAGCTCATTCTTCTTCCTTTCTTCACCACAAAAACGCCACACTCTTTATTCATAGCACCATGATCCTTTGATCTTCAATATACAAGTTACATTACAAAGTTCAAGGTCTTAGTATTCTCTACCTAGTTCTTAAGTTTGTTTGGTGATTCCATGGTTGAATTAGGAGCTACACAAGGTTACTAGGGCTGAAGTTAATGGGTTTTCACAAGGTCTATATCAAGTCTATCAATGGTTACAAGAGTTATGGTGAAGGGTTTACAAGCTTAGGTTTAGTGTCCTAGTTCTATACTTGACTTCCTTTCTTTAGAAAGCCAAAAGTTGTAAGCAAACCCCTATACACTTTCTTGCTCAATATCATTTCATGCTTATTATGTTTCTTTCATGCTATATATGGTCTTTGTATTGTGTTCATGATGTTTAAAAATGGATAAAACGAGTATTGGTATACATATGTTAACTTATGACAAGTAAACAAGCAAACTAGTGATTTTTATGGAGAACCACGACCAAAATAGTATAACTATGATATTTGACATTTACTTACTGTTATAAAGGACTTCAAAAGGAAAACATAGCAATTTGAATCACCCAAAACGAGTATACGAGTCAAAAGTTATGACCATTTGAAGTTAGCGAAACCAAAACGGCAAATCTGCCTAAATTGCATTCTGATCAAATTATGATTTTGAAAGTCCCACTTCTGGTCCGATTCATCAAAAAGTTAAAACACGAAAGTTGTCCGGAACGACGTTTTCGTTCAGGAACAAAGAAGCTCGAGACCTGAAAATGCTTTCTGAGTGATAAATTTCTTCAAATTCTTAACAGCCCATTTTTAGACCAAAGTTACTATATAATGATTATATTTAGATGAGACCAAGAGGTCTAAATGACCTAAAGCCAAGACCACAACCATGGCTAAAGCCAAGGTTGAGTCTCAAGACCATGGTAACAATGACCAAGGTCACGGCAAAGCCACGGCTAAAGACCATATAACTATTAAAGATCAAAGCTTATATATATATATATATATATATATATATATATATATATATATATATATGTTATCGAATACTACAATAGTAGGGAGCCTCATGTGAGGAGTTCATTGAGTAAGCCGTCGAGACGAGTTGTGGATTTACGAGTTAAAGTGTCCTGGCTCCTCGAACGTTTACTCCATGACTTCTGAATTATGTCGGCCCGAACGGTAGTAAGAGATTTACAACCTATACATGTTTCATAGACCACTTATATTCAACGACTTACACTATATACTAAGTACTACATCATGAACATTATGCAAGACATATATGGGCAATTCTTCGTATTCTTAGACGTTACTCCAAACCTAAGTTGCAACGTTCTATTATAGGCTGCTCTTAGAGACTTTCGCGATTCGACTTTCATTTCTCATTACATAGACTTAAGGTGAGTCATAGCCCCTACTCTTTTCGTACTTGTTTTAAACTCTTGGGGGGGGGATACATGCTCAACTACTTGCTTAATTGTACAAATACTCAAAACGTTTATACGTGACTGTGTTATACTTGATTGTCTTATACTTGATGGCATTATACTTGATCTAATACATACATGACTGTCTTTTATCTTTGGGAAGTGGCTCCCAGTTGTCTTTGGGAATTGGCCCCCAGTTGTCTTTGGGAATTGACTCCCAGTTGTCTTTGATACATCCTAACATTTGCGAATGTTTGGATACATCATAAAAGTGAGGTCTTCGGAGATGAAGTAGAGACTCACTACTAATTGCTTAATTGTCTTGATGAACTTATACATGTCTTTATTATACTATATTTGTAGCAGTGGGTTGTGAACACACAGGTTACAAGTCTCTTATGGCGGGACTTGTAACTGAGTGGATTCACGATGCCTTTGCTGTGTGAACATTCTTTTAAGGCTTTTCAACTGTTTTAAGACAAACTCTATGAACTCACCAACCATTGTGTTGACACTTTAGCATGTTTATCTCAGGTTAGTAAGGCGATAGCTAGTGCGAGGAACTTAGAGTCAAGCTGCATATTCTGAAGACTTACGTTTTTATCATTTATCATTCAAAACATTTTGTATACATTTATGTATCATACTTTGGAATCTCATGTTTGTAACTTTGAATTCATTAATCGAATGGTAACTTTTCAAAACGTCTCATTTAGAGTTCGTTTTCTATAACTTGTACTTTGTATTATGAAGTAGCACCCCAGTGACACAGTCTTCCGCTGCGGTATTTTGGGGGTGTTACAGGCAATACCTTTGGATAAAATGCTTCTTCAAAAGACTCCAAGTATTGATGGTCCTAGCTGGTAACCTATCTATCCATCTCTTGGCTGCTCCAGTAAGTGTCATAGGGAAAACTCTTAGCATTATCGCATCGCGAGACACTCCCAGAATATTGAACAAACTAACAATGTATAAAACATTGTCGATATGCTTGTGAGCATCTTCGGCCTTGTTTCCCAAAAAGGGGTCTTTCCGTAACTTCCTTATGAATTGGTCTTTAATCTCGAACTGAACATTTGCTTAGATACCTGGCCTAACCAAACTAGGCACCTGTTCATTTCTTGTTAGCGCAAGATATTCTTCGAGAGTAAGGGTATCGATATCAACATCACCCATGGTACCTGAAACTTGAAAATAAATCGTGAGAACCTAAAACAAAAACAAAAAATAATAAACTTGAATAA
Organism: Artemisia argyi; assembly: GCA_030686995.1. NCBI lineage: Eukaryota > Viridiplantae > Streptophyta > Magnoliopsida > Asterales > Asteraceae > Artemisia > Artemisia argyi. Next base: position 177,181,552 of record CM060679.1, on the reverse strand, counting down.
AATCCTAATAGCTACCCGGCAGCGGCGCTAAAAATTTGATGTAGGATTTACCGACCAGGTTTTAATATTTATAAGTTGCTCATCTACTAAGGTCTACCCAATGCAATATCGGGCAGTATACCCGGTCGTGTATGGTATAGCTAACGGTAAAGTCGAGGTCGTCCCTAAAGCTATGGTGCGGATATTATCTAAGTCTAATGTCACTGTTTAAAAGAGGGTTTTTAATAATTGATTAGTTAAACTAATAAAATGAAAAACAATAAAGCAAGTAAATAATGAAGAGAAATTAGATGGGGAGAATAGTGTTAACCTAATTACTACTCTTATTATTATCATGACAAGTTTTCTAATAGTGCATCCTATTGTTTTATCTGGGGTTCAAGCTGATAGACTCGGATGGTCAAATCGTCTAATCCTATCTTACACCCTGCCCTATTCCTATAACATTCATTATAAGGGTTCGCTGGTTGGCCTTGGCCTATAAGATGTAAGATTCGTTAAGCGCCTCTACTAACTTAGAATAGTCTAACGGGATGCGACCGGTCGGAACTTACATTCCCTCTAATTCCTTAAGCAAATATGTTTGGTAGGTGGTCGTTCGTTGAAATTTCCACACGAATGGTGATATTTCTATCACCAAGACACCACCCTTATCGGCTATGGGTCCTATGGTCAATTCTCCTAGCCTCAATGGAACTACCAAACATCATCACTACCGAAACTAGAGTGTCCTAAGACATGCTAAGATAGTATACTGATAACGCTCATTTTGTACATATTTTAGTAGCGTTATTCGTATGTTTGTGCATGTTATTTGGTTGTATTTGTGAACATTTTACGCTTAAAAGGTACAAAATATGTGTTTAGGTTCAGGTACAATTATGTCGAAGGAAATAATGAAAAGATGAAGAAAAGTCGACAAATAAAGAGTATGTGCACAAAGAGAAGCTTTCCGTCCAAGATAAAGATTCATGCTATAAGTATTTCCAAGTTCAAGTAAAGATTATGAAGTTATATGATGAAGGAAAGAGTGAAGATTAAGTGCCAAAGATGTTTGTTAAAGATTGAGTTTATTGCCAACCCAAGGTTGAAACACTTATGCAAACCTAAGGTTGAAGTTGTGGTTCAAATCCAAGGCTCAAAAGTCCAAAGTGAAAGTGCGCAAAAATTTGAACCACAGGTTCATGTCCAAACCACCAGGTTGAGATTGATTTTCGTGGCCAGTAGCATCCAAACACCAGGTTCATGTTTGAACCGGGTGGTTCACGCACTAAAAGTCTTCCAAAGTTGCATTTAAGTGTGGAATTAAGTACCATTACTCCAAGGCCGACCATATACCCTCTATGACTCAATTTTCCTGCATTTTTATGACACTTTGTACCCAAGAAACATGCTTGATGACCAAGGGTCAATCAACTATAAATAAAAGTGCTTGGTTAAGTATTTCTTATGCATCAAAAGTGCATCAATGGTGCATCAACAATGTATCATATGCATCAAACACCATTTGATCATCACACCAAATGGAAAACTCTCCCTTACACCATAAGGGCAGATTTTCTACAACTCTCTAAACCCGAAAGACCCTATTCACCCTACCATTCAAGGAGGACGTATCACCAAGAAGTATTGGAGCGATTCTCTAGTGTGGTTAGAACGTGTAACGGTTGATTGGAGGCTTGTAGGATTGCTACAAATCCTATTCTTTACTCATTGTAATTGCTACTTGGGTAAACCTTATTATTATTATCAAGATGTTGAATTTTATATTTCATGATTGGTTTCCTTGTATTTCATGTTATGTGTTTGATAATGATAATCTCTTAATGCATGTTTGGTAATTATGAGAACTTGTGATAAAAGGATGTTTGGATTTAATTAGTGTTTGTGTGGATTATAATGAAAGACATCATATTTGGTTAAATTGGAACTTGTCATTGTTTATTGTTTTGGTTGATCATTGTTGAGTCTAGAGGGCGAAAGGATTCTCAATAGTGATTAGTTTCAATTCATTAGTCGACAAATGATTTTGATCTTGTACTTTGTGACGATTGTGCAAGTGAATTAATAAACATAACAAGTGAAAGTTTAATAAAGATTAAAGGTCAAAAGGAGTCTTTTAAATATGTGTTCTCATCATCTTTCAAGTAAATGGTACTTCACAAATTGATAACATCAAAGTTTATGGGTCGAAAGAACTCTTTGTTTGTTGTTGGTTTAGGCATGAGTCTTATGACATGACCATTTAATTAAGACTTATGTATAAATGATTTATAAAACACTAGACTATTATAATTGGTTCTATAGGTCGAAAGGATTACCAATGGTAATATGTTTTCCAAACTAAACATCCTAATTTCCTTGTGATCATTTGTCCATACAAGTAGCTCTTTGTGTGACTTACATGATGTTTTCATAATTGTTTTTCTTGTTGGTGTGATCCGTGACAATCATAACCTTCAACTTGTTACTTGCTTAAAAAATCAAACAACACTTGAGTACAACCAAGTCTCTTGGGATGACCTTGACTTACCAATCCCTTACTACACACGAATGAGTATACTTGCTCGTATGTGTTCCTAGTTAATCGGTAATTCTTGTTTACAAATTTAAAACATGGTTGCTAACTGCACATCAAGTTTTTGGCGCCGTTGCCGAGGATTTGTGTTTGTATTCTTTGTTCCTTTGTTTGTTGATTGAATTGCTTGTCTTATTCTTATGATTCGGCACCGTCACCATCAAGTTTTTGGCGTCGTTGCCGGGGATTTGTGTTTGTATTCTTTGTTTGTTGATTGCTTGTCTTATTCTTGTGATCCGGCACCGTCACCATCAAGTTTTTGGCGCCGTTGCCGGGAACTTGTTTTTTGTGCTCTTTGTTCGTTTGTTTGTTGAATTGTTTGCTTGATTGTTTATTTGCTCGTCTGCTTGATATATTGATTGATTGCTTGTTTGCTAGTTTGTTCGAATGCTATATTGCTTTTGCTCATGAATGATTGTTTCTTTGTTCTAGTTTGATTGCTTGCTTTCTTGTTTGCTCATGATGTTTGCTTGTTCGTTTACTTGTTTGTTATGCTTGCTCATGATGTTTGCGTTTGAATATTGTTTAATTGATTGCTTAATTGCTTCCTTTGCGTTTTCTTTTTAAAGTCTCTCATTTCTCATCTTTGTTTAATGATTTCTTAATTCTCATCCTTTGCTTAATGATCTTGGCATCAAAATCAAGTGTTTTGGTGTTGAGATTTTGTTTCATGTCTTCTAAAAATGCTCATTCAAATGTTTGCTTCTAAAGTCTGTGCTCGAAATTGCTTGCGAAAGAAAACCACCAATTGTATTTGTTTTAATTTTCTTATTTGTTTTGTTATGTTTTTCTTATGTGATCTACATTCTTTGATTTGTTTTGTTTAATCAATAAAAGTTTAGAAGTTTAAACTTGATGCAAAAAAAAAAAATCCGAACCTACAGGTTCAAATGTGAACCTGACAGGTTCAAACTCTCGTTAAAAAAAATCCCCAACCGCCCGGTTCAAAATCTTACCGCCCGGTTCAGTTTTTTTTTTGTCTCGGTAATTTTTTCGCGGTCCAACCGCCCGGTTCAAACTTGAACCGGGTTTCGCTGTTCATAAAAAAAAGAAAAAAGAAAAAAAAATCGGTCCAACCGACCGGCGTTTACTGTTGCTATTAATTGTTTTTTTCTCTTTTAAATTTTTCTTTTTGTCTAGTTCTTTTTCGCAAAACCATAAGGTCCAAAACCGACTAAAACCGGTCCTAAACATTTAGTTATATAAAAAAAAGTTTACATTTTTTATATTTTGCTCATTTTATTTTTCGATATGTTTAAACTTTAAACTTAAATTATGTTTCTGCAAACTATAGTTTTGTTTTCATTTTTAATTTTGGTACGATATAAATAAATAAGTACTCGTCATTTTTTTTAAAGAATAATAAAATGTTTCGAACTTTGTAGGTATGTTCCCTGGAAACCCTCACGAGACTTAACTCGTCCACTCGGACCACCGAGGGGTTTAAAAGGCTTGTTGCATACGCTAAATGCAACCGTGATGCCTACGAAAGTGAGTTTTAGAATTTTACGTGTTTGTGTAGTTTAGTTTCTTTTTTTACAGATTTAATAAGCTCTTTGAGATTGGATGAATTATGGCATTACTCTCTTGGATTGGACATGTTTGGATGGAAGAGAAGTCGGTTGATCTCGTATACTTAACATCTTATCATATGGAGATTCGATCATGATTTCTTGAGCCCGTGAAGTTTCGTTTATCCAGGTCTTTTCTTATCTTAATTTTCCCTACTTTGTATGCTTTGAAGTTTATTTTTGATATTGAGTATAATGCGTAACTTAAGTGTTGGGAGAAACTAAAATAGTGAAAAATGAAACTAGTTTTAAATGTTTATGTTTTGGGCCAATTTAAAAGTTTTGTATACTTGTTTGCCCTTATAATCTAAGTTGTTTTCATTCATTTAGGTTAATATATTAGATTAACTAGATTATCCTAATGTTGAAATACGGTAAAATTTTGAAAAATTTGAGATGTGTCACGATTGACATTGCAATCTAATTTTAGGATCGATAACATTTGCTAGCGCATTTATAGCCCATACCACTAATATGTGAGGATTTGAGCCTATTTCATATAGCATACATCTTTTATGCTTGACTCGTTTTTTTCTCTTAAAGGTAAATTTTTATTAAGAAAAATAGAGCCAAAAGGCAAAGTACATTAATAGAAACAAACACAAAGTGAAACAAACACAGAAGGCATACATACCAACTGATTCACTTTGGCATCAAAAAACTAATGGCAATGGACATACCCATGCTCAGAGAACAACCTATCAAAGAAAGCTTAACTAGGGGAAACTACATACTCTGAATACATCAAAAACTATGCTTGAATCGTTTGCTATGAGTGTGCCGGTGATTTTATTTATTCTAGAACTTGTACTTGCAAATCATTACCAGACCGCAGTGAGATCACATTCGTGTGATATAAGTGTATTCCTGTGATAAAGAGGCACCCTTAGGATTTAAACCAAATGGCCTTCCATTTACATATAATGATATATTAGCTAGCCACATCGGTTAGTTAACCTCTCAAATGGACCCATTTGTTAGCGCTCATTTTTAGCTCTAGATACCCTTAGTTCACCCTTCGAGCCATTCTTTTCTTTTGTTACATCCAGAAAATACAAAAAGATATTAAACCTTAGCCTAACCCCTTGTCAAAGTCTTGGAATGTTGGATTGTTTTTGATGATTATTAGTGATACGTGGGGATCGCACCCTCACAACATGTTTTACCTCTCAAGGGATCTCGAGAAGCTTACAACCCCCACCAGGCAGTGTACCTGATCGTTGTGGTATAGTATAGTGACAAGTACCGGGGGATTGATCGTTCAACTTAGGAATAGTGTCGCTAGGATTAGAAAGCCTACTAAACTAGGTCTAGAGGTGAGGGATGATTCTTTTTGTATTTTTATATTTTTATGAAAGCAATTAAAATCTCGGGTTTTGAAGGAGTGGGTGAAATTAGTTGCTAGCCAACTAACCCAATTAACTAAAGATGCAATCAAAATAAAATAAAAGAAATGAAAACAAAACTAATTATACTAATGTGGTGTAAACAATGATGAGGAAAGTTGTGTTTACTTAGATTTCATTACTCCCTAGATATCTTTTACAGGTTGATAGCTTGTTACAATTGCATGGATGACGGGTCATATTCCTTAATACTAGTCGTAGGGTCGTGTACTATATTCCCTAACTCTATAGGATCCTACTTCACTCCTATGTCGAGCCGTTAGAAGCTCCAAACATGGGATCATTAGAATTCTCCCACGCATTAAATAAAACCAAAAATCGTAGTACATCTCCGATCATGTTTCTTAAGACGTTCAAGCAAGTTACCAATGGAAGTCTGCCAGTTTTCTTAAGCCTAACATCGAATACAATCATCCGTAACAATTATAAGCAAACACTCAACCCATAATCAACATCTAGGTTTCACTACATCTAAGCAAACACAAAAGAAATCTAGCCTAGCATGTTAAATAGAAGACAATCGTAAGATATAATCAAACAACACATAGATATATTGAATGATTTGGAAGAATGCTTATCTTTAATTGAACATGAAAGATTCAAGGGGTTGGAACCCTTGAAAAGCTGATAAAATTCGGACTAGGGTTTTTCCCTGAAAGTTGCTCACTAATGAATGAAATTTGGAAAACTATATATAGATTACACATCGTGACGGCGTCATGTGTTAGGTTGTGAGGCCGTCAACTCGCCGCCATAATAAAATCGTATTGCCTAGATCTATTTGTGACGCCGTCATATAGGATTTTACTCTGGGCCGTCACTAACACTTGGACCCTGACGGCCTTGGGTGACGCCGCCATCTCCTATGCTTAAAAACTCTCTGGATCGTCACGTGTATTTTCCTCTTCCACCTCTTTTGTAACTCTTGACGCCGTCATGTGGAGAGTCTTGACGCCGTCAGGTACTGTTCCAGCAAGGAAAATAGAGGCTTTGCCGTTTTCTTCACTTTTATGCTCTAAAAACGTCCAAAATGCTTTCTTTTCCAGATTTCTCTCTGAAAATACCTAAAATGACAAAAGGAACAATTTAGGGCAATATTTGATCAAATAATCACGAATTCGGGCTTAAATGACCCCTTAAAAGCGGTTCACTTTTCGCCTCATCAAATACCCTTACACTTGAGATTTGCTTATCCTCAAGCAAATGCGCTTTTATTCTAATCGAAATACAAGTTAGGGGTCATTTAACACTAATATAAAAGTAATTACAACAAATAATCGTTCCACTAAAAACCAAAGACAAGCACGGAGGTCATACACTAGCACCTCACAAATAGTGTTTAGATACTCACATCTCTCGGGTGTAATAAAGTATATATCACAATAAGAAAATGGAAAACATCTCTCACTACCCGTCATAGCAAAATAGATTACCATAGGCTTGGGAAAGGATCAAACCTCCACCACTTGGCGTAAGCACCTAGGATAAACTATCAAAGAGGTCTTTCAAAGGGTTATAACGTTAGGTGTAGGGATATGGAAAACACGGTTTTGTTGGATAAAGGCAATATTTACTGGTGGCGAGTTAATCATCTTGTTTAATTACATGTACAATATGGCGTTGCTAAGCCAAGACTAGACTCGACTTAAGCTAATAAATTAAAAATAACAAAAACACAAAACAAACATAGAATGAAACGGGATGGTAGTCCGTATGTTTTTTCTCTTTTCTCTTTTCTTTTTTCTATTTTTTTCTTTTTTGCCTACACTCTTGCCCTACCATCCAAAATAATACATCATAGGGAATGTACATTCCCCTTACACTTGAATTTTTACATACTTTACAACAAACTAATCTAATGACTCGAATCAAGATATTCAAAACACTTGGAGTACTTTTTAAGATTAACGCGCATATGGGGGTAATATATGATGTTCTTCCCCATTACTCCATAACACAAGTACTTTACCCATGAGTCCCAATCGTCCCAAAACAATATGTATAAGATATGACTCGACTTAGCAACCATGTAATCAATTAGATAATTAACTAAAGGTTTAAACAAATAACAACAATGCACTAATGATGAGTGCATACACGGAAGGCTAAGGCGATTTGGTTGCACATTTGGGTGGGTTGTAACAAATTCTTCCTTTAAGTAAAATGCTTAAAGTTAGAAATGAAAAGATAGGCTCGGAGGGGTGTACTAGGGGTATCGTGTACTAAAAATGAGTACAACGCTAAGGTGTGGGAAAAATTAATTGACTTTACTAGTCAAGTAATATGACTTAAATGGTCAAGTAATTATGATACGGGTTTAAACACAAGTGTGATCCTAATGCCTCTTATCATGTAGTAAATCCTACTACACGAATGTAGTCTCACTAGCGGTCTCGGGATGCATCACTAACGCAAGTTCTAGAATCTAAATGCTACCGGTACACTCATAAGCACTAATAATGAATGCTTTTCCTATCAAATCTAAAGGCAAACCTCACATATTTAGGTGGAAATTTTTTCTGAATAGTACGGTTTTTTGCTAGTCATACAACTCCTATCCATGAGATGCTTGTTAAGGCTAAAGTTTCACTCCTAAATGTTGTAAAAAAAATTTTAATTTGGCGCTAAAATTACACTAACAAGTATTTCTCTTAGTTTTATTACACACCTACCATCAAACAAACAAACTTAAGTGCAATTATATCCTATAAGGTATCATCATTTACCCTCCCCTTACACTTAGGATGACATTGTCCCAAATGTTCAATTAAAGATTGTAAAAGTAAAACAGGTAAAGAATGAAAACAAATACTCTCCTGATTCGTTCGGTGTGGATAGTGTGTCAAAAAGGTTAGATCTTCCTCCAAGAAAATGAACATTCAAAGCTTCCCTTCCAGAAATATAAATCATCTTCTTGTCATATATAACCTGTTAAACCTGAGAAAACAATCAAAGCAACCTCGCGTAAAATCGGCGGCAATCTATATATAATAACAAGTCCTAGAAAACAATTTAGGATATAATGCTTGTGGAATGAATGTTTGCAGATTTTCTGGAGTTTATAAAACTAAAGAATTAACAAAAACTTTAAGACTCCGTTAGAAAAACAAAACTCGCAAAATTTCTAGAATTTTACATGTGACGCCGTCAGGCATTAACTCCTGACGCCGTCAGAAGTGACCTGTAGAAATCTTTACGTTAAGTTTCCGGAAAATTTCTAGAAAAACTTATGTCCTACTTCCTGGAAAATCCTGCAAAACGTCATTATGACTCGATACAAGCATTTGACTCTAACAAATACTAATACACATGTTCATTTAATATTGTGGCGAATCAAGATCATTTTCGTTCTTAGAAACAAATTTGGGGTTTCCCCTTACACTTAGCTTTTGCAAAATACCTTTATATGAAGTTAAGATGAAGTTAAACAACAAAATAAAGCATGTTCACAATTTTAGTTTGAAACATGATCTACCAATAATAAAAATAAAGCATGCATACGGAAACAAATAACAATCAAACAAATAAAAACACACAAAACATGGGTTACCTCCCAAGAAGCGCTTGTTTTTGTTCGAGTCACGAGCCTGACTCTACCCTTATTTAACGGAAATAGGGGAGGTTTTCCCTACACTTAGGATTAAGTGCGGGTGGTAGTAGCGATACACACCATCTCGGTGGAAGTATGCCTCGTGAGGAAAGAGTGGTGAATGAATTATATGCTCAAACGGGTGTGCTCCTTTTATCATAACCTTACCTAGTTCAATTGGGTCAATGGGCGAGTATAATTTTTCTCCTAAAAAGGGATCATCTTCTATCAATTTCGAGAGACTCCTGGTTGGGAATCCATATCGACCTAATAAACCCGATTTAAACCCATAATGTTTTTTTGTGATCAATCATGAATGGTGATGTAAGCATGTAAGGTTATGTTTCACTCCTATATTGGCTTCCTCTTTACATGGCTTAAAATCTACCACCTTTATCCTAAGACTACCCGGACTATATGGTTTGATTGGTGGATCGGGACCTTGTTCAATTCCTAAATTTTCATCCAAGGATGGAAGATTAGGTAACGGATTTGGTTGAGGCTTCGGTTTATCAAAACTAGGAACTTCCTTAGAACTAAGAGAAAGGTTGTGACTACAAGTATTCAAACCTATTTCATCTACTTGTGCTTGGTCTAAGGGCTCTACCTCTATTGGGATTCCTAAAGTTTCTTCTACATCTTCCGGGTAAGTCACGGGCGGTGTGTGTGCCTCAAATGATGGTGGGACTTGTGGGGTACTTAGTGAGCTTATGTCATTTACTTCATCATTCCTTATGTCAAGATCACCTATATCCTCAACATATGTTTCATTATAATCTAACCCTAACATTTTCCCAAGTATCTCAAGTGCTTCTCTATGCATCTCAACTTCTATATCCGAATCATAAGGATTATCCTTAATATTCTCACTGCTATATTTAAATTTCCCAAAAGATTCATCATGTGTTTCTTGAGATTCATCATCACCGATCATAAAACCTAGGTCTTTTTGATCAATGTGATCATGTTCCGCTAAATCCTCCATCACATCAAGGTCACCTATGTGTTCATCCTGTATTGTGGTAAAATAAAACCATCCGTGCACCTAGGTATCTCATTTATAAGCTTATTATCCCCAAACAAACTTCTTGCTTGTTCCCTTAAACTTGCTATCAATTGATCCGTAACAACGTTTGTTGGGTTGTCCAACTTCTTAGTGAGTATGGCACAATTCTCTATGGCTTCCCATGCTTCATCAGCACTTAATCCCCAAAGGTCCCCATCTGCGGTATGGTCAATGTCCATTTTGGTGTAGTGGTCGACACGATGGTAAAATATTTCAATTTGGGACCACAGATCGAAATTATGATGAGGGACTTTTTGGAGTAAATTTTTAAAACGAGTCCATGCATCATAGATAGGTTCATTTTGATGTTGTTTGAACATTAAGATGTCATTTGGAGTGAGTGAATTTCGTGGTTGGTAGTATGGTGGATTCACGTTCTCCATAATAGCTAACGAAATAGTCAATGGAAAGGTTTTTACAAACAAAGACACAAAGAAGAGATAGACTAAAGAAACCTAAAAAATAAAAATAAAAATCTTACTAGAAAGGAATCTAGTAAGTAGACATAATAAAAAGAAATTCTAACCTAGACAATAACTATTCCCCGGCAACGGCGCCAAAAACTTGATACGTGGGGATCGCACCCTCGCAACAGGTTTTACCTCTCAAGGGATCTCGAGAAGCTTACAACCCCCACCAGGCAGTGTACCTGATCGTTGTAGTATAGTATAGTGACAAGTACCGGGGGATTGATCGTTCAACTCAGGAATAGTGTCGCTAGGATTAGAAAGCCTACTAAACTAGGTCTAGATGTGAGGGATGATTCTTTTTGTATTTTTATATTTTTATGAAAGAAATTAAAATCTCGGGTTTTGAAGGAGTGGGCGGAATTAGTTGCTAGCCAACTAACCCAATTAACAAAAGATGCAATCAAAATAAAATAAAAGAAATGAAAACAAAACTAATTATACTAATGTGGTGTAAACAATGATGAGGAAAGTTGTGTTTACTTATATTTCATTACTCCCTAGATATCTTTTATAGGTTAATAGCTTGTTACAATTGCATGGATGACGGGTCATATTCCTTAATACTAGTCGTAGGGCAGTGTATAATATTCCCTAACTCTATAGGATCCTACTTCACTCCTATGTCGAGCCGTTAGAAGCTCCTAACATGGGATCATTAGAATTCTCCTACGTATTAAATACAACCAAAAATCGTAGTACACCTCCGATCATGTTTCTTAAGACGTTCAAGCAAGTTACTAATGGAAGTCTGCCAGTTTTCTTAAGCCTAATATCGAATACAATCATCCGTAACAATTATAAGCAAACAATCAACCCATAATCAACATCTAGGTTTCACTACATCTAAGCAAATACAAAAGAAATCTAGCCTAGCATGTTAAATAGAAGACAACTGTAAGATATAATCAAACAACACATAGACATATTGAATGATTTGGAAGAATACTTATCTTTAATTGAACATGAAAGATTCAAGGGGTTGGAACCCTTGAAAAGCTGATAAAATTCGGACTAGGGTTTTTCCCTCAAAGTTGCACACTAATGAATGAAATTTGGAAAACTATATATAGATTACAAATCGTGACGGCGTCATGTGTTAGGTTGTGACGCCGTCAACTTGCCGCCATAATGTAGGATTTTACTCTGGGCCGTCACTAATACTTGGACCCCGACGGCCTTGGGTGACGCCGTCATCTCCTATGTTTAAAAACTCTCTGGATCGTCACGTGTATTTTCAACTTCCACCTCTTTTGTAACTCTTGACGCCGTCATGTGGAGAGTCTTGACGCCGTCAGGTACTGTTCCAGCAAGGAAAATTGAGACTTTGCCGTTTTCTTCACTTTTATGCTCCAAAAACGTTCAAAATGCTTCCTTTTCCAGATTTCTCCCCAAAAGTACCTAAAATGACAAAAGGAACGACTTAGGGCAATATTTGATCAAATAATCACGAATTCGAGCTTAAATGGCCCTTAAAAGCGGTTCACTTTTCGCCTCATCAATTAGTTAGCCACACTTTTTCATTTGTGTGTGCCAGTCTGACAAACATGAAGATTGATCACCTTTATGTTTTGTATTTTTGTGGTGATGCTTATGCGAAGTGTGGGGGAGATGTGATGTATGAAGGAGAAAGGTTGAAAAAAAAATGTGAAAAAAAACACAAGTCATCTAAAAAAAGAAAAAAAATATGTGATGACAATTATAGCCAATGCGCTATATTATGATGAAGATGAAGGAAGAAGAAGTATTTTGAGATATCGATTAGCCAATGTGCTAAGACGTGATATACATATATAGATGGCGATCGATATGTGAAGAAGAGAATATTGTAACTATAATCATTTACGGGTTTGTGGTTTGTTCGTGACTAGCAACATGGGAATTTGACTTGACTTTATTTTTCTTTTAAAACCAATTTCATATATATTCCCATGCCTTATCCATACCCTATTAAACCGAAGCTTAAACATTACAACCCGAATAAAAGTCCTCTTTAGAGTCCTCTTTAGATGTTTACACTTGTTGCTTACGCCACGTCGGTGGTGTTTTTGTTTCTTATACAAGCCTATGGTAATAAACGGATCATGACTAAGCAATGAGTGTGATTCTCTTATATACACCACCAAAAATATATGAGTGTTGAGTGAATTATAATTACATTCCTTTTTGTGAGGTGCTTAGCCATGTTATCAAGCAAGAGAATCCATAGGATATTGTCAAACATCTCAGTTTTTCACCATTAAAGCTTAAAAACGATGAATCGTATCTAGTACTTTTACTTGGTAGATTTGCATCACATTTCATGCACCATGTGGGATCTATTTTTCTTAATTTCTATATTTGCTTGAGGGCAAGCAAACCCTTAAGTGTGGGGGAGTGACTCCTCCCAAACCAACCAGTCAGCCTTGTGAAGCTGTTAGGCCCACCTGGGAGAAAGTGCAGGTAAATATTGACCGTGGAAATATAGGGAAATCCCCGGATCGTTAAATCCCAACGAGATTGAAATTGTATTTGTTGACGGATAGGAAAGTGAGTGGTACTGAGGACAGTAACAAATATGTTTTGAGAGTTGATTACACTACTGATTGCTTGATATTTGGAAGATATGAAATTATAACAGAAATACAGAAATAAACACAAAATCAGATAATCAGATAACAGACAGAGAAAATTGGTATTTAACAAGTTACAAACTACAGGGACTAAAAATAGAAACTTTTGAAAACTTAATATTAAAGAAAATAGAAAATGAAATTGGAATTATGAAAATGATTATTATAATATTTAATTACTATTTAATTAATAAAACTAATTAAAATCTAATTTAAAACTTAATTTAAATTAACTAAAAATAACAACTATTACAAATAAACCTAAAAATTTATAAAAATAATTTCTAAACTTAACTAAGAACTTGAAGAAAGTATAAAAAATGAAAATAAATATTTTTGTCTTTTTATGAGTATTTTATTAATTAAATACTATTTAACTTAATTAAACTATTTTAACTATTTTAAGTTACTATTAATACTAAATTACCTTAGAAAATTATGATAAAATTTATAAAACTATTTAAACACTACAGGAATACTACAAAATTATAAAAACTTGCTAAAAATTATATTTAAGCTAATTGACTAATTAATTACTATTTAATTAATTTAAATAAGGAAATTATTAAATGAACAGGGGAAATTATGAAACTATTTTTTAAAAGTCTTAACTATATTATAAAACTTAGGAAAAATATAAAATTCTACTTTAGTTGATTAAAATTAAATAAAACTATTTAATTACTAATATTACCTATTTAATTATTTAAACTAGTTTTAAATCTAATTAATAGTAAACTGCTTAGGAAAATTCTAATAAAATTATTTTAACTACTTTAAGGTACTAAGTAATTTATAAAATTATAAAATTGGACAAGTGCTTATTAATAAGCTAAAATGAAAATTAATTAGATAATTTCTATTAAATAGAAGCTATCACTATTTTTATGTTTGCTTTTTCTTGTTTTTCTTTTACAAAACTATTTAAATACTTAAATAATGAAACTTTAATAAAGATAACTACTTTGGAAATCAATAATAAGCACTGAGATTGCTTATTAGCTTAAACAGTTGACTATGGTTGACTAAACTAGGAAATAAGCTAAACTGAGGTTATGTGGGGTCCACTATGGTGAAATCTAATTTATCTAAGTTACTTAAACCTAATTAAGCTAAATATGAAGAGATAAGCTCCTAAGATAAGCTGAAAATCCCAAATAAGCACTTGCTTATTCTTCTTCTGACTCAGAAATGGGACAGAGATTTGTGGCAATTTAAGGTGGGGTCCACTGGTCTATAGGTCAGATTAATGGTCAATATTTGATCCTGGGTAGGAGGGGGGTTGTAATAAGCTAGGTTGGAGGTGTGGGTCCTAATGGTGTGGGCTGCAGCCACCAATTAAGTTGGTGGTGTGGTGGTGGTGTGCTGATGTGCAGGGCAAGTTTTTGCCTTGCAGTCCACTTTCTAAGAGTTGTGGGGTCCACAAGAGTAAAACAGGGTTCAAGCTAAGCCTAGGGGTTCAACTAAGGGTTGATAAGCTACAAATTAAACTAATAAGCTAAGCTTATGGCTTCCTAATAAGCTCAGAGTGAGCCTATGGATTGGTGATCATACACTGAGTAATCAGTGTAGCTTGTTTCACAAAGGTCACAATTTGGATCCTAAAAGCTATCCTACTATAAGCTAAAAGCTAAACTAAGCTTAGATGAGATAAGCTGGACTAATAAGCTATAAATTAAGCTAATGGTTGGGGTGTGGGGTCCACTGGATTGATAAGAAATTACCAACAAAGTTGTGGTGATGAACTGGGTCCAAGTGAGCAGGGCACACCTTTGCCCTGCAAGTAAGTTTGGAGGTCTGTGGGGCCTAGTGTAAAAATGCTAAAAATATAAGCTGTATGGGAACTTAAAATAGAGGTGGTAGACTACTAAACCTGAAAAGCACAAAGTGTAATTCTTAACACATAAATCTATAAAAATCTCCTAAGATTTGAGAAAATCTGAAAATGGTAATTTTGACTTTTGATGAAAATGAACTAGGTTGACTAATTTGGATTTCTAATGATCACTACAGATTTAATAGGTTATATTAAGCTATACTAAGATTGAAATAAGCTATATTACTAACTTGTGAGTAGATTTGATGAGTTATGGACTCCAATATCACCACAGTTAACTGTGGTGATGTATTCCTTGTGATTTTGACTATTTAACCAACTAAGACATGTTTATTTTTGTTTCTCTGGGCTAATGTGATACTGAATGACTTGTATACACTAAAAATTACAACAATACCAAGCTGAGTAACACAGAACATGTAAATCCAAACACCCCTTTTAACTAGTCTGTTTTATGATTTGTGAGGTAAATGGCTTTCAAAGCTTATTCTACTGATCCAACATGACTTATTATAATATATTAGATGTAATTAAGCACTTAGAAACAGATAATTCCCACAAATACACAAGAACACCAAATATACTATATTGACTGTTTGATTTTTAGAAAATGATTAACAAGTTATTCTACTTAGCAACTTAACAATTTTAAACCACAAATACACTTTATTACACTAATTAAACCTAAGAAACACAGAAAATTGCCATGATAATCAAGATCAATACATACTCAGTACAAAGATAATTATGAGATTTTTAAGAAACTTACAAGTTGCTTTCCTGCTTGAAACTAAGAACCAAGAACCACTTATTTCCTCCCCTGAGGATCTAAACCAATACTCCAAGCTACTTCCTTTCCAAATTGCCTTTGAAACCCAGAAATCAAGAACAAATGCTACAGTTGACTATCATTGACCAAATTTGTATTTTGTGAGATTTTTATATTAAGCTGATTAGTAAGTTACTAGAAGCTGTTTTGAGCTTATGGGAGCTTATATGAGCCTAATTAATCCATATAACCAATCAATAACAATAACACAGATTATTAGAATTCGAAATGAGGATGAAAATTTGCACCAAATGAAATATAATTAGAAACTTAACTTTGATTATCACAAAAGCTTAGGTTACACTTTAATTGACTAGTACAAAGCTTAAAAGCTTGAAATTTAAATGAGATAACAAGTTACAAATTAAACGAGACTAACTTTTCTAAAAATAAACTATATCTCTTTCTTCTGGTCTTCTCCTCTTTTATAAGTCCTCATTAGGGTTTTAGGACACCTTCTGAGTCTTTCCCACTTTAAATCTTGACCCTCCAATTTCTGAATTGATCATAGCCGTTTAAACTGATTTTGCCGCCAAAAAGTCACACGTTAACTTGGGGCCAAAGGTGAACAATTAAGGATCATTGGAGTGTTGTGGAGGTGTCAGGGGACAAAAGGGAAGATTTTTAGGCAAGTTGGTGTTGTATGGAAGAAAACAGAGATGTGGATGTGGTTTGGGAATGAAAAAGGGTGGAGATGGCATTTAATGCCATTCTGGGTTGATTTGTGAGGTGGAAAGGTGATGAGGGTGAGCTGGAGGATGGTGAGGTGGAGGTAGCAGGTGGCAAAACCACCTGGTATGGTGAAGCGGGGGTGGGGGAGAAGGGTGTACAGTGTTTGGCGGTTTTGGTTGGTCAACGCGGGTCAGCGCTGGGTTTTAAATAAAAAGGGTGGGTTTGGACTGGGCTTATGGTTGGGCTAAGGGGATAGGTGGGTTGGGTTTTATTTTGGTTTGGATTAGGATTAATAAAAAAGGGTCCGGTTTGGTTTATTAGTGAACAAGGACCAAAAATGTAATTATTCCAAAGTTGAGGGGCTATTGTTGTAAATCCCCACATGTAATCACAAGGACCTATTTTGCCATAATAGAATAGTACACGGTTATTTTTGATTTTTTTCATTATTTAAAATACCGGGGACTATTTTTGCCAAACTTGCAAAGTTAGGGGGCCTTTTTGTAATTTCTCCAAACTTTTCTCATAAGGACCAAACCTGCAAATTTTGATAAACCAAAGACCAAATTTATAATATTTCCATTTTTTAAAAATATCCAGGGACCTTTTTGTAATTTTTCAAACTCCAGGGACCATTTATGTAATTTTGGATTTTTAAGGGACTGTGATTGTAATTTCTCAAAATATTATCAAAATTGTTCCATTTTGTCATTCATGCATAGTACAAGGGTATTATTTGTAAATTTTCCATTTTTGAATACCCAGGGACCATTTTGCCAATTTTGTAACTTGAGGGGTAAAAATTGCCAGTTTGTATAAACTTTTATCCAGGGATGTTTTGTGAACATTTTTGGTTTCCCAAGGACTTAAGTTGACTTTTTATTCATTTAAAACCTTCAGGGACTAGTTTTGTCAATATTTGAAACTTGAGGGACTGAAACTGCCAATTATGCAAACTTTGTACGTTTTTCATTTGTTTTTTGCATATTTTGTATTTGAAACATATAAAACACTCTTCTGAGATATTTTTAAGTATTATGATGCATTTTTGAGTGTTTTTGTATGTTTTGGCAGTTGAGATTGGTACAAAATGATGAGTATTTAGACACTCATCAATCCCCCACACTAAACTATTGCTAGTCCCTAGCAATCTATTTGAGAAAAAAATTAATGGATTTTAACTCTTTACCAAAAGCCATCACTTCTGGAGTAGCCAGGTGTAAGAACTGTGGCACACCTGATAACCGTGTGATTTTTAGCAAATCACCAGCTGTCAACGGATTTGATTAGTCTTTACCAAAAGCCGTTTGCTTCTGGACTAGCCAACTCTTGATGGAATAGTCAACATCTTGGTGAGCTGATTACCAATTATGGTTTTTCCACGGCCTTTACCACAAGCCATAATCTTGCGGGCTAGCCAACTCATTTGTTTTCGGGGAGCTGAGGAACCATACAATTTTTGGCAAATTGCCAGCCATAAACGGATTTGAGATGTCTTTACCAAGAGCCGTTTGCTCCTGGACTAGCCAATCCTGTTGTGGGTTAGACATGGAGGATTGATACCATTTTATCTCATTTCTAAGTGTGAAAAAACTGGTAATTTTGATCAAATGGGGGTTCTTGATGGAACATGTGTTTTGCATTCGTGAGAACGCTCCCCCACACTTAGAACTGAATATTGCCCTCAATATTCACAATACTTGGTGTCCCACCAAGACTTTAGAACGTAAGGAGGCAATACTTTTAACCTTTTTATGTTACTCTATTTACATACAAACTCACTTTTTTCTTTTTATTTGTCTTATACCATTTTTTTTTTTTTTTTTTTTTTTTAACAAAATATTTTACATATGTACAACATGTGGTTCGTCTCCCCCACACTAGGGTGTTAGAAAAGAGAAAGAAATCAGAAATATGAGTGAAAACCCATATTGCTATGCTTTTGATTACCGAGTCACTAGCTTGACTCGACCTCGAATTGACTTGTCATGAGGTAGCTTGTTTTTGATTCCCGAGTCACTAGCTTGACTCGACCCCGAATTAAAATTGTCCTTGGGGTAATGGAGTGGAATTGTCACTCAAAGATTGGGTGAGAAATAGGAGTGGGATTTCCACTCACAGAATTATGAAATGATAAGATAAAGGAGATTATTTTTGGTTTTTATCTTTTATAAATGTTTTTGTATTTTTAGATTTATATATATATGTACAAAAGAAAGAAAATTCCTAACAACCGCCCCTTGAAAGGGAATCTGGGTTTGACAGAGCTCAGTAACTGAAAACAGCCAACAACCAAATGTTGTAACTGAGGGGCTAATCAAACTGGGCAAGTTGTGTGCATAGGAAAAATGTTTTTGTATTTTATATTGTTTATGAAGTAATATAATATGTGTAATCACTACCTCCCAGGCTTGTGTCAGGTTTACCACGCAAGCTAATCACTTGTGAATGATTAACTGTAATAAATTTGTCCTGACAGCCCGGAAGTTGAATGATAAAGTATAATATACATACAAGGATAGAAATTTGAACAAAATACAAAATTCATTATTTATTATTATTATTATGTACATGATACTAGTGTTTTTGTTTTCCGAGTCACTAGCTTGACTCGACCCCGAATTTATTGGTCCATGGGGTAAGTTTGGAGATCCGGGACAACCATTGGTTGTATGTCCCCTCCAAAATAGTGTTTTAGCCGATGTCCATTTACTTTAAAATTGGGACCGTCGGGTTGTAATAACTCAACAGTTCCATATGGGTATACTTTGGTTATAGTAAATGGTCCAGACCAACGGGTTTTTAGTTTACCCGAGAAAATTTTCAACCTTGAATTGAAAAGAAGAACTCTGTCACCAACGTTGAAAACGCGGTTCTTTATTTTAGAGTCATGTATCTTCTTAGTCTTTTCTTTATAGATTAAAGAATTTTCATAAGCTTGATCACGTAATTCATTTAGTTCGTTTAGTTGAACTTTACGGTGATCACCCGCTGTCTGAAGGTCGAAATTTGCATGTTTCAAGGCCCAATAGGCCTTATGTTCTAATTCGATTGGAAGATGACATGCTTTCCCGTACACTAGCTTATATGGAGTACACCCAATGGGTGTTTTGTAAGCAGTGCGGAAAGCCCATAATGCATCGTCCAGCTTATCCGACCAAGATGCACGGTTTTCACCAACCGTCCTCTCGAGAATTCTCTTAATACCCCGATTTGAGACCTTCCAAGCAATTGCTTGTTTGTGGGACTTTAAAACCTTGAGCAGCGCGGTTTTCTCCTCATCCTTTAAGTCTTTTGCAATAATGACCGGTAACTTATCGTTACCTTCCAAGAATGCATATTCTAGATGAGGAGGCAGGTCCTTAAGTTCGACCTCGGGGAAGTCATCATTTTTCTCAACATATTTGACTTCCACTTTATGAAGTTGTGGAGGTAGAACAGGAATGGGAGAAGGATCTTTGTTCAATAATTTCTCAAGGAGAAGTATATCCTCCTCCAGGTCAATCTCTTGGATATCAATTCCTTCGGGAACTGAATCACTTTTGAGAAAGACTCTAATTCCTCAAGGAGAAAACCACTTCCCTCAAACGGAGTGAGGGAAGGGGAAGAATTAGCGATTATGGGATGAGAAGGAGTAGTGGGATTGCCACTCTGAAAATTATCAGCGAATCCAAGGAATTCCTGAGCATACTCCTCGGATGCAATGTCAATGACATCAATTCGGTTGACCGAATCAGCATTATAATTAGAGTAGTATCTCGAGGTTTGATCAAGGTTGAACGTTATCGCTTCATTGCCAACTCGTAACGTGATTTCCTCATCGAAAACATCGATTAATGCACGTCCCGTTCTTAAGAATCCCCTCCCAAGAATGAGAGGAACTCTTGGATCCGCATCGAAATCAACAACGACAAAGTCTGCCGGAAAATTGAACTGTCCCACTCTCACAAATACGTCCTCGGCAATACCGAGGGGACGTGAAATTGAACGGTCTGCAAGCTCGAGAGTCATGCATGTGGGACTAAGTGCCTGAAGAGAGAGCTTTTTCCAAACTGAATGAGGCATTAAGTTGATGCTTGCACCAAGATCGGCCAAGGCAAAACATTCAACCATACCCGGGAAAGTACATGGTATTAGAAATCTCCCGGGGTCTCCTAGCTTTTCGGGAAGCTTTTTCAATAGAACCGCAGAGCAGTTCTCATTGAGTGGAGTTCGTACCATCTCAAACATTTTTTCTTTATTGCTCAACAGGTTTTTGATTGTCGATGTGAATTTGGGCATTAAAACAAGAGCATCCGCGAAGCTAATATCGAAGTGTAGTTCTTGGAAAATCTGAAAGAATTTTTCCATCTGATGATTAGCTTTTTCACGGAGCTTTTGGTCTTGCAATCGTGAGGGATATGGAATTGTTGTTTTTGGGTTGGCTTTTGGATTTTCAACAGGACCTTCGGTAGTTTCAAACACGACTTTTTTACGAGGAGTTGGGACCGGGATAACTGGAGGAGGGATGTCATTGGTACCTCCGTTAGGAAGTACCTTATCCTTAGTCTCCTCAGTTTCACATTCCTCTACAGGGATAGGAGATGAGGTAGAGGGAGCTGTAGGTTCTGGGTAAGAAACTCCACTTCTTGTGGTGATCGCCTTTACATCGCCCCTCGGATTAGCGATCGTGTTGCTAGGTAAAGTTGTACCTGAGCCCGAGGGTCGATCATTTAAAGACTTCTGCAAATTAGACATTTGATTAATCAGCATTTTGTTCATTTCTTCTTGGGATTTCATAAACTGTTTTAATAATTCCTCATGTGATGGTCCAGTTGGAACAATGGCTTGATTTTGGGTTGGAAGATTTTGAGCCCGATTGTTCTGGAAATTCCCATGTTGCTGATTGTTATTGCCTTGGAAGTGGTTTTGTTGTTGAGAATTACCCTGTGGGTAATTGTTCTGACCTTGATTTCTGTTATAATTACCCTGGTTTTGATTTTGGTGAACCTGGTTTTGACCAGAGTTGAAATTCCCTTGGTTGTTATAACCTTGGTTCATTCGGTTCTGGTTCTGATTTTGGTTAAAATTCTGGTTCCTGTTTTGAGGTTGATTAAACCCTGGTGGTCCAAGATAGTTATTAGAACGGTAGCTCAAAAGGTTTCGGTCTCCTTGCGGTTGGTATGAATTACCTCCCGCATTATAGGAACCTTGAGCTGCGTACACGTTTTCACGAGCTAAGCCACCGGAGGCTGGGCACTCTGTGTACGGATGTGGACCACCACAAGTTTCACAATTGACAATTTTGGCCTGTTGATTTTGAAGTGTTTGGTTCATCCTCAACATACCAGTAGAGATATCATCCATTTTTCTAGTGAGAGCTGCTATTTCAGAAGATGCTGGAGTGATAGATTTACATGATTCATCCCTCTCAGCAGAGGAATCCCAAAAGTTATGGTGGGCGGTCATGTTTTCAATTAAGTCATAGCACTCTTCAGGACGTCTTTTCATAAAGGTCCCGCTAGCAGCAGCGTTGAGGATATCACGGTGTCTCAATGTCAAACCATTATAGAAGGTATCTATTATGGTTACTTGTAACATATTGTGGTTAGGACACCGATCAATAGCAAGCTTGTAGCGTTCCCAAGCCTCAAATAAGGACTCGTCGGGAAGCTGTCTGAAGTTGCTGATATCATTCCTCAGTTTTGTGACCATAGATGGTGGAAAGTATTTGGCCAGAAATTTAGTGATCATCTCATCAAAAGTGTGGATCGAATTCTTTGGAAGTCGATCAAACCAGGAAGTCGCATGATGAGCGAGAGAATAGGGGAACAAGTATAAACGTAGGCCGTCATCGGTGACGCCATTTTGTTTCATGCTTTGGGTGACAGTTAAAAATTTGTCGAGATGCCTGTTGGCATCGTCACCCGGCAATCCGTGGAACTGGCACGAATTCTGGATCTGTTGTATCATGTGGTGTTTTAATCCAAAATCTGTGGCTTCAATAGTGAGTGGTGCAATTGGTCCACCCCTCCCTTGCATAGTAGGTTGACACAGTTCCTCCATAGTTCGGGTGTCAGGAACTGGTTCATCCTTGGGAAGGAATGGGGGCTCGTCGTTCATTTTGATTGTGTGTTCTTCTGTAACAGTACGTAACTCGGGTACGTTTTTCTTCTTTTTGTTCTTTGCTTGTGAACGAGTGCGCATGCACAAAAATTAGTTTTCAACACAAGATAGAGGCAAAACTACAGTGAACTTAAATCCACTAATCACAGATGAACAGCTCCTTTAAAAAAGGTACACTATTCACAAGGATATAATGGCAAGTTTTTATCTTATGATTGGGAACTTATTTGAAGGTATTAATTTATTCACAATAAAACAAAATGTTTTTGGCTTTTCGTGTATGGGTGAAAAAAAAACTTGGACAATATTTTTGAAACTGATTCGTTAACCGAAATCGTTCCTTTAAGATTACTCGCAGGCTGGCGGGAGGAAATAAATGGATCCCTCTTAAGTTCGCAATTTAATGTCAGAACTTACCTTAAACCAACTGTATAGGTTGTAATCGTAAAGATACGAAGTAATTTAACTTCACAGTTTTGTTTTGTTGTTTATGATTTGTTTGGTGTTGTTAACACTTCAGGAGAAATGTTAATGAACGTTTTCAGATATGATTTTGCTTTTCTTAAAAATTTACAAAATGGTGATATTTGTACAGGAGGGTTTTTGAAAACCACTAAACTTTTACCGTTTTAAAATACGCAACAACCTCCCCGGCAGCGGCGCCAAATTTTGACTCCTCCCAAACCAACCAGTCAGCCTTGTGAAGCTGTTAGGCCCACCTGGGAGAAAGTGCAGGTTAATATTGACCGTGGAAATATAGGGAAATCCCCGGATCGTTAAATCCCAACGAGATTGAAATTGTATTTGTTGACGGATAGGAAAGTGAGTGGTACTGAGGACAGTAACAAATATGTTTTGAGAGTTGATTACACTACTGATTGCTTGATATTTGGAAGATATGAAATTATAACAGAAATACAGAAATAAACACAAAATCAGATAAACAGATAACAGACAGAGAAAATTGGTATTTAACAAGTTACAAACTACAGGGACTAAAAATAGAAACTTTTGAAAACTTAATATTAAAGAAAATAGAAAATGAAATTGGAATTATGAAAATGATTATTATAATATTTAATTACTATTTAATTAATAAAACTAATTAAAATCTAATTTAAAACTTAATTTAAATTAACTAAAAATAACAACTATTACAAATAAACCTAAAAATTTATAAAAATAATTTCTAAACTTAACTAAGAACTTGAAGAAAGTATAAAAAATGAAAATAAATATTTTTGTCTTTTTATGAGTATTTTATTAATTAAATACTATTTAACTTAATTAAACTATTTTAACTATTTTAAGTTACTATTAATACTAAATTACCTTAGAAAATTATGATAAAATTTATAAAACTATTTAAACACTACAGGAATACTACAAAATTATAAAAACTTGCTAAAAATTATATTTAAGCTAATTGACTAATTAATTACTATTTAATTAATTTAAATAAGGAAATTATTAAATGAACAGGGGAAATTATGAAACTATTTTTTAAAAGTCTTAACTATATTATAAAACTTAGGAAAAATATAAAATTCTACTTTAGTTGATTAAAATTAAATAAAACTATTTAATTACTAATATTACCTATTTAATTATTTAAACTAGTTTTAAATCTAATTAATAGTAAACTGCTTAGGAAAATTCTAATAAAATTATTTTAACTACTTTAAGGTACTAAGTAATTTATAAAATTATAAAATTGGACAAGTGCTTATTAATAAGCTAAAATGAAAATTAATTAGATAATTTCTATTAAATAGAAGCTATCACTATTTTTATGTTTGCTTTTTCTTGTTTTTCTTTTACAAAACTATTTAAATACTTAAATAATGAAACTTTAATAAAGATAACTACTTTGGAAATCAATAATAAGCACTGAGATTGCTTATTAGCTTAAACAGTTGACTATGGTTGACTAAACTAGGAAATAAGCTAAACTGAGGTTATGTGGGGTCCACTATGGTGAAATCTAATTTATCTAAGTTACTTAAACCTAATTAAGCTAAATATGAAGAGATAAGCTCCTAAGATAAGCTGAAAATCCCAAATAAGCACTTGCTTATTCTTCTTCTGACTCAGAAATGGGACAGAGATTTGTGGCAATTTAAGGTGGGGTCCACTGGTCTATAGGTCAGATTAATGGTCAATATTTGATCCTGGGTAGGAGGGGGGTTGTAATAAGCTAGGTTGGAGGTGTGGGTCCTAATGGTGTGGGCTGCAGCCACCAATTAAGTTGGTGGTGTGGTGGTGGTGTGCTGATGTGCAGGGCAAGTTTTTGCCTTGCAGTCCACTTTCTAAGAGTTGTGGGGTCCACAAGAGTAAAACAGGGTTCAAGCTAAGCCTAGGGGTTCAACTAAGGGTTGATAAGCTACAAATTAAACTAATAAGCTAAGCTTATGGCTTCCTAATAAGCTCAGAGTGAGCCTATGGATTGGTGATCATACACTGAGTAATCAGTGTAGCTTGTTTCACAAAGGTCACAATTTGGATCCTAAAAGCTATCCTACTATAAGCTAAAAGCTAAACTAAGCTTAGATGAGATAAGCTGGACTAATAAGCTATAAATTAAGCTAATGGTTGGGGTGTGGGGTCCACTGGATTGATAAGAAATTACCAACAAAGTTGTGGTGATGAACTGGGTCCAAGTGAGCAGGGCACACCTTTGCCCTGCAAGTAAGTTTGGAGGTCTGTGGGGCCTAGTGTAAAAATGCTAAAAATATAAGCTGTATGGGAACTTAAAATAGAGGTGGTAGACTACTAAACCTGAAAAGCACAAAGTGTAATTCTTAACACATAAATCTATAAAAATCTCCTAAGATTTGAGAAAATCTGAAAATGGTAATTTTGACTTTTGATGAAAATGAACTAGGTTGACTAATTTGGATTTCTAATGATCACTACAGATTTAATAGGTTATATTAAGCTATACTAAGATTGAAATAAGCTATATTACTAACTTGTGAGTAGATTTGATGAGTTATGGACTCCAATATCACCACAGTTAACTGTGGTGATGTATTCCTTGTGATTTTGACTATTTAACCAACTAAGACATGTTTATTTTTGTTTCTCTGGGCTAATGTGATACTGAATGACTTGTATACACTAAAAATTACAACAATACCAAGCTGAGTAACACAGAACATGTAAATCCAAACACCCCTTTTAACTAGTCTGTTTTATGATTTGTGAGGTAAATGGCTTTCAAAGCTTATTCTACTGATCCAACATGACTTATTATAATATATTAGATGTAATTAAGCACTTAGAAACAGATAATTCCCACAAATACACAAGAACACCAAATATACTATATTGACTGTTTGATTTTTAGAAAATGATTAACAAGTTATTCTACTTAGCAACTTAACAATTTTAAACCACAAATACACTTTATTACACTAATTAAACCTAAGAAACACAGAAAATTGCCATGATAATCAAGATCAATACATACTCAGTACAAAGATAATTATGAGATTTTTAAGAAACTTACAAGTTGCTTTCCTGCTTGAAACTAAGAACCAAGAACCACTTATTTCCTCCCCTGAGGATCTAAACCAATACTCCAAGCTGCTTCCTTTCCAAATTGCCTTTGAAACCCAGAAATCAAGAACAAATGCTACAGTTGACTATCATTGACCAAATTTGTATTTTGTGAGATTTTTATATTAAGCTGATTAGTAAGTTACTAGAAGCTGTTTTGAGCTTATGGGAGCTTATATGAGCCTAATTAATCCATATAACCAATCAATAACAATAACACAGATTATTAGAATTCGAAATGAGGATGAAAATTTGCACCAAATGAAATATAATTAGAAACTTAACTTTGATTATCACAAAAGCTTAGGTTACACTTTAATTGACTAGTACAAAGCTTAAAAGCTTGAAATTTAAATGAGATAACAAGTTACAAATTAAACGAGACTAACTTTTCTAAAAATAAACTATATCTCTTTCTTCTGGTCTTCTCCTCTTTTATAAGTCCTCATTAGGGTTTTAGGACACCTTCTGAGTCTTTCCCACTTTAAATCTTGACCCTCCAATTTCTGAATTGATCATAGCCGTTTAAACTGATTTTGCCGCCAAAAAGTCACACGTTAACTTGGGGCCAAAGGTGAACAATTAAGGATCATTGGAGTGTTGTGGAGGTGTCAGGGGACAAAAGGGAAGATTTTTAGGCAAGTTGGTGTTGTATGGAAGAAAACAGAGATGTGGATGTGGTTTGGGAATGAAAAAGGGTGGAGATGGCATTTAATGCCATTCTGGGTTGATTTGTGAGGTGGAAAGGTGATGAGGGTGAGCTGGAGGATGGTGAGGTGGAGGTAGCAGGTGGCAAAACCACCTGGTATGGTGAAGCGGGGGTGGGGGAGAAGGGTGTACAGTGTTTGGCGGTTTTGGTTGGTCAACGCGGGTCAGCGCTGGGTTTTAAATAAAAAGGGTGGGTTTGGACTGGGCTTATGGTTGGGCTAAGGGGATAGGTGGGTTGGGTTTTATTTTGGTTTGGATTAGGATTAATAAAAAAGGGTCCGGTTTGGTTTATTAGTGAATAAGGACCAAAAATGTAATTATTCCAAAGTTGAGGGGCTATTGTTGTAAATCCCCACATGTAATCACAAGGACCTATTTTGCCATAATAGAATAGTACACGGTTATTTTTGATTTTTTTCATTATTTAAAATACCGGGGACTATTTTTGCCAAACTTGCAAAGTTAGGGGGCCTTTTTGTAATTTCTCCAAACTTTTCTCATAAGGACCAAACCTGCAAATTTTGATAAACCAAAGACCAAATTTATAATATTTCCATTTTTTAAAAATATCCAGGGACCTTTTTGTAATTTTTCAAACTCCAGGGACCATTTATGTAATTTTGGATTTTTAAGGGACTGTGATTGTAATTTCTCAAAATATTATCAAAATTGTTCCATTTTGTCATTCATGCATAGTACAAGGGTATTATTTGTAAATTTTCCATTTTTGAATACCCAGGGACCATTTTGCCAATTTTGTAACTTGAGGGGTAAAAATTGCCAGTTTGTATAAACTTTTATCCAGGGATGTTTTGTGAACATTTTTGGTTTCCCAAGGACTTAAGTTGACTTTTTATTCATTTAAAACCTTCAGGGACTAGTTTTGTCAATATTTGAAACTTGAGGGACTGAAACTGCCAATTATGCAAACTTTGTACGTTTTTCATTTGTTTTTTGCATATTTTGTATTTGAAACATATAAAACACTCTTCTGAGATATTTTTAAGTATTATGATGCATTTTTGAGTGTTTTTGTATGTTTTGGCAGTTGAGATTGGTACAAAATGATGAGTATTTAGACACTCATCAGGGAGTGTGCGCTCATTTTTCGCTTATTTATAAAAAACCAAAAAGATTTTTCGATTTTTCTAGATTTTCATACAATTTTAAAAATTTTCTTTTCATTTTGTCTTTTAGTTATGCATTTTAATTTTTATTTTCTTAGATTTTCTTGAGGGCAAGCAAAGTTAAGTGTGGGAGATTTGATAACGCTCTTTTGTACATATTTTAGTAGCGTTATTCGTATGTTTGTGCATGTTATTTGGTTGTATTTGTGAACATTTTATGCTTAAAAGGTACAAAATATGTGTTTAGGTTTAGGTACAACTATGTCGAAGAAAATAACGAAAAGATGAAGAAAAGTCGACAAATAAAGAGTATGTGCACGAAGAGAAGCTTTCCGTCCAAGATAAAGATTCATGATATAATTATTTCCAAGTTCAAGTAAAGATTGTGAAGTTATATGATGAAGGAAAGAGTGAAGATTAAGTGCCAAAGATGTTTGTTAAAGATTGAGTTTATTGCCAACCCAAGGTTTAAGCACTTATGCAAACCTAAGGTTGAAGTTGTGGTTCAAATCCAAGGCTCAAAAGTCTAAAGTGAAAGTGCGCAGAAATCTGAACCACAGGTTCATGTCCAAACCACCAGGTTGAGATTGATTTTCGTGGCCAGTAGCATCCAAATGCCAGGTTCATGTTTAAACCGGGTGGTTCACGCACTAAAGTCTTCCAAAGTTGCATTTAAGTGTGGAATTAAGTACCATTACTCCAAGGTCGACCATATACCCTCCATGACTCAATTTTCCTGTATTTTTATGACACTTTGTGCCCAAGAAACATGCTTGATGACCAAGGATCAATCAACTATAAATAAAAGTGCTTGGTTAAGTATTTCTTATGCATCAAAAGTGCATCAATGGTGCATAAACAATGCATCATATGCATCAAACACCATTTGATCATCACACCAAATGGAAAACTCTCCCTTACACCATAAGGGCAGATTTTCTACAACTCTCTAAACCCGAAATACCCTATTCACCCTACCATTCAAGGAGGACGTATCACCAAGAAGTATTGGAGCGATTCTCTAGTGTGTTTAGAACGTGTAACGGTTGATTGGAGGCTTGTAGGATTGCTACAAATCCTATTCTTTACTCATTGTAATTGCTACTTGGGTAAACCTTATTATTATTATCAAGATGTTGAATTTTATATTTCATGATTGGTTTCCTTGTATTTCATGTTATGTGTTTGATAATGATAATCTCTTAATGCTTGTTTGGTTATTATGAGAACTTGTGATAAAAGGATGTTTGGATTTAATTAGTGTTTGTGTGGATTATAATGAAAGACGTCATATTTGGTTAAATTGGAACTTGTCATTGTTTATTGTTTTGGTTTATCATTGTTGAGTCTAGAGGCCGAAAGGATTCTCAATAGTGATTAGTTTCAATTCATTAGT
This sequence comes from Artemisia argyi, assembly GCA_030686995.1. Taxonomy (NCBI): domain Eukaryota; kingdom Viridiplantae; phylum Streptophyta; class Magnoliopsida; order Asterales; family Asteraceae; genus Artemisia; species Artemisia argyi. Next base: position 177,152,028 of record CM060679.1, on the reverse strand, counting down.
CGACAAATGATTTTGATCTTGTACTTTGTGACGATTGTGCAAGTGAATTAATAAACATAACAAGTGAAAGTTTAATAAAGATTAAAGGTCGAAAAGAGTCTTTTAAATATGTGTTCTCATCATCTTTCAAGTAAATGGTACTTCACAAATTGATAACATCAAAGTTTATGGGTCGAAAGAACTCTTTGTTTGTTGCTGGTTTAGGCATGAGTCTTATGACATGACCATTTGATTAAGACTTATGTATAAATGATTTATAAAACACTAGACTATTATAATTGGTTCTATAGGTCGAAAGGATTACCAATGGTAATATGTTTTCCAAACTAAACATCCTAATTTCCTTGTGATCATTTGTCCATACAAGTATGCTCTTTGTGTGACTTACATGATGTTTTCATAATTGCTTTTCTTGTTGGTGTGATCCGTGACAATCATAACCTTCAACTTGTTACTTGCTTAAACAATCAAACAACACTTGAGTACAACCAAGTCTCTTGGGACGACCTTGACTTACCAATCCCTTACTACACACGAACGAGTATACTTTCTCGTATGTGTTCCTAGTTAACCGGTAATTCTTGTTTACAAATTTAAAACATGGTTGCTAACTGCACATCATATACACATAAAACGATAATAAATGCGAGAAAACTAAATCATGGCAATAACAATTTCATAATAAGGCTAACACCAAAAGGTGTTTAGCCACTCATACTCATAAATACAGAAAAACAAATGTTTAACATGATAAATGTAAACATGAATTCGATACAAATAGAATGAATGATAAAACTTATGATTATGGCATGAATTCTCCCTTGGAAATGACTTGTATGCTGGTAGAACTTCGTTTCCCTTGCTCCCTGAATTCCTCCTAACTTCTGAGTGGTGCAAAGTGACTGAATAATCTCGGAATTAGGGCTGGAATTTATAGGGTTCGACTTTGCTACGACATAGCTATAGGGTTGGCTACATCGTAGCCCTTGTAATTGGCAACTACGCCGTAGCTGGATCATGGGCTACGGGCGTAGGTCTTTTGTTGGCACTTTTACAGCGTAGTTATATTAGGAACTACACCGTAACTTCATCAAGGGTCACGGAAATTCTTTACTGTGTAAAATGAGGACCTGCGGCATAGCTTGAATGTCAGCTATATCCGTAGAAGTCTTGTAGGAGTAACTATGCCGTAGTCGAGATATCGACTATGCTGTAGGTCTTTGATAAACGTTGACTTGGCCTTCAGTGAGAGCTATGGTGTTGGGTCACTGAATTCCCCAAACTTCCTCTAACTAGGATTTGAACATAAAATAACCTAAGTGTTTAATATCCGTGAACATTTTCAAGTCACTGAGTGAACAATCGTTGAGTGAGTCATCTTCAGGATGCTTAGAACGAGCCTAAGAAGAAAGGTTCTCCATTTAGTGAGGCGGACTCTTAGTGAGTGGCACCTAAGCCAAAGAAGAAGGTGATAGATTTAGTGAGTGATGACAATAGCTCACAGAATCCCAATGCCTCCTCATCAACTATGAAGACTGAACATGAAGACATGAAGACTAAAGAATAGGCGGGACTACGCGGGAAAGTTTGAAAAGGTTTGCTAAAGTGTTTTATCACTTTAAAGTCAAACTTTCCTTAAATGGCTAAATCCAATCTGTCATCAGAAAGCACCTTTTGGCCTTAACCCAATGTGGGTTCTTATGGCAGAGAATAAAATCTATCAATATTTTTTCTTAGGATGTCTTATGTCTCTTGGGTAATTTAGTGGTTCATACTTGTGTATAAATAGGAACATAAAAAGGAGAAAAGGTTAAGTTTGTGCAATTAATGCTTAGACATTCACAAACCCTTTTCTCCTCCAAATTACATACTTGTACCTGAGATAGCTCAGTTGTACCATACTTGTTACTTAAGCTTAGCTTAAGTTTAGGTAGGAGATTTACCATACTTGTCATTCAATCCCAAGTGTATTCCGCAAACACTTTGGTGTAATTCTTTGATTAACTTCTAATAAGAATTAAACGTTGAAAAAAAATCTTATTCCTTATCTTTACGTTTTACGTTTACTTATTTTTAATCAATTATGTCTTTGTTTATGCCATGGAACTTGGTTAGTTTAACTCCATAGTTAACATTAACCAAGTGAAAAGGACCAACAAGTGGTATTAGAGCCTCTGATTTGTAAAACTTACAAAATTTTCAAACTAAAGAGTGCTCAAAGTTTTTAAAACCAAGATCCTACCATGGCTGACATTGATGTGCCCCAACTTGTCGATAAAAAGGGTGGAAGCTATACTGCTACTGCTCCTAGACTTGAAGTTGGAAAATTTAACAAGTGGAAAAAGCGAATGCTTTGCTAATTGACTGGGATGGAACCTTATTACATTAAGCTTATTAATGATGGTCCATATGTCCCTAAAACTGCCCAAGGTTTAATCAAACCTGAAGCCCAGCGGACCCCAGATGAGAGAAGGGTGGTCAATCAAGACCAATGCCTGAAAAGCATCATTATATCTTGTCTTCCTGACGATATAATGAAATCAGCCATCAATTGTCCAACAACAAAGCAGACATGGACTGACTTGGTTCACAGCTATGAAGGTCCCTCAGATACCAAGGAAAATAGGATCATGGACCTGAAACTTGAGTACAATACTTTCAGGGCCAAAGACTCTGAAAGTCTCTCAGAGACCTACACCCGGTATAAGACCCTTCTAAATGAACTGACAAATGATGGTGTCAACCTGTCTAAGCATGAAATCAATGTTGGCTTTGTCAACAGGCTCCCTGAGAAGTGGTTTAACTTCTCTCAGGGTGTTAGAAATGCCAATCATATTCAGAACCTTGAGCTCCGTGAGATTTATGGGAAGTTTGTCTATGAAGACAACTTAATCACCAGGAGATACCCCTAGTAATGCTCAAGAGACCAAAAAGGCCCTAACAATTTCACCCATATCTACTGCTTTCTATTCTAATGGTGTTGTGCAGGATTTTCAAGATGGTTCTGATGATGAGGTTGATGAAAGTACCAGTGAGGAGTACCTAAATGATTTACAAAATGAATTTCAAGAAAGGGCACTTCTTGCAAACTCAAAAAGGTTTATTAAAAGAAACAAAAAAATTTCTAATGCAAAAGCAAATAACAACACTGAATGTTTCAACTGTGGTAAAAAGGGTAATTTTGCAAAAGACTGTTTCTCTAAAACAACCTCAGTACCATCTTATAAATTCTCAGGAAACAACTCTTTCTCAGGAACCAGCAAGTTTCAACCAAAAATGCTTCAATCTAGTCAGTCTTTTCACAACAAGTCCGAAAAATTTCCTCAAAAAGATTTTGAAGCCAAATATAGAAAGGCCAAGGCCAAACTTGCTCTTCTTAAGTCAGCTCCTTCTATCCCTCAGTCTCCACAAGTTACCAAATCTTCTCATCAGAAAAACAAGGGACTTGTTGCTAAAACCTATGATTGGGACGAAGAAGAAGTGTCCTCTGAGAATGAAGAAGTTCATGTCAGTACCCTGATGGCGCTCTCAGAAGATAACAAGTTGGTTGTGGGAAAGAGCCATGTAAGGAATGGAGAGTGGGTGAGCATCACTATGAGAAAGGTAAACATCTTACTTTCTATGGATGATGATTCTGATTGGAAATCTTACTTAGATTATATAAATGTTGATCTTAAGTATGTTGAAGAGCAGAGATTAAATTTGTTTTCAAAATATAACAAATTGACTTTTGAGTTAAATTAGTGTAGAGATGAACTTCTTGCTTTAAAACAAGCCAAGCTTGAAAACATTACACTTCAAATTCAAAACTCTGAACTTGTAAAACAAAATCAAGCTCTTCAGGAAGAACTTAAGAAAGAAAAAGCAGTTATATTTAGCTGGACTCAAAAGAACCCTAAACTCTTTGACTCAGTAAGTCTCACACCCAGTACCAAAAAGGTTGCACTGGGAGAAAACCAACTCACTGAAGTCTCAGGGGAGAGTAAACATGTAACAGCCTTTCTATCCGCTGGCATACTCTCTAGCAAGGAACTAAATCTAAAACCCAGTGATTGGATTGAAAGAGTCAATCCTGATAGTAAAATGCCAAATTTTAACACATGAAGGATTTTGGTGCCTGAAAGTCAGGCCATTAAGGAAATGCTAGGAGTCACTGATGAACTCAGTCACACTGAGTCTGAGTCTGATTCCCAATTACCACTCCCTCCACTGAAACAACTTCAGGGAGCTGCACCTAGTTCAGATCTTACCCCATCTGTCTATCAACCACATTCTTCCATGGAGAAATCAGGTTTAGGGAGAACTATCCTGAAGAGACCTACCTCTGTACCCACTGAAACCCACACACCTTCAGTCTCCTCTAAAGTGAAACCTGACAGTACTGACTCAAAATATGATCAGTTAGCTGAACTTGTCACGAAGCTTAGTGAAAAGTTGGAATCAACTGAAAAAATCTCTTCTAAAGATAAAGAACCAACTTCAGCTTCCTCAGGCGCCACCAAACCAAAATCCATAAACAAACCCTCGAAGAGATGTGAACTATGCAATTACACAAATCATGCCACTGATGATTGTTATAGAATCTTATTCTGCATGATATGCAAACAAGAAGATCACATAACTTCTGACTACTTATCCTATACCATATCTTTGAAGGCTCAAGCAAACTACAAAGCTCAGGCTCATAAATATGCCTCAGCATCAAAGCAAACCTTGAAACACAAAGCTAAGCCTTTCAAACCATGTACTCACTGTGGATTCAATGACCATCACCCTGTTGATTGTCTTATGTATCCCTGTTGTGATATTTGTGGAGACCCTTCCCATGATGCATCAGGACATGACAATGTCATTCAGGCTAGAAGAGGACTGACAACAGACTCATCTCAGTCAACTCAGTCCTCTTCAAGCACCAAATGCAAGATATGTGGAAGCTCTATTCACTCCACCACTGACCATGAGTCCATTAACAAATTCAAAAGGTCCATTAGACCTAAGCCCACTAAGAAGTGGTTCAACAAGCAAAACTAACCCAGTTTGCTATTTGTGCAGAAACATACCAGGGATCCTGTTTGGCATCTTGATAGTGGATGCTCAAGAAGTATGACTGGTGTGAAGCATTATCTGCATAAATATGTGGAAGAACCAGGACCCAAGGTGGTATTTAGTGATAACTCATCAGCTCCTACTGAAGGTTATGGTTCAGTAAACTATAATGGTATAGTTTTTACAAGAATTGCATATGTTAATGGTCTCAAATACAATCTAGTTAGTGTCAGTCAATTATGTGATGCCAAGTACATTGTTCAGTTTGATGATAAAAGAGGAACAATCTTTAATGCCAACAAAGAAGTTGTATTGATTTCCCCTAGAAAAGATGATGTTTATGTCTTGGACATGTCAACTCTCACTCAAAATGGGACTTGCCTTTTCACAAAAGCAAGTGAAACAATCAATTGGATTTGGCACAAAAGGTTGTCTTATCTCAATTTCAAAAACATCAACAACCTTGCCAAACAAAACAAGGTTCTTGGCCTGCCTTCCCTGGTGTTCTCAAAGGATAAACCATGTTCAGCTTGTGAAAAAGGAAAACATCACAAGGCCACCTTCAAAACAAAACAAAACTTTTCCATCAAAAGTTGCCTTCACCTCCTTCACATGGATCTCTTTGGACCTATCAGTCCAATGGTTATTAACCATGAGAAATATACTCTGGTCATTATGGATGAATACTCAAGATACACTTTGGTTTATTTCCTAACCAAAAAGAGTCAGCCAGCTGATACAATCATGTCCTTTGTCAGGAACACTGAAAATCAAAATGATGTCAGAGTTAAACAGATTAGAACTGACAATGGTACTGAATTCAGAAACCATGACCTTGAGTGTTTTTGTGATGAGAAAGGCATTTCTCAGAACTTCTCTTCTCCTTATACTCCTGAACAAAATGGAGTAGCTGAAAGGAAGAACATGACACTCATTGAGGCAGCAAAGACAATGTTAAATGGCTTAGTCCTTTCAAAACACTTTTGGACTGAGGCAGTCAGAATAACATGCTATACTCAAAATAGGTCCATCATTGAGAAAAGACACAATAAGACTCCATATGAGATATTCAAAGGAAGGATCCCTGACATTAGCTACTTTCATGTATTTGGGTGTCCTGTGTTTATTCATAACCACAAGGATCACTTAGGTAAATTTGATGCCAAAGCTGATGATGGATACTTCCAGGGATATTCTTTTGTCTCCAAAGCATTTAGGGTGTTCAATACTAGGAGACAGCAAACTGAGGAAACATATCATATAACTGTTAATGAGAGCACTGAATCCATCAGGTTCTCCAACTCCTCAGTTGAGAAAATTGGTATTGATGACTCATCAAGATATCCTCCTGATGAGTATCACCCTGAGAATAATCCTTCTACTCAATACCAAGTTAATGCAAATATCTCATACTACATCATTCATCATAATTTACCTCAACCAACCATCAGTGAGTTCATTGAAACTCAACAAGTCTCCGATGAGACTACACCCACTAAACCAATTGTTCAGGAACCCTCAGATCAAATTGTCCACACTGAGGCCACTGAAGATCCAAATATTGAGGCACCTCAGGCTCCGGTAACTGAACCTTCTCCTTTAGATAATCAGGCTTCTACAAGTTCTAACACCTATCCTAGACCTCAGGATAACTGGACTAAGTCCAAAACAATTGAGCTTGTGAATATCATTGGTGAGCCCACTGCAGGGATGCTTACCAGAAGCATGGATGCTAAACTCAAAGCAGCCTCAGCCAATGTATGTCTCTATATAGACTTTCTCTCTCACATAGAGCCTAAAAATGTCAAAGAAGCCTTGACATATGAAAGTTGGGTTCAGGCCATGAGAGATGAATTGGAACAATTTGAAAGAAACAATGTCATGACCCTTTTTGAATGCCCTCAGGGTGTTTTAGTCATTGGAATGAAATGGGTCTTCAAAAACAAGACTGATGATTGTGGTACAGTCATCAAAAACAAGGCAAGACTTGTTGCAAAAGGATATAATCAACAGGAAGGTATTGATTATGAGGAAACCTTAATTTGCACCTATTGCTATAATGGAGGCCATCAGGATCTTCCTAGCCTATGCAACATACATGAACTTTAAAGTATACCAAATGGATGTAAAAAGTGTCTTCCTGAATGGTAACATTAAAGAAGATGTTTATGTGCAACAACCTCCTGGATTTGAAAGTAGTGAATTTCATAACCATGTCTGCAAGCTTAACAAGGCCCTTTATGGACTAAAACAAGCACCCAGGGCATGGTATGAAACTCTTTCAGCCTTTCTGATCCAAAACAAGTTTGTCAGAGGAAAGATTGACAACACCCTGTTCATCTAATGAACAAAAAGTGATATCATCCTTGTTCAAGTATATGTTGATGACATCATCCTTGGCTCCACAAGTTACAAACTTTGCAAACAGTTTGAAAAACTGATGATCACAAAGTTTGAAATGAGCATGATGGGTGAACTCACTTACTTTCTTGGGCTTCAAATCAAACAGACTGACAAAGGCATATCCATTAGTCAAGAGAAGTACATCAATAACACACTGAAGAAATATGAACTTAGTGACCGTGCTTCAGTGAAAACTCCAATGGTTCCTTCAAATAACCTAGGTCCTGATCTTGCTGGCAAATCAGTGAATCAAACCTTGTTCAGAGGTATGATAGGATCACTGATGTATCTCCTTGCCATAAGACCTGATATTCAGTTTGCAGTATGTCTATGTGCAAGATATCAGTCAGATCCAAAAGAGTCACATCTCACTACTGTTAAAAGGATTTTGAGATATCTAAAAGGAACTCCAAACCTTGGTTTGTATTATCCTAAGTGCTCAGGATTTGATCTTAAGGGATACACTGACTCAGACTATGCAGGCTGCAATATGGATAGAAAAGGTACTTCAGGATCCTGTCAATTCCTTGGAGGAAAGCTTGTGTGCTGGAGTACAAAGAAACAACAATCAGTGGCCATGTTGTCTGCTGAGGTTGAGTATGTGGCTGCTGCAGGATGTTGTGCAAATATACTTTGGATGAAGAGTCAACTCAGTGACTATGGAATTCAATATAAGATGGTACCCATCTTCTGTGACAACACAAGTGCCATAGCCATCTCCAACAATCCTGTTCTTCATCAAAGAACCAAACACATAGATATTAGGTACCACTTCATCAGGGACCACATAATGAATGGAGATATTGAATCACACTTCATCCCCACTGAGTTTCAGCTAGCTGATATTTTTACTAAACCCTTGGATGAACCCACTTTCACAAGATTGAAAGCAGAATTGGGCATTTTGGATATAGACATTCAGGCCACTGATTGAATATAAACAGCCTGGTGTAAATATCTCCTAAAGTCCCTGATCACCATCATTTTTCGGTGAAAGTAACAAACATTTCTCACACTGAAACCCTTCCTGATATCTCCGCCTGAATGAAAAGTCATTCAGGGGGCCTCAAGTGCACCAAAAGTGACATTCAATGCCAAAATAAATACCCTAAGTATCTAGTTAGTAAATATCCCAGGTTGGTAACTGACTTATATTTAATATTGTAATATATGTCTTTTAGCTTTTTGGAAACCACATCTTGGGCCCCCACAAATCATCCCAAAACCCACTAGGCATTTAATGCCTTAGTCTCACACAAATATCAAAGATATCTGTGATGACCTCATCTCTGCAAAAAATGCACTTTTGCAGAGAGGCACAATTGTTCACCTAGACATGTTGCTAAAAGAGAGGATGATGGGAAATGTGGGCATTTAATGCGGATATCAAACCGTTTTTATAACCACAATTAAAACCCATATTATTGGTTTGAAATCCATGCCTTTTCCATCACCCTATAAATACCCCCACAAATGAATACACTCACACGCTTTCAAAATCTTTCAAAACTTTTGCAAAAATTTGCTCTCAAACTGTGTGTGTTATTCCGACCATAAATCTTAGTATCCTACCATTTTCGACCTTCAAATCAATTTTAAAAAAATGGCCTCTTCTAAAGTTATCAAATACGCTCCTAATGTGGAATTCCAGATTGAGAGTGTGGATATGACCAAAAACAATGTGGTGAGGAATTTCTCCTACCCTGAAGGCTTTCCTGCCTATAAGGGTGTGGTTAAGTTTCTTCAAAACTGCTTCCTCTCCACAGCCTTTACCCCCCTCTGTCATATACATGACTTACTAAGGGAATTCTGGTGTACATCTGTGGTTGAAAAACCTGGTGTCATTGAAAAACATGTATTTTGTAATTTGTCCTATTCAAATTACATTAACACTTAGAGTGAGAAGAATACCTCTACTCACTCACACTGAACCATGAAACACTTAGGCTACTTGTATATCCAAATAGGGGGAGACTGTTGGGTCACTGAATTCCCCAAACTTCCTCTAACTAGGATTTGAATATAAAATAGCCTAAGTGTTTATTATCCGTAAACATTATCAAGTCACTGAGTAAACAGTTGCTCAGTGAGTCACCTTCAGGATGCCTAGGACGAGCCTAAGAAGAAAGGTTCTCCATTCTGTGAGGCGGACTCTCAGTGAGTGGCACCTAAGCCAAAGAAGAAGGCGATGGATTCAGCGAGTGATGACAATAGCTCACTGAATCCCAATGTATCCTCATCAACTATGAAGACTGAACATGAAGACTGAAGAATAGGCGGGACTAGGCGGGAAAGTTTGAAAAGGTTTACAAAAGTGCTTTATCACTTTAAAGTCAAACTTTTCCTAAATGGCTAAATCCAGTCTGTCATCAGAAAGCACCTTTTGGCCTTAACCCAATGTGGGTTCTTATGCCAAAGAACAAAATCTATCAAGATTTTGTCTTAGGATGTCTTATGTCTCTTGGGTAATTTAGCGGTTCATACTTGTGTATAAATAGGATCATAAAGAGGAGAAAATGTCAAGTTTGTGCAATTAATGCTTAGACATTCACAAACCCTTTTCTCCTCCAAATAACATACTTGTACCTGAGATAGCTCACTTGTACCATAGTTGTTACTTAAGCTTAACTTAAGTTTAGTGAGGAGATTTACCATACTTGTCATTCAATCCCAAGTGTTATTCCGCAAACACTTGGGTATAATTATTTGTTTAACTTATAATAAGAATTAAACGTTGAAAAATATCTTATCTCTTATCTTTACGTTTTACGTTTACTTATTGTTAATCAATTGTATCTTTGTTCATGCTATGGAACTTGGTTAGTTTAACTCTATAGTTAACATTAACCAAGTAATTAGGACCAACAGCTTTTTTTTTTTTTTTTTTTTGGTTTAACAGAGTAGAGTAGTATATCATTGGACCAAATATCAATTTAAAGTGGTATGGGTGGGCTCGAAACTATTGGCTCAAATATCCATTTAACTTATTTATTTTAGTATTGTAACATATATGCATTTATTTATTTTTTTTAATAAAAATATTATTTGTATATTAACTTAATGAATGAAATATTTGTTAAGGGTTTTTAATGAACGTAATTGTTGTGGGTAGAATTTGTAAATTGTAATTTAAAAAAAAAATGAGTCTCAAAAAGTGGTGTTATTAGGTGTTATGATTTTATGGTGTTTTTTGGTATTATGTTATTTGTTGTTGAAACGATGTAGCGCTAACATGACGGGTATTTTGGTGTTATTTGGTGTTACGACTCCTTGTGCTCTAAATAAAGTACACAGCATTGATGTATAAAATAGGTTGTCACTAAAATGAAATGAAAATACAAAGCATTGATATATAAAATAGCTTGTCACTAAAATGAAATGAAAATACACATCGTTGGATACATAAATCAGTATAAAATGAAATGAAAAAGTCAAAATACACAGCATTGATGTATAAAATAGCTTGTCACTAAAATGGATCCCATCGTTGGATACATCAATCAGTATATTTTCATGTAACTTAACAAAAGCAATAAATACATACAAACAGCATAGACTCTTCTCAGTCACACTATTCCAGCTTGCAATTCGCCGATCCTCAGTACACCAACTTTTCTACTGACATGTCTTTTCAGTTTCACACACATCACATTTATCTCTCCATCATTATTATGATTCTCTCTTCCTTTATTTTTATATAATCATCTTCTAGTTCAACTTTTAGCTAGCTAGTTTAAGTTTCTTGGAGAAAAATGGTGAGAGCACCATGTTGTGACAAAACTGCTGGGTTGAAAAGAGGACCATGGGCTCCAGAGGAAGATGGTATTCTTGTTGAGTACATTAACAAAAATGGTGGTCATGGAAGCTGGAGATCACTTCCTAAGCTTGCTGGTATGTCATGTTTTTTTAGTCTTATTACGGAGTATGTTGTTGGTCTTATCACTTATGTAGTACATTTGATGCTTGTCATGAAATCTTGGCGTTTTTGGTTAACATTTGTATAATAAATATGTTTCTAAGGTCTCATATTTTTGTTTTTGGAAAATAACATGGTATCTCGTGATCGTTTCTACTCTTTACTTCATCACAACCGAGATGTGTAGCTAGTGAGTTTTCAACATGAAACCTTTTGTGAATAAATCATACTCCGTATTGTCTATAACCGGTAGTCCACCTTAATTAGTTAAGTACTTGTTTATTTAAGAACAATGGGGTTTAAACTTTAGATATATTTTTAGCGGTTATTTGCTTATAGAAGAAGATTAAACTTAAATGGATTGTTGGGGTGTTTGCCGTTTGGGTTTATTGTTTGGATAATGACAAAAGTGTTTATGAGTACTAGTTAAATTAAGCTGTTTGAGACTTTTTTTGTTGAAGATGTGTATGCTTATTTGGTCATTTTTACCTGCATAATACTCCTTGACACTATCTTTTTCTTTTAAGTTTTTATACAACTTTAAGCTAATAAGCACTTCCCTAAAATGAAAAAAGAAAAAAAAAAAAAAAAAAAAAAAAAAAAAAAAAAAAAAACATAGGATTATTAGATACGAAATCCAAAAACCCCCAATGTTTTCTATATATGCTTTCTTCGGTTTTAGGTATGACTTTAAAGGAGTGAACTTGAAAAGAATTAGCTTGATTGATGGTTTGAGGTTAAGCTCAAGATTTAACTTAAATGTGTAACGAATGAACAATTTCATTATACCGCACTATAGTTAGAGAAAAGACTTTATACATATGGTAAGTTAAACCCCATTTATACCCGGTAATCTATTTCACATTTCATAACCTATAGCCTACTTTGTCCATTCATCCATTATGTTGTATCATGTGGAAATACAAATGCAATTTCAATATATATCTTCCCTCCAATTTTCTACCTAGATCTTCACCTTCAGTCTAAAACATTTTGTGGTTTGTCTTGTTGATACTTAATATTGGTAAACAGAAGACCATCTATTTTCTTGCTAACTGCATTTAAAGAAAGGTACAATATGAACATTGCACAACCTCCACTTATGACAAAACAGGGGCAACTAATGGGAGCTGTCACCAATTGCTCTCAGGCCTATCACTTGCTGACATGCTGTGTGTTCATACTTCATATATATACAGAGGTTTTAATCTCATTCAATTTGTATACTCCAAATCCAGTGGTGAACAACTTTACTTGTATCGTCATAATAAACGAACCCATTGATTATTTTAGACCTGTTATCATGATGACAGAACTCGACGGACCAATAAAGTCGTTTTGACCTGCTATGGTATTCACCCATCTAGCCACCTCTACTTGAATATCATCTCGTCGCACTTTAGTTCACATAGGCATAGCTCGGATCAGAAAGGAGGTTACACAAGTGAAAACACCCATATTAAGCGAACGTTTTTTATTCCAAAATACGTTGTAGCATTAATCTTTTTCTAGAATACCGAGTATGAGTCATTATATAGTTGGAATTTATTCAAGAACACTAACATTACGAAAAAGCATTCTGAATCGTAAACTAAAACGGTGAAATTCTTTATTTGGAATAGTCTACAACTGGTCCAGTAAAATGTATAGTTATGTGTTAGCAGGTCTTCTACGTTGTGGAAAGAGTTGTTGTCTCAGGTGGACAAACTACCTCCGCCCAGACATCAAACGTGGTCCCTTCACTCCTAAAGAAGAACAGCTTGTCATCCAGTTGCATGCAATTCTCGGCAACAGGTGCATTTAGATGTGTTCAGTAATCTTGTTTTCTCATGATGTTGAGAGTAAAACCACAAAGTACAATTCTTAGCGTGTTTCTGATTTATATCTTTTCAGGTGGGCTGCAATTGCTGCTCGGCTACCAGGGAGAACAGATAACGAAATCAAGAATTTATGGAACACTCACCTAAGAAAACGACTCATCTCCATGGGCCTCGACCCACAAACCCATCAACCCTCTTGTTTAGAAGGGTCAGCAAAAGGATTCCCCGCCTCTTCTTTCACCCGCCACATGGCGCAATGGGAGAGTGCCAGGCTCGAAGCCGAGGCACGACTCTCAATGGACTCTTCAGCTTTGTTACTACTCCCATCACCCAAAAAGACAACCCACCCCGACTATATCCTACGTATTTGGCACTCAGAAGTGGGTGAATCTTTTAGAAACTGGAAGCCAGTCTGCTTTAGTCCTGTTTCTCAGGCTTCAGTCACTGGGACAACCAGCGAAATGGCTCCTAAAACAAAGGCCAAACTAGACACAGAACTCTCATGTGCCACAAGGAGTGATGACTGTACAACTTTTCACAGTGGGTTGACTGACCCATTGAGCCCAAGTGAAATGGAAGATTCATCTGATACTGAACTACAATTGTATTTTGATTTCCATGTGCCCGATGATATGAGTTTCTTAGAAACTCGGGTAAATTAGACGTCAATCAATTAGAAATCAATCAGGTTCTTTTTTTGGTAGTAGCGAACCTGTAGTTTATCAGTATATATGGAGACTCAAGTTTCATTCTCCTGAGTCTTCAGCATCTTTTGATTAGTAGTTAACACATTAACATATTGCAGAAAGCTTTCTCAAATGTCTTCAGTGTATTTTGGTTATTATTAAACACATTGACATGTTGCAGAAACTTTCTTGTGAAGTCTTCAGTGTAGTTTGATTAATAGTAATGTTGCAGAAAACTTTATATATATAAATATCATTATGAGATTTGTTACAAAACAACTATGTTCTTCCTATACAACATACCAAATAAACAAACAAACAAACAAACATTGGATGACTGATAAATAAAAAGTAACTTACAAAGCTGACAGTATTATATATTTGAAGGACTTTTAACCTCCGAAGCAAGCAATGAGCTTCTTTGGGACTGTGCCAGTGGCACGATGTTTGGCAGCCAACTCCTCTGCTTTCAGATCATCTTCGGCTTTCTTGGCCGCAACATTGGCTCGTTTTTCTTCAGCTTGTTTGTGAATTAAACCAGTTTTGTTTTTCATCTTTTCTGCATATTCTGCTTTTTTCTTGTCATATTTCTCCTGTTGACAAAACATAAGACTTATATTAGATACTAAGATAATTTTTATCTTATTTTAAACATGTTGATCTCAGTGAGTTAGTGTGACAAAAGAAAACAAAGATATATTGTGGATTAAGTAGCGTTATAGCAACAAGGAGTACCTCGATTTGTTTCAACTTGGCTTCAATATCAGCTTTCTTTGTGTTTTCCCATGCGGTTATAGCAGATAGCTGCTTCTGTGCCCTGGTTATTCATGTACAAACAAGTGAGCCAAAAAAATTAACTACACAATCTTTGTGAGCGAGAAGGAGCTAGGATGCATATATCGTAAGTGATTCAAGTTCAGTATATGGGCATAACTATATTAATATGATCTAAGAATTTCATTTCATATCATTCTATAAAGATCTAATCCTCTCACAGACTTGTAACTTTTTCGATCAGAAAAGTGCCTTAGATGATCTTAACTCAAGCTTAAACTCAAAGTAATGCATCATCCCTTTTTCCTTTAATCTGAGTCGAACCAGTACCATATTTAACAATATAACTTACTTGTTTTCCGCCTTAGACTTTTCAGTTTCCTCCCAGGCCTTGATGAAAGACAACTTCTTATCCTTTTCAATGTCAGCCAACGCAACATCTAAACATCAAAAAGAAATTCAATTCCACTAAATAAATGAACCATTTTACATACGTGTGAACTAAATTGCACTTGGTATCACATACTTACCTCTATCATGTGAGCTATTCGCTTTCTTCACTTCAGGAACCGGAGTCTCTGAGACACAACCACAAATTACAAATTAATCAAAAGCAAGTTTGTAACAAGGATCAAGATAAAAGATACTAAAAAAGTCGAGCCACTGCAACAACAACAACAACAAACCAATCCTGCCGGAGCAGGGTAAGGTGGAGGTGAAATGTAGACAGATCCTACCCCTACCACCAGAATAAACCCCGACAGTAGAGAGACTGCTTTCAGGAGGACTTCCGGCCAGTAAAACAAATGTTGATGCTTTAGTGTTGCCTACCTTTAACGGCAAGAGACATAGTGTGATACTATAAGTTTCTAGCTAGTTCTTTCTCAATAGTGCAATGAACAAATATCACACTAGCTCAATAGTTAATATAATGGAGCATTATTCTCATCCAATTTGTAAAGGCTAGATATTCTTTCCTGACAGATTTATCGACATTTTTTTAATGTAATAAAGATTAACTTGTGGGGCTATAACCACCTTTTTAATTGATCCATTAATAAAGAAAAAAATTAAATAAAACAAAGAATTAATTCTTTTACAAAAGATAGGGCATCAAACAAATAGCATCACAGAGAAGCACTATCTAACAGCTATCAACTCAAAAGAAAGTTGGTACCAATATTTTTCCTCAAAGAAACAAAAATGTTTCTTCAATTATTTGTATTTGAAAATTTGACATATATAATAATAGTTAAGTAATATAAGTTTATTATGTTATACTACGTAATAAACTTATACAAGCCAACCAACTTGTCAGTTGGCCACCTGCAGAGAAAGAACCAGGATTAAATATAACCTGGTGCACAAAAAAATTTGAACAATAATACTATAAACACATTTCGATGGACCGGGTGCATTTAAAATGACTTTAGAAAAAATCGGTGTTTTTTTCAAAAATTAACACTATATCTAAAAATTTCATGGGGTACGCGAGTACCCGCGGAACCCCCTGGCTCCGTCCCTGGCCACCTGAGGTCTCCTAAGGAGCTCTGGGGGAGGTTGTTTCATGAGGTCTCAAGTTCGAGCCTAATTGGTTTTCCTTTTAGGTAAGAATCTATGTTGGGCTCTGCCTACTCGGATGCGTCGAGTCTCTGACTCGCTAACCAATAGTATTGTACTAACTTGAAAAAAAAAAAAAAAAAAAAAAAAAAAAAAAAAAAAAAAAAAAAAAAGCCGAAAAGTTTAAAAATAAGCCACAAAAAGTGAGATTATGAAACATAAGCCGAAAACCAAATAATTCATAAGCATACTTTCAGCAGGAAGTGACGTGGCATCAACAGCCTTAGTTTCGGGCACAGCTTGAACCGGTGCAGTTTCCGGTTGAACAGTTACAGGTAGTTCAGCAGTTGCCATAGTTTAAGAAAATGATAATATTATGTGAGTTGTTATTAAGAGGTGAGTGAGTGTGTGTGTTTGTAAAGTGTAACAGCGGAGTATATTAAGGAGTGTCTTGTGGGCCGTTTGTTTGTAAATGGATAATGATGAATCAGTGTTCACCCTTTCTTTCTTGTTGTTGCCGACAGTTTAAACGGGTAAATTACGCGGGTTTGCCCCGGCCGACTGACTCATGCGCTGTCATTTACACCAGTTTGGCTCAAATTTACAACAAATAGTCTAATACTACCTCTTTTAATTTTTATAATTTTTATAATTGTTTTTATTATAAAATTATAAAATAAAAAATACGAAATATAAAATATAAAGTTCGACTAGTTAAAAGTAGTAAAACACAAAAAATAAGGAGAAAAAAACCATAAAAAGTTGTTTTGTCATGTTAATAAAATGAGTAAAACTACCGAAAGAAAGTAGAGAACATAAAATATAAAGTTTGACAAATTACAAAAACGTGAAAGAAAGGTGATAAAGAACAAAAAAATGTTAAAAAAAAAAATGTCTTATCATGTCAATAAATTGAGTATTATGATATTAGATAGGGGTACTAATAATTAGGGGTGCACCGGACCGACAAAAATCGGACCGGACCGAGATCGAATCTGGCAGAAAACTTAGACCGAGACTGGACCGAATGTGGTTGGTCCGGTCTCGGTCAAATTCGGTCCGGTCTGCGTAGGTTCGGTCCGGTCCGGTCTGGTCTCGGTCCAAATAAGCTAAATGTCCGATTTTTAAGCCGGGCCGGACCGATCCGGACCGAGACCGAAATTATGAAAATCCCTAGACCGAGACAAGACCGATTGTGGTCGGTCCGGTCTAGGTCCGGCCCGGTCGGTTTTGTCGGTCGGTACGGTTCATCAGGTCCGTTTGCTCACCCTTACTAATAATACAACCCTTTTCAAATTTTATTAGGTTTTTATTTATAAAAATGATTGAAAGACATAAAAATGTGACTAATATATCATACTGTTTAAACATGACAATCAATGTTTTTTTTTTTTTTTTAGGTTTTGAATAATCATTGCTACAACTGGCATCTTAGTTGTTTGAGTATTTTACCTCATATGCGCTGTTGATTTTTTAGTGTTTAACCCCGTATAGTACTTGATGTGGACAAGTATCGACTTGTGAAAGTTTACGTGGAGCAACATGAACATAAGAAGCATAACAAAAAGAAGAAACGACTGATGCTTCACAGGGGAGGTTGCTATCGAGGGCTAGAAAGGCATTCTAAAAATCTAAGTGGGAAATGTGTCGCGTCACCTTTTAATGCTTCGCGTTTTGGGTGTTTCGTAGACTTTTGAGTTTTTGGAAAGTTTAAGGGTGTGTTTAGTTAGAGAAAAAAAAATTAGTTTTCGATTTTCAAATTTGTGAAAAAAAATGAGAATTCACAAAACATAGAAAACACGTTCATATAATATTGTTTTTTATTATATGCGTTTATTTGTTTTAGATCTATCTAAATAGACATCAAGTTGGTTGATAAATCTTTAGTAGTTTGTTTTTGCTATTAGTAAATTAAATATTGCCACAACTAGCATCTTATCTAAATGTTCTACCATATCTCAGATGGCGGAGCTTGAAGATTTTTCGTAGAAGTGCCAAAGTTTAAATCATAAAATTTGAGAGGGTCAAACTGTAGTTTTTTTTTCATAAAATATAAGATTCCTAGGAGGGCCACAACCCTCCATAGTCCTCATATAGCTCGCCAATACATGTATCGGCTATTCATATACACTTTTTCTGATTTTATGCATAGAGCACGACAGTACACATCAGTTATGTTTAGATGTTAATCAGACAATCAGTGGAGATGGAGAGAGGACTATAATAGCGTTCATAATGTTAGATAACAAAGGTATAGGCTCGATTTGTCGAGTTTGACCCTATTATATAGACTACAAATTAATCAAAACACTAACAATTAAACGGGCCAAACCTGATAGACCGGGCCCAGGCCTTTATTATGTAACACATAAGACTTGGACATTGAGATACTACGTACAATGAATAAATTTGTTTCATGGATGTTGAAATTTGTATAGTAGTACCAAGTAGGATTGATCTTATGACAATTTTTTGAAATGTTAAAAATGTTTATATGGATGATCGTACGATCTTACAGTCGATGTCACGATCTTGTGAACAATCTTTTAAACCTACTGTTGATACAAAAGTTGGGCGTTCCTGATTATGGGCTCTTGCTCTCGTACCAATTCGCTTCTTAATGCTTGTAACCTGCGCACTAAGAAAATAAACAACACCGTTAGACTTATCGTGGGATTGTCTCCCACGATTAGACTCCGGCGTGAGAGTAAGTAATCGATTTAGGGTTCTCGTAAAGAGTTTAGGGTTTGTGAATCGTCCCTTGAATGAGAGTTGTGTCATTCCTTATATAGGCGCAGAATCCTTGTAGGGTTCGTGCTCCTTACGTTTCGCACACATGGTGCTTATCCGGGTTAAAGATATTCATTCCATAGATAGAAGATCTCTATCTATTCCGTATAAAGTTTGGTTGGGCTTGCGTGAGCCCATTCCTATTATTGATGCGGCCTAAGTTATAATAGCCCACGCATGGTGGCATTAGGCCTTAGTAATGTTTAATATTTGGGCTTGTGGCCCATATATAGACTATACGTCATCATGTCCCCCCAGTCTAGTGTGCGCGGCTCGTAGCCGCGGATGCTAGACTAATCACAACAGCGGTAAGCGTGGCGGGAGAACATTGAAATATTGCCGCCCAATTTAAAGTACAATGTACCTAGTCCTAGATATTTCAAAGAAATACCTCGAAAATCAGGGGTTGTGTCCACGTGTTCCTCGTAAATCGGGAAAAAGTGCATGTACCGGTTCGGTTTCTAGCCACACGTTTTGTGAGTGTGATCCACGTGGACATCATCTAGGGTTTTTGACCTTCTTATATAAGAGTCACCGCCCCTCCCCCCCCCCCCCCCCCCCCCCTTTTTACCAAAACACACAGTAAAACACATACTCACTCCTTCAAATCGTTTTTTTCAAAGAAAGTGACTATTTTATTAGGTAAAGTTGTGTGCGTTTCACATTAATTTTATGAAAATGGTTGCCCAATTAGAAGATTTTCGCTCTACGATGACTGAGGATGATGTGCGTCAGTTTACATCTGACTACTTCATTTCTCTGGATGTGCATCCAGAGGCTCCAGATGTTGACGCGTGTATAGCCGATTTCCCCGAAGGGAAAATAGGATTATACACGCGTTTTTTCGAGTACGCGAATTACCACGTACCAATATCCATTTTTTTGAGCGATTTGCTCAATCACTATCGTCTCCACACTGTATAGGTGCGGCTAAGGTGTCGAATTTTGAAGTAAACTGCCGTTTACTTGCGATAGAGCCGACCATTGCCTTTTTCCGCGTCTTCTACCACACAACGTGGTCAAATGGATGGGTGTCCTTTGCGAAGCGCCCGGGGGCGCTTCAGTGCTATACTGAGAAGGTAGACTCCCTGAGGCATTGGAGGGAGCATTTTTTCTGGGTTGATGACGTGGTTTTTCCATCACCCTTTGAGTTTTATACTCAAGATACGTTGCCAAGGGATGGGCGCCCCGCACCCGGTTCCTATAGGTTGACCGATGCGCAGACCCTTGATGCCAACCGCATTCCCATTAACCCTTATCCGGAGGAGTTTTTGGTGCACATGGGGTTGAGTCGCAATTACTTCGGTGGTGTTGACGAGGTGCCAACCTTCATAGATGAGGAAGGCCGGGGTGGGTGTTCGTCCCTTCTACTTCAAATATGTAAGTCTTTTTATATGCGCACATTTAGTAACTAATCCTTTCTTTTTTGCTGTTTGTTTATGTGCGCAGAGATGGATCTATTCGTCATGGTTAAGCTGGAAAAGTCGAAGCAGGTGACTGTGGGAGTGCGCCCTCTGAGGGAGGGTGAGCAGCCACTTCTGGAGGCAACCCGGGGTCATTTGACTGTGCTGCCGGATGTTGGTCATGAAAATACGCCGTCGCTCCAAGTGACGCCCGTTCAGAGCGTGGCGCAAGATGTGGAGATGGCACAGGAGGAGGAGGAGGCGCACGCTGAATCATCTGATAGCGTGGAAATGTTGAAGCCTGAGGAGGTGTTGAAACCTGAGGAAGCAGCGCGGGAGCTGAAGCGCAAGGGAGAGGCTGGTAGCAGTGGTACCTCCAAGAGGAGATGCTACATCATCGGAGATGATGAGTCGTCTACGGAGGAAGAGACATCCACTCCAGGTGCGGATAAAGAAGTTGCTAAGACCTCTCCGTTTATGTAAGTAGTATTCCCCATCCGTCATTTATGTTTTTATTACTTGTCGTAATATGTACTAACTATTTTCTTCATGTTTTGTAGTGATGATGCCACGAAGGGTGATGGAGCCTTCGTGGAGGTGGTGTCCCCTCCGCAGAATGAAAACAAGGAGGGGAAAGCTAAGGTTGATGAGGGCGCACCTGCGCAGCAACTGAGGATGAGTTGGCTGTGACTGCTGCACGTCAAACTGAGCTGGTGGCTCAGTTGAAGACTAGGTATGTCGGGGAGAGCAGTACTCTCGCCCAGAAGGATGAGGAGATAGCTATGCTCCGTGCGCAGCTGGCTGACGCGCAGGCGGAAGTGGAGTCCTCCAGGGTGTACAATGAGAAGGTCACCCATGAGAAGTTGACCGCGATGGCTAAGGTTGAGCAGGCGCGTGGACAACTTCATCAGTACAAGGCCAACATGACTTGGGCTGTGAGGTACTTGGAGGAGAAGAAGGAGGAGCACCTTGCGAGTATTGTCAAGTTCAAGGAGCGCATAGAGGAGATTGTCCAGATGCAGGAGAATAAGCTGTGCGGCCTAAGCATAGAGTATGATGAGGAGTTATACCCTCATTTGATGTCGACCATTGCGGAGCGCAGGTACTTCCTTTTCAGCTTTTTCCTTATACTTTATTATATTTTGTTGGTATGCCTTTCCCTAACACAAGTTGTCCTTGTTGATGTAGGTGGTTGATCAGTCACGGACTGCGCCTGGCAGCTATGGGCACTTTGGAGTCCAAAGAAGTGTTGGACGCCTTTGGGAAGGTGGTCCATTGTGCGGTGGAGCGTGGGAGGTCGCAGGCTATGGAGGATCTCCATGAGGCTAAGCTTTTGAGCAAGGACTTGGCAGAGGTACCTGGGTATAACGCGGCTGCGTATGACGAGCTGGTGCAGGCTATGGAAGGGTTGAAAGTTCTCGAGTTGCCTCAGATTGCACGGTTGGAGCGCGACCAAGACAATCCCATAAAGGTAATTATGGAGGGGTTGACCTTGGGGCGCCACATTTTGGAGGATGCAGAGGCGCAGCCGGATTACTTCATTAAGCTAGATGAGTCGTAGCTGCAGGTCCCAGTGTTTGTGCAGCCTCGCCATATGCTGAACCCTTTTGCCCTTGAGAGGGAGATTCCCCTGAAAGAGGTACTGGAGCGTCATGCGCAGAGGGCTGCCCAGAAGAGAGGCATTCAGGGTAAGGCAGTGTTATGTGGTGTGGGCGCTGCACACATCCCCAGGTCCGATGGAGTTCCTGTGAGTGTTCCCACTGTATCTCTCAAGGATGCCTTGATTTTGAGAAAGCTTCAAGAGGCGGGGAGTTCTGCTACCCCATAGGATAGCCCTGAGCATCGCCATAGCGTGTAGGCTGTTTCTTTGTATATGTAAATAACAAAGTATGTCTTTTGCTTGTAATTTTTTGTGTAAAAATGTTGAATAAGATATCCTTATATGAATTAAGTGCGTGACTTAAGAAATGTACTTGCATTAATGTTTGCTAAGTTTTATTATTTGACCAAGTGTCTTGGCTCGTTATTTGCTAAGCTTTGTACGGTGTACTTAATATTTGCACACCCTTCGTGGGATGCGCACGTAAAACTTACCTCGACGTCTCGAAAGTAAGGTGCTTAGCAAGGATGTGTGATCCAATGTTGATGGGTTTGCAACCCTCTTACTCAACGAGTGAATTATTAGGTTTACTCATCCTTTATGCCTTCGTGGGTCTTAATTAGTGCATGCACGCCATGTAGGCAAAGATATAAGATAACAATATTGACATATATAAGTATGTACGCAATAAAGTGAAATACGTTATGGAGTTAGCTAGAAACCATAACATTTTATTGATACTTGCAAGTTTTTTGAAAAAATAAAAATACAATTCCTAAGAAAGAAAAGAAAAAACAAACACTTATTGGGCACCTCTTAGGGTGCAAAGGTGTCTGTATAATGGCCGTAGCCTTGCCTAAAAATAACATCTTTTAAGATTGCAGATGTTCCAAGTGCGCGCTAGGTCGTGACCTTCCATATCGCGCAGCCTGTATGCACCGTTGCCGAATGCGTCAGTGACCTCGTAAGGTCCTTCCCATTTAGGTCCGAGCTTGCCTGTGTCTTCTGCGTGGCTTGCATCGTTGGCGCGGTATACAAAGTCTCCTGGCCTGAAGGAAGTGTGTTTGACCTTTGCATCATAATACTTCTTCGTTTTTGCCTTAGCCTTCGCTTCGCGTATAGCTGCGCGTTCACGTCTTTCTTCCAGTAAGTCCAAGTCTATGCGCCGCTCCTCGTCATTTGTTGTGACGTTGACCTCTGCTGTTCGTATAGTTGGCATTCCTATCTCAGCTGGTATGACGGTCTCTGTTCCGTAGACAAGGGAGAATGGCGTATCGCCAGTACTGGTTTTGATTGTGGTGCGGTGCGCCCATAAGACATGTGAGAGCTCGTGCACCCACCTTCCTTTGTGTCTGTCAAGGAGCGCTTTTATTCCTTCCCCTAGACTGCGATTTGCGCGCTCAACTAAGCCATTGGTTTGTGGGTGTTTTACTGAAGTGAAGTGTTGCGTGATGTTCAATTGTGCGCACCAATCTT
Organism: Artemisia argyi; assembly: GCA_030686995.1. Taxonomy (NCBI): domain Eukaryota; kingdom Viridiplantae; phylum Streptophyta; class Magnoliopsida; order Asterales; family Asteraceae; genus Artemisia; species Artemisia argyi. Next base: position 177,128,554 of record CM060679.1, on the reverse strand, counting down.
TGAATGGGTTATCACAGAATTGTTTTCCATTGTCTGATATAATCTCTCCCGGTAGTCCGAAGCGACAGACAATGTTGTCCCAGACAAAGCGTTTGACTTGATTTCCTGTGATGCTCACCACTGCCTTTGCTTCAATCCACTTCGTAAAGTAGTCTATGGCTACGATGAGGAATTTTACTCCTCCTGCTGCAACTGGAAAGGGTCCTGCGATGTCAATGCCCCATTTGTAAAATGGTCATGGTGAGGTAATGGGTGTTAGCTCTTGTTGTGGTCGGCGCAGAATTGGCCTATGTACTTGACAATTGCTACATTTCTTTATCAGATCGCCTGCGTCGCGGTGCATAGTTGGCCAATAATACCCCGACCGCAGAGCGCTTGCTACCACAGATTGCGGTCCTGAATGCCTGCTACATGATCCAGCATGGATTTCTCGGAGTACATAGTCTGCTTGAAGAGGTCCAACACATCTGAGCTAAGGTTGTAAGAAAGAGCGTCGATAGAGTATGTTGTCTCGTAGTTCAAATCGCTGCGCTTTGCGCCGCACTCTTCGAGCGTCCTTATGGTCTTGTGGCAAGATTCCCTTGCTAATGAATTCAATGATAGGTGTCATCCATGTAGGATCTTGTTCTTCTATCACTATGGATACTTCCATCTCCAAGATTGACTTGTTTTGTAAGGTTTCTACCAATACCTGTTTTGATAGGTGCGCAAAGCTTGTGGATGCGATCTTGCTAAGTGCATCAGCCTTTCTGTTGTCTCCTCTGGGCACCTGTTTTATTGTGAACCTGTCAAAGTTTTTAATTAAGGACTTGGTCTTCTCCAGGTATTGAATCATGTGTTCATCCTTGGCTTCATATTCACCTAGCACATGGTTAGCGACGAGTCGAGAATCTACATTTGCGTCCAAATTGCGTACGCCCATTTGGATTGCGATGCGCAGACCAGCTAGTAGGGCTTCGTATTCTGCCTCATTGTTTGTGGCTGTGAATTCGAAACGCAGTGCATAGGTGAATTCCATACCTTCTGGATTTGTGAGAATAAGGCCTGCGCCTGATCCATCTACACATGAAGACCCATCTGTGAACAGAATCCAGGGTTCTTGCAGATCTGTTTTGGTTGCAGATGTTGGACTATCGCTATCTGGCTTCTCAACGATGAAATCGGCTAATATTTATCCTTTGATTGCAGTGCGCGGTCTATATGAGATGTTATATTCACTTAACAGTACACTCCACTTTTGTAACCGTCCTGATGCGCCAGGTTTAGAGATAACTTGTTTGATTGGCTGATCAGTGATTACAGCTAATGGGTGCGCTTGAAAGTATCTGCGCAGCCTTTTGGCTGCGAATACTAGAGCTAAGACCAACTTTTCCATAGCGCTGTAGTTAGTCTATGTCTTCTTCAGGGCTTTGCTTACAAAGTATATGGGTGTCTGGACGGAGTTCCTATCTGTCAATAGTACTGCGCTAACTGCTCCATGAGTTGCCGATAAGTACATGATTAGCTCTTCCCCTGGTCGCGGTGCGACAAGTTTGGGAAGAGATGCCAGATGGTGTTTTAGTTGTTGGAAAGCTTCTTCCGCTTCTGCGGTCCAGCGAAAGTCTCCCTTTTTAGTACACTTCGTGAGTGTTTTAAAGAGAGGAAGTGATTTTTCTGCTGACTTAGATAAGAAACGGTTTAGCCCTGCTAGCTTTCCGTTTAATGACTGGACTTCTTTCAGTGTGCGCGGTGAGGGGAGATCAATAACAGCCTTTGTTTTTCTGGAAAAGGCTTGATTCCATCAGGTTCTATTAAGCAGTGTTGCAAAAATCGGCTGAGGCGGCCGATTAATCGGCGATTAATCGGCCTCGGCCTTGGAACTTGGAGGAAATTCCAAGGTAATCGGCCGATTAATCGGCCGAGGCGGCCGAGGCGGCCGATTAATCGGGAAAAAATGGCAACTCGGCCCCCGACCGCCTCGGGACCGATTCACGATTTTTGCAACATTGCTATTAAGTATCCAAGGAACATGACTTCGGTTGCGCCAAAGGTGCACTTCTTGGGGTTTAACTTCATGTTTATTTGTCCCAATGTTTTGAACGTTTCCTCGATGTCGCGCACCAATTCATCCTCTGTGTGGCTTTTGATGACAAGATCGTCAACGTAGACCTCCAAGTTGTGACCCACTTGTTTCTAGAAAGCTGTGTCCACCAATCATTGGTATGTTGCGCCTGCGTTTTTTAAGCCAAAAGGCAATTTTGTGTAGCAGTAAACTCTTTGACTAGTGTGGAAAGCTGTTTTTTCTTCATCTTCGACTGCCATCTGAATTTGATGATACCCTTTGTATGCGTCTAGGAAGCATTTGAAAGGGTATCCGCACAGGGATTCTACCTTCCAGTCTATTTTCTGGCAGTGGATAGCAGTCTTGTGGACATGCTTTGTTAAGGTCTGTGAAGTCCACGCACATTCTCCAACTGCCATCGCTTTTTTTTACCATCACTGGGTTAGAGAGCCAGTCATGATAGTACACTTCGCGCATGATACCTGCGTCTACGAGCTTATGTACTTCTTCTAGAATAGCCTTTGCACGATCTGGGGCCTGGTCGCGCTTCTTTTGTCGTATTGGGGGATATCCTTGTCGGATTTGTAGCTTATGCTCTGTGATAGAGCGTGGCACCCCTGTCATGTGTTTTGGTTCTCATGCAAAGATATCTAGATTCTTTTGCAGGAGTGCACACACGGCTGCTTTACCTTTGTCAGATAAAGATCCTCCAATTGAAACTTGTTGGTCCGGGTAATCGGGGTGAATAGCAACCTTTAGGTTTGGTGTTTTTTCTGCGCGCTGTTCTGGAATATTCTCCACTTCAGTAGTTACCGCGTTGCATTCCTTTGGTGATACTGTTGTATTATAGAGAGTGACAACTCCTCCTTCCACTGGAAATTTAAGCATTCCATGCGCTGTGGATGGTACAGCGCGCATGGATGATATTCCAGGTCTCCCAATGATGCCGTTGTAAAGTGAGGGAGACTTTATTACCATGAAATGTATCCATGTTGCAGTTGAGTGTTGTTCATCTCCTACGACCACTAGCAAGCGTAATTGCCCCATAGGCCAAATCTTTTCTCCTGTGAATCCAGTCAACGACGTTGTTGCTGGTATCAATTGACTTTGGATTTCAGGTTTCAGTCTTTTGAAACAATGATCGTATATGATATCTGCGGATGCTCCTCCGTCAATGTACATGCGGTGGATATGATGTCCCCCCGTATGTATTTCAATAGTCAGAGGTTCTATTACTGCGTTGTCCGCAACTAGAGTAGGGAAGGATATTTCTTTTTCGGGAGAGAATTTTTGGCTGATTGTATCATGTATATGGTGTCAGATTTTTCTTTGGGAGGTTCTTTCTTACCCCGTTCCTTTGTTTGTCCTTTCCCTCTTTGATGTTTTTTACAAGGTGGTCCATTCTGCCTTCCCTTACTAACTTTTCAATTAGTTGTCTTAGTTGGACGCATTCGTTAGTTGTATGGCCTTTCTGACCATGGTACTCGCAGTATCCATTCCCTACGCGCTTTTCCTCTGCGGTGCACATTGGTGGAGGTTTTGGAAAATTCGCACCTTCTGTTACAAATATTTCTCTCGACGTTTTTGTAAGAGGGGTATATTTGTCATTGTCTCTTCCACTGCGGTAATTCCTGCTGCGGTTGTTATTCTGATCGTTGGATTGTCTCCTAGGCTGTTCTTGTTGCCTATAATTCGAGTAACCCTTTTTGCTGTCCGCAGCGGCGGCTTCTCCTTGTATGAAGGATCTTGTGCGCTTTGTTAGCTCATCGAAAGTTTGGGGAGCTTTGTCATTTAGCTTCTGGATAAGTTCTGGGTTGTTAATCCCATTCATGAACCCTGAAGTTTTTAGAATTTCAGGACATGCTTTGATCTGGATGCACTTATCTTTGAAGCGTTCCATAAAAGCGCTGGTTGATTCCCCTTGGCGCTGTTTCACTCTGGCTAGTTCAACAGGGTTTTTAGCGCACTTCTTTCTCTGGGTAAAGTTGAGACGGAACGCTTTCTGTAATTCTTCAAACCACCGATGCTCCGTCGTGGGAGTTTGCTAAACCATGTGCGCGCATTCCCTACCAACGTAGAATTAAACATATGGCACCACACAGGCTGTGGCCAGTTTTCGATAGTGGCGGCTGATTCGAAAACTTTTAGATGATCATCCGGATCACCTGTTCCATCATATGTTTTTACGTTAGTGGGCATGCGCCTCCATTTGTGGTCGGAGTAATCGCTGATGCGTCGTGTAAACGCATCAACTTTCTGGCGACGCCATGGAAGAGACATGTCTTCATTTTCTTCTTCGCGATGTCTTTCTCTTGACTTCCAGTGTCCTGTTTCTTTATCGTCGTTGTCCGAGGAGTCACTGGAGGAAGAGTAGTCTCTTTTTCGATGCTTGCGCCGGTTTCTTTCAGAAGAAGAGCTTGAGGGGCTTTCACTTGGGGACATCCTTTTCCCCAATATGTCGTGAATCCTCTTACTCCCAGATTTGGAGGACCCTTGGCTTAGTGAATGCTGAGGTCCTAATCGGTCTTGTATCCCTCGACTGCCAAGTCTGGAGTGAACATTAGTGCGCCTTTCGCTTTCTTCGTATTCCTCTGAGTATTGTGAATCAGACGTCGTACCCAACCTATCGTGGATAGTAGTACGTTTTTCGTTATCTGCGCGTTTCCCTCGTGGGTGGCGCGGTGGTGATGGTTCGCGTTCAGGACCAAAATTGAGCCGAGGTTGAAGGCTCGCACTCGACCTTCTTCTTGCATGAGGGTAGTCATAGTTTCATAGTTTTGGGACCCAAAATTTCCCAATGTTAAGTCAGGTGTGTCCTCAGTTGCTGCAAGAACATTTGCCTCAGTGTTGGGCGCCCTATCTCGGTTAGGTACAGTGTTGTTCACTGTAGGTACAGTTTGGTGAGGAGTAGTGAAGAGGTGCGCTGGAGTTCCTCAACGCTTGGGACCACTGTGGTGGTTTGGGTAGACCTTACAGGCAGTTCTACCGCTGGAAGTGGTTGGGTTGTTGATGAGTGTGTAAATACTCATCATTTTTACCATTTCTGAGCTGCCAAAACATCTAAAAACACTCAATATTGTATCAAAATAGTGAAAATATCCCAGGAAAGTGTTTTACATGTTTCAAATACAAAAATATCAAAAACAGATGAAAAACGCACAAAGTTTGCAAAATTGGCAGTTTCAGTCCCTCAACTTTCAAAAGTTGTCAAATCTAGTCCTTAGTTGTTCTAAAAACTTGAAAAAGTCACCAAAGGTCCTTTTAAATCAAAAAGTTACACAATTAGTCCTTTGGTGCAAAGTTTCACAAAATGTCAAGTTTAGTCCCTGAACTTTGAAAATTGTCAAAAATGGTCCCTGGGATATTAAAAACTTTGAGAAAAACAAATTTTGTTCTTGCACTAACCTTTTATGGCAGGATTGGTCCTTGGTGGAAAGTTTGGTGAAAATTACACAAATGGTCCCTGAAGTTTAAAAGTTTGGCAGTTTTAGTCCCTGGTGGAAATTAATTGGAAAAATCATTCCAGGGCCTTATACTATTCACAACTTGGCAAAATACACCCTTGGAAACTTGGAAAAATGCCAAGTTCAACCCTCAAATTTCGGTAAATTACAAAAATGGTCCTTGTGAAATCTAAAAAACCAAATCGGACCTTAATAATAATAATACTACTCCAAACTAACCCACAAACCAATCCAATCCAACACAAGCCCACTTCCTTAGGCCCATTGAAACCTCAGCCCACCCACACCCGTTATAATAAAACCAGTGTCAAAGTATTTGACCTTGGTCAAAACCGGTCAACCCTCCCTTTTCCCTCTTCCCCAGCCAAACCACCAAACCACCCTGGTATTGCCCACCACCACCGCCACTTGCAGTATCATCATCACATCCCCACACCTCCCTGCACCTACCCTCACATCACATTTAATGCACCACCCCCAATTGCTATAAACAGTCCAATTGCCCCCATTATTATTTTGGCGCGAAAAAATTCAAAGGCTGAGATTGGCTTATAGTAATCCAATGGATGTGATTCAAAGTGGGAAATGATCAGAGGCTTAAGAGAACCCTAATCATGGGCTATAAAAGGAAGGAAGATGCAAGGATTGAGGGGGGAGATTATTAAGTAATTTTTAGTGTCGAATTAAATAGTTTTTCAAATTCAGTTGTACTTTTTCTAATTCAAGCATTGTAATAGTAATCTCAGTGTTTAATCTTTTGAAGTTATAAAATCTCAAGGTTTAGTTCTGTTTTGTGATTTTGCAATTTACTCTACTTTTTGAATTTCTTAATAACATCAGTGATCAAATGTACCAAGGCTAATGGACTGAATTAGGCTCATTTAGGTCCCAATAAGCTTATTGAAGCTTTTTAGAAACTCTAAAACTCAGAATTAATAGAAAACATCAAAAACACAAAAAAGTCAAATTTGGTCAACTGTTTTGGTTCTAACATGTTTTCAGGTTGTGAGAAGAGTTGAAGAGCAAGATTGGAGTTGAAGTTGGCCTATCTAAAGATAGGCTTCATAGGAAAATCCCTTGTTCAAGCTAGGGGTGTCTTGTAAGACTTTGCTCATTTAATTTTTCCTCTAAAATCTTAGTATCTGATTGCTTGTTGTATTTAGTATTTTGTGCTTGTTTATGTTTATTTAAGTGTTGATTAGTCAGTTCATAGCTCAATATAAATAGCTTAGTTGTTAAGATTTGAAGTTGCTTTTGAATCCTAGTTCTAAAACAGTCAAACTGGCTCAAGTGTTATACTTGTGTGTTTATGGTCACTCCTTGTTTCTAAGTACTCAATTAGGCCTAATACTTCATAAGAAGTTGCATTTGAACAAACTCATAAGCTGTTATACCCTTTTAGCTTCTAAAAATCAAAACAGTCAAGCATAAGGGTGTGTTTGGATCAATGGATTCTTGAGTTTTGTGCTCTGACATTGTGGTTATTTCTGGTTCATACAAGTTGCTTAGGGTAATATTAGCTCAGAACAACCTAAATATTCAAGTCTTGTTAGTTAAAAAGTCAAAATCTCAAAAATTACCACTCACAGTTAACTGTGAGAGTTTTGGGTGTCTAAAATCGTCACATTAGCTACATAGGTTGTTAAAATAGAGTAATATAGTTTAGATATAGCTTATAACTTAATATTTAATCAGTGGAAGGCATTAGAAATCCATTTAAGTCAAAGTTGGGTTTTCATCAAAAAGTCAAAAACACTAGCTCAGTTGAATTGCTCAAACTTTGGTGATCTTTAATTAACTTAATAGAATCAATTAGCCTTTGAGCTTTCACAAACTTGTTCATTCCCAGCTTGTAGTTTAGTGGTAATTTTCTCAGATTTTTGTAAAATTTGTAAGTAGGTCCCACAGACCCTTGAACTGAGTAGCAGGACAAGCTTGTGCCCTGCTTCAGCAGACCCATCTCACCACCACCACTTTGGTGGTGGCTGCAGCCCACCTCAGTGGACCCCTTTGGTTCATTTTAGTTTCTAACAACCCCCTCCTACCAGGGTACAAAGTTTGACCCTTGGTTTGACCTAGGATCAAGTGGACCCCACCTGGAATCCACCCATAAGTCTGTCCCATTCTGTGTTGAAATCCAGTTTGCTTAAGTGCTTATTTGTTCTCATTCAGCTTATTTGTGATCAATTCTTGTTGTTTCTGGCTTATTCTAGTTTGTTCAGCTTAATTGTACCTAGTTTTGTCATTGTGGACCCCACCCAAAGTCATTTGTGCTTATTTGCTTGATCAGTCAACAAAAGTCAACTGTTTAAGCAAAAGGGGGTGCATACATCTTATAAATAAGCTATTTCAAAAGTGTTTTCACAAAAGTTTTCTATTTTTAGTAGTAAAGTAAGTTTGTAAAAGAAAATCCAAGAAAAACCAATTCATTTTTAAGTGATAGTTTCTATTTAATCAATTTAAATTTTATTTTTCATTTTTAGATTTTTATTAAGTACTTAGTATTTTTATATTTTTATTAATTACCTTATATAGTAAAGTAATTTTAGTAAATTTTTCAGATTCTTATTCTGCCATTTAGAATTTATTAGATTTAATACTAGTTTTCTTAATTATTAATTAATAGTAAGTATTAAATAGCATATTTAGTTTTTATAAAGTAGAACCTGGTTTTTATATTTTTCCTAGCTCTAATATAGTATAATAGACTTTTATAAAATAAATTTTTAGTTTCTACTGTTCATTTTCCGTTTTTATTATTTTAATCATTTAAATTAGATTTAAGTTAATTAAAAGGTAATTAATTAGTGGATTAGCCTTAAACATAATTTTTAGAAGTTTTTATAATTTTGTAGGATTCCTGTGATGGTTAAGTAATTTTTAAAATTTTCTTATAATTTTATAAGTTAATTTAGTATTAATTGTAATTTTAATTAGTTTAATTAAGTTAAATACTTTTTAATTAATAAAAAATCCATAAAAAGACAAAAATATTTATTTTTATTTTTTATACTTTCTTCAAGTTCTAATTTAAGTTTAGAAATTGTTTTTGCAAATTTTTAATTTAATTTGTAATATTTATAATTAATAGTTAATTTAAATTAGATTTTAATTAGTTAAATTAATTTAATAATATTTAAATATTATAATAATTACTTTTATAATTTCATTTTTCATTTTCAAATTTCTTTTAATTTTAAGTTTCAAAAGCACCCCCTGTAGTTTGTTAATTATCAAAATCTCACTTTTCAGTCTGATTGCGTGAATCTTAATTGTGAATTTGTGCATATTCCTGTATATCTGATTTTTGTGAATATTATATCTGTGTAGAAATACCAAAATAACAGTAGCAAAATCAATTCCATATCATCTGGGCTACTGTCCTCAGTGCCACTCACTCATAAACGATTTCAAATAACACCATTTCAATCTCGCTGGGACTTTAACGACCCGGGGAAACTCTACACTATCCACGGAGTATTGGGATAAGCTGTTTTTGACTAGTTGACCTTGGTCAATTATATCTGACGGTTTAGCCTCGATCAAATTTTGGCGCCGCTGCCGGGGAGGTTGTTGCGTGTTTTAAAAATAGTTTTAAGTTTAGTGGTTTTCAAAACCCCCCTGTACAAATTTCACACAAATTTGTAAAAAAGTTTTTGTAAAAATACAATCATATCAAAAACGTTCATTAACACTTTTCCTAAAGTGTTAAAAACACCAAAAAAAAAAATCAATAACAACAAAACAAACTGTGAAGTTAAATTACTTCGTTTTCTTTAAGATTACAACCTGAAACAGTTGGTTTAAGGTAAGTTCTGACATTAAATTACGAACTGAAGAGGAAACCTATTTACTTCCTCCCACCAGTCTGCGAGTAATCTTAAAAAAACGATTTCGGTTAATGAATCAGTTCCAAAAATATTTCCCAAGTTTTCTGCACACACACCCATAAGCCTAAAGCAGTTTTTCAAAGTAATAAATACATAAAATCTTACCACCGCAAACCAAGGCTGAACACCTACCAACTGGGGGTGTGAACATAATAAGTTCCCAAACTTAAGATAAAAACTTGCCTTTGTATCCCTGTGAGTGGTGTACCTTTTTTAAAGAAGCCATTGACTTGTGATTATTGGTTTAAGTTCACTATGGTTTTGCCTCGATCTTGTTTTGAAAAATTGTTTTTAGTGCATGCGCACTCGGTCACAAACAAAACGTAAATATGAGAAAGACGTACCCGAGCTACGTACTGATACCCAAGAACCAAAAACCGAGATGGCTGATATGCCACCACCACCATTACCACCCCCTGACCCTCCTAGGGATGTGCCAGCTCCCGATCTCTGAACGATGGAGGAGCTGTGCCAGCCTACCATGCAAGGGCGGGGTGGGCCTATTGCACCACTCACTATTGAGGCTACGGACTTTGGCCTCAAGCACCACATGATCCAACAAGTCCAGAATTCGTGTCAATTTCACGGATTACCGGGTGACGATGCCAACAAGCATCTTGACAAATATCTCACGGTCACCCAAAGTATGAAACAACATGGTGTCACCGATGATGCCCTCCGGCTGTACCTCTTTCCCTATTCTCTCACTCATCATGCCACTGCATGGTTTGTACGACTCCCAAAGAATTATATTCGTACCTTTGACGAAATGGTAACCAAGTTTTTAGCAAAATATTTTCCACCATCTATGGTTACCAAGTTACGAAATGATGTCAGTAACTTCCGGCAACGTCCCGATGAGTCTCTTTTTGAGGCTTGGGAACGTTATAAGCTAGCTATTGATCGGTGCCCTAACCACAATATGTTGCAAGTTACCATTATAGATACCTTCTATAATGGTTTGACATTGAGGCACCGGGATATGCTCATTGCTGCTGCTGGTGGGACCTTTATGAAAAGGCGTCCCGAGGAGTGCTATGACTTAATTAAGAACATGACTGCCCACCATAACTTTTGGGATTCCTCTGCGGAGAGGGATGCGCCATGTAATTCAGTTACTCCTTCATCATCATCTCCTGAAATAATTGCTCTTACCAAAAAGATGGATGATATTTCTACGGCTGTGTTGAGGATGAACCAAACGATGCAAAATCAGGTTCAAAATCAACAAGTGAAAGCCGTGGCCCGAAGTTGTGAAACTTATGGGGGCCCTCATCTGTATTCCGAGTGTCCAGCTACTGCTGGCTTTCCTCAAGAGAACGTTTATGCTGCTCACGGTTCCTACAATACGGGGGGTAATTCTTACCAACCGCAAGGGGACCGTAATCTCTTAAGCTATCGTTCCAACAATTTTCTCGGACCTCCCGGTTTTAACCAAAATCAAAACCGTAACTCGAATCAGAATTTTAACCAAGGTCAAAACTCAAATTTCCAAAACCCGAACCAAAATCAAGGCCAGTTTAATCAAAACAATTTTCAAAATGGCAATCAAAATCAAGGTTTTCAAGGAAATTTTCAAAGAAACCAAAATCAAGGGAATTACAATCAGGGTAATTTCAATCAGAGAAACAATTTTCAGGGTAACAACAATCAAAATCAAGGAAATTTTCAAAACAACCGTGTTCAAAATCCTCCTCAAAACGTTGTTCCACCCTCGTCTTCCTCCGAAGAAGTGCTAAAACAATTCATGAAAGCACAAGAGGAAACGAATCAGTTATTGATCAGCAAGATCTCTGAGCTTAAGAAGTCTTTAAATGATCGACCCTCGGGCCCGGGTACATTACCGAGCAACACGATCGCTAACCCGAGGGGCGATGTCAAAGCGATCACCACCCGAAGTGGGGTATCATACAATGGACCCTCGATTCCCTCTACCTCTTCTTCTCCTCCTAAGGTAGCGGAACGTGAGCCTGAGGTTACCAAGGACAAGGTACTTCCTACTAATAACGGAGGTATCAACAACGTCCACCCTCAAGTTGTCCAGGTCCCGACTCATAAGTCGAAAGTTGTATTTGATCCTCCTGTGAGTTCTGATGAAATCCCGAAGAATGATCCTAAGCCGTCAATTCCATATCCTTCACGTTTGAATGAACAAAAGAACCGCGAAAAAGCTAACCATCAGATGGAAAAATTTTATCAAATTTTCCAAGAATTACACTTTGATATTAGCTTCGTGGATGCTCTTCTTCTCATGCCTAAGTTTGCCTCGACAATCAAAAATCTGATAAGCAACAAAGAAAAACTTTGTGAGATGGCAAAAACTCCTCTTAACGAGCATTGCTCAGCAGTGCTCTTGAAAAAGCTTCCCGAAAAGCTTGGAGATCCCGGGAAATTTCTCATTCCTTGTGTTTTCTCGGGGATGGTTGAATGCTTTGCCTTGGCCGATCTTGGCGCAAGCATTAACCTGATGCCTTACTCAGTCTGGAAAACACTCTCTCTACCTGCTCTCACTCCGACCTGCATGACTCTCGAGCTTGCAGACCGTACCATATCCCATCCTCTCGGCATTGCCGAAGATATCTTCGTGAAAGTAGGAAAGTTCCATTTTCCGGCAGATTTTGTGATTGTTGATTTCGATGCTGACCCAAGAGTTCCTCTCATTCTCGGGAGGGGGTTCTTAAGAACGGGTCATGCTTTAATCGATGTATACGAAGAAGAAATCACTCTACGTGTTGGTGGCAAAGCCATCACATTCAATCTTGATCAGACTTCAAGATACTCCTCCAACTATGACGCTGAAACGGTTAACCGAATTGACATCATCGATGTTGCGTCTGAGGAGTCTTCTCAAGAAGTCCTTGGTTTCTCAGCAAGTGGCAGTACCACTCCTTCTACTGATCCTATCATTTCCGACTCTTCACCTTCCCTCACTCCGTTTGAGGGAGGTGACTTCCTTCTGGAAGAGCTCGAGGCTTTTCTTGCTCAGGATAGTTCACTCCCAGATGGGGTTGATGAAAACTATCTTGACCCGGAGGGGGACATTCTTCTCCTTGAAAGATTGTTAAATGACGATCCTTCACCCTCTCCAACTCCAAAATTACTTCATAAAGCGGAAGTAAAAAATGTTGAAATAACTGAAGACTTTCCCAAGGTTGAGCTCAAGGACTTGCCTTCTCATCTAGAATATGCATTTCTGGAGGGTGAGGACAAATTGCCCGTCATTGTTGCTAAAGACTTGAAAGATGAGGAAAAGGCAGCACTCCTAAAGGTTCTTAAGTCACATAAACAAGCAATCGCTTGGAAACTCTCCGACATTAAGGGCATAAGCCCGAACTTTTGTACTCATAAAATCTTAATGGAGGATGACTTTAAGCCAGCAGTGCAACAACAGAGAATGGTAAATCCCAAAATCCACGAAGTTATCAAACAAGAGGTTCTTAAACTTCTTGATGCGGGATTGATTTATCCTATATCTGACAGTCCTTGGGTTAGCCCAATTCATTGTGTTCCTAAAAAGGGTGGCATTACTGTTGTCACCAACGAGGATAACGAGTTGATTCCAACTCGTTTGGTCACGGGTTGGCGAGTATGTATTGACTATCGAAAGTTAAATGAAGCCACCCGTAAAGACCATTTTCCTCTCCCTTTTATGGACCAGATACTTGAAAGACTTGCGGGGAATGAATACTACTGCTTCCTCGATGGTTTTTCGGGTTACTTCCAAATCCCCATTGATCCCCAGGATCAAGAGAAGACTACCTTCACATGCCCCTACGGAACTTTTGCTTACAGACGAATGCCTTTCGGCTTATGTAATGCACCAGGCACGTTCCAGAGGTGCATGATGTCTATCTTTTCTGACATGATCAGGAAAACTATGGAGGTATTCATGGATGACTTTTCAGTCTTCGGGGATTCATTCCAGACCTGTCTCTCCCACTTGGAACAGATGCTTAAACGTTGTAAGGAAACGAATTTAAGTCTCAACTGGGAGAAAAGTCACTTTATGGTTAAAGAGGGCATAGTCCTCGGCCATAAAATCTCAAAGAACGGGATTGAGGTTGACAAAGCCAAAATCGATGTCATTGCTAAATTACCTCATCCCACCACCGTTAAAGGTGTTAGGAGCTTTTTGGGTCATGCCGGCTTCTACCGTAGGTTTATCCAACATTTTTCTAAGATTGCCCGGCCTATGACCCATCTCCTTGAGAAGGATGCTCCTTTCATCTTCTCTCCTGAGTGCATCGAAGCTTTTGAAACATTAAAGAAAGAGCTTACCGAGGCACCAATTCTTGTTGCCCCCGATTGGGACCTACCTTTTGAGCTTATGTGCGATGCTAGTGATTTTGCCATAGGTGCGGTCTTGGGGCAACGTAAAGCAAAATACTTTCAGCCTATACACTACGCAAGTAAAACTATGACCGAGGCTCAGAGTCATTGCACCACCACTGAAAAAGAACTTCTAGCTGCGGTGTATGCCTTTGAGAAATTTCGGCCATACTTAATCTTGACCAAATGCGTGGTGTATACGGATCACTCGGCTTTGAAGTACCTATTTGCAAAGCAAGATGCAAAGCCGAGGCTTCTCCGTTGGGTTCTCCTCCTCCAAGAATTTGATATCATTATCCGTGATAAAAAAGGACCCGAGAACCTTGCTGCTGATCATCTCTCACGATTAGAAAACCCTCTTCAAGATATGTCTGAGAAACAAGACATAAATGAAACATTCCCTCTCGAGACACTCAGTGCGATTGCTTTTCGTGGTGACTCTACTACCCCATGGTTTGCCGACTTTGCAAATTACCATGTGGGTAACTTCATCGTGAAGGGGATGACGTCCCAACAGAAAAACAAATTTTTCAAAGACGTCAGACATTACTTCTAGGACGACCCCTTCCTCTTCAAAATCTGTGCCGATCAAGTCATCAGGCGATGTGTATACGGACAGGAAGCCACTGATATTCTCAAGGCTTGCCATGCTGGACCCACCGGGGGCCACCATAGTCCTAACTACACCGCCAACAAGGTGTTTGATTCAGGTTTCTATTGACCCACGATCTATAAGGATGCCCACGAGTTAGTCAAAGCTTGTGATGCTTGTCAGCGTCACGGGAATATTTCACAAAAGAACGAAATGCCACAAAATGATATTCAAGTTTGTGAAATCTTTGACGTCTGGGGCATTGATTTTATGGGGCCATTCCCATCTTCTCGTGGAAACAAGTATATTCTCGTGGCTGTTGACTATTTGTCAAAATGGGTTGAGGGTAAGGCCTTACCCACTAACGATGCCCGAGTTGTTGTGAAATTCCTGAAATCTCTCTTTACTCGTTTTGGAACTCCACGTGCCATCATTAGTGATCGCGGTACTCACTTTTGCAATGATCAATTTGCAAAAGTCATGCTTAAGTACGGTGTTACTCATCGTCTTTCTACCGCGTATCACCCCAAACAAGTGGGCAGGTGGAGGTTTCCAACCGTGGTATAAAACGGATTCTTGAGAGGACAGTAGGCGAAAACCGTGCTTCCTGGTCGGATAAACTAGATGATGCACTTTGGGCCTTCCGTACAGCTTACAAAACACCCATCGGGTGTACTCCATACAAGCTTGTATACGGGAAGGCGTGTCATTTACCGATCGAGCTCGAGCACAAAGCCTACTGGGCCTTGAAACATGTAAACTATGACCTTCATAAAGCGGGTGATCACCGTAAGGTTCAACTCAATGAATTAAACGAACTTCGTGATCAAGCCTACGAGAACTCTTTGATCTACAAAGAAAAGACAAAGAAGATTCACGACTCAAAGATTAAGAACCGCGTTTTCAACGTCGGTGACAGAGTCCTTCTTTTCAACTCAAGATTAAAGATCTTCTCGGGGAAATTAAAAACCCGATGGACTGGACCGTTCACTATTGCTAAAGTATATCCATACGGGACTGTTGAGTTATCTCAACCCGAAGGTCCCAACTTCAAAGTGAATGGTCATCGATTGAAACATTATTTTGGATAGGACATACCACCCATGGTTGTCCCGGATCTCCAAACTTTCCCCATGGACCAATGAATTCGGGGATCGAGTCAAGCTAGTGACTCGGTGAACAAAAATTAGCAATATATATGGGTTTTCACCCGTATTATGACTTCTTTCTACTTTCTACCACCCTAGTGTGGGGGAGTGGCCGTCCCCCACCTATTGAAAAGTAAATATTTATATAAAGTTCAAGTCAAAAAAAAAAAAAAAAAAATGATTATATGTACAGATAAATAAAGTGAAAAATAAAATCGATATTTCCACAGTTAGATTCGAATATTAGCTTTTCCCGTTCAGAAATTCGGCATAATAGCCGGGACTTTGAATATTGAGGACAATATTCAATTCTAGTGTGGGGGGGGGGGGGGGGGGGAATTCTTACGAATTTTATCACAAAACTTTCTAAGTACCCCCACTTTTATGCCTAAATTTTTCAAAAATTTTTTCACTTTATTTCAAAATTTTTGTGGTAATCAGTCCGTCAAAGTCTAAATGACAAATGGATTGGCTAGTCCAGGAGCAAACGGCTCTTGGTAAAGACATCTCAAACCCGTTGATGGCTTGCAATTTGCCAAAAATTGTATGGTACCTCAACTCCCCATATCCCTTAAAGCAAATGAGTTGGCTAGCCCACAAGATTATGGCTTGTGGTAAAGGCCGTGGAAAATTCATAATTGTTAATCAGCTCACCAAGATGTTGACTTAGTCCATCAAGATGCTGGCTAGTCCAGAAGCAAACGGCTTTTGGTAAAGACTAATCAAATCCGTTGACAGCTGGTGGTTTGCTCAAAATCACACGGTTATCAGGTGTGCCACAGTTCTTACACCTGGCTACTCCAGAAGTGATGGGTTTTGGTAAAGAGAATTTCAAATCCATCAAGTTTTTCTCAAAGGATTGCTAGGGATTAGCAATGTTTTAGTGTGGGGGATTGATGAGTGTGTAAATACTCACCATTTTTACCATTTCTGAGCTGCCAAAACATCTAAAAACACTCAATATTGTATCAAAATAGTGAAAATATCCCAGGAAAGTGTTTTACATGTTTCAAATGCAAAAATATCAAAAACAGATGAAAAACGCACAAAGTTTGCAAAATTGGCAGTTTCAGTCCCTCAACTTCCAAAAGTTGTCAAATCTAGTCCCTAGTTGTTCTAAAAACTTGAAAAAGTCACCAAAAGTCCTTTTAAATCAAAAAGTTACACAATTAGTCATTTGGTGCAAAGTTTCACAAAATGTCAAGTTTAGTCCCTGAACTTTGAAAATTGTCAAAAATGGTCCCTGGGATATTAAAAACTTTGAGAAAAACAAATTTTGTTCTTGCACTAACCTTTTATGGCAGGATTGGTCCTTGGTGGAAAGTTTGGTGAAAATTACACAAATGGTCCCTGAAGTTTGAAAGTTTGGCAATTTTAGTCCCTGGTGGAAATTAATTGGAAAAATCATTCCAGGGCCTTATACTATTCACAACTTGGCAAAATACACCCTTGGAAACAATTTGGAAAAATGCCAAGTTCAACCCTCAAATTTCGGTAAATTACAAAAATGGTCCTTGTGAAATCTAAAAAACCAAACCGGACCTTAATAATAATAATACTACTCCAAACTAACCCACAAACCAATCCAATCCAACATAAGCCCACTTCCTTAGGCCCATTGAAACCTCAGCCCACCCACACCTATTATAATAAAACCAGGGTCAAAGTATTTGACCTTGGTCAAAACCGGTCAACCCTCCCTTTTCCCTCTTCCCCAGCCAAACCACCAAACCACCCTGGTATTGCCCACCACCACCACCACTTGCAGTATCATCATCACATCCCCACACCTCCCTGCACCTACCCTCACATCAGATTTAATGCACCACCCCCAATTGCTATAAACAGTCCAATTGCCCCCATTATTATTTTGGTGTGAAAAAATTCAAAGGCTGAGATTGGCTTATAGTAATCCAATGATGTGATTCAAAGTGGGAAATGATCAGAGGCTTAAGAGAACCCTAATCATGGGTAAGGCTTTTTCAACTGTTTTAAGACAAACTCTATGAACTCACCAACCATTGTGTTGACACTTTAGCATGTTTATCTCAGGTTAGTAAGGCGATAGCTAGTGCGTGGAACTTAGAGTCAAGCTGCATATTCTGAAGACTTACGCTTTTATCATTTACCATTCAAAACATTTGTATACATTTATGTATCATACTTTGGAATCTCATGTTTGTAACTTTGAATTCATTAATCGTCTGGGGGGGATTATTAAGTAATTTTTAGTGTCGAATTAAATAGTTTTTCAAATTCAGTTGTAGTTTTTCTAATTCAAGCATTGTAATAGTAATCTCAGTGTATTTTTAATCTTTTGAAGTTATAAAATCTCAAGGTTTAGTTCTGTTTTGTGATTTTGCAATTTACTCTACTTTTTGAATTTCTTAATAACATCAGTGATCAAATGTATCAAGGCTAATGGACTGAATTAGGCTCATTTAGGTCCCAATAAGCTTATTGAAGCTTTTTAGAGACTCTAAAACTTAGAATTAATAGAAAACATCAAAAACACAAAAAAAAGTCAAATTTGGTCAACTGTTTTGGTTCTAACTTGTTTTCAGGTTGTATGAAGAGTTGAAGAGCAAGATTAGAGTTGAAGCTGGCCTATCTAAAGATAGGCTTCATAGGAAAATCCCTTGTTCAAGCTAGGGGTGTCTTGTAAGACTTTGCTCATTTAATTTTTCCTCTAAAATCTTAGTATCTGATTGCTTGTTTGTATTTAGTATTCTGTGCTTGTTTATGTTTATTTAAGTGTTGATTAGTCAGTTCAAAGCTCAATATAAATAACTTAGTTGTTAAGATTTGAAGTTGCTTTTGAATCCTAGTTCTAAAACAGTCAAACTGGCTTAAGTGTTATACTTGTGTGTTATGGTCACTCCTTGTTTCTAAGTACTCAATTAGGCCTAATACTTCATAAGAAGTTGCATTTGAACAAACTCATAAGCTGTTATACCCTTTTAGCTTCTAAAAATCAAAATAGTCAAGCATAAGGGTGTGTTTGGATCAATGGATTCTTGAGTTTTGTGATCTGACATTGTGGTTATTTCTGGTTCATACAAGTTGCTTAGGGTAATATTAGCTCAGAACAACCTAAATATTCAAGTCTTGTTAGTTAAAAAGTCAAAATCTTAAAAATTACCTCTCACTGTTAACTGTGAAAGTTTTGGGTGTCTAAAACCATCACATTAGCTACATAGGTTGTTAAAATAGAGTAATATAGTTTAGATATAGCTTATAACTTAATATTTAATCAGTGGAAGGCATTAGAAATCCATTTAAGTCAAAGTTGTGTTTTCATCAAAAAGTCAAAAACACTAGCTCAGTTGAATTGCTCAAACTTTGGTGATCTTTAATTAACTTAATAGAAGGAATTAGCCTTTAAGCTTTCACAAACTTGTTCATTCCCAGCTTGTAGTTTAGTGGTAATTTTCTCAGAATTTTGTAAATTTGTAAGTAGGTCCCACAGACCCTTGAACTGAGTAGCAGGGCAAGCTTGTGCCCTGCTTCAGCAGACCCATCTCACCACCACCACTTTGGTGGTGGCTGCAGCTCACCTCAGTGGACCCCTTTGGTTCATTTTAGTTTCTAACAACCCCCCTCCTACCAGGGTACAAAGTTTGACCCTTGGTTTGACCTAGGATCAAGTGGACCCCACCTGGAATCCACCCATAAGTCTGTCCCATTCTGTGTTGAAATCCAGTTTGCTTAAGTGCTTATTTGTTCTCATTCAGCTTATTTGTGATCAATTCTTGTTGTTTCTGGCTTATTCTAGTTTGTTCAGCTTAATTTTACCTAGTTTTGTCATTGTGGACCCCACCCAAAGTCATTTGTGCTTATTTGCTTGATCAGTCAACAAAAGTCAACTGTTTAAGCAAAAGGGGGTGCATACAGCTTATAAATAAGCTATTTCAAAAGTGTTTTCACAAAAGTTTTCTATTTTCAGTAGTAAAGTAAGTTTGTAAAAAAAATCCAAGAAAAACCAATTTATTTTTAAGTGATAGTTTCTATTTAATTCAATTTAAATTTTATTTTTCATTTTTAGATTTTTATTAAGTACTTAGTATTTTTATATTTTTATTAATTACCTTATATAGTAAAGTAATTTTAGTAAATTTTTTAGATTCTTATTCTGCCATTTAGAATTTATTAGATTTAATACTAGTTTTCTTAATTATTAATTAATATTAAGTATTAAATAGTATATTTAGTTTTTATAAAGTAGAACCTGGTTTTTATATTTTTCCTAGCTCTAATATAGTATAATAGACTTTTATAAAATAAATTTTTAGTTTCTACTATTCATTTTCCATTTTTATTATTTTAATAATTTAAATTAGATTTAAGTTAATTAAAAGGTAATTAATTAGTGGATTAGCCTTAAACATAATTTTTAGAAGTTTTTATAATTTTGTAGGATTCCTGTAATGGTTAAGTAATTTTTTAAATTTTCTTATAATTTTATAAGTTAATTTAGTATTAATTGTAATTTAAATTAATTTAATTAGTTTAATTAAGTTAAATAGTTTTTAATTAATAAAAAATCCATAAAAAGACAAAAATATTTATTTTTATTTTTTATACTTTCTTCAAGTTCTAATTTAAGTTTAGAAATTGTTTTTGCAAATTTTTAGTTTAATTTGTAATATTTATAATTAATAGTTAATTTAAATTAGATTTTAATTAGTTAAATTAATTAAATAATATTTAAATATTATAATAATTACTTTTATAATTTCATTTTTCATTTTCAAATTTCTTTTAATTTTAAGTTTCAAAAAGTTTCAAAAGCACCCCCTGTAGTTTGTTAATTATCAAAATCCCACTTTTCAGTCTGATTGCGTGAATCTTAATTGTGAATTTGTGCATATTCCTGTATATCTGATTTTTGTGAATATTATATCTGTGTACAAATACCAAAATAACAGTAGCAAAATCAATTCCATATCATCTGGGCTACTGTCCTCAGTGCCACTCACTCATAAACGATTTCAAATAATACCATTTCAATCTCGCTGGGACTTTAACGACCCGGGGAAACACTACACTATCCACGGAGTATTGGGATAAGCTGTTTTTGACTAGTTGACCTTGGTCAATTATATCTGACGGTTTAGCCTCGATCAGTTGTCCCTGCCTCTTGGTGACCAGGTGCGTTGGTTGTCCCAGCCACCTGCCTAGGGGTCGAATCTTGTTGATTCTTCCTCTGGGGGTCACGTTTTTCTGGCTGCGGAGTCCGCTGGCTTAAATTCTTATTCTTCGTCATTCTAGTTCCTTAGTTCTTAGTAGGGTCCCACGGATGGCGCCACTTGTTGATACAAAAGTTGGGCGTTCCTGATTATGGGCTCTTGCTCTCGTACCAATTCGCTTCTTAATGCTTATAACCTGCGCACTAAGAAAATAAACAACACCGTTAGACTTATCGTGGGATTGTCTCCCACGATTAGACTCCGGCGTGAGAGTAAGTAATCGATTTAGGGTTCTCATAAAGAGTTTAGGGTTTGTGAATCGTCCCTTGAATGAAAGTTGTGTCATTCCTTATATAGGCGCAGAATCCTTGTAGGGTTCGTGCTCCTTACGTTTCGCACACATGGTGCTTATCCGGGTTAAAGATATGCATTCCATAGATAGAAGATCTCTATCTATTCCGTATAAAGTTTGGTTGGGCTTGCATGAGCCCATTCCTATTATTGATGCGGCCCAAGTTATAATAGCCCACGCATGATGGCTTTAGGCCTTAGTAATGTTTAATATTTGGGCTTGTGGCCCATATATAGACTATACGTCATCACCTACCACCGATTCTATGTCCAAAACAATTTTAAATTAATTGGATTAGTTGTATGAGATCAAGATTTAAAACATATGATTCCACGAGGAAGATTATAAATTTTGATAGACTTTGTTACAACAACCCATGTGTAGGCATGTGGCATAAAAATTAATTAATATGGTGTTTTTGAAATAGAATTAGCTATAACGTCATATTATATATACCTTACAGAAATAAAAATAACATTTTTTAGAAAATAAAGTATATAAATATTTGAAGTTTGAATTGGTGATAATAACTTAAAGTAATAAAAGTCACATTTTATGGAAAATAAACCCGTACTGGTTGACTAAATTGATCATCTTCCATTAACTTGATAGAAAAAATATTGACATTTCACTTTTAAATAATAGCTACAAAACATGACTATAGAGTATAGAAAGGGGCTTCTGGTCTTTGTAAAGAACTGGTTTGAAATCTTGTTACGAAAAATAACAAAAGTTAAGAGATCATATAAATTTTCCTAGTAGTTTTGCGAATGTTTATTAACTTTAATAAACTATCACACACGACTAGAAAACTATATTTACTTTTTTTTAAAGGCAACACAAAAAAATTAGAAAACTTATTTACTAATCCCAAAACATATAATTTATATACACCGTAGTATATATAAGGTAGACAACTCACCTATGTGGGATTTTAGATATTTGTATTTTTCCTTAATAATTCAAAATTATTTGTTTTTGGATGAACTCTTGTGCTCTGGAATATTGAAAAAACATTGTTGCGGGTACTAACTTTTGGCCACAACTTAAGCACTTCTAGACAACTGTATTTCTTCAGAAATGATTAAAAAAACATGAAATCTAGATATAAAAAAATATAATGGATATGACATACGTGAGACGATTATTTTTAAGTCGTGACGGGGTCCAGGCCATGATATAAAATTGATAGTTATTCTAAATGACTAATTGTGGTAGGATATATGCATTTTCTTGATGTATTTTATACATTATATGTTATTTTAATTGCATTAAAATAATTGTTGATCTATCGTGTTTGGATAAAACAATTTGGACATTGCGTCAATGTATTCAACGTCAACGAGTTCAACATGTCAACTGACTGAAAGTTAAAAAGGACTAAACAAATGTTTAACTTGATAACATCAGTAAAACACTAATGCTCAGTTCTCGAGTTTATTTCCTCTTCCTTTTCCCTTTCTTCCCAAAAGTGGGAGGAAGATTTCACTATCAAATCTTCCTCTCCTCTTCTTTAAAGATCCCCTTTCCCCTCTTAAATAAAACTCAAGAACACAAAAAACTTTCTGTTTCCTTTCATTTCCTCTCAAATTTCAACTCGAGAAACTGAGCGTAAAACATTTAGCGTATCATGAATCGATTTTTTATTTTATTTAACGGCAACTAATTACCTCACCTTATAAATACGACAAATCAATCTCATAACACATGAACTTCAACGTGAATTACTAAATGTAAGATATATATGGTTTTTATTACTATTTTGAATTTTGATCGATCAGTTTGGGTGGGCCAAAGTTATACTTCCATTAAGTAAATATGAGTAAAACCTCAAAGTTTTGGGAGGGTCGTGGCTCTCCCCGAAAGTCCGTCCATGCTTCAAGTCTTGTCAGCTAAGTGAGTTTGTGATAACTTCTTGTGAGATTGTGATAAGTTCATGTATATTCAGGAAGCTATACATGCTGCTTAGAGCACAAGGTGCAGATGGGGAAGGGGGGCTCGCCGTCCTAGTTGGCAAAGACAACGGCGAGTTGTTGCTCGCCACCACACCAAACGGCCCTCGCCGTTGGTCACCTCCCCGTGGCCACGGCGAAGCAAAACCACTGACAAAATGGCAGATCGTTTTTTTTTTTTTTTTTTTTTTTTTTTTTTTTTGGGTTTTATATTTGGAGATGTGTTTGCAGGTTTGTATATTTGAAGGTTTTGTGTTTGCAGGTTTGTATATTTGAAGAAGAACACAACATGTATAATTTAGTTTATTTGCAGTTTTAGTCCTTGTAGTTTTCTTATCAATATTTACAATTTTGGTCTTTGTTTATTTGCATTTTTTTTAGCAGCTTAAATTTAAAACAAAATATAAGCATAAAATTTTAATTTTAGTTATTTTTTTTGAATGAAATAAATTTAATTTGATTGAAAAATGAATAAAAAAATAAATGTGTAAGAGGTGGGGCCCTAATAGGGAAGTTGAGGTTTGTTATTTACTGATGGGGGGTTTGTTGTGGTTAGTTGAAGTTGAGGTGTTTGGTGTTGTGACAGGGGTGGGGCACGAATGAAGAGGCTAAGCCTCAACTTTGCACCTAGAGCTCTTATTTGCTCTTCATCTATCCAAACAGACATAACGTTGTTTGATAACTCTTCTGTAGTTATTTTCCCACTTAATAAATTAATCATTATTTAGATAATAATTTAAGTAGTGTGATCAAGAAAGGTGAAACTACTGCAGTGAACTAGTTTGTTTTACCCGTGTTGCAATTTATACCAAGTATAATTTTTTTAACAAAATTTTGAAATGTTCAAAGTGATCATGTGGTTAATCATACAATCACATATTCAATCTTACGATCTTGTGAGTGATTCTACAATCCTCCAAGCAGTTCTATGTCCAAAACGATCTTGAATTGGTTGGACTTGTTTTATGAGATCGAGATCTTAAAATCATAAGACGACTCTTCAAGCAAGATTGCGATTTTTGATGACCTTGCATATAACTACCCAAGTTTATATATGTAGCATAGAAAACATTGCCTAGGATGTTTTCGAAATGGAATAACATTCTCCCAATTCCCAAACCAATCTAATCTTCAGTAGTTTGTGGTGGTTATAACGTCATATAATTCTCACCTTTTTGACCATGTAGAAAACAAATCGTAAGCCAAAACTAATACTCCATCTGGTGATAATAACATCAAATGTAAATATCACATTTCTTATAAAATAAAGCCAAACGTTTTGTCTGAATTGATCATCTTTAATTAACTTAACAGGTTTTGCTCAAATAATAATAATAATTTGATAGGAAAATATATTGACCTTCCATAGTTCCATCTTATAACATCATGTTTGGTTGAGGGAAATAATATCAAAGATTTGGAAATGAATTCCTTTTTTTTGTTTGGTAGCCTAAGAAATAAAAGGGTGGAAATTTGCAATTCTTAAAGAGTTGAATTTACATACAAAATTAAGGAATTCATTTCTTTTACATATTGAGTGGAAACCAATTCATAGAAGATAATAATAATAATAATAATAATAATAATAATAATAATAATAATAATAATAATAATAATAATAATAAATAATAAAATAATAATAATAAATAAAAATAATAAATAATAAAATAATAATAACAATAAAATAATCATAATAATAAATAAAATAATAAATATTAAATAATAAATAATAATAATAATAATAATAATAATAATAATAATAATAATTTTTACTGATTTCTTAAGTTAATTCTCTGGTGTTACCAAACACAAGAATTTTTACTGAATTTATGTGGAATTCATTTCTATAAATTTGATTTCTGCGCTTCATTGCATTTCTCTGAATTTCACCATACGAAACATGCCCTAGCTACTAAAATATGAATACTGCGACTCCCAATCTTTTATATAATAAAACAAAACCTCTATTGAGAATTTTTCATATCAAAAAAATGCATTCATACCTTATTTAGTAATAATTGTATTAAAAAAAAGATTATTTTCTTATTAGGTAACATTTTATATTTATCCATAACACAAGTAGAAGATAAGTACAAAAAATATAGATAAGATGCAATTAACAAAAGTAGAAGATAAATACAAAAAATATAGATAAGATGCAATTAATAATATAATTAAAATTTTTAAATAATTATCTTTAATAATAAAAAAAACTATAATTAAACATCATAAATCAAACAAAACAAAGATTAAATTATTTGTTTTTTAATAAATAAAAATATATGACTAAAAAATTTTAAAAAAACCCGCGCGTGCGCGGGTATTATAACTAGTCTTTATTAAAGAAAAATAAGAATTCTTTGTTGAAAAACCTCTATACAGTTAAAATAGTATATAGAAAAGTTAGTATTTTGTACTCGTATAAAAAAGGGAATATTGTCTAAAAATACTAACTTTGCATTTTTTTCTTTTGTATGCTATAAACTTTTTTTTTTCCAATTGTATACACAAACTTTACTAATCCTACTATTGTATCAATAAAACGCTTTTTTGATGACGTGGCAATACTTAATCACACTAATTACGGTGTAATTAATAGAATAAAAAACTGTAATATTGTTATAATAGGTTAATTAAGAAAGTTTGTACATACAATAGGAAAAAAAAAAGTTCATAGCATACAAAAGAAAAAAATGGCAAGTTGATAGTATTTTTAGACAATTTTCCCTATAGAAAACAATCGAGTAAAATGCAAAATTGAAAGAAAAAGACAAAAGAAAGTGGGAAGCCAATGTTCAAAACCCACGCATTTTAATCAGATTCATGGAAACCCATATCAATGAGTATGACCAACTGTTTCAACACCCATTGACCTCAAACAAACAATTTTTATTCACTTGATTCCATTCTTTAATTGCTAAACCCTCAAAACAAACACACCCTAAGAAAACAACTGATTCAACCAGTGTTCTAAAAGGCGCGCCTTGCTGACGCAAAGGCCTCGCCAAAGGCCCGAGGCGTCACCACCACGCCACGCAATAGATCAAGGCGTCGTCTTAAGGCTTGGCATGGGATGAGGTGCGATAAGGTGTACTGGTATTTGGGACGTTAAGGGATTTACTAGTAATTAGAATTTGGGCATCGTCTGTGAGATTTACTGGTATTTGGCGTTTAGAGGTTTACTAGTATTTGAAGAAGATTACAAATGTAAAGAGAGTTTCTTGACTTTATTACTTATGTATAACACTTTTTGTAAACTCGATGTATATGAAATATGATATAATAATGAAATATAACATAAATCTATAAATACTTTTTGCCGCCTTAAAAACGCCATGCCGCCACGCCTCACACTAAGGCTTGAGGCTTGACCTTGCCACCACACAACACCTCACGTTATTTATAACCTTGGATTCAACATAGAAACTCTCGAAACGACTAGAATCTATAGGTGAAAAAATGGGATATGAGGTCATAACATATACTTCCTCCATCCCATATTAAATATCTAGCTTTGACTTTTTAAGTATTTATTTTTCAATTTTAACTTTAAATATTTTAGTTTTTTTATATAATATTTGATAAAAATTATACAAATGAAAATACATTTAAAATCCAATCGATTTATATATTTTGCATCTTTATTTTAAAAAACTTTAGTTTACTATATAGACATATAAGAATTTACCTGTAAAAATTGTGATATAAGTACAACTAATAAATGTGCATGAGTATTTCATTATGTATTAATAAATCTATTAATATTTTGTAAAAAAATTTATTGAAAAAGCTTTAACTTTGTTTAGCTGAAATAGATGTTGAGGTTGAGTTTGATGTTGGTGTTATCTATTTATATCATGCTGAACAAAATATGCAAGTTTTATAGTACATAATTACCGTTGATGAAGTTAAAATATACTCCGTAAAGTTTTTTGAAAATGTTTTTCCGGATATTCGTATATAAACTTTAAATAATAATTACATGAGTCGTTGTTATACGTACAATCATATATATTTATTTTCATATCACAGTAACTCGTGCATAGCATTTGATATTTAGCTAAAAGTTTTTTATAGATCCAATTTTTATCATAGAACCTATCAAGAAATCTTAGCCACTCATTTTTTTATCAAAATAAAAATAATAAACTTCCACCCTTTTTTTTAAACTTAAATATCTCGCAAACCGTAAATCGTCAAGCTACAAAAAAAAAAAAAATACCATCGCGACGAGAATTAAATTATCTTTCTATAGACATGCATTGTTATATACTTTCGACGAACTTTTTTTTTTTTCAAAATTTCTGCCTGAAAAATCATATATGATTTGTAAAAATCATATATGATTCGTAAGAATCATATATGATTTGATTTTAACGAATCATATATGATTTTTACAAATTATATATGATTTTTACAAATCATATCTGATTTTTCTGGCAGAATTTTGAAAAAAAAAGTTCGCCGAAAGTATATAACAATGCATATCTATAAAAAGATAATTTAATTCTCATCACGATGATATTTTTTTTGTAGCTTGAAGATTTACCGTTTGCAAGATATTTTGTTTTAAAAAAAAAGGTGAAAAATAAAAATAGGTGGCTATGATTGGTTCATTGGTTCTATGGCAAATATGAGATATATATTGATCTCATCTCTTGATATTTATATTACTATTTATAACAATTTAGCCGTATTTAATATTCAAACCCATGTACTCATAAGTTAAACTTTTAAATAGGATAACACGAGTCCTTATTTGACGTATATAGTTAAAAAAAATAAAGTTTAAACTAACATTTATTTTAAAATATTTAAAGTATATTAAAAGTAATTCGTATATTAGCAAAATTTTATATTTTAATTGAAGAAAATCTCAAACTAATACTAATACTTATGTAATTGTAAACAAAGCTCATATTATAAAGTATAAGGAGTATAAAGTATAAGAGGTTATTTGTTTATTATCTAAAATTATTAAAAAACATGAAGACTTATAATTTTACACTTAAGTCTTTATAATATATTTAAGATTAAATAACTAAAGTTTTATTAATTAACTCCTCTTTTTGTAAGTTTTTGTTTTTATAAATTCCACATCTATAATTTTATGTGTTTTTTATCCCGCAATTAAATTCTCCTTCAAATTTATTAAAATTTGACCAAAATCAATTCAATTTTGACATTTTATTAGCCAATCATATTGCTTGATTTTGCTTATGTGTTAAAATCGAGCTCTCCTATTGGTCCAATTTATTTTTAATAAGAAGAGTTTTGTAAAAAAAAAAACACTCCGAAATGATGTAATTCCTCTATTATATAAAAGATATAACACAAGGTCAAAGTTGATAAAGAAAGACTTTAAAAAATCAAAGTAGATATTTAATATAAGACGGATAGCCTTTTTATTTATTTATTTATTTATTTTTTCAGTCATAACATACTTATATTGATTAAAGAAAAAAATTACATATCTATAAGGCTGCCCACAGAGGGCCTGAAAAAAATCGGTTGACCACTTAAACGTTTTACGTCGTTCCCTTGTATTCAATGATACCAGATCTGAGAGAGAAGCGGACCTTGAATTCGAAACAAACGGTGTAGATTTATTGTAATGTTTTTAGTATTGTAATTTTTTTTTTTTTTTTTAATAAATTTTAAATTTGTTTTTTAAAATGTTTGAAAAAAAAAAAAAAAAAAAAAAAAAAAAAAAAATCAGCACTGTGAAGAGAGAGGTGAATATAAGTTGAGGAGAGAGAAAGCTGAGTTGACAGCCGGAAAGATGATACAATATATGTTACTACTCTGCCTAGCCTAAAATGCATATAAAATAGTATCACATTGCCACCAACTTAATTACTAGTTGTCGAGTGAAGGGGCCCTGTACGTTGGACAAAACGATCGAAGCACGTCCAGATGATTTTTGTGCAATTAAAGGCGTCCCTTTTGCCAGCGAATCCAATGTGTCTCATTTAATACCAACAAACTAAACTCTCAATTATATCTTTTCATGGACCCATCTTCTAATCTAATTATATGACAGTACCACTTTTTAGATTGTTGCGTGCATAGGCATCTAACGCATCACGTATTTACTCCGAGTGAACTACGTGTTGATAGAGCGGCGATTTAAGTTGTGTATGAATTGGCGGGTTTAAATATTTCAACCAAAATATGACCTGTTTAGTTATTTATATTAAAGAGTTCGATCTTAATTTAAACATATTTATTAAGTGAGTTAGTCATGTCGACTCGTTTATAATCTGAATGTGACATATTAAGTACAATAAGGTGTATTTTAGAAACCGTGGAAGCCACACGATAAATACTTTGACATAAGTATATATCATTATAAAATATTTCAAAAATTAATAATATATCATAAGATGGTGACACAAAATATATAAATCTTTAATTATTATAATGAAAAGAGACTTATAACTTCTAATATTTTAATATTTTTAATCGCTTTTTAAACATGTTAAAGGTTGAAATCGAGTTAGAGAATCTAAACTCAAAACTAATTTATCAAACAGGTTAGTCGCGTCGGCCTATTTTCAATCCAAACTTGTTTAGCCTCAAACCTAACATATTTATTTT
This sequence comes from Artemisia argyi, assembly GCA_030686995.1. Classification (NCBI taxonomy): domain Eukaryota; kingdom Viridiplantae; phylum Streptophyta; class Magnoliopsida; order Asterales; family Asteraceae; genus Artemisia; species Artemisia argyi. The sequence goes on along the minus strand of CM060679.1, from coordinate 177,098,997 downwards.
TGTGTCAGTCTCATATCGTATTTGGTGTCATGTCAGGGTTGCCACCCCTACGTCTTGAGACAAAACAAAATCAAGTTTCAACAAAAATGGGGAAAAAAATGAGATACAACCATATTTAAGTAAATTGGTTCACTCTCGAGCAAAAGTATGCTATCCACATACCCAAATATCACAGAATATGAGAAACTTGAACCAGTAACCTTGTTGGTAACTATTTATTTAAATTATTAGTTTGTATATTGGCTCATAAGGTTTCTTACTCCATTTTATTTCCGAAGTAATTCAGGAAAACAAATATTTAAATAGCTCAGATACTTTGATACGTGTTAGTGAAAAAAATTAAATAAATATATTACATTTTACATGTATAAACTCGAAGAAACAACGTGATCAACTGATAAAGGTGTTGAGGTGACCCAATCAAAAGCCCACATTCTTATTTCTACATGGGCGAAATTGTAACTAACCCAACTGTTAGATCATATATGACATGCAGTTTAATTGGTCCGGTAGATAGATCCATTGAACCTAAGAATTCAGCTCATTTGGATTTTGGATCCATTCTCATAACATGTTAATATTGTTGTTACTTTTTATTATATTTGTCAGAATCTCGATCCTGACCTTACGATTTTACGATACTGTAAAGCAAAAACAATCCGGATCCTACATAAAATCTTTGCAACTTTAAGATCTTATATGATCCTGATCTTAATCATACGATCTTAAGATATAATCCGACCCGATTTTACTTTTCTCATATTACAAACAAAAAAACTATAAATTTATGTGTTGTTTTTTTTGTGGAATTCAAAAAACACCATGTTAATCTTTTTAAACATTTTATAATCATAATTTAGGACAATATTTCTATGAAACATTCATAATATTTTGTATTTATAATGTATAATAATTTGTAGATTTGTATAATATTACAAAAATTATTAAGAAATAACACTAGAGTAGGATCATAAGATCCCGATCCGATCTTACAATCATGATCTTGCAAAGACGAAAATGATAATGGGTAGGATCTCGATTTTGAAAATCTTTCTTTTTATGACCTATATTTGTTTATGAGGCAGTAACTTTTATGATAAGTTCGCTAATAAAGTGTATCACGGTCCTAAACTGATTTTATATAGTGCTTTCTCAAAAAGGTGAAGATCGGTGGGATCACCCTGGTCCCATGCATCCTAAGGATGCCAACCGGACCCTCCCCCAAGGACCCGGCCCCAGGCAATGAGCACCTGTCCCAGTGACTGTACTTATCAGGAGGTGGGCTATGAACCCTGGCTATTTTCTCAAAAGACCCCTCGCTGACCAGTCAATCTGAGCATTTGCGGTGGGGGGATGGTATCAACAGAGCATGTGGTCCTGCCGCTTTCTAGTTATACGATAGTTTGGATTTTAGACGAGAATGCTAGACAAGGACGTCAACTATTTGAAGTGTGGAACGTTACGAGTAACTACGACAATACGACTTGTTCCATATTGATGATAACCGATGACTGTATTTTATACACTACTAGCAGGTACCCGCGCGTTGCAGCGGCGGGTACCCTGAAATAAAAATTTTCAATGAAATTAATAAAAATGTCACGGGAAGTCATTTTGACACTTAAATTTGATTGGTCAGAGCCTTGTGTATCGAGTCGAGTTTTATTAAGTCGAGTCTTGGTCACAGGTTCATGTCTAGGTTAAGATGGACGGTTGTACATTTTTTTTTAAATGATTGTAATATTGGGTGTAGGGGTGTTTTAATGCTATTAATGTAAAATGAGGGTTGTACATTGTGTTTAAATGATTGTAATATTGAGTGTATGAGTGTTTTTAATGTTATTTAATGTAGAATGAGAGTTGTACATTATGTTTAAATGATTATAATATTGGGTGTAGGGGTGTTTTTAATGCTATTAATGTAGAATTCTAAGAAAAGTGGTCTGAATTTCGATTCATGCTAGTTTTTGTTGTACACAATGCTTTGGTTGTTGTAATTATGAAAATTGCTTGCTTTAAAGTGTCGTAAACAATGTATTATTTTTTGTACATTTGAATTTTTTTAGAGAGAGAGTCCTACTCCATTATAAGTAGTATAGATATATTTTAATTGCATTAAAATGAAAGTTGATCTATCGTGTTTGGATAAAACAATTTGGACCATTGCGTCAATGTAATTTCAACGTCAACGAGTTCAACATGTCAACTTACTGATAGTTAGAAAAAGGACTAAACAAATTTACAGTACAACTCGATAACATCGATAAAACAATATTTATCAAAAAAAATTAAACAGAATATATTCGATCTCTATTACTAAATGTAAAATCATTGGTTTTTTTATAATTTCTAGATCGATCAGTTTGGTTTAATCCAAAAGTGTATGACCACAGTCTCCAAGTCTTGTGAGCTAAGTGAATTTGTGATTAGTACATGTATACTAAGCTATCCATACTTATTTGCTCTAGATCTTTTTAAACAGACATAACGTTGTTTGATCATTCTTCTTGAGTTATTTTCTCTACTTATCTGTACTACTTATAAAACATTTAGCACCCTCTCTCTTATAATTTTTTAAGATTTCTATGTATAGATTTTAAGTAAATACAAGTAATTAAGCTATATGTACAATTAACTTATGCATAAACACCTACACATATTGACTGGTCAACATTTTTAATTAATGTCATATTTAAAACACCATTTGATAAAAGGTATAATTAATAAAGCACAATATACAAACTATTTGAAGCACAAATACAACTAATAAACACTATTGAACACATACAATTAATACACTATTTAATTAATCAATTTATCAAAATATACAATTATTTAACCACAATGTACAATCTAATAAAGCAATAAGCTATAAACTTAAAAATAAAGCCATTAGGTTGCCCGCAGTGGTCGATCGACAAGTTTGGTCACCACTGCGCCGACCGAGGAATGAGGGTCGAACTGGTCGGTCAGCTTCAAAATTGACGAACGGTGATTGTGCTGAAGGAACGAATTAAGATTTTGTTTGTGGTATCTTCGATTAATATGAGATGAAATTATACCAGCGCCTTAACTAAAATTATTGTTATTTGTAAATTAATTATTTAATAAAAGAATTGCCGCATAACATCATATTGTCATAAAATATAGTCACAGGGTACCCGCCGTCGCATCGCGCGGGTACCCTGCTAGTTAAATTAATCATTGTTTAGATTATAAGTAGTGTGATCAAGAAAGGTGACACTACTACAGTGAACTAGTTTGTTTTACCCGTGTTGCAATTTATACCAAGTATAATTTTTTTAACAGTTTTTTTGAAATGTTCAAAGTGATAATGTGGTTAATCATATTATCACATATTCAATCTTACGATCTTGTGAACGGTTCTACAATCCTCCAAAGCAATTTTGTGTCCAAAACGATTTTGAATTGGTCGGACTTGTTTAATTAGATTGAGATCTGAAAATCATAAGACGACTCTTCAAGCAAGATTGCGATTTTTGATGACCTTGCGTACAATTATCCAAGTTTGTGTATGTAGCCTAGAAAACACTGCCTAGGATATTTTCGAAATGGAATAACGTTCTCCTAATTCCCAAACCAATCTAAACTTCATTAGTCTACAAGCAAGATTGTGATTTTTGATGAGCTTTGCATACAACTACCCAAATGTATATATGTAACGTAGAAACATTGCACATGATGTTTTCGGAAAGGAATAATGTTCTCTTCATTAGTTTGTGTTGATTATAACGCTATGCTATTTCCACCTTTGTGACCATGTAGAAAACAAAGCGTATACATAACCTGATACCCCGTTTGAAGCTTTCTTAATAGCTTTAAAAGTAGAAATCACATTTCTTAGAAATTAAAGCCAGTTGATTAAATTGATTATTTTTAGTTAACTTGATACAAAATATATCGGTCTTCCACTTTCTAATAATAGCTACTAAAACAATTAAAAATAAAAACTATGTAATCTTTGTTTAAAAAAGAATTATATAGTTGGAATAGTATATATATAAAAAAATTCCCAATCTTTGTTACTGTTGATGTATGTACCCTCCGGATACATTCCGTACAAAGGTATACCCTCCGGATCAGTGTCAGGTAAATTATACTCAGATGTGTCCAAGCGATATAGAACCATATCCGAAGGGTTACGAATGTCCGTATGATCTCCGCCGTCCGGAATGAACAAACCCTTCGGATAAGCCAACAAGTACTTAGACCAAAGTACAAACAAGTACACCAAAGTATATGATAATGGAGGCTAAACTAGCGAACATTAAGGGCTAAGTACGAACCAGCCTGGCACTCCATGAAGAGAGTCTATAAATAGAGAGGAAATCTTCATTTAAGGTTAACTAATTCTCTACCACTCTCTAGTTTTATTCATACTTTCTCTCACTAAAATATATACTTACTCTCACGCCGGAGGTTGGTCCTGGGATACATTCCCGGGACGAGTCTAACGGACGTATTTGTTTTGCAGATATCCGAAGTAACACGCAATAAGCAAGAACCATACCGAATCCGGAGGACCTACTCTAGTCCGAAGGATTCATCTCGCTTGTTCGAAGTAGAAGCAAACTTTTACCTCAACAAATTGGCGCCATCCGTGGGACCCGTCATTCACTCTACCGAAGCTAATAAATGACAGGTCCTTCCCCAACCACACCCGAAGGATCCGGAAGTCGTCCGGATAACAATACCAATCCTGTTAACCTTGAACAAATCCAAAGTCACTTCGCTGCTCTAAAATCTCTCATCCAACAATACAATGTCTCGGGAGAAACACCGATTGACCCCATCCAACTCGACTTTGAGGTTGCCGGATCTCATGATGTCGAAGCCCAAAAAGCCGAAGAGGAAAGGACGGACGACTTATCCAAGCCTTTCAAGGCAGCATCTAAGAGTCCGTTTACCCGGAGGATCATCGATTTCTCCGGACCAAAGGGTTCAAAGTATCTGATGCCTTCTCACTTAAAGTTGTACAACGGATCTACAGATCCTGATGATCACATCACCAGATTTGAAGGGGCGGCCAATCAAGGTGCGTGGCCCATGCCCATTTGGTGCATGATGTTCCAGCAGACCCTGGACGATGCTGCTAGAGCATGGTTTGATCGTCTTCCGCGAGGTAGTATTGACAATTGGGATGAATTGAGTGAACAGTTTGTTCAGAGGTTCGCCCTTCGTAGAAAATGTATCAGGGATCCGATGGAAATTACCAAGATCGTCCGTAGAGCCAACGAAGCCCTCCCGGAATTTAAGGAACGATGGACGGATGAGGCTAGCCGCATTTCAGGAGTACCAGAGCTGATGCAGATATCCTCTTTTATTGATGGTTGTAAAAGTCCAGAGCTAGCGAAGAGATTCTCCGAGAAGGTTCCCCAGAGCATAACCGAAATGATGATACGAGTTGATGACTTCGTCCGTTCCGAAAGAGTGTATCGGCTAACGGAAGTACCGAGGGGAGAAAGGATGGATAATTCTCGTAGAGATTATCAACCTAATCCGTACGGCCGAAATGACCATAACACACAACGGTCCTCCTTCAGGGGAAACCACAGGAAAGATGTCCAAGACTTCAAACCAAGACGAAATGAAAATTTCGCACCCTACATGCCCAGACGAAACGACAATAACACCTATCGGACAGACTACCGGAGAGATCACCGGCGTGACGAGGGAAATAGAAGAGATACCAGACCATTAGACTTGAACATGCTCACAAAGGCCCCTAAGGAGATCCTGTCAACGGAACACCAGCTCAGGCTACCGGCACCCCCGCCATTAAGAGGAAGACCGTCGAGAGAAAACATGGATAAATACTGTGATTATCATGGAGAGAAAGGCCATCTCACCAACGACTGTCACAATCTGAAAGAACAACTCAAGATAGCCCTGGACACCGGCAAGCTTGACCACCTGATCAGAGACGTCCGACAAAGGGACAGAGCACCGCCCAGAAATAACCAGCAAAACAACCAAAGACGAATCATCAATATGGTCCAGCATCAAGAAAGGAATCCGAAACGAAAACTTATAGATCCGGAAGAAGAGTGGATGAACGCCCCCATAAGCTTCCCGCCAATCTTACCGGGAGATGCTTCCGACGAACCACTTATAGTAGAAGCAGAGATTGAAGGATATACCGTACGAAGGGTATATGTGGACCAAGGTGCTTCGGTAGAAGTGATGTACGAGCACTGTTTCCTGAACCTTGACTCTTCCATCCGGTCTCGTCTGACAAAAACAAACACACCACTGATAGGATTCGCGGGAGAAGCCATAAATCCGTTGGGAAAGATCGAATTAGAAGTCTGTTTCGGAAACGAAGGGTTGTACCGCCGAACTATCATGAAGTTTGCGGTAATCAGGTCTCCCTCCCCATACAACGTGATACTTGGTCGATCTGGAATCAAAAAACTTAGGGCCATCCCCTCGACCATACACTCCATGATGAAATTCCCAACACCGAGAGGTATTGCCACTCTGGTAACCCGATTGGTCATTATCTCTGAGTGTAGAAAGCTTGAAGAAAAGTTCTTGATGGGAAGGGAATCACGAGCAGAGATCTCCCCGGAAATCACCCTGGAAGAAATTACTGGAACCGAAGAAGTGTTGGTTCATCCGGCATATCCGGAGCAGCTAGTAACGATAGGAAGGAATTTTTCAAAAGAAGGACGAAGGCACCTTATAACATTGCTCAAAAACAGCCAAAACGTTTTCGCATGGGAGCCTTCAGATATGACTGGCATTCCCCGTTGGGCAGCCGAACATAAGCTCGACGTAAATATCCAAGACAAGCCGGTGGCACAGAAAAAGAGATTTTTCTCGGAAGAAAAGAACCAAGCCATAAATCGAGACGTAGAAGAATGGCTAAAGGCCGGAATAATCAGACCCGTTCGGTATCCGACGTGGATTTCTAACCCGGTACTGGTGAAAAAACCGGACGGCAGCTGGAGGATGTGTATCGATTTTAAGAACTTGAACTCATCATGCCGGAAAGATTACTATCCTTTACCCGAAATAGATTGGAAAATTGAATCGGTAATAGGGTTCCGCTACAAATGTTTCTTGGACGCTTACAAAGGTTATCACCAGGTACAGATGGCAAAAGAAGATGAAGAGAAAACAACATTCTATACGGATCGGGGAACTTACTGTTATGTCAAAATGCCATTCGGATTGAAAAATGCCGGAGCAACCTATCAGAAATTGGTAGATTCTAACTTCCGGAAGCAAATTGGCCGGAACCTGGAAGTATATGTAGACGACATGGTGATAAAAAGCCAAACGGAAAAAGAATTGTTGGCCGATATAGCTGAAACATTTGACAATCTCCGAGAAATAAACATGAAGCTAAACCCTCAAAAATGCTCCTTCGGAGTAGAGGAAGGGAAATTCCTCGGGTATATGGTGACATCCGAAGGGATTAGAGCAAACCCCAAGAAAACCAGAGCAATCGCTGATATGCAATCACCGAAATCGTTAAAGGAAATGCAAAGCTTAAGTGGCAAACTCGCAGCACTCAATCGTTTCTTGTCCAAATCTGCCGAAAGATCTTTGCCTTTCTTTGAAACATTGAAAAATATCACAAAAGACAACAAAGAAAAATACCAATGGACAGACGCAGCTGAAAAGGCTTTCCAAGAAATGAAGAAAATGATTCTGGAACTATCATGCCTAGCGACGCCGAAACCAAAAGAAGACATGTACCTATACCTGTCAGCCGCAATGGAAGCAATAAGTGGGGTGTTAATGGTCGAAAGGGAAGGACGGCAGATACCAGTTCATTATGTGAGCCGGACTTTACACGAAGCCGAAAAGAGATACGCTCCGGTCGAGAAGCTGGCTTTAGCATTATTGCATCTATCCAGAAGATTAAGGCGATATTTCGAAGCCCACCCTGTCAAAGTTATCACAGATCATCCTATCAAGCAAGTGCTGAATCGAGCGGAAGCTTCCGGACGGTTAGCCAAATATACGGTGGAATTAGGAGCCTACAACATCACTTACGTACCCCGAAATGCCGTCAAAGGACAGGTACTGGCTGATTTCATCAATGAAGTACCCATCGGAACCATTTGTCCTGATCCGAAAAGGAGGGGAAAGGAGATATGTAATATCTCTGATCCGGAAGAATGGACCTTATACACAGACGGAGCCTCTAGTCGAAAAGGTTCCGGAGCGGGACTTGTGTTAATTAGTCCGGAAAAAGACGAATACACCTATGCTCTCCGTTTAAATTTCGAAGCTACCAACAACGGAGCAGAATACGAAGCACTCCTAGCCGGATTAAGAATTGCAAAAGAAATGCATATAGAAGCACTGGACGTGCGAGTAGACTCTAACCTAGTGGCAAGCCAAATTAATGGAGAGTTTACCGCATACAAGGAGAGTATGGCAAAGTACCTCGCCAAAGCCAAGGAATACATCACTTGCTTCAAACGCTTTAGGATAAAGAACATCCCAAGAACTCAAAACCAAAAAGCAGACATACTCAGTAAGCTGGCATCCGTAGCATTCGATCACTTGACAAAGGAAGTCCTAGTAGAAGTATTGGAGAAACCATCCACAGAAGAAGAGACAATCAATGCAATAGTAGAAGAAGAGGAGGAAAATTGGATGTCCCCCATATTCCGATGTTTAAATGAAGGTATATGGCCGGAAGATCAAAATGAAGCTCGAAACCTCCGTATGAAAATAAGCCACTACACACTAATTGACAATGTGCTATTCAAAAAATCCTACCTGGGACCAATGTTACGATGTGTCGGACCTCTCCAAGCCAATTACATAATCCGAGAGGTGCACGAAGGAGCGTGTGGCATGCACTCCGGACCCCGGACCGTAGTAGCTAAACTCATGCGGCAAGGCTACTAACCATGCACCGGGACGCTAGGGAAGTCATCCGAAAATGCGACGCCTGTCAGATACATGCTCCGGTCCCAAAGTTACCAAAAACGGTACTAACCTCCGTCATGGCACCATGGCCCTTCTTCCAATGGGCAATTGACATTTTAGGACCTTTACCCGAAGCTCCAGGAAAAGTTAAGTATGTTATTGTGGCAATAGACTATTTCACGAAGTGGATGGAAGCAAAACCGTTGGCCAAGACAACCGGAAAGGAAGTCAAAAAATTTGTATGGGACAATATCGTCTGCAGGTTCGGACTACCCAAGATAATTGTCACGGACAACGGAAGCAACTTTGTGGGAGATCCGTTCAAAAGTTGGTGCGAAAAGTTAAATATCACACAAATTAACACGGCCGTTGCTCACCCTCAAGCCAACGGATTGGTCGAAAGAGCCAACAAAAGCCTTATGAAGGGATTTAAGTCCCGGCTTGGAAGAGAAAGAGCCGGATGGGTAGACGAGTTACCAAACGTGCTGTGGGCTTTCCGAACCACCCTGAAAACTAGCAACGGAGAAACCCCTTTCAGTCTAACCTACGGAAGTGAGGCAGTCATTCCGGCAGAAATCGGCATGCCTACATTCCGGACCATGACGGCAAACGTTGAAAACAATGACGATGAGATAAACCTAAATCTAAACTTATTGGAAGAACGAAGGGAAATGGCAGCCATAAGAGAAGCGAAATACAAAAAGAAAGTGGAGCAGTACTACAATCGAAGGGTTAAACCCGAAGCTTTCAAAGTGGGAGATTTTGTGTATCGGAAGAATGAAGCCAGCAGAGTGGAAGATCAAGGAAAATTGGGACCTAACTGGGAAGGCCCCTACCGTATAACGGAAGCTTATCAACACGGCACATACAAGCTCCAAACCATGGAAGATGTGGAAGTACCTCGAACCTGGCATGCAATTAACTTAAAGAAATGCTTTATGTAACCTATTATGTACTTTGTTATTTCAGGACTTATTGTAAGGCATGAGCCATTTTTTCACAATCAATGAAACATCCGATGCATTTGGACCATATAAAGTGTTATATTCAACAAGGCACAAGTTGTCTGGAAGACCAAAACCCCAAGAGGGTATACGGCCAAGAGCCATAGGACACACGTTGTCCGGAAGTCTAAAACCCCAAGAGGGTATATGGCCAAGAGCCGCAAGGCATAAGTTGCCCAGAATAAAACCCCAAGAGGGTATACGGCCAAGAGCCGTAGGACACACGTTGTCCGGAAGACTAAAACCCCAAGAGAGTATATGGCCAAGAGCCGCAAGGCATAAGTTGCCCAGAAGAAAACCCCAAGTGGGTATTAATAAGGCCAAGAGCCGGAGGGTACAGGTTACCCCGTCAAAGAAAACCCCAAACGGGTATTAATAAGGCCAAGAGCAGAAGGGTACAGGTTACCCCGTCAAAGAAAACCCCAAACGGGTATTAATAAGGCCAAGAGCCGAAGGGTACAGGTTACCCCGTCAAAGAAAACCCCAAGTGGGTATTAATAAGGCCAAGAGCCGAAGGGTACAGGTTACCCCGTCAAAGAAAACCCCAAGTGGGTATTACTAAGGCCAAGAGCCGAAGGGTACAGGTTACCCCGTCAAGTAAAGAGAAGAGGAATAAGCCATGGTCTATATCCGTAAGGCGTATGTTGTCCGGTAAAACAGAACCCCACGAGTACATAATTAAAAAGCCAAGTTACATAAATTGCATATTACTCAGAAACACAGATGTAAGTTAAAAACAATACGGATAACAAAAAAGTGATATATTCATATGATCCAAGTTCGGTTACATCAAATATTCCGAAATAACGGAATAACAAAAATTGACTTTTAACCCTATTCTGTTACATCAGTTGGTAAGCTTCACAGGGAATCCGAGATACCTAAATCCATAGTCAAAATGGAGGTATCCGGACTCCAACATACATCAAACACATGAGCAGCTTCAAGCAAAGACAGAGGCATTCTGAGTGTCGGAGGGATTCTCGATATGAGATTCAACCTCCGGACCCTCAGTTGATTCTTCAACAGGAGCAGGGTCAGGAACCAAGGCATTTAGCTCATCAAACTTCCGGTAGATAGTCTGACGGATCTTCTGGATAAAGGGATAATCCTGAGAAAGGACCTTATCGTACAACGGACCATATTTTGCTCCGGCATCCATATCCATCCCCTCTACTTCCCCCAGTAGCTTCTCTGCCTTCTCCGGCTCATCAAACAAACCTGCCCCGTCAATCAACCCAGAGAGATAAAACAAGTTGAAGGGCTCTGCCAAGGCTGTTCGGAACTCATGACTCCCGAGAAAGCGGTGGATAGCCTCCGGGATAAACTCATTGACAATACGGTTCCTATCCACCTCGGCATTCCCAGCGGCTACGGCAAAGTCCACCTTCTCCTGATAAAGCTCTTTGTAAGCCTTCTCCTCCTCGCTCAACTTATTTTTGGCATCAGACAACTGCCCCTCCAGCGACCTAATCTTCTCGGCCTGCTCACCGGACACTTTTCTCCACTCACCCATCTCTAACTCAAGATCACCAACCCTCCCCTCCAAACTTGCATTCTCTGCACGAAGCTTCTTCAACCCCTCCGGATTCACCTCAGTACACTCCTTATGCTCATCCTTCAGTTTCTGAAATTCCCCGGACATCTGTTGGAACATCTTCCAGTTATCATCGAGGGTCTTATCGCAGATCTTGTGGGTCTCAGACAACTTTTGATACTCCTTCAAAAGAGACTCAAAACGGAAAATAACATCCGCTTGAACCGTAGCACTTTTGCCCAGCATCAACCAGGCCCTTCGGACAGCCTCCTCATCACTCTGATCATCCAAATATTTCTCCTCCCTAGGAGTCGCCAAGTTGATCATCATATCCCTACAAACGTTCGCATTATTCATGCGGTTTCCCCTCCTCACCGACCAAGCAGGTACAAAAAGATCCCCATCATCACCCTCCCCCTCAATATCAACCTCCGTATCCCCCTCCTCAGCAAGAGTTTCCTTCCCCGGACGGTGGGAGGAAGTCCCCGAACCCCCTGAGAGGAAAAGTTTATATTAGTAAGACGATAAAAACGCTGGAAGGAAAGACAATTAAATATATACAAACAAAAAAGCAAGTCATAACATACCAGCACCAGACCCTCCGGATTGACCCTTCAAAATTTGGTCCGGATGCACTGAACGGATAGGCTCCGGCCTCTCCAAAGCCTCCCCGGTATCCAAATCAATCACGGTATCACCAGCAGACACCTTGCTTCTCTTATGAAGACGAGAAGAGACACTCCCGGCTCCAGTCCTCTTCAACGGAGGCTTCTTCAATCCCGTCTTCTCAGCCTGCTCCTTCTTCTTCTGCTTGGCAGCTATAACCTTGTCGTCCGGAATTTCAACGCTCTTAAGCTCATCAGTCTTCTCTGGAACCTCGGCGTTGGAAGCCAAAGGGGTAGTAGTGTGCATCTCACGTCTCTGACCTTCCGGAAGTGGGTCCCCGGAAACAATCTTCGTCGACCTTCGCAATGGAGGTTTCTTCAAATAAGACGACATAGTAATACCTGCGGATAAACAAACTCATCAGTAAACACAGATAAAAGATTCATATAAAAAAAAAAGGAGTTCATATTTTTAAACAAAGGCTATACCCCTCCCCTGCTCATCCCTTAAGGCCGGACGGAAACCGGTAAACTCCCAATGATCCGACAAGCCCAAAGCGTATAAAAAAGCCTGAGGAATGTGGCACGGCTCAATAATCGTTTCGGACAGTCGATCAGCATGCGAAGCATCATACTCATTCTGCCTGGGAAACGGATCGGACACGTCCGAATCGGAATGCCTCCAAGGCATAGCAAAGGGAATGGCTCTCCTATCGATGAAAAAGAAGTGATATTTCCAACCTTTCAGACATGAAGGAAAATCCCCGAAACAGATTTTCCTATCTTTATGAATACGTTTTTCAAAAGAAAACCAACTACCCTGCTTGCTAAGCTTATAAAAGACACGAAACAAGGGAGTGGTAGGAGGAATATGCATGCTCCGGCAGTACACCTCAAAAAGAGTGACGCGATGCATACCTAACGGAACCAGCTGAGAAAGGTGAATTTTAAAATACCTGATCACCCCCAAAAGAAAAGTAGAGAAAGGAACAGTAAGGCCACCATCGAAGAAGTATTCTGCGTATAAGCCAATGGCATCCGCAGGAAGTTGATCCATCGTCATGTCTGCCGGAGGAACCCGTGGATGTAAATCCTTCGGAATCTTGAAAGTATCCACTACGGCAAGCACCTCGCCCTCATCCATCGTAGACGGCCGTAACTGTATGTCTTTCTTAACGTGGAAACCCTCCGGCATAGACACGTCCTCATATTCGAACGAAGCAGTAGACTCCGACATGATAAATCCGGAAGGGAGGAATATAGCCAAATAACAAAAAATAACTTAACGGACGGAGACGTACCTCGAAGACGATGAGAACAATTGTTCGGAATACGGAAGGCTGAAAAACGTGTCAGAAGTATGTGTGTGCAGAGGAAAAATTACGGTGCTGTAAATAAAAAGAAATGGGACTATTTATAGGCGGTCAAAAATAGGCGGGAAGGGGACACGTCACCCGTAGGGCTTACGTGTCACCCATCCAGACAGTGTCTCTTAGAAAACGCGTACGTGTTCCAATCCAAACGACGCGGTAAAAAACGACGGCACACCTTAAACGACACCTTAATTACTTTTGGCATTTTGCGTAACTCCGGCAAAAGAACAAAGCTATGACGATCCCTCCGGAAAATCGCAAAAAATAAACTTAGTATCACACCATTGGCACAACCAATACTATGATACTGGAGGGGACATGTTGACGTATGTACCCTCCGGATACATTCCGTACAAAGGTATACCCTCCGGATCAGTGTCAGGTAAATTATACTCAGATGTGTCCAAGCGATATAGAACCATATCCGAAGGGTTACGAATGTCCGTATGATCTCCGCCGTCCGGAATGAACAAACCCTTCGGATAAGCCAACAAGTACTTAGACCAAAGTACAAACAAGTACACCAAAGTATATGATAATGGAGGCTAAACTAGCGAACATTAAGGGCTAAGTACGAACCAGCCTGGCACTCCATGAAGAGAGTCTATAAATAGAGAGGAAATCTTCATTTAAGGTTAACTAATTCTCTACCACTCTCTAGTTTTATTCATACTTTCTCTCACTAAAATATATACTTACTCTCACGCCGGAGGTTGGTCTTGGGATACATTCCCGGGACGAGTCTAACGGACGTATTTGTTTTGCAGATATCCGAAGTAACACGCAATAAGCAAGAACCATACCGAATCCGGAGGACCTACTCTAGTCCGAAGGATTCATCTCGCTTGTTCGAAGTAGAAGCAAACTTTTACCTCAACAGTTACATAAAAAGTATATAATCTTTGTTAAACAAGAATCATATAGTTGAATAGTGTAAAAAAAAAAAAAAAAAAAAAAAAAAAAAAAAAAAACACTTAAGGATTTTATATAAAGTTTTCGGTTTCGCTTGACCTTTATATTGTAGCATATATGTTCCTACAACATATAAGGTATACAAATCGAAAGCCTATTACTAAACCCAATACAAACATTTAATGCACAACTAGGTATATAAGGTGGTGCCATTAATTTTCCTCAACCAATGTGGGATTCTAGATGTGTTTAACTTTTCGCATAATAGTTCTCAATTGTTTGTTATGAATGTATACATGTTCCTTTATATATTGGAAAAACTTTGTTATGAATACAAATGTGGCCATAACTCGAGCACTCATAGATAACTACTAGACGAATACTCGTGCATAGCAACGAGATTTTATAACGACAGATCGTTTAGTGATAAAAGAAAATTTATGGGTTATAAATGAAAAATAATAAAAGTTAGGGGTGGCAAATCTTACCCAATTTGTAATTTTTTGGCGATTTTGACACTTTTTTAAAAGTTTGGAACGTTTTTTGCCCCCTTGCATTTATTTGATTGCTCTTACAGGCAAAAGATAAAAACAGATATTATTAGATAGGCTTCGAATCACACAATTCAACTTTCAAACAATTACTCTTATTTTTTTTCCGACCAATTCACTTGTCACTGGTAACTATAAAATATTCCAACTATTTTAATTTTAATTTATCTCATTTATTAACTATTTTATGCATAATTATTTAATACTCTAATTAATTGATAAATATATTTAATTAGTTGCATTTTTATTCATTTAATACTCTATTTTTTTTAAGAAAAAATAATTAAATATAGTTAAGACTTGGATGTTTGATTTTTTTTTACAAGATGAATTAAAGGGGTTTTTAGGACTGTTCCGAATGTTTTTAATAGTTGAATTATAATTTGCTCGTTTTAGCCCGTGCCCGTTTGGCCCGATTTATAATTTTTCCGTTTAGCCCGTGCCCGTTGTAACCCGTGCCATTTTAGCCCGTGCCCGCCCATTTTGCCACCTCTAATAAAAGTTTGAAGATTTAGGGATTAAATGTGTTGACTTATTGACTTTGTTGACTTATTGACTTTGATACTTAAGCTCATGTCGAGATAATGTTTTGAAACCCGGTTGAACCGTTTCGGTCGAAAAATGGGTCAATTTAAACCGAGTCATGCTTTTAATAACTGAACCCGTCGTGTCCAGTTTTCAAAACTATATGTTTTTCCCAGTTGAACAAGTTGGTCCGGTCCAGTTTTCAAAACTATATGCAACATCAACTTGTTAGCTTGTATAAAGTTTTGTGTGTTTTATTAATTTGTATAATGTGTATAATAACATATACTTTTCATTTTAGGGTGTTTTAAAAATAACATTAATTAGTGTGTTTAATTATTTTATATTTTATATTATGTTGTAGCTTGTTTAAAATATTGTAAAAGTTTTATTGTACTTTTTTTAGTAATGGGTGTTTTAATTGATTGTTGTTAATTTGATATAGATGGTTTTAATTGGTTGTACCATATAAATAAATTATTGTAATTTTAAGTTATGGGTGTTTTAATAAGGCATTAATTACACAATTCATTTTCTCTCACCCTTGTAGTATAGAAGGGCAAAATAAGGATTGACTGAAAATTCAATTTTTCACTTTTACCCTTTGACGAAATCTACATTATAAGTAATTAAGATATATCTTAATAAATGTTAAAATAACGTCTAAAGTCAAGATATAAAAATGAGATTGGATACTGATGGTGAAGAAAGTGGGTCGATTGTTTCTGAGTGGTTGAGGTCCGGGACCATGTTATAAACTTTATAGTTGTACTTAAATAGTTAAATAAACCAACTTTGGGCTATGTGTGTCATGTAATCAAAGTCAAAGATCATCCAATATCTCACTGAAAGTCACAAAGAAAAAAAAAAGCCGTAGGTGGACCTCTCTCCTTTGCATTTGATCTGATAGAGGAGTGCTAGACTCACTCATATTTTACAAAATTTCTCTCACACAATGAGGTGAAATGCATCTTAGCCACCCAATGCTCTCACTTGATCAATTAATGCTCTCACATGAGTGGATAAGATGCATGACACCTCATTGTGTGGGAGAAATTTTGTAAAATGTGAGTGAGTCTAGCACTCCTCGATCTGATAACATCACCAAAAGAAACATAACATAAAGTGAAACAGAAGGTTTTAACTTTCAATCAAGTACAAAAAACAAATTTTGGTTAAGAGAAACTTATAAAATCTAAATACAATTAAAATTTGAGAATTCATATTTGGTGCAGAAAACAAAGAATTAGTATAAGCGAATTCGAGTAGATAGTCCATTATGTTAACTCAAACATACATTTAAGATCTACTCGAATACGGAATACCATATACCAGTTCTGTTTTTATCTATGCACAATATGGAATATTAACTAGGAGCACATCTTCCCTTTTACCTATGTGGGATTCTAGCCGATTTTATATTTCTTCTAATAATTCTCGTAGTGTTTGTTTCAATTTTATCCGTGTGCTTCTGAATATTTTAAAACCATATTTACGAGTACAAATGTTGGCCGCAACTTAACTACTTTTAGACATTTATATATGTTGATTTAGTAAAGAAAAAATGGATACCGATGGTGAAGCAAGTGGTCCGACAATCTCTAGGTTATGTGAATGTTCTTGATGGATAATGCGTTATTGCAATTGCATTAATATGATCTTCGATTTGTTGTGCTTAAATAAAACAATTTGTCCCTTTGTGCCAATTTGTCCAAGTACAAGACATCAACATGTCTATTCATTCAAAGCTCAAGAAAAATGACCTTAAATGAACTACTTGGTTTGACTAGCATATCATGAAACAATTGGTTGTATCTTTCATTTATCAGATGATATTAATCACTGGTATTTCATTACAATAAGCTTTGCTTAATTCAAAAGTGTATGACTATAAACTCGAATTTCCTAAGCCAGGTAACTCCATTTTGCTTTAATGAGTTCATGTTAATATTCAACAAGTTGAATGTGTTAAAGTTTATGGATAAATATTAATATTTGTATGACTATAATCGAACTCGAGACCTCGGGATTGAACACGTTACGAATGAGTATTAAGAAATAATAATTAATATATTTATATATTTATTATTATACACAAGTATGTAACGATCGTTAGTATTTACCGTTAATGACTAACGACCGTTAGACGAATATAAGGAAAGAAGTGTATATTAATAATAGGTAAGTCAAGAAGCTTCTGGATTCCCTTGTGGGATTAATGGCCGATCGGTTGGGCTTGGGGAAACTCAATCCCACATCAACTTGAGCTCCAAGTTATTAACAATATAAATACAAATCAAGGGTCATTAGTTTTTGTAACTTTTGTACACAATATTAAACCCTAACTTTGTGTTTTCTTTCTTTGTGAGTAAATCGGCTGAACACCCTTTTAGGGTGATTCGACTTTTGTTTTATAAACAAAATTTTTTCTTGTGTTGTTACTAGCATCACCTTAATACGGTTTAATTCGTGTGTACAAGAACGAGGTAATTATTCACTATAGTAATTATCAAGTGATCGATTAACAAAACGGTAAGGGGTTAATCATTGATCTTTATAAACCCTAATTAAGGTTCATCCAATTGTTCAAGAATTCAAGATTGCATACAGTACGTTCCTATTTATGTTTTTGTTAATAATTATATGTTATACTTGATCTATAGCTTCCGCATACGTGTGTACTTTGATTTATATGATTGTCATGATATTAAAATTCTAACAGTGGCATCACGAGCCATGTATAACATGTAATTGATTACTAAAACATAATAAAAATCGTATCTTTAATAGTTTTAGATACATGTTTTGGATCTAGGGTTTTTTCTTAATTTTTTTTTTAATTTTCGAAACCCTAACCCTAATTTTTTTTTTGGGGGGGGGGGGGGGTCGTTTTTTCCATGAACCCTAATTAGGGTTTGTGGTTTAAATTAATTAAATTGTAATTAATTAGAAACCCTAAGTCATTAACTAGTTAATTGAACGTATTTATATGACCTAATTGGTAATTGTTATGCTTTGATCCGTGACGAAACATGCATGTTAGTCATGAGTTATTAATTGTTTATTAATTGTTAAGCTTTTTCACATGTTTAGATAGATCTAATATTGGGGAAGACCCCATAATTATTAAAATCAATTATGTGCTATGTGGTATGTGATTAGCTTTGGCCTACGCAATTGACTTGTCAATGTATGTGGCTCACTTCCATTAAGAGATGAAGGCCCTAGTTAATTATATGCATATAAAAACTTAGAATTGATTTTGTTAGGATCTTTTTTTAAAAAGATTGCATGTGGCTAATTGTTTCACATTTATAATTGTTATGTTATTAGTTGTTTTGATTTGTCTTTATTACTTGTTTTATTGTTTAATTGTTGGACACGTTTGTAAGCAATAAAAGGGTAATTTTTATAAAGAAAATAATATGGACTAATAATGGTGAAACTTTAAGTGATAAAGATTGAATCTTACGGTGTCTTATGTGCCAACAACGGTTCGCTTCGCACGGTCGCTCCAAGGCGAGACTAGCAAGATTCATACTTTGTTACATGTTTTGAGATTGAATCCATAAACTTTTGCTTGATTGATGTTTTGTACAACATGATTTTAAAAGTAACTCATTTAAGACAAAATTCATAGTCGTGGTAAGAAGGCTTGAAAAGAGCCTTAGAGTCTGCCTTGGTTATCACACTTACGAATACGTCTTAAACGAATTTCTTTTAAAATCATTCTTGTAAAAAGTCATCTTAAGGTTTTTAAACCTCAAGTAAAATTTTGTGTATTAATTTCAATAATAAAAGTTTTTTAAAACTTATGCTATAAAGATGAGTGCATGCATCTTTATACATGATTTGATTTTCACATCAAACAAAAATACCCTAAAATTTAAGTTACATGTCATCTAACTATAAGAAACATTTAAAGTTATTATTTAGTAAACGTGAGACGCAGGCTAAATTTTAATGACAAGGTAAATTTCCGAGTGTGCGTCAGACCACACATGGAGAATTTGCAGTTTCTAAGTTAGACGACTTAATTAAGTTGATGCGTGAGACCTAGAACTTAAGGCATGAGATGGGATGAAACATGCTTACATGACAAATTGATGAATCAATTTGATGTAAATCCCATAATGATCCAGGAATTGGAAAAGTGTTTGCCAATTATTGTTCGACAGATTACCATCTTTTATACTTTCACCACTAGCAGATCAACTGATGTGGTGGAATCTATGTAAAGTTGGATCCTAGATTTTCAAGAAAATATGTTGGTTATATGAATATATCCTTGGGTATTATATTTTCTTGGAAATATAAATTATCGAAAATACTAAAATTGAATTTTGTAAATTCTTTTAAATGTATTAATGCAACATTAAAACCGTAAACGTGAGTTATTCTTTTATCAAGTAAATTGATCTAATGGGTTTTTTGGTTAGAGTCAATTTACCTAAAAGAATAAACCAAGTCTTCTTTTCATTAGGAGAAGTGTGAGACTTAATCCTATTCTTTCCATAGGATGATTAGAATAGTTTAAATTCTAAATACATAACTCATAGCAAAATTTAATAGTAAGATTATTTGCACTTTATGAGTTATTAAATTAGAAGCTAGACTGATTACTGCACAATGGCAAAAGACGAATTAGATTATTTCATCTAGTTGTTTTGATTTGACCATTTAAAGATACTACATACAATTGTTGGAATGGTAGATCTATGCAGGAAGAAATTGCATGCCCAGTTTTTTCAAGTTAAAAGTTTGGAATGTGATGAATCACATTTACGTAGTAGAATTCATTCTTTTAGAAACTATATATAATTGTTGGAATGAGTTTTCTTAAAAGATGTAGGAAAGTAAATAGTACACTATTTCCTTTCACTGATTACTGAAACATTAACAATGTTGTCAAATTCAATGGGAGTATTGTGTTCTTATGGCTGAATAAGGGATTATTGTAATGTTCTCTAATTCAGTGAGAGTTATAAGACTTATTGTCTTAATTGTAACTCAGATTATCTTTTGAATGTCTCAAGATAATTACTTTCCAAATATAGACACTAATATTTTCAAGGATAGTCATGTGCGTTCCTTTGATTGATTGAGTAAACTCTAAATCTACTAGTTATGCTAATGACACAAATCATATTGTTCACATTAACAAACGCGTGCGTGTTGTCTGTGGTACATGATGTTGTTCCATGCACAAGTGGGAGAAATCTACATTGTGTGCAAGGTACAACACATGAGAATATGATTTAACGGACTCTCTTAACTGCAAAGTAAGAGACTATAGTTCCAATATGATTAATATACATCTAATCTAAGAAACACTTGGTGTTGAAATTTAGTAAACGTGAGACGCATGCTAAATATTAACAACAAGGTGAATTTCCATGTATGCGTAAGACCAACATGGATAATTTACTGTTTTTAAATTAGACATCTATTAGAACATGTGTCAATAACAATACTACTTCAACTATAATATTTATGTATTATTGGAATGACATAAATGCATGAAGTAACATAATACTACTTCAATAATTATGTATTCTTAGAATGACATAAATAAATGAAGTAGTGTGTTAACTTGAAAATATTATTGAAACCAAATGACGGTGTTCATGATTACTTTAATTATACATGTTTACACTTTATTATATAGTTATAAACATGAAGTATTTTAAGTAATTACAAGACTTATAATAAAGTAAGACGTTAGCTTGTTATGGTCTTTTAATTAAGACATATACAAGAAGTCATTGAGTTGATCAATGATTAATAACGTGTAGTGGGATTATAACAGTTTATGTCTTCTTTCTAAGACATGAACATGAAGTGAATTGATTAGCACTTCTTTTGTTATTGTGGAGTGTTAGGATAATATTACAAAAGTTCCCTTCAATAATTAGTTATATTAAAATGTGGATTAATTTAGACTTTTAGATTTAAAATAGATAGATGGTTGAGATTTCTTGGTTTGATCTTTAGATAATTATTGTTTCGTATTGAACTTTTGTCACGTACACATACCTTTAACTCATTGTGGAACAATACTTTTGAAAATTATGTTGTGTTTAGTATGTCAATGCATAAATAAATGAAAATGAGTACAAGATTTTATTGGGTTTTCTCAACTTTTTAATCTTAGGTATTTATAGAATTGCAAGCGCGTTAATACAATGTGTGCCACATTGATGTATGTTTTAAAGTCAATTTAGTTTTCTACATATAAATACAACCCAAGTTTCTTTCTTAGATAAAATGATTGATACTGTGAATAGGCTTTGTTTATAGACAATGTGTAGTCTTATTTGCATCGAAGTAGATTTTGGCATGCTTTTAATCAGAACCGACCCCGAACCGACTGAATTTAAGCTACGCTATAAGAATTTTTTTTCAACATATATTTCTCAATGCCCCCCGTGATTAGATTTTTTAGCTCCGCCACTGTTCATAACAAACAACTGAGAACTATTATGAGAAAAGTTTAATCATGTCTAGAATCCCACATCGGCTAAAAAAATTAATTATACGACCTTATATACATAAGAGTGTATTAAATGATTGTCTCAGGATGAGTAATGGGCTTTCCGGTTGCAGTATTTCATGCGTTGTGGAAAACACGTGATGTCTGTTAATCGAAAACTTCATATGAAATCTTAACTTTTTTATATAAGTTCATTTTATCTTTTTGAATTCAACTTTTGCTTTAAATATTTTTGTTTGTATTATATAATATTTAATAAAAAATTACTAATGAAAATAAATTTAAAATATAATTCATTTATATATTTTGCATTAATTACTATGTAATAATAATAATAATAATAATAATAATAATAATAATAATAATAATAATAATTTGAAGTCATACTTAAACTCAAAAGGTCAAAATACATTTTGGGATGGAAATAGTAGTATTTACTGTTAATAGTGAAGTTTATATAAAATCTTCATTTTTGTATATACTATTTTAACTATGTTTCTTTAACTATATAAAATAGTCTTAACATATATTCCATATCTTCTCTTTAACAAAGATCGGGAGTCACACACAATAGTTATAAGATAACCATATATCTTTTAGCTTGTTTATTTACCAACTAAATCAACTTAATGGTATAATAGTATTTTCAAGCCAATTGCATGCTTTATAACCCAAGTACTTATTTTTTTGGGTAAAGGGTTTATACCCGGTGAATATATTAAAAAATGATAAGAGTTATAGTACATGGAGAAGTGGTCATGATCCACCCCTCAATAAACTTATAAGTTTTGAACATACTCAAAACTTAACAGCCAGCAAAACAAAACTAGAGATCAAACAAAAAATTCAAGATAGACTAACTTTGCACTCCGAACTCTAGCACACTAAACAAATCCTCCAAGTCTTGCGCATCTTTTCAACCCGATCTTTCTTCTTGAACCTAATGGAGGCCAATTTTAATCTAACTGTGTCGGTAATAGTCTTAGACAGTTGGTCGACATTCCTCTCGTCCTTTCCATGAACTCGGTTATTCCTCTCTTGCCATACAAAGTAAGAAACTGCAGCTAAGATAAGCCGAGCCACAATAATTTCTACATTGTTTTGTTTGGATATGGGTATTAACCAAGCCATTATATCACTCCATTTAGCCGATGCAAACTGAATTTCAGCCCTATGCAAAACACAAAACCAAACCTGTAACGAATATGGACATTCAAAAAACAGATGAGCATGAGAGTCGGGTTGATTCTTGCATAACGAAGCTGGTTAAGGTCAACATCGCTTCCTACATCCCATTGCCTCATTCGATCATGAGTTTTAAGACGGTTTCTTATAACAAGCCATAAGTGAGTGGCTTGCCGTGGTATACTAAAATGAGACCACACCAAATGGTACCGGTCGACTTCATTACCACGTTCAGGGTCGGTTCTGATTAAAAGCATGCCAAAATCTATTTCGATGCAAATAAGACTACACATTGTCTATAAACAAAGCCCATTCACAGTATCAATCATTTTATCTAAGAAAGCAACTTAGGTTGTATTTATATGTAGAAAACTAAATTAACTTTAAAACATACATCAATGTGGCACACATTGTATTAACGCGCTTGTAATTCTATAAATACCTAAGATTAAAAAGTTGAGAAAACCCAATGAAATCTTGTACTCATTTTCATTTATTTATGCATTGACATACTAAACACAACATAATTTTCAAAAGTATTGTTCCACAATGAGTTAAAGGTATGTGTACGTGACAAAAGTTCAATACGAAACAATAATTATCTAAAGATCAAACCAAGAAATCTCAACCATCTATCTATTTTAAATCTAAAAGTCTAAATTAATCCACATTTTAATATAACTAATTATTGAAGGGAACTTTTGTAATATTATCCCAACACTCCACAATAACAAAAGAAGTGCTAATCAATTCCTTTCATCTCACTTCTCCAACCACTACCACCAACAGATCCGGCTACAACAGATCCGGCGACACTAGATCTAGCGGCGACAAGAACAAACTCCGTGGTCACCGCAAGGGCGTCTCTTCCAAGTTATATAGTTCCGATCTGGCGGCGACAATAACAAACCGGAACAACGTGACAGGGATCAAACCGGAAGAATAGTTCCGATCTGAAGACGAGTAAAGTCCGAGGGTAGGGTTTATTGGTTGTTGTGGAGTAGACGAGACACGTGGCGGGTGGAGGTTGAATGTGGTGTACGAGGTGAGGTTGGTTCGTTGAAGATGGATGACGTTTTTTGATGCTAAAACGAGGAGGTGAATTACCTGACCTTTCACATGTTTAGTCTTGCTACTAGTTTCAACAAAGTCCAAAGTTGTTATCTTGAGATGATCGTATATATTGATTCATAAGGCGTTGATACTAATAGATTGGTTAATACTAATGTTACGTGTCATTAAGAGCAGCTGCCTTAGTAGTTAAAATAGAAATGCAATCTTAGAAAACTTTTTAAAAAGCGTCTTTTTACAAATCCCGTGGGATTTTTTTACGAATCCCGTGGGATTTTTCTGAACGAAAATTTTGAAAAAATATTTCGTCTTATTACGAATCCCGTGGGATTTTTCTAGACGTAATTTTGAAGAAAAAATTGTCTTTTTACGAATCCTGTGGGATTTCTTTACGAATCCTGTGGGATTTTTCTGGACGGAAATTTTGAAAAGAAAATCGGCTTTTTATGAATCCCGTGGGATTCTCCTGGACGAAAATTTTGAAAAAAAAAATCGTCTTTTTACGAATCCTGTGGGGTTTTTATAAGAATCCCGTGGGATTTTTTTTAAGAATCCCGTGGGATTTTTTTAAGAATCCCGTGGGATTTTCTTGGACAGAAATTTTGAAAAAAAAATCATCTTTTTACGAATCCCTTGGGATTTTTTTACGAATCCCGTGGAATTTTACTGGACGGAAATTTTGAAAAAAAAATCGTTTTTCTACGAATCCCGTGGGATTTTTTTAAGAATCCCATGGGATTTTTTTAAGAATCCCATGAGATTTTTTTAAGAATCTTATGGGATTTTTCTGGACGGAAATTTTGAAGAAAAAAAAAATAGTCCTTTTACGAATCTCGTGGGATTTTTTTACGAATCCCGTGGGATTTTCCTTGATTGAAATTTAAAAAAAAAAAAAAAAAAAAAAAAAAAAAAAAAAAAAAAAAAAAAAAAAAAACGTCTTTTTACGAATCCCATGGGATTTTTTTACGAATCCCGTGGGATTTTTCTGGATGCAAATTTTGAAAAGAAAATAAATTCGTCTTTTTACGAATCCCATGGGATTTCTTTACGAATCCCGTAGGATTTTTCTGTACGAAAATTTTGAAAAAAAAATCGTCTTTTTACGAATCTCATGGGGTTTCTTTACGAATCCCGTGGGATTTTTCTGTACGAAAATTTTGAAAAAAAAGCTCGGATTTCGGTAAACAGAATTGCAGTCTTGAGTTGGTTTTGTCTTGTGAGTGTCCATAATTTTAAGTAGTTTTGGACGTTATACTTGGTGGTGACAATGATGAATGATGATTAGTGGCTTGGAGTTGTGGAGCGTGGTGTTGTTTGTATTAGGTTTAGTTTATAATTGCTGTTTGTGATTTAACCTTGCTAGATGATAATTTTTATTCACTTAATTCAATTTATTGTAGTAATTTGCTAGGTTTCAAAGGGGTTCTAAAAGTGAAGGGGCTAATGATTTGGGTCAAAAGCAACACGATAGGGTTAAAATCCCGGTTGCAGCTGGTTTCTCTCGGTCATTTGCAGCAGCTGGGGTAACGTGGATTTCGATTGCAGTTTTAGTCCTTCAGTTGGCAACTCAGGTGGGGTGTTATGTGTTTGGGATCATTCTTTTTACTCTAAAACAAATGTTTCTGTATCGGATTATTTTGTTTTAATAGAGGGAGTCTGGATACCGACGGGTTATAATCTCTTAATGATTGGAGTCTATGCTCCCCAAGAATTATCGAAAAAAAAAATGTTGTGGAATTATTTGCTCGGGGTCTTGAATAGATGGCATGGAGAGGTGATAGTTATGGGAGACTTTAATGAGGTTCGTTTTCCTTCTGAAAGACATGGTTCAGTTTTCAATAAGCAAGGGGCTACATTGTTTAACTCATTTATTGATTCTTCGAGTTTGATAGACGTGCCTCTTGGCGGTTATTCTTTTACGTGGGCTGTTAGAGATGCTACGAAGATGAGTAAGACAGATTTCTTGTTTCGGATGGTCTGTTGTGTCAATTTCCGACTATGTCGGGCATTATTCTTGGGAGGCATTTGTCTGATCATAGACCGATTATTCTAAGAGAATGTTTGGTTGATTATGGGCCAATTCCTTTTAAGATTTTTCATTCATGATTTTCTATGGAAGGATTTGAAGAGCTTGTGGTGGAGTCTTGGAATAATGATGTGGTAGTGGACTCTAATGACATGAATTACTTGAAGAAAAAATTCCAAATGTTGAAAAAGAAGATAAAGAATATGGTTCAACAAAATAGAGTTAAATCTAATGACAAGAGGAATGAAATTCATGAAAAATTGCAGTCTATTGATAAGCAAATTGATAAAAAAAGGGGCCAAGAAGAGTTGTTGAACTCAAGGAGGGATCTTTGGAAGGAATTGTGGGACTTAGAAGCTGTGAGAGAAAAAGACTTAGTTCAAAAGGCTAAAGTGAAATGGGCTATAGAAGGCAATGAAAACTCTTAAGTATTTTCATGGAATCATTAACAAAAAAAGACATCAAAAGGCCATTAGAGGAATTTTGGTTAACGGTGAGTGGGTTATGGACCCTTCTAAGGTTAAGCAAGAATTTTTCGAACACTTTGCCAAGCGTTTCTCTTGCGGTCCAAGCGCACGGATATGCTTTATTAATGAAGAGGTGTTTCCGGTATCTTTAAATCAACACCAACAGGCAATGTTAGAAGAGGAGGTTACAGATGTGGAGATAAAAAAAAAAAAAAAAAAAAAAAAAGCGGTGTGGGATTGTCGTAGAGATAAGTCTTCGGGTCCCGACGGGTACACTTTTGAGTTCATAAGGAAGTTTTAGGAAGTGATAGCTGCTAACGTTTGTCGGGCAGTGAAATGTTTCTTTCGATCAGGTTCTTTTCCTAAAGGATGTAATCCATCCTTTATTTCTTTGATTCCCAAAGTTAATGATCCTAAATTCGTGAGGGACTTTCGTCCTATCAGTTTAATAGGATGTCAATATAAGATTGTGGGAAAGATCCTTGCGAGTAGATTAATTATGGTCATTGGTAGTTTAGTTGGTAAGGAGCAATCTGCCTTTATTCGTGGTCGATGTATTCTTGACGGTCCTATGATCCTTAGTGAGGTGATAAATTGGTGTAATCAAAAAAAGAGGAAGGCTATGATTTTTAAAGTTGATTTCGAAAAAGCTTATGATTCGGTCCGGTGGGATTTTCTTGACATGGTTTTGGTTCGGTTTGGGTTTGGTGATAAGTGGAGGGGCTGGATAAAGGGTTGTCTAAATTCCTCCACAGCTTCGGTTCTAGTTAATGGAAGTCCGACTCCAGAATTCTGTTTTCAGCAAGGTTTACGTCAAGGAGATCCGCTATCCCCATTTTTATTTCTGTTGGTGATGGAATCTTTGCATATCTCGTTCGTTCGAGCTATGGAAGCTGGGTTTTTTTTAAAGGAATCCAAGTAGGTTCTAATGAGCCGATGCATATATCTCATCTCTTTTATGCTAATGATGCGATTTTTATTGGGGAATGAAAATAAGAGAATGTACGTTATCTTGTTAGAATTTTGCAATGCTTCTACCTTGCTTCGGGTCTTCGGATTAACATCCATAAATGTAGTCTTATGGGAGTCGGAGGTGTTAAGTATGATGAGGTTTCTAGAGGCGCATCTCTCATTGGATGTGATGCTTCTAAAACTCCTTTCAAATACCTCGGGGTTATGGTGGGTAGTAAAATGGCTGGCATTCATTCCTGGGATTTGATTCTTGATAAAGTGGTAGCGAGATTGTCCAAATGGAAGGCGAAAACTCTTTCAATTGGTGGAAGATTTACTCTTACCAAAGCGGTTTTAAGTACCGTTCCCTTGTATTATTTTTCGCTTTTCAAAGTTCCGATTGGAGTGCTTAAACGTCTTGAATCATATAGAAGTAGTTTTCTTCGAGGTGTGGAACCAGGTGCTCGAAAGACAGCATGGTTTAGTTGGGATACTGTTGTAGCTAGTAAGGATGTTGGAGGTTTGGGTATGTCTAGTTTTTTTTCTATGAATCGTGCTTTGCTTTTTAAATGGATTTGGAGGTTCAAGGCTCAACCTGATGCTATGTGGGTTTCGGTTGTTAAGGCTATTCATGGGTATTGTGGTAATCTTAATCGGGACTTCTCGGTGGGTAAGTCGTCGACTTGGCTGGATTGTATTCGTAGTATGATTCAGCTAAAAGAAAGAGGGGTGGATTTGTATTCGTGTATGAATAAGAAGGTGGGGAATGGTAATGGATCTTTATTTTGGTTAGACAACTAGATGGGTGACGGTGCTTTGAAAGTGCTTTATCCTCGTTTGTTTGCTCTCGAGGAAAACAAAGAGGTCAATGTTCGTGTTAAAGTCCTAACTGGGTTGCTTTATGGTTTTAGAAGAACACCAGGGAGGAGCAGAAGGTATGCAAATGGAAGAGTTAGCCAACAAGATAAGTTCTTTTGAGTTTTCTGATGATCAAGATAGATGGTTGTGGTGTCTGGTTGGCGAAGGGTCTTTCTCGGTTGCTTCGGCCAGGAGTTTCATAGAAGAGGGTTTATGTTTGTTGGATGGGTCGCCTACTAGATGGGTAAAATTAGTTCCTATTAAAGTTGATATTTTGGCTTGGCGTATAGCTTTGAACAAGATTCCGTCAAGATTTAATATGTCTTTAAGAGGGTTGGAAGTGCTGTCTATTGTTTGCCCGGTTTGTCAGGTAGGGATTGAAACCACAGACCATCTTTTCTTTTCTTGTTCGGTTGCTTCTGCCATTGTTACAAGGATTCTAGTGTGGTGGGAGCTTCCGGCTAACGGATTTTCTACGTATCAAGAATGGTTAAGTTGGTTAGAAGGCGTGAAGTTAAGGGAGGTGAAAGAATTCTTTGAAGGTACGATGTTCGTTTCATGGTGGATCATTTGGAACTATCGGAATAAGCTGATTTTCTCATTGGATGCTCCTACAAAGGCGTGCTTATTTGATCTTATTGTGTATCATTCTTATGTTTGGTGTAATGCTAGAGCTAAGAGAAATATAGATTGGTTAGGATGGCTTAAAAGTCCTTTGACTTGTCTTATGTAATTTTTTTTTTTTTTTTTTTTTTTTTTTTTTTTTTTTTTTTTTTTTAGCTTTAGTTCCTTGCTAGTCTCGCTAATAAATCCGCCGTTCAAAAAAATTTTGTAGCCTCAAATAGTGTAACTGTTCCATATAGGAGTGTTTGGCATATTTGACTTTTTTTTTTTTTTTTTCCTTAAAGGTAAATTCATTAAGAAAGAAAGCCACAAAAGGAAATAGTACAATGAACAAAACAAAACAAAATGGCATTGGACAGAATTCCAAGCTCATTACAACAAAACCATAATCAAAGCAATGCAACCTACAAGAGAAAACAAGTCCAACTATATAGCCAAGAGTACTCTCAATACATCAACTTGGACACTGAAATCAATCAGCATCACTGTGAAACATCACCATACTCAGAGCTACATAGCAGACACATTCCTGTAGGAAGCCTTATACAATAACAAAGAAACTGATAACAGGAAACAGTAGCAAAGACAATACATAACATCTAGCAATAACAGAAACCAAACATACACCAGGAAACAAATCTTCAAACATGAATTCAACAGTCATCAAAACACCAATAGTCTTCAACACTTCAACTGGATATAACACTATTTTGATATCATCATCCTTGAACAATTTAGCATAGATCCAGCTCCCATAGAAGATCAATATAATAACACCCATATTCCAGCAATAGTAACATTCAAACGGAGAAGGCCAGTGTACCATGACCAGGGGAATTTGCCTCCTTAAAACCCTACCCAAAGTAAAACCCTGAGGGAAAAACCTTAAAGTAGGGAAAGAGTACAACCTTCCCCTAATCTTCCCAAAAAAACACATCAACAGGAACCCGCAAGAATAAGTACTCAAACCTGCATAAACTATCATGTCCCAAGTTGAATTTGTTTTAGCTTTAATCTTCCATATTTAGTTGTTTTAAGTTGTTTTTTTTTATCAGTTTGTAATAGTATTTAAGGTTTTGCATCCGTTGGTTAAAGTTGAGGTTTCAAAATAGCCTAAGTTGGATTTTATAGAGCAAATTAGATTTAGGTCATTTGTAGTGGTTAAACATGCTCAAAATATGTTATAAAAGTGGTTTAGTATCTGGTACTTAGGTACTTAAAGTCAAATTTTCATAATCTTACCCATTTTCATCATGTGTCCACCGTCACTAATTTGCCAAAACAGCTAATGTTGTTGTCTTTTTTTTTTTTTTTTTTTTTTTTTTTTTTTAGTTTAGTTTCTTTGTTTCAAGTTTTTTTTAGCTGATATTTTGCATGCAATTAGTCTAGTAGCTTATCTAGTATCTTATATTTTTGTTTTATTTTTTCTATTTTTTGTTAGTAGCTTTTCATAGGCTGCAAAACCCCCTCCTAGGCCTGAAATGCCCTGCTAAATCACCACTGTTCCAAGTAGCCCTTTTCATAGGTTATTTTCTAGGTCTTTATTAGCTTTTCTCTACCCCATTATGCTTTTATGAATAGCCGTTAGTATGGAATTTAGGTTTTCTTAGCTTTTAGTGTTTTAGCTTATTGTTTGTTAGCTTTTTTTAGGCTTCTAGTAGTGACTTTAAGCTGTTTGATCTATTCTGAGATTGCTTTTCTTTTCGTTATTGTTGAAAGTACAATTGTTTGTACTTGAATCTTGATATAGTTAAGAGTATGTGTCAACTTGTTTCTTAATCTTTTATCGTACAAAGCATATAGGTGTGGTGTGTAGGCTTTAGTTGTGTTCCGTTTGACCTAATGAGATTAAGACCTGAATGGTTGTCTTTTTGTGAGTCATCTAGTTTACTCTTGTTCCAAGAACAGTCCACACAGGACTGCCTTGATTAGAGTCATCGCAAGTCTTCACAAGGATGACCGTTCTATTTGTTTTATCAATGCATTTCTACAAAATGTTACCAAATATATAAATTGTAACTGTTGTAGTGATTGGTTTTGTTTCTGTTGGTTTTTTTATTATTTATATTTATTCATTTACTATTATTATTATTTTTTTTTTTTTTTGTTACAGGTTTAGGAATGGTTTATGCTGATTTAAAATGTTTCTGTAAGAGTTTTTATTTTATTTTATTTTATTTTATTTATTTTTTTAACCCTTTTTATTTAGTTATTTTTTTTGTTTGTTTTGTATTTTGTTTTGTTTTATTGTAGATGAAACCAAGCAGAATGGTTTAGTTGAATTTATCACTTGCCTCCATGGTGATTTTGAGCACGAATTGGTAATCTTTTGCTTGTGATGTGCTTCCTTAATGTTTGTCTTTCGTATTTTTTTTGGGGTACTATCTGACGTTTGTATAATAATTTAGGAGTTATCTGGTGAGCTTCTCCCATGTAATATGCTTGAATTGACGGATGTTTGAGAGGTTACTGATGCTCGTGGTGTTGTTCATTTTGTTACAATGAAGAGGCAAGAGCATTGTTATTCGTGGGCTTTAGCCGGTACTAAATGGACCGATTTAATCGCAAGCGTGATTCATTTGGATCCTAAGTTTGTTCAGATTTGTGGTAATAAGTTTTTGGTCAACTTCTATACCGCCAGTGGCGAAAAAGTTGGTTATGGTTTTACTTTTGGTCATGTTTCGAAGTGTGTTGTTTTAGGCTATAAGGATCCTCGCTTGTATCAGTTATGTACATTAACCTTGGTTTGTTTATTGTTTTTTAGTTTAGTTTTATTTATTATTGTATTTTTATTGGTATTATTTTGTTATTATATATATTTACACATTTATTTGCAGCCAATTCCTTCTGAGATGATGCTCGTGGTGTTGTTCGTTTTGTTACAATGAAGAGGCAAGAGCATTGTTATTCGTGGGCTTTAGCCGGTACTAAATGGACCGATTTAAGCGCAAGCGTGATTCATTTGGATCCTAAGTTTGTTCAGATTTGTGGTAATAAGTTTTTGGTCAACTTCTATACCGAAGAGGCGAAAAAGTTGGTTATGGTTTTACTTTTGGTCATGTTTCGAAGTGTGTTGTTTTAGGCTATAAGGATCCTCGTTTGTATCAGTTATGTACATTAACCTTGGTTTGTTTATTGTTTAGTTTTATTTATTATTGGTATTATATATATTTACACATTTATTTGCAGCCAATTCCTTCTGAGATGATGCTTGGTTGGAAAGAAACTCAAAATTGTAAGTGTTCATATTGAAATTGATGGTGTTGTTAGGAATATCGGGATTACTTTCCATTCTTTTTTGAAAGAGAGAAAGTTAATTGGTGTGGCTTTCACTGGTGATGAGTAGGAGAGTGTGTGTTTCTTTGGCGTTTTCAGAGACGAAGCTGTTAGTTATCTCACCTAAGGAAGACGGGGATTTGTTTGTTGGTAAGGTTATGGACGGGTTTATTGCTGATCCTGTGAAGATGTTTGGGTGTGCACCCCAACCACCAGGGTAGTTTGTTGTATTTCATTTGTCATTTTCCCTTTTTTTTTTTTTTTTTTTTTTTTTTTTTTTTTTTTTTTTTTTGTGATGTTATATTCTTAAAATTGGTTGTGTCGGTGTGTCTTCAAATACTGTTGGTTTTGTGGGCTCTACTTTCGTGTGACTTTATTGCTTGTATTGAGAAGAAACAATATCTGGTTTCTCTTTTTCTTAATCCTTAGAATGTAAATTAGACTATAAATTTTAAGTAGTAACTCACTTGTTTTTCTAAACATTCCCTCGTCGTTTCACAATCATGAAATGAGTGTTGGTTATCGCGAGGCGTGGGTAATCGCAGGCGGGTATTCCTTTTATATGACGGTTAGGATACATGCTAATAAAAGCAGGAAAGGAAACCGGCATACGCATGTTTTGTTGGTAGGTGATTGGAATAGGGTGCAGGGTGTTTTGGATTTGAGCATTGGAGATAAGATGGTTTTTGAGGTTGTCTCGTAACATTGATTCTGATGGTTGTTATCTTTCAATGTATGCAAGTTGGTTTGACTGTGTTTCTGTAGTATGTTGATATAGTATTTTGTGTTTTGGTAAGTGGTTTTCTATGTTTGTGACTTGTTAAGATGATTAGTAGTTATTTAGGGGGTTATGTATCCTTTCGAACTGATGTTAATTGTATGTATATAGTTGTCCTTGTTTGATGTTTATATTTTGTTGTATCAAATGTGCTTGTAATTGGGATTTTTTTTTTTTTTTTTTTTTTTTTTTTCCTGGATTTACAAGTGTAAATGGTTATGCCAAAGTCATCGTCAGGAAGAGCACAATATGGGATCATGTTTGCACTCTTCCTGACGATGACTTTGGCATAACCATTGACACCGGTAAATCCAGAAAACCAAAAAAACCTAAACAATTCTCAATTACAAGCACATTTGATACAACAAAATATAAACATCAAATAATGACAACTATAAACATAGAATTAACATCAATTCAAAAGGATACATATCCCCTTAAATAACTACTAATCATCTTAACAAGTCACAAACATAGAAACCGACTTACCAAAACACAAAATACTATATCAACATACTACAGAAACACACAGTCAAACCAACTTGCATACATTGAAAGATAAACAACCATCAGAAGCAATCTTACCAGACACAACCTCAAAAACCATCTTATCTCCAATGCTCAAATCCAAAACACCCTGCACGGGCTGCACCCTATTCCAATCACCTACCAACAAAACATGCGTATGCCGGTTTCTGCTTTTATTAGCATGTATTCTAACCGTCATATAAAAGGAATACCCGCCTACGATTACCCATGCCTCGCGATAACGAACACTCATTTCATGATTGTGAAACGACGAGGGAATGTTCTGAAAAACAAAAAACCAAGCGAGTTACTACTTAAAATTTATAGTCTAATTTACATTCTAAGGATTAAGAAAAAAAGGGAAGAAAAAGAGAAACCAGATATTGTTTCTTCTTCTGAATACAAGCAATGAAGTCACACACGAAAGTAGAGCCCACAAAACCAACAGTATTTGAAGACACACCTAAACCGACACAACCAATTTTAAGAATATATAGAAAGTAAAGTAAAGTAAAGTAACTCCCAATACCGTCTTCCACGGGTTATGGGTCCCAATACCGTCTTCCACGGTGTATGACAAATGAATATATATATATATAAAAAAAAAAAGGAAAATGACAAATGAAATACAACAAACTAACCTGGTGGTTGGGGTGCACACCCAAACATCTTCACAGGATCAGCAACAAACCCGTACATAACCTTACCAACAAACAAATCCCCATCTTCCTTAGGAGAGATAACCAACAGCTTCGTCTCTGAAAACGCCAAAGAAACACATACACTCTCCCACTCATCACGAGTGAAAGCCACACCAATTAACTCTCTTTCAAAAAAGAATGGAAAGTAATCCCGATATTCCTAACAACACCATCAATCTCAATCTGAACACACTTGCAATTTCGAGTTTCTTTCCAACCAAGCATCATCTTAGAAGGAACTGGCTGCAAATAAATGCGTAAATATATATAGTAACAAAATAATACCAATAAAAATACAATAATAAATAAAACTAAAAAATAAAACACAAACCAATGTTAATGTACATACATGATACAAACGAGGATCCTTACAGCCTAAAACAACACACTTCGAAACATGACCAAAAGTAAAACCATAACCAACTTCTTCGCCACTGGCGGTATAGAAGTTGACCAAAAACTTATTACCACATATCTTATCAAAATGAACAAAATCCAAATGAATCACGCTTGCGAGTAAATCGGTCCATTTAGTACCGGCTAAAGCCCACAAATAACAATGCTCTTGCCTCTCCATTGTAACAAAACGAACAACACCACGAGCATCAGTAACCTCCCAAACATCCATCAATTCAAGCATATTACATGGGAGAAGCTCACCAGATAACTCCTAAATTATACAAAACGTCATATAGTACCCCAAAAAAAATACGAAAGACAAACATTAAGGAAGCACATCACAAGCAAAAGATTACCAATTCGTGCTCAAAATCACCATGGAGGCAAGTGATGAATTCAACCAAACCATTCTGCATGGTTTCATCTAACAATAAAACAAAACAAAATACAAAACAAACAAAAAAATTTAAAAACTAACTAAATAAAAAGGGTTAAAAATAAAATAAAATAAAAAACTCTTACAGAAACATTTTAAATCAGCATAAACCATTCCTAAAC
Organism: Artemisia argyi; assembly: GCA_030686995.1. Taxonomy (NCBI): domain Eukaryota; kingdom Viridiplantae; phylum Streptophyta; class Magnoliopsida; order Asterales; family Asteraceae; genus Artemisia; species Artemisia argyi. The sequence goes on along the minus strand of CM060679.1, from coordinate 177,063,659 downwards.
CTGTAACAAAATAATAATAATAATAAATAAATAAAAATAATAAAAAAAACCAACGGAAACAACTACAATCACTACAACAGTTACAATTGATATTTGGTAACATTTTGAAGAAATGCATTGATAAAACAAATAGAACGGTCATCCTTGTGAATACTTGCGATGACTCTAATCAAGGCAGTCCTATGTGGACTGTTCTTGGAACAAGAGTAAACTAGACGACTCACAAAAAGACAACCATTCAGGTCTTAATCTCATTAGGCCAAACGGAACACAACTAAAGCCTACACACCACACCTATATGCATTCTAGCATTCACTCTTCTCTTATAATTGCACTTGACTCTTTTCCGCTTTTGATCTTTTGAATCAACATGTTCTTTTTACCTTCTATAATCATGTAATTTAAAAAATATAATCTAACAATTTACTTTGTACGACAAAAGATTAAGAAACAAGTTTACACATACTCTTACCTATATCAAGATTCAAGTACAAACAATTGTACTTTCAACAATAACGAAAAGAAAAGCAATCTCAGAATAGATCAAACAGCTTAAAGTCACTACTAGAAGCCTAAAAAAAAGCTAACAAACAATAAGCTAAAACACTAAAAGCTGAGAAAACCTAAATTCCATACTAACGGCTATTCGTAAAAGCATAATGGGGTAGAGAAAAGCTAATAAAGACCTAGAAAATAACGTATGAAAAGGGCTACTTGGAACAGTGGTGACGTAGCAGGGCATTTCAGGCCTAGGAGGGGGGTTTTTGCAGCCTATGAAAAGCTACTAACAAAAAATAGAAAAAATAAAACAAAAATATAAGATACTAGATAAGCTACTAGACTAATTGCATGCAAAATATCAGCTAAAAAAAACTTGAAACAAAGAAACTAAAAACAAAAAAAACAAAAAAAACAAAAAAAAAAACATAAGCTGTTTTGGCAAACTAGTGACGGTGGACACATGATGAAAATGGGTAAGATTATGAAAATTTGACTTTAAGTACCTAAGTACCAGATACTAAACCACTTTTATAACATATTTTGAGCATGTTTAACCACTACAAATGACATAAATCTAATTTGCTCTATAAAATCCAACTTAGGCTATTTTGAAACCTCAACTTTAACCAACGGATGCAAAACCTTAAATACTATTACAAACTGATAAAAAAAAACAACTTAAAACAACTAAATATGGAAGATTAAAGCTAAAACAAATTCAACTTGGGACCAATACTCAGTTTGACCATCAAAAGTCAAATATGCCAAACACTCCTATATGGAACAGTTACACTATTTGAGGCTACAAATTACTACAATAAACTGAATTAAGTGAATAAAAATTATCATCTAGAAGGGGTTAAATCACAAACAGCAATTATAAACTAAACCTAATACAAACAACACCACGCTCCACAACTCCAAGCCACTAATCATCATTCATCATTGTCACCACCAAGTATAACGTCCAAAACTACTTAAAATTATGGACACTCACAAGACAAAACCAACTCAAGACTGCCGAACAGTTGCTCATCAAAACTTAGAATTGTCAAAAAAATGAAAAAGATTTCGGTAGTAATGTTTAAAGAGACTAACAAAATATAACTTGCCTCAAAAAATGCTCATAAATTTTCCAATATCCAGAAGGACAAATCAACGTTTTTAGTGTCAAATGGTCACTTTGCCAATAGTGTATTTAGAGAAATACAAAATAGAAAGGGAACACATTAGGTGTAGAAAACAAAAAGGACGGTTAAGCTTCTTATTAAAAGCTTATTTCTGAAAATTTTACTTCATTTTACTATATAACAATACAGGCATATGATAAATAATCATGCTTTGTTTTCACAAACGATTCTCAGATTGAAGAATAAGAACATATGGAGATATTACAAACTTGATCAAAACTACTTTGTTTAGAACTACATAGGGAGACCCAATATGAAAGAACCACTGCATATTGATAATAAAAAGAAACATTCTTCACTCAAACATTTTAACAAACACGTACCATGCATTGCCAAAAATAGAATTAAAAACAGAAAAAATTATGTAAATGAACCTGAAAACGACCAATTAGAAAAGACGCTTATATTTATATATAATTACAAATTTTTCGAAAAAATGATTGCTTCTTCCTAAGGATCGTTAAGACTAAAGTTAAAAAGTAAAAAAAATAATAATAAACACAAACAAAATAACACAAATCAAATCAAAAGACTACAAAACACATCATTCAAATCAATAATCTAATTAATCGGATGTATAATAAACTTTGAACCATATACACTTATCTAAAATCAAAAAACGTATAAAAAACAGTATATAAAGATACAAATCAGAGACTTAATCACGTTATGAGAATGAAAAATGTAAAAATTAACAAAAAAAAAAAAGAAAAAAAAAAAACATACCGGAATATATAGAGAAACGGCGCAAATGGATGATCGGCACAAAAGATAAGTGAGAGAAAAAGGATGGTTGGTAAGAGTGTAAAGAAGATAAGATAAAATGTGCCAGTAGAATTAGTAATAGAAAGGGGAAAAAATTTGGTCAAGTATGAATCATTGCATTGTATCAAAATGATGGCTTAATATCTTTTGCATGTCTCGAAAACGAAACACAATTCATTATTGAAGGTGATAGTATGCAAAATTATTAAATTCAGAATTTATACAAATGAGCATTGATAATTAGGCCTATTAACTAGACCTACAAACAGGCCTACACAATGAGAAAATTACTGACATACCCCTGCACAGAGGGGTATGTCACAAACTACCCCAAATATCCGCCGTTTTCAAAAGTACCCTATCATTCCCCTTAAATCCATACGCGACATAAGGGGAGGACACATGTCAACATTCTAGCTCGGGCCAAAAAAAAAAAAAAATAGTGCATGTCGCGTACAACTGTACACGACACCCATCAATGTCATACGCGACATTCATTTGAAAATGTGTAAGGTTTTGAATTTAAAAAAAAAAATTAAAAACTTACAAAAAACACCCTTTAACTTTTTGATATTTACAACTTTTTTATATAACAAACTTTATTTGTCAAATATTTAGCAAATATATATCAAATTTTTTAATGAAAAAAATATCGTTACGAAGAGCTCTGAATTACGAACAAAACGAGCCCAATATTGATATGCTTTTGACATACGTACGATTTTATAAAATTTCGAAATACCGTTTATAGGTTTAGAAAATTATACCGTTTTTAATTTATGAATATGATATTCATATTTCATAGAATTGTACGTCATTGTCCCTTGTGCTTTAAGCGTATGTTTTAAAAGATTATAAAATCGTACGATTGGACAAATATTTGACAAAACTTTATTTGTCAAATATTTGTCAAATAAAGTTTGTTATATAAAAAACACCCTTTAACTTTTTCTAAAACACCCTTTAATAAATAAGCATAATGCCGAAAGTTAAATCACATTTGTTTTAAAGGGTGTTTTTTATATAACAAACTTTTTCTAAAAAAGATTTGATAAAAAAATTAAAAACTTACAAAAAACACCCTTTAACTTTTTTATATTTACACCTTTTTTATATAACAAACTTTATTTGTGCTTTAAGCGTATGTGTAAGCTATGGTTTTTTATATAACAAACTTTAAGCGTATGTCAAAACTTTATTTGTCAAATATTTGTCCAATCGTACGATTTTATAATCTTTTAAAACATACGCTTAAAGCACAAGGGACAAAGACGTACAATTCTATGAAATATGAATATCATATTCATAAATTAAAAACGGTATAATTTTCTAAACCTATAAACGGTATTTTGAAATTTTATAAAATCGTACGTATGTCAAAAGCATATCAATATTGGGCTCGTTTTGTTCGTAATTCAGAGCTCTTCGTAACGATATTTTTTTCATTAAAAATTTTGATATATATTTGCTAAATATTTGACAAATAAAGTTTGTTATATAAAAAAGTTGTAAATATCAAAAAGTTAAAGGGTATTTTTTGTAAGTTTTTAATTTCTTTTTTTAAATTCAAAACCTTACACATTTTCAAATGAATGTCGCGTATGACATTGATGGGTGTCGTGTACAGTTGTACGCGACATGCACTATTTTTTTTTTTTTTTTTGGCCCGAGCTAGAATGTTGACATGTGTCCTCCCCTTATGTCGCGTATGGATTTAAGGGGAATGATGGGGTACTTTTGAAAACGGCGGATATTTGGGGTAGTTTGTGACATACCCCTCTGTGCAGGGGTATGTCAGTAATTTTCTCCTACACAATTATTAAACACTTTTTCTTTGTCCTCATATTTACCAATCAATTTTGAATTACACCAATCATATTTGTAGGTCTATTATTAGGTTAGAGGAAACTGCAAAATACATCCTTGTGGTTTATACATTTTGGCATCTTACATCCCTGTCAGAAATTTTAGACAATATACATCCCCGTTAGGCAAACGTTTGGCACAATACATCCCTCGTTAACAATGAGGACAAACGGTGCAAATTTTTTCTCCGTTACCTCTTAACGAGACTGAAAATATTACACCGTTAGCCTTCGTTAGCCAAACATTTGCACCGTTAATCCCTTTTTTAGAAAAAAAAAAAGTTAAAAAAATTTAAAATTAAAAAAAAAATGTTTAAAAAAATTTAAAATTAAAAAAAAAAAAAAAAAAAAGTTAAAATTAAAAAAAAAAAAAAAAAAAAAAAAAAAAAAAAAGGAAAAAAATTTTAAAAATTAATTTTTTTAAAGTTAATATCTAAAAAAAATCAAAAAAAAATTATAAATAATAATTAATTTTTTTAAAAATGCGTATTTTTTTAAAAATTAATTTTTATAAAAAATGCGTATTTTTTAAAAAAATTGTTAATACAAATATCGCCTAAAAACGTTATTTATATTTTACGATCTTTGCTAAGTTTTGTTAATGACAAAGTATGAAGTTTAGCTATAAGTAAATCATCACTTTAAGTGTTTAAGTCTTGTTTAACTAAGGTTAGCATTTCCTTTTAAACAAAACATTGTGTTTATTTCTTAAACTAAAATGAGTCTTGTCACATCATATTTATTTCTTTATATAGTAAGGTCACATCACATTTAGGGCAAGTTTTGTCATGATGCATTTATGAAAAGAAATGTGTTTGACTAACTTTGTTATTGCTTGCAAGCTTTGTATTTGACTTGTTATTATGAGATGTGACATTGTTTGGTTGCTAGGAGTTATGAGACAAGACCTTGTTTGGTTTGCAAGATTTATTGCAAAACCAACTGCAGCCCTGGCGGTACCCTGGGGGTACACGGGCGGAACCCTTTTGAGGGGTCCGCCTGATCCGCCAGACCTGCAGAATTGTTTGCTATAAATACCAAACCATTTGTTAGTTTTTGGCAACCCTTTTTAGGACATATATTCACACACTCTCTCAACTAACTCAGTAACCTTTTGATTTGTGATTCTCTTATGTAGCAAGGGACTTCACAAGATCATTCAAGAAGTTACAAGCTTCAACTCTAAAGTTGCAAGTCTTGGTAGCTTGGTCATGTATAAGCTTTGATAGTTTATACTTCATGTGTGTCATGTATATAGATGTAAGTGGTTAGTATTTTAGGCCTCAAAATACGTAGTTTGTCGGGAGTTGTTGTACCCTTGTAAAAGAACTAACGGGAGTGGTTGTACCCTTGGAAAAGAACTCGACATCTAGCTTAGTGTCGGTAAAAGTGTAAGCGACGAATGGGAGTGGTTGTACCCTTGTAAAAGAACTCGACATCTAGCTTAGTGTCGGTAAAAGTGTAAGCGACGTTGTAAAGGTTTTCTCCGCCGGTGAAAGGAGCTTGTTGATTAGTGCTTATAACTCTCGAGTTGGAAACTCGGGGCGTGGATGTGGGGCAAGGAAAAAGAGTCCTTGTAGCCGAACCACGATAAACAATCATGTTGTGGTTTGATCGTTTCTTTCTTTATCTTTGCTTATTACATGTTGTCTTTTAGTTATAATTGCTAATCACATATAAAGCTTTCCAAAAGAATTAAAACAAGTAAAGTTGTATTTATATCTTGAAACAAATGTAAAGCTTTTCAAAGAACTAAAACAAGCAAAGTTAGGATCATCACAAGTAAAGCTTTTCAAAGTATGAAACAAGTAAAGTTAGAATTGTTATTCACATGAAAAGCTTTTCAAAGAATCAAACATATAAAGTTTCGTTTATATCTTTAAGCAAACGTAAAGTTTCTAAAAGGATATTTAAGCTAAATAAGAATCGAAAAAGCCGTAAACTATTCAACCCCCCCTTCTAGTTTTTCACAATTGGCATCAGGAGCTACGTTACTCAAGATCTTTAAAATAGAATGTATTTTAAAACTTGGATCGATCCATGGATTTTGAAAATCTCAAAGAAGGGCAACCTATTCAAAACCAACCGCTTTTTGTAATAGAAAACTTACTTGAATGAAAAAGTAATTTTGAAAACTATGTGAAATCAATTGATCAAGATCTTTGGCATATTAATTCTTTTGGTAATTTCAAGTCGAAGAAAACAAGTTTTTGATAACCAAGATAACTAACTTAAACTTGGTAAAAATACTAAAGCTAAAACAATGATTTATAAAGCTTTAGTACCAAATATGAAAGAATGATATTTAGAAAAATATGTTAAACTTTCATCAAGAAATATGTCAAGCCAAAGATGATCAAGTTGATCTCACAAATGTATTAGAAATCTTAGATATATTAATTGATTGATTTTTAGTTGAGATGAATACATGTATTACTAGTTTAAATGTTTTAAATGAAGGTGTAAGTGAAGATGATTACTCATGACGAGCTCTTAGTGGACTTGCTTACGATTCATGGAATAACACGGATGAAGATGAAGCCAACCATCCGGTTTGTGATTCTAAACTAGATAAAACATCAAGCAAAGTACACTTTGAAACCAAACGTTTTTGCTTTGACAAATTTATCCTAGAGTTTTCTAAACTAGAAAATGAGTCTAAATGCTTATGCAACATGGACCTAAAAATTATCTTCAAGAACGAGTCTTCAAAATCGTTTGAGAATATCTTTGAAAAGGAAATCTTGTTCGAAGATAAAATATCTAGAATTGAGAGTAATGTTGAAATTGATCTAAAATGTAAATTGTGTCTAGATTACAAACATAAGATTAAAATGCAAAATGAGAAAGGAAAAATATTAGTTAACTTTGATGAAAGCTCAAAATCTTTTGAAAGATTATTGAGGAGTCAAAGGTTGTTTAAAGATAAAATCGGATTAGGTTTTAACTCAAAAGCACCATTAACTAATAAAACAAAGCAAGTTAAAATTATCAAACCTAGAAAAGAGATTTAGAAATAATTCAATCTCTAATAGAAACTCATGATAAAAAAGATTAAGATTATCATTTTCTATGCTTTTATATGATTGTCTAACCTTCTTGGATACATGAGTTATTGAGTTTCAAAGCGTGTCGTCAAACCATGTTATTACGCGAAGTGCTTATCCTCTTGATAACATTTTTATGCAACTTTAAAGGTACGCATTACTTCAACTCGGCTTTTATTGTCTCTTGTTTGTAGCATTATGTGTAGGATTATGTGTTATTAGTAATACTCTAAAAGTGTTTACTTGCTATTTGTAATAACTAATATTTGACTCTATGTAACAAGGAATTTTTGTCATTAGTACTAGTAGGAGATATAAGGTGTTTTGGTTCTTTAACCATCTAGAGATAAACACGAAAAACTCTTGAGTATGTCTCACTCAACTCTTGCTTACAAGTAAGCTAACTAAGAATTTCCTAAGTGTTAAAATGTCTAACACTTTTGTGATGCTTGCAAAACAAACATTTGTTAAATAATTTTCTCAAACACCATACTTTGAGTATTTAATTGTGTTTTTCTTTAATCACTCCTTTATAATAATCTCACATAAAACACACAAGGAGAAATAAATCACATTAGCATACATTAGGATATGTGAAAGAAAATGAGTTTTCAACATCTAGGATTTACTCATCAAATGTGACACATAGTCTCATGATGTTGTACCTCTTGGACTTTTTCAAAACAAATAGAGTTCATAGTGTCTTAAGTAAGAAAACCCAAAAAGTCGAGGAGTCGTTGAATACAACATTTAACGAGTGATCTCCTTCTTCTAAGATATCATCTTTGGTAGATGATAACTTAGTCGAAAGTTCAATGATGGCAAGACAAGTATGTGTAGTAAAACATTAAGGATAAAAGTACAAAATAACATCTTCTCACCATGAGTCAAACATTGAGTCAAGTAAAATTGACATAAGTTATAAAACTTAATTTATAGGTCATAGTTGTGTCTAAACAAATTCAACAAAAACAGTTTTTGAAATTTGAAGTAAAACAACTAGTGAAACAAAATAAATGTTTCGAATAAATCATGTAATTATAAGTGTCAATATTTGAAAGTCTTTTTGATAATAAAAGCAAGCTCCAAAAGCAAGAGATTTTAACTTAAAGACATTCCTAGTTACTTTCTTGTTCTCAAATGGTTAGGTTATTGATGACTTTTCATTCAAGAATGAGATTAGTAAATCCGTAAGTAAAACTAAACGTAGAGAAATGTTCGGAAGACTACTTGTTCTCATAACAATTAGATCCAACATTATGTTTAGTTTTTGTCTATGTGCTCGTGTTAAAGAAGATCCTAAAACAACTCTTTAGTTGAGCCTATTTGGATACATCATTAAGTACTACACAACTTAAATTATGGTTTCCCAAAAGAACGGGAATAGAAACCATAGTGTTTGACTAATGGAATTATGTCGGTAATAAGTTGATAAGAAAAGCTCAAGTGGTACTTGCACTTTTATACTTACTTACCCAATGATTCTCCAAAACGCGTATGAATCTCAAATTAGTATCGAATGGAAAAGCACATCAACAAGCTCCGCTTGAACAAGCAAACTTGCATCAACAAAGGAATTCATCTTATCAACATTGTTATACCTTTAACAAAGGAAGCATCGACTTCAGCGACAATTCAATCCATTATGTTCTTTATTGACATATTGTGATCCATCATCATCATCTTGGTAAAAATGTTCATTGAGGAACATCTTAACTAAGAAAGTCGTATACGTTAATCAATCTATTAACGTTTTCACAAAACCCCTTGAATGAGAATCATTCATCATCCCTAGGCTTAGTCAGGAACTCATAAGACCAAAAACCTTAGTTTTGAACATTAGGATAAAACCACAAAAATCAAGACAATTCCTTTTAAGTTTTTCCCTGCAGAACCCACGGCACCTTCAGACCATACGGGCGGAACCCATTCTTTGGTTCCGCCTGGTCCGCCAAACCTCAGATTGTTTAAACTTTTTTACTTCAAAGCCAAACACCCTCTTAAATCTTAACAAAAACTAACAAACAGCATCACCCTCTCTAAAACACATATCCTCACGAATTTTAGGGCTTCTAATCCAATCTCTTCCAATCCAACTAACTTTGTAAGTATTCTAATTACAATTGCATTTTTAATTTAATTATAACATTTTTGCTTACAATCATTAACTAGAATCTTAGGGCTTTTGCATAAAACTTCATGATTCATGAAAAACTCGGTGGCTAGTCAATTATGTATTTCATTAGTTAAGAAATGTATCTCTTCATTGTTACTTTGATTTACCAAACACACCAAGTGCATTATTTTTCAAATTGCAACATAATTCATCACCATATTGTTAAAACAAATGAAAAACATCATTTAAACATCACTTGCATACTATCTCTTGAATGCTAAAGGGGATACATAACTAATATGTATTTTCGGGTACATTCAATGGAAGACACATTCAATTAGGAGAGTGTTGGTTATCTTTTGTTTTTACAACAAAATTTGCATAACAAAATGATTTAGGGATCAAAACGAGCCAAGAGAACCATGTCTTCACATTGTTTTGCATATAGGAATATATTAAAACATCCTCGTTGTTAAAAGTCATTAACATATAATTTTATGTTTTCTAGGAATCAACATGCCTCCCGCAAACAAATCCGATCACAAAGAAACCCTTAAGTACATGCCCAAACACCATATGACCAAAGGTCTCAACCCGGTTCAAGTAGAAACCTTTAAGGCATTAGAAAAATGCTATGTTCACGAAGGTAGAACCATTGATCTATCCTTTCTAGAAGGAACATCTATTCGCCAAAACTTTGCCGTAATTCACTTTGATTGTCTCCTTGATATAGATGAGCCCATTTGTCCTAGGTTCATCTTGGAATTTTATGCAACCGTAAACCTTTCCTCATGTGTTGGTGGTAGGATTTTATTAAACTTCACAACCAATCAAATATTACATGACATAGATTTAAAAGACTTAGCTATAATTCTTGGTATACCAAATGAGGGAACTTGCCTCTACACGGATAAGTGGCTCATTTCAAGTCTTGATACTATTGATCGTTTTTATCCATATGATACACCTCTTGCTAGTAAGGAAACTATTAAGGAACACCTCTTTGTTAGAACCTCTACCACTAGGGTGAACCGGTCGGGGAATACTGTAGATAAGGATCCTTTTGGTATGGAGCTCAATGAGCTTAAACCACAATTTAAGAAGTGGGAAGAGATTCTTAGGGCTAACGTCATAAATACCATAGGAAATAGAGATCACATCAACACATGCCTATGCTACATGCTATATAGCATTTCCACCGGTCAACCCTTCAACTTAGCCTACTACCTTGCCAAAAGAATGGCCGACATATCCTTAGTTGGAACAATCGCTCTTCCCTATGGCATGTTTCTTACCCGCCTCTTTAGAGCAATCTCACCCATTTCTCCTAACGAAGATGGAATACGCCTTGACTATTTTCTCGTTCCTCACACCTTCGTTCCCCTAAGTGATAAACGAGTTTACAAAAATAAGGGCAAACGTACTCGATCACCTACACCATCATCATCATCCGAAATGAGCGAGGATGATAAACTTCCCAACTCTAAGTTACCTCCTTTAGAATACCTTCAAGCTCTCCCCATCATTGACAATGCTTCCGAAGAATTCAAGCAAACCAAAGGAATGTTCAAGTGTTTTGGAAGGTACCTAAACAAGCTCAAAAAGAAGATAGACCGGTTGTGAGAAGATTAAGGAGCGTTTGGCATAAGAATGCTTTAGAATCGTCTTTGTGTTAAAACTATGTGAATTATGAGTTTTTCACTTTCATGGTTTATTATGTTTGTTGGATTATGTTTGTATGAACTTTTATGCATAATGACAATGTTTAAGGTGTTTGTCATCTTTTCTATGCTTATGGGAATTCTTACTAAGTATAGTGAAATCCTCGACCTCAAGGTCAAAGTCCCATGATATGTATGTTTACATGTCTAATTTTTGCATTGCCTAACCAGTAATACCTTATCTTTTTTATTTTAGGAGTTTTCGAAAATTTTGAAAATCGTCTCGCGGGTCAAAAACGCGGACTGCCTAATTTTTTACCCCTGGCGGATCTGGCGGTACCCAAAATTGGGGTCCGCCAGTGTATTTTCTGGGAATTCCAGAAATGGCCCAACGGACCAGGCGGTACCCTCAAATGGGTTCCGCCAGTGTCTTCTGAGGGATCCGCCAGACACCTGCAGAAATTTTTTCCATTTTTCTTAAGTCCAAAACTTGTAATGTGTCAAAACCATTATCCTAAGTGAGAAACATCTTCAATTAACTTCAATAACCATATTAGAACTACCTTCACTCACTAAAACAATTAGGAAGACACTTCCATCCAAAAATTCAAATTCAAACATAACCAATCCAAGGAACCCTTTTAAAGGATCCTTCAAAACCATTGAAACATCTTTCAACCAAATCACATCTCATGATCACAAAGCATTGAGTACATTTGTTGGTCTTTCACTCCACCTTATTCTATTGGAATGACAGGCATTGATTTAACATATTCATGAAAATTTTGCAAATCATTTGAAACCTCAACCTTTGAATGGTAGAACATTAAAACCAAACACTCTATTCAACATCTTCTTCATCCTATAAATTTGAAAGCTTTGCAACAATTCAAATCACACCATCACCATCAAAACTTCTTCTCTCAAAACATCAAAACCACACCTTTAAAAATGACCAAATCACACACATCATCCGAGTCATCAAAATCCCTTTTAAGAATCACTAAGATTAGTGTTAAACCTTGTTGTTTTAACAAAACCGTCAAGTCAAGCTCATCTTCTTCAAGTAATGCTTCACTTAACATTTCTTCACCTATCCAAGATTACCTAAATCTCACTACCTCAACACAATCCCCAACACATTGTAATACCAATGTGATCACCATTCAAGATTTGCTTAATCTTGCTACTCCACCACCTTCTCCATCACATTGCAACTCAAACCTAGCCATTAATCCATTACCAACTAGACCTTTGAGTGAGTCAACTTCACCTTCTCAACAAGCTTTTAAATCAAAAACTCCTTCACCTCAATCACCAACACCTACACCAATGGAACTTTTCCATACACCACCAACATCACCATTACCCAATTTGGAAACTTTTGATGATCTATCATCAAGTCTACCATCCTTCTCACTCTTTGATACCATAACTCAAATGGAAATCCAACAACACCCTAGTGAGCAACTAGATGATGAACCCCATCAACCATCATTAGTAGAACGGTTGGCTTACCGTTATGCTAGACCATCCATTTTTCCAAATGATCAAGGTCATACCCATTCACAATCATTTGTGTTTCACCCAATTTACAAAGACCTTAATGGCAATCCTTCCGGCGAACCTAGTTTCCGCCATTTTGTTCAAAATCAACAACCACAACCACAACAACAACAACCATCACTACAAGAACCTTCCCAACAATTTGAATCCCTACTTTCTTCCTATAAGAAAATAGAAGCATCCATGTGGGAAAAACCTCCAAACATGAATGAGGAAATTAACACTCATTTAAACCACCTAAATGCCTTCAAACGAATGGTTGATTCTCAAATCAATCATGTTATGGAATTCCATACGGCATTAAGCTCAACAAATGAAGGAAGCAAATACACCTCTCAACCATCCACATTTGCTCCTTTAAGTTCAACCCATCCACCACCAACAAATCAAACCTCTCTTCCACCAAACTTTCCCCGCCATGGTTGCGGACAATGTGAAAGAACCGCTCACATTAGTGAAGGGTGTAGAAGGGAACTTAGGGAACTTTCCGAAGAAATGAAATTTATCTTAAACCACATTTTGGATCGTCTAACATCCTTGTCTCATCCACCTTAACATTAGAGTCTCCAAAATGAAACAAAACTGTTTCTCTTGGAAAATGTCTCCCATTTTAACCAACAAACCAAAACCAAGTCACCTCCTCACCTTTCAAAATAAAACCCGCTACAACCCTCAACTCACATTTTCATCCTTAAACAACCCCATCCTTCTTTTTAGAAAATGTTTCTCACAAAGGAAAATGATGATTTCCTTGTAGCTTTTTATGGTCGTACCTTATTTGTAGCTTTTTCTTTATTTCTAGAGGTAGGATAGTGTAACCAAAATTTCTTGTCTTTGACTTTTTAAGAAGTCTAAATTTTACATGAAATGAATTTCATTACACTACAAGGTTTTCTTTGTTTGTTGACCATTTAGGTATGATGTGTGAACTATACCTTGTTATGGTACCATACATAAATCTTGTGTTTTATAAACTAACCTCTCTTTTTGTAGGTTCATTATCCATGTTTTCCTTCCTTGATACTCCATTTAGGGGAGTAATATTCAAGGGGGAGCATGAGTGTTGTACTATTTCACTTCACAACTCTTAGTTGTGTTTAAACATGAAATTCTTTCATGACTTATCTTGTGCAACAACTAACCTTTTTCTTGTAGGTTCAAAATCCATGTCTCCTCTCTTGGCACTCCATTTAGGGGGAGTATCGTCTAAGGGGGAGCAAGTCTTAATTCCGCTTCGCTACTCTTCTTTTTGTTTCGACAAAAAGGGGGAGAATTTATATAAACTTGTGCTTATCAACATCATATTTGCAAAAACATTTTTTTTTTTTGTGCTTATCATCTCATCTTTGCAAAAACAAGTTTTTATACTAACTTTATAAGACTTAACACTAAAACTAGTGACTTACTTATAAATAAAGCTTATGACTTGTCATCAACAAAAAGGGGGAAATTATTAATACAAATATCGCCTAAAAACGTTATTTATATTTTACGATCTTTGCTAAGTTTTGTTAATGACAAAGTATGAAGTTTAGCTATAAGTAAATCATCACTTTAAGTGTTTAAGTCTTGTTTAACTAAGGTTAACATTTCCTTTTAAACAAAACATTGTGTTTATTTCTTAAACTAAAATGAGTCTTGTCATATCATGTTTATTTCTTTATATAGTAAGGTCACATCACATTTAGGGCAAGTTTTGTCATGATGCATTTATGAAAAGAAATGTGTTTGACTAACTTTGTTGTTGCTTGCAAGTTTTGTATTTGACTTGTTATTATGAGATGTGACATTGTTTGGTTGCTAGGAGTTATGAGACAAGACCTTGTTTGGTTTGCAAGATTTATTGCAAAACCAACTGCAGCCCTGGCGGTACCCTGGGGGTACACGGGCGGAACCCTTTTGAGGGGTCCGCCTGATCCGCCAGACCTGCAGAATTGTTTGCTATAAATACCAAACCATTTGTTAGTTTTTGGCAACCCTTTTTAGGACATATATTCACACACTCTCTCAACTAACTCAGTAACCTTTTGATTTGTGATTCTCTTATGTAGCAAGGGACTTCACAAGATCATTCAAGAAGTTACAAGCTTCAACTCTAAAGTTGCAAGTCTTGGTAGCTTGGTCATGTATAAGCTTTGATAGTTTATACTTCATGTGTGTCATGTATATAGATGTAAGTGGTTAGTATTTTAGGCCTCAAAATACGTAGTGTGTCGGGAGTTGTTGTACCCTTGTAAAAGAACTAACGAGAGTGGTTGTACCCTTGGAAAAGAACTCGACATCTAGCTTAGTGTCGGTAAAAGTGTAAGCGACGAATGGGAGTGGTTGTACCCTTGTAAAAGAACTCGACATCTAGCTTAGTGTCAGTAAAAGTGTAAGCGACGTTGTAAAGGTTTTCTCCGCCGGTGAAAGGAGCTTGTTGATTAGTGCTTATAACTCTCGAGTTGGAAACTCGGGGCGTGGATGTAGGGCAAGGAAAAAGAGTCCTTGTAGCCGAATGTCACAACTCGTAAATTCTGGTCTTTTCCCGAACTTTCAACATTTACTATTCATCGGTTACTAATCATCGATCACTATTCATCATTTTACTATTCATCTTTTTCGGAGTCAGTTTGTGATTCTGAGAAGCGTTCAAAAATTTTTACTATTCATAAAACACTATTCACCACCGGAGAAAATTTGTCATTTATGCGTGAGTTGTGTCATTTCTGTATACGTATGGTTATCTACCTAATAAACGTTATCTTATGAACTATTATTTTGAATAATTGATCCGATAATCCCAACTATGGTCCTAACACATTTTTATACTCATAATAATAATATAAAAATTTTTATTATTAAATTGCCCAGTGTTTTTAAATCAACTGTTACGTTTTCCGGTCGAAGCTTATAACTCCGTCGGTTTGCGATATTTCAACCCGATCATTATTTTAACTCCCGATTTTCATCAGGAGTAATATTTTACAATTTTTACAACTTTATTATATTTTATTTTATCTCGTTACAATTTATTTTTAGTTAACTCGGTACCCGGTATCACCTAAAACTAATAATATTTACCTAAACTACACCAAAGTCCAAATATTTCTTACATACTCATCCCCCTCCATGCTATGTTCTTACATCTTTGAAAATCTCCTACTAACTAATTAATGCATGTCTAAAAGATTTTCTAACCTATATTATATATATCATACACTACACATTTTTTTTCATTTCATTTCACAAATAACAACTAGCAAACTCATTCCTCTTTTCTCTCTTTGTGGTGTTCGGCAAAACAACAAGGAACAAGAAGAAACATGTATTTTTTTTTTCAAGATCAAGTATCATACTTAGTATATTTTGTACTCCTTTTTGGGTTTTGTAATAAAAACTCAAGGTTTCTTAGGTTTTACTCATCTAAGCTCTATAATCTTTCTATGTAAGTTGTCAAACTCTTTTTCATAATTTCTTCATGTTATCTTTGTGATCATATGATTTCCATTCAAGATCTACATGCATATGTTAGTTATACCACTCATTTATATATATATATATATATATATATATATATATATATATATATATATATATATATATATATATATATATATATATATATATATAACTTTTGATCCCTAAAAATAGATTATAGTTAGATCCTTGTTAGATCCCCTTGATTTATGATGTTTAGGAACCCATGACACCCTAAGAAGGTGTATGGTAAGATTAGACTAGATTTGTGGTGATTGAAAGTGGGTTGGTTGAAGTTGGAACTAGATTGGAACACTAGAAATGACTTTTGAAACAATATATATTTACCTACTGTTGCTATTTTTAAAACGTGGGAAAATCAGTAGATGATGGGTAATTTTTGACCAAAAATTTAGAAAATACTTTTAAAAACGAAACTTTTGGCGAAAGAACGGACTAAAACGAGTTTATAACGAAGGAGATATGATTTTTGTAAATTTAACGACGAAAACTATTTTCTGAAAAACTGCATGCTGTTTGACATTTTTCGACGGACAAATAGAGACGTTAGACGTAACCTAGTGGGGCCGAGCTATCGAAAATATATTAGTATATACTAAAACGAATCCGTGGATATAAAGAACGAGGAAAATGAACTTAAAACGTCCAAGTTATACATGTTTTAAAATAGTCACAACTATATATATATATATATATATATATATATATATTTAGTCACTACTAGAAAATAATATAACTATGTACTAAATGACATATTTTCTAGATTTCTTATTCAAGGAGTTATTTTTAACTAACGAAATACGTACGACCCAAGGTTTATTTATGCGACTACTAGACGATATCTTAAGGCTTTCAAAACGAATAATATAACACTAATGTTTTTATATACGATATATTACGACAAGTTTTTATTATTCTAGTTGGACTTATTTTCTTAAGTTTGGAAAATACTTTACTTTGACAATAACAAGTATTTTCAAGTTACGAGTGGTATAGGTATCATGTGCATGTGCATTCATTACATCCTTTCATGATCTAAGTAGATCACTATCATTCATATTAGGTTGCGGTTAGAGATCGAACCTCATTTCTGTGTATCCACTTTTGTCATCGTAGCTATCGCACCAGGTGAGTCATAGCCCCTATTCTTTTAAATTGTTTTGTTAACGTTTTGGGGGAGAATACATGCTCGTTTTTACATAAATTACTACTTGACTCTTTGAACTCATTTGACCTTATAACTTGTTTTGAACTCTTGAACTCGACTTGGACTTTTGAACTTAATGTACCGTATGTACTATGACCTAAAGTCTCACCTTATTGGTGGAGCGTTCTTAACCCTAAAGTCTCACCTTATTGGTGGAGCGTGCTAAGTCTCCTTTGTTCGGAGCAACACTATAAAGTCTCTCCTGTTCAGAGCATCCTTAATAATTCTCGCCATGGTGGAGTGACTAATAATTATTCACCAAGTCGGTGGAGTGACTAATAATTCTTTGCCTAGGTGGCGGAGTGACTTCAAGTCTCCCTTGTTCGGAGCGGCCTTGATTATTATATATGTGGTGCTTATATTGTGACTTATTATTGACCTCATGTGCTTGACTACCAGACATAAATTAATTTAGCAGTGGGTCGTAAACACACAGGTTACAAGTCTCTTATGGCGGGACTTGTAACTGAGTGGATTTACGATGCCTTTGCTGTGTGATCATTTTTCTATATACTTTATTTGTTAAACAAACTCTATGAACTCACCAACCTCGTGTTGACACTTTAGCATGTATTTTCAGGTTTTAACCAATGGCACGCTACTGGAGGTTTTGGCAGGGCATGGCATGGTCATAGAAGACTCTGATTATTTATTTGGGGACCGTTTTAAAACTATTTTAAGGGCCTACTTTCGCACTACTTTTAACGATGTAAATCCAACATTTTTGATTAAACAATTTTATTCTAAATGATTAAAGTGAAAACCAGTTTTGAACCTGTGTTGTAATACCAATTGAGTTACACCCCAGCTATACGTATGCTTCCGCTGGACCCGATTTTGGGGGTGTGACACCGAACCACGATAAACAATCGTGTTGTGGTTTGATCGTTTCTTTCTTTATCTTTGCTTATTACATGTTGTCTTTTAGTTATAATTGCTAATCACATATAAAGCTTTCCAAAAGAATTAAAACAAGTAAAGTTGTATTTATATCTTGAAACAAATGTAAAGCTTTTCAAAGAACTAAAATAAGCAAAGTTAGGATCATCACAAGTAAAGCTTTTCAAAGTATGAAACAAGTAAAGTTAGAATTGTTATTCACATGAAAAGCTTTTCAAAGAATCAAACATATAAAGTTGTGTTTATATCTTTAAGCAAACGTAAAGTTTCTAAAAGGATATTTAAGCTAAATAAGAATCGAAAAAGCGGTAAATTATTCAACCCTCTTCTAGTTTTCCACAAAAGCACGTACCACTACAAAGAACAAACAACGTGGGCACCAACAAACTCCTACATACCCCACAAACAAAACCGATTACATAAGAGTGTGGGGCGATGAAAGCTTTGGATATGTGGTTTAAAGAATAAAGGAGTTTGTGGAGGAAGATAAGGAATTGAATGTAAATTGAATGTGGGAGTGTTGAATTGAATTGTGTTACTGAATCGAGTTAACGAGAATTGAGTTGAATTAAATTGTGTTACATGTTACCAGAGAATTGTGTTACTGAATCATGTTAATTGAATGCGAGGGAAGGTCCTAGGTGATGTGACAGCCGAGCTCCCACGCGATGTTGTAGGTGATGTGATAGGCGAGCTCCCAGGCAAGGTCCTTGGCGATGTTAATTGAATGCCATGAGTTATTTTGGGCGATGTGGATTTGAATCTAGGCGTGGCCCTAGGCGAGGTGGAGGCGTGTGATTGGAGGCGTGGCGAGGTCTGTGATAGGCGTGTTTAAAAGAGATCGAGATTGTTTACAAAGATTTGTAAAAGAGTTGTTTGGTCAATTTTCATATGTGATAGGCGTGTGATTTTGTTCAAGAAGTTATGAGATGGAAAAGGTGAAGCAGGTGAATTAGGTTATAAAAGAAAGAACTAAGGTAAGGTAAGTTATGAGATGGAAAAGGTGAAGCCTTGGTCTTGCCCATTTGTTAAAATAGTTGATAATGGAAGCAAGTTACATAGTACTTTCAAACAAATAACATTTTTTCATACAATAGAGTGATAAAAAAGATGAAAGTAACTTACAATTTTAGTGTAATAAGTACATAATTATATTGATATGTTAGAATCAATTCAAAAATTGTGGTAACGTATAAGCGTATTTTGAACTATATGAAAAATTGTATTCATCTTCAAAGAAATAAGAATACACTTGCTTGGAAATTGAAACTAAAAGGCATAGAGTACGAGGAGATTGTTTACAAAGATTTGTTTAAAAGAGTTGTTGGGTCAATAAATATGTTGATAGTGACATACGTATATTCAACTTGAGCGAATCTTATTAAATCCGGCGATCATGTTACGCGAATGGAAGATAACAATGTTGATAGTGACGTATATTAGTCACTTTGGTAAAACATGTAAAAAGTGTTCATTCTCGTGAAACGACTCCATATAAAGTTCATTCTCGTAATTTGTTTTAAAAAGAATGATAAGAATAATTCATATAAAGATGTTATGCTTGCGTTGAACATTCTTCACGTCATATCCTGAAACTTGATACTTACCATAAATTGTACAATAAGTAAAGAACATGGTATATAAGCTACATCATTTCTTTTCTTCGACCTACGTGGGATTCAAAAGGTGCTTGTATTTGAATGTATAGAATTGTATGCTTCTTAATATCGAGTAAATCTTGTTAAGAATACAGATTTTGGCCACAACTTAAGCACTTCTAGACAACTATGTTTCTTAGAGCACTGGGTACTGTGGTGCCGTCAGGCTCGTGCCGTGAGAGTTTTTTGCTGCCACGTCAGCAAAAAGCTCCATGGCACCAGAAACCCCACGACACCACATTTGAGGGGTATCCGTTGGCACCAGAATTTCTGGTGCCGTCGGCCAATTTTTTATTTATTTATTTTTTTTATACATAAAATAAATCATACACAATATTAACTAAAATAAACTCCATTAATTAAAAAAAACACATTATATTACAAAAGCACACATTACAATTAAAAAAAAAATTGCATAAAAACCACAAGGACTAAAACTGTCAGCACCAAAAAATATAAAAGAAAATCACAAGGACTAAAATTGCAAACACACCAAACTTGCCTTCTTCCTCGTTGGATCTGGATTGCAGCTTTGGAGAAAAAAAAAACAAAACAAACATTTCCGACCATTTTTCAAAAAGAACTACTAGCTCCCTTTTGGAACCATGCTCCCATTTTCAAAAAGTGTTACCATTTCTATAAAAAAAATAATAAAAAAATAAAAAACATGATGGCGCAGCGCCGATGAGACGACGCCAGACGCAATGGCGCGAGGGACGGTGTGGTGCGCCGTCGGACTTTTTGTGTTGGTGGCCATGGCACCACCGTACCCATGCTCTTAATAAATGATTGGAAAAGATGCATAAAATCTAGATAACATATACGGACGGTGAAAGTGTGCTAATTGTTTCTAGGTGCTGCCGTGCTGGCGATAGAGAATTGGTAGCTAATGTGGAAGAATATATAATTGTTCTTGATGCATTCTATGTTATCATATCGTAATATCATAAAAATGATTGTCGATCTATTGTGCTGAAATATACAGATTTGGACCATTGTGTCAACGTATTCGAAGTCTAACTTTATCATGTCGTCTCAATGAAAGCTCGAGAAAAATAACCATAAGGGAGCCTCTTCGAGTTGAGTCGATAACATTTCATATGTTACAATTTACAACTAACGGGTACTTTATTTTATAAGTGTTGTAAATTATATCAAGTGTTTAATACTATGACAACTTTTTAAATTATTTTAATCTATCATGTAGACGATCCTGTGATCTTATGCTCATCTTTACGATCTTATGAACAATTCAACAACCGAATTTATGTAAAAAACATTACTCCATCCGTCCCATATTAAATGTCCACTTTTGACTTTTTGAGTTTTTTTTTCTTTAACTTTGACCTTAAATATTTTTGTTTGTATTATATGATACTTGATAAAAAATTTGTCAATGAAAAGTATATTTAAAACACAATTCATTCATATATTTTGCATCATGTATTATATATCATAAAATAAAAATATTTAAGGTCAAAGTTGATAAAACAAGACTTTGAAAATTCAAAGTGAACATTTAATATAGGACGGAGGTAGTATTAATTTTATTGGGTTAGTTTTATGACAGGGTAGAGATCCTCTCAAGTTATTTATAACTTGATTGATCAAGTTGCAATTATCGACTATTAGATCAAATCGAATGGCTCAATTCATCTCATGCAATGATCGATTCTACGTTCAAACGAGCTTGTATCAATCAAACTAGCATTATAGGATCAAGATATTGAAACTATACGACTTTACAAGCAATATTGCGACCTTTTCCCAGTGTATATATGTAGCGTAGTAAACATTGCATAAGATGTTTCCGAAATGGCATAAGTGCATAACGTTGTGCCAAACCAATCATAACCTTCGTTATTTATGGTGGTTGTAACATAATATTATTCTCACCTTTTTTACCATGTAGAAAAGAATCGTAATCAAGAACGTAACTGATTCCATTCAAAGCAATGATATATAATAATCCGACATCGACTTAGGAGTAACAATCACATTACTTAGTACTTAGAGCATTGGGTGTCTTAACCCGGAGTTATTCAATAACTAGGTCCACGTCAGCGTCACCTTGGCATTTAACCTTTTATCCTTGGCAATAACTTGTGAGGGCGGTGTCTTAATTTGGCAATAACTCAGCAAGTTAAAGGTTAACTTGGCAATAACTTGGTATAACTTGGTAGGCGATGTGTTAACTTGACAATAATTTGGGTTAAAGTGATTTTTTTTTAAAAAAATAGCCTTTAATGCAACGTTAAAAGGGTTAACACGCTACGTTAACTTGGCAATAACTTGAGAGGGTGGTGTCTTAACTTGGCAATAACTCTGTCCATGTCAGCCTCCATGTCATCTTAACTTGGCAATAACTTGGGTTTATAGTCAAGTTACCTCTTGCTCTTACAATTTTATAAAACAAAACTGAACATAAAAGTAATTGTCCAAAGTGATCATCTTTAATTCACTTAAGGCTACCCACAGTAAGGGGATTCAATCCCCTTACTTTTTCCTGCCACGTCAGCTTTCTCTCTCCAGCGACCTGCAGAAGATTCAATGCCCCAGTAAGGGCGACCTAGTTCAGTTTTTTTTTTTTTTTTTTTTTTTTTTTTTTTTTTTTTTTTTTTTTAACACAAACTCAAATTTCATTAATAATTAAAACGTTACATATTAATTCAAATAAAATAAAAAACATTACAACACTTATTCAAATTACATTAAAACGACCAAACTAGTTTGGATTATTATGATGCCAAATGTCTTTATGTTATGTATTTATAAAAGGTATTTAAAAGATTTTTTTTTTTTTTTACCTCAAATGTTTACATACCAACAGTCAAATGGATCAAATGAAACTCAAATGAAAATGTAAAGTCGATCCACCCTGCGACTCATTTGTGGTTTTGTCTTGACTCGACCGAGTAGCCACAAAAGCAACGATCGACTCAGATCGATCGAATGAGTCGATCCTCTTAACCTTCTGTGCCCAGCCTAATAGAAAATATACAGACCTTCGCTTTCAATTAATGCTGCCCAAATTATGACTACTTTGTTAAAGAGAAGATATGGAATATATGTTAAGAAATATTTTATATATTCTTTGGGACAGGAGCTCATTTAGTGGGGTCGGATCTTTGATGAATATCAAATGGTGCGGTTGACATCAAAAGATGCAAGAGATCAGGGTGTTTTTTTTGGAGTTAAAATAGGGGCAAATGACAAAAAAATGCATCGAACTTGACCATTTTTGTGATTGTGCGTAGCTAACTATTTGTTTTCTTATGTGTGTACTGAACTTTAAAATTTCGATCATTGTGTGTATTTTATTACCATTCTACTCTTACTTTTTCAAATTTTGAAGGGTAAAATGATTATTTTACATGGCATGATAGTGACAAAATACCACAATGATCGAAATTTAAAAGTTAAGTAACACAATAAGGAAAAAAAAAGTAGTTTGCTACACACAAGTACAAAAAATGTTAAATTCTATGCATTTTTTTGTCATTTGCCCTTAAAATAATACATACAAAAATAAAGATTAAAAATAAACTTCACGATACTCTTTCCGTTCAAAAATATAAGTCTATTTTGACTTTTTTAGTTTAACTTTGACTTCATTTTTTTTAATATTATATAGTAATTGATGCAAAATATATAAATTAATTAGGTTTTAAATTTATTTTCATTAGTAAATTTTTTTATTAGATTTTAAATAATACAAACAAAAATAATTAAGGTAAAATTAGTTTCAAAAAGTCAAACTAAACTTATATTTTAAGATGTAATATAAAGAATCCTCGTTAAAATAAAGTTTCTACAATCGAAATAGTATATAAAAAAGTTAAGATTTCATATGAAGTTTTCGACTACCAGACATCAAACATTTTCCCCATGAAATGCATGAAATACTACAACCGGAAAGCCCATTACTCATCCTAAGACAACCATTTAATACACACTTAGGTATATAAGGTCGTTTCATTTATTTTTTAAACCGATGTGGGATTCTAGACATACTTAAACTTTTCTAATAATAGTTCTCAATTATTTGTTATGAATGTATACATATTCTTCTATACATTGGAAATACTTTGTTATGACTACAAATGTGGCCACATGTCGAGCACTAATAGACAACTATATTGCTTAATATATACTTGAAAAACACCTAAAGTCTAGATATAAAAATGAGAATAAATACCAATGGTGAAGAAAGTGAGTCAATTGTTTCCGAGTAGTTAAGGGTCCAAGGTTAGGATATGATATTGATGGTAATCAACGTTCTGTATTTTATGGTAACGTAATTGCATGAATATAGGATTGTTGATATGTTATGCTTAAAATAAAACAATTTGGACTATGGTGTCAGCGTAATCAAAGTCGAAGACTTCAACATGTGATCTCGATGTCCATTGAAAGCCACAAGAAAAAAGACCATAGGTGAACCTCTTCGGCTCTTCCATCGATTTAACCTGATATCATCACGAATTAACATAACAAATCGTGAAACAAAAGGTTTTAACTTTCTTTTATTAGACTTATCAATCGTTGGTTTTTTGTAATATATTCTAGGGTTTCTGCGGCGCCTGGGGATCTTCTTTCTTCGGATTGCTGGTTGATTTATCAAGAAGTTTTCATTGATTTCATGTTGAACCTATGTTCCTACCCTATTTGATTGTTGTTAGGGTTTGTGATCTGGCCATGGCTAAGGTGCAGCTAGGGTTCCTTAGAGCAGGTTGGTCGTGGTTTATGGTGCTTTTGAATCTAGGGTTTTGGTGTTCTTTGGTGTGTGGTTCTAGGGTTTGTCTTGGGGTCATTCATTGGGGGTGCCAATCATGGGTTCAAGGGGTGCGGTCATGATAGCTGTGGTACCATGGGTGCGGCTATGTTGATGGTCGTGGTGGTGTAGCTGTTGGTGATCGAGTGCAGCATGTTTAGGGTTTATCTACCTTAGCAAGTCGATGTGGATGTTGCTGGTGGTTCTATGGTGGTGCTACGGTGCTAGGTTCTCTTGGGATCTTATTTCCGCATGGGGTGCCGGATGGTTTGTGGCTGTTTTCAGCTGCTAGGGATGGATTTGGACCTTTGGCATGCATTTGACTTGGTAGGGCAGATTCATCTTTGGCGAAGAGTTGTGTTGGGTGGTCCTGGACCTTTGGCCATCTTCTGTGTTGGTAGGACAGGTAAAACAATGTGACTTTAGACGTACTTGCTGCGATTGCAGTTGGAAGTTGGTGGTGCACTCGGGGTCGAGCAATGAAGACATTGAATACAGAGTCGCTCACTATGGAAGTGGTTCTTTGAACCTGGTAGTTTTACATTTAGATTGTAATTTGATTATAATTTGAATGTAATTGGTTAGTCTCTGCGTTTAGCAGTAGTGGTAGTTTCTGGGCTTAGCAGTTGTTTTGCTTTGTTACATTTGTAGAGTCAAATCGCCTATGTAACGGGCTGAGGGCATGGGATTCACCCATGTCAATTGTACTTTTTTTTGAATATATTTAACGGGGTTTTAAGGCCCTTTTACCAAAAAAAGGAAGTTCTTGTTTGTTAAAAGGTGTATGGCAGTAGACTTGATTTCTATAAGCTAACTAAGTTTGTTTGTGATTTAAGTTCATCTTCATGTTCATATTCAACGTAACAAGTTATATGTTGTTATGTTTTTCAGATTTATTTAGACAGAAATTAAATTATTAGGTAAACTTTGACAAGCTTTTTTAATGTATCTCCTACAACTGATTATACTAGAACGGTACTCGCGTAATGCGGCGGCGGGTACCTGTGACTATATTTTTTGTTATTCGGTTACAAATTTAGTTGTTTTTATGCTTTTAAGTAGAGATGGTTAAGCCAAATAATTTTAGGTTGAACAACCAACTTGCTTCCTAACCAACTTTCTAACCAATTAATTTTAAAATACTTCCATAATAAGCAAGTAAAAGTCTGAATTTTAAGTTTTTATAATTATAGAATAGTCCCAAATGCATTATATAGTAGTATAGATATCCAAGTTGATGTTATGTTGACTGGACTAGTTTAATGAGATCGAGATCTAAAATTGTATGATCGTACAGTGATACAAGCAAGATCGCAGTTTTGATAAATTTACATACAACTATATATATGTAGCCTTAGACAATATCGCATTGGATGTTTTCTAAATGGAATAATGTTTCGCCCAACCAGTGATAACAGTCGATTCTTCATTAGTTCTGGTGGCTTTAACGTTTTATCATTCTCACCTTTTTGACTATCTATACTATCTATAATGGAAAAATGATCAAACTTGAAAAGTTGAATCTTGAAAGTTGAGTATTTAAAGTCAAATGTGAGAGAAAATTAATATAATTAATACTCTAATTAAAACACCCTATTACTTAAAAGTACAATAATTTCTTCACATTGTACAACCAATTAAAAACATATCTATCAAATTAAATACAACCAATTAAAACATAAACCAGATTGACCCGGTAATTTGACCCGTTTTCGACCCAACCTAGCAAGTTGACCCGGTTTAAATCGACCCATTTTTCGACCGGAACGGTTCGACCGGTTGAACCACCCAGGTCGAACCGGTTTCAAAACATTATCCTTTACTTAAAAGTACAATGATTTATTCACATTGTACAACCAATTAAAAAACATATCTACCAAATTAAATACTACCAATTAAAACACAAACTGGGTTGACTCGGGATGCTTCAAACCCGGCGGATTGACCCGATTTAATTTCACCCGTTTTCGATCCAACCTAGCAAGTTGACCCGGTTTAAATCGACCTATTTTTCGACCGGAACGGTTCAACCGGTTGAACCACCCGGGTCAAACAGGATTTGAAAACATTATTTTTCGTTTATAACCTATAAACTTTTTTTTATCAATAAACTATTTGTCGCTATAAAATCCCATTGCTATCCACGGGTACTCGTCTAGTAATAGAAAAATGGTCAAAAGTGAAATGTTGAGTTTTCAACAATGGTCAAATGAGAGAGAAAGTGAAATGTAATTAATACTCTTGTTAAAACACCAAAATACTTAAAAGTACAATTATTTATTCACATTGTACAACCAAATTAAATATAACCAATTCAAACACAAATCGGTTGACCCGGGACGCTTCAAACCCGGCGGGTTGACCCAGTTTGATTTGACCCGTTTTCGACCCAACCTAGCAAGTTGACCCGGTTTAAATCGACCCATTTTTCGACCGGAACGGTTCAACCGGTTGAACCAACCGAGTCGAACCGGGTTTAATTTCAAAACATTATCCATTACTTAAAAGTACAATGATTTATTCACATTGTACAACCAATTAAAAATATATCTACCAAATTAAATACAACCAATTAAACACAAACTGGGTTGACCCGAGACGCTTCAAACCTGTTTTTCGACCGGAACGATTCAACCAATTGAACCACCCGGGTCGAACCGGGTTTCAAAACATTATGTTTAATTCCAAAATCTTCAAACTTTTATTATTTTTCGTTTATAACCTATAAACTTTTTTTATCAATAAACTATCTGTCGTTATAAAATCCCGTTGCTATGCACGGGTATTCATCTAGTGTATATAAAACAAATTCGAGACACTTGAAAGTTGAAACTTGAAACATGCGTAAGTTCTAAAAGGTTGATACACCTAAAATCGAGATTAATAGCTACCAAAACATGCCTATTAGCGAGGTTCTCAATCTATGTAAAGAAACAATTTATAATCATCATAAAAAGGTTATACAGCTGAAATAAATATTAAAAAGTTGAGCTTTTGTATAAACTTTTCAAGTCAAACCTTTTGTTGTTAACTTTGACAATCAACAACAACAGAATGCCTGAAAACTTTATGCTGGTTCAACCATATAAGATTCGTATACAATGTTGTATATAAACTAGTATCATTTCTTCACTTTAACCTAGGGTTGAGCATCGGGTCGGAACCAACCCGAACCGAGAAAACCGAAAACCGAAATTCATCAAAAACCGGAACCGAAACCGAACCGACGGGCCGTCGGTTCGGTTCTGTTCGGGTTTGTCGGTCCATGTGTATTTTGTCGGTTTTGGGCCGAACCGGACCGACCCGAACCGACCCGAAACCGAAATTCATGAAAAACCAGAACCGAAACCGAACCGACGGGCCGTCGGTCCGGTTCGGTTTTTGTCGGTTCAGTCGGTTTCGTCGGTCCGGTTCGGTTTTGAACCTGCGGTGCTCAGCCCTACTTTAACCTATATGGGATTCTAGTCATTTGTATTTTCCACTTAACAATTCTACATTGTTTATTTTGGATGTGTACGTATGCTCTTGATATTTTGTAGTATAATTTTTTTCGATGAGCATGGATTTATGTTATTAACAAGGGGATTGCAATTTATGTTTAAACATACGTTTTAATAAGGGGATTACAATTTATACCAAGTATTTATTTTATGGCAGTTGTGTGAAATGTTATCACATGGCCAATCTTGCGATCTTATATTCGATCTTACAATGTTTAACCGATTTTATATCCAAACGATCATGCATTGATCAGACTAGTTTTATGAGATCGAGATTTTAAAATGGTACGAGTCTACAAGCAAGACTAGTGATTTTTGATGAGCTTGCATACAACTACACAAATGTATATCTGTAGCGTAGAAAACATTGCACATGATGTTTTCGAAACAAAATAACGTTTTGCCAAACCATTATAACCTTCATTATGGTGGTTAAAACACCATGCTATTCTCACCTATGTGACCATGTAGAAAACAAAGCATAAACATAAACTGATACCCCGTTTGAAGCTTTAATAATAACATTAAAATTAGAAATCACATTTCTTAGAAATTAAAGCCATACATGTTGATTGAATTGATTATCTTTAGTTAACTTGATAATAAATTGTTTATGTATGGTATATAAATCGAGATTAAGAATGGATTGGGATGGTTTGTGTTGTTTGATTTCCCTATTGAATGGTAAGGAACCGATGAGTTGATAAAGATCAAGAAGCCCGGGTAACACTTAAACAAACCATCTGTAGATTGCGTGTGAGGCAGTATTTGCCCAAGTGTGTGAACGTAGTTTGTGTGTGAAGCATTCTATTCATTGGGAGGCTAGTAGGGTTTAAAGATAAACCCTTTGTGAGACGATCAATAGCTGTAGGGAGGCCACGCGTTGATCATCTGAAGACCAGACAATGAAGACATGTGGACTCTCCTCCTTGGATCGTACATGATAGTGCTTGTCGTGCGTCCCTGTTGTCATATGTCAGGTCGTACATTTCAATAGTTAGTGAAAGTTGGGGAGCAGTAGTCTTATGCGTTCAACATAGCCTGATGAGTCTCGTCAGGCCAGGAGTGGTCTGGTAATTTCGGTCGGGTCATTGTCAAGTGTTGACTGATGAGCCTTGGTAATGGGCTTGATTCGTACGTATATTTAGTGGACTTGGGCCACTAATATTGATACACTATCAAAAATATATATATTGATCTTTCACTTTCTAATAATAGCTACCAAAACAAGACTACTTACTTTGATTCCCAATCTTTGTTAAAGAAAAAGTATGGAATCGTTAAAAAAAAAAAAAAAAAAAAAAAAAAAAAAAAAAAAAAAAAAAAAAAAACTCTATAGTTGGACTCGAATCGATTTTGAATCAGAATAGACATTTCAAGAAATGGCAGATTTATTCATAAGATATTTGCCTTTTCTATTGATTCCTATGGATTGAATCCAAAACAATTCTTGAATGGGGTATTAAGTTGTTAACAAAATTATGTAGTTGTTAAAAAATAACTATATAATTTGAATCGGATATTAAAAGTTGCTAAGAAAAATTAATCGTATACAAAAAATTAAGATTTCGTTTAAAGCTTTCGAAATGATAGATCTTTATATGTTTCCACAACATATAAAGGCCAGCAAACTGAAAGCCCACAAGTCACCCTAAGACAAACATTTAATACACGCTTAGGTATATTAGGTGGTACCATTTATTCTTTTTAACCGATATAGGATTCTAGACATGTTAAACTTTTCTAATAATTGTTCTTATTTGATTTGTGAGTGTGTGAGGTATTTTATGAGATATGATTGAACTGTGAGAGAAGTTGTGACTATTGCACATAAAAAGTGAAGGAAGTGGTGATGTGACGCTAAACTGAAAAATGTTAAAGTCGAAGTGAAAGATGATCATTGCACCTAGTAAAAAAAAAAGTTATACAATTGAAATAAATATTAGAAACTTTAGCTTTTGTATAAACTTTTCAAGTCAAACTTCTTGTTAAGTATGACATCAACAACAACAGAATGCCTGAAAACGTTTTACTCATTCCACGATATATGATTCACTTTAACAAATGTGGGATTCTAGTGGTTTACATCAGGGTTGTATCATTGATTTGGGTGAGGTTCGGTGTGAAATCATGAATGAGGCCCCCATAAATCACGAAAAGTTTAACTATTATGAAAAATAAAAAGTTCTTTTGATATGTGGCCCGGATCAACTTTGATAATATTAACAAATACACTAAAAATTTAAAACATTATATACTTATATATGTATAAAACTATAAATAGTAATAGATGTATACTAAATTGAGGGTCCCACCACTTGCACATGCTAATCGTCACCACTGGTTTACATCTTCCTCTTAACAATTCTAAATTGTTTATTTCGGAGGTATACATATGCTCTTGAATTTGACTTGATGATGATCACTTAAATCATATGTAGCATATTAAAACAGAGTACCTTAGGTTTAATCTATAGGTATAGCTGACCTGAATAGACTCCCAATAGGGAAAGACCGCAGTTCCATCCTGAAAGCATCACCATCAGATGCAAGAGGACAAGAACATGAGTTGACCTTGGGGGTTTGTCGCCTAAAAACGTCGCCATCATGGCACGTGAATCTCCATACCCGACAAGAACGGTCATGGTATAAATAGAGAGTAACAGCCACTCTCAACGGTAACACTTTTACGCTTTCTCACAAAACATACTTTATCTCTCTACAAATAACTTACTCTCACACCCGATGTTGACCGCGGAAGTCTCTTTTCTGCGGTGAGACTAATGGTGTCTCCAATTTCTTAGCAGAACAAAACATATATCATTCGATTAGTTTAAGAGAAGCGCAACCTGAAGTTAGCCTACACTAGTCTTCACTTTGAGCCCAAGTTTTGTACTAACACTAATAAAGTGTGTCACGGTCCTAAACTAATTTTATATAGTACTTTCTAGTTATATGATAGTTTGGATTTTAGACGAGAATGCTAGACAAGGAAGTAAACTATTTGAAGTGTGGAAGGTTACAAGTAACAGATATACTTTGTATTAAAAATCACTTAAGAAATGAAGTATGGTTAACTAATATACTCGGTATAAGAAATCACTAAAGAAATGAAATACCGTTAACCAAACAGGTGAATCGAGATAGAAGGAAGAACAATTCACGAAAGACTTTGATATCAATTGTTTATAAATTGATTATGAAAAAAATAATTATCGAAAATAACTTCAACTAAACATCCTTTCAGCTTTTTAAATAGGAAAAATATAACTCATCAAAATTTGAAAATTTTCAACTCTTTTCTAAAAATGAAAAATCATTCTTTTTTCAAAAAATCTAGAAACTAAAATAATAATAATAATAATAATAATAATAATAATAATAATAATAATAATAATAATAATAATAATAATAATAATAATAATAAATAAATAAATAATATAAATTAATATAAAAGTAATTATTACAAAATTAATTATATATTTAGATATTTATATATAATATAAAAGTATTAATATAAAACTAATTATTATATACTTTTTTAGAATTAAATTATATATTAAAAATAATTAATAATAACGATGAAAGATAAATAATGATATTTAATTGGTAAAAATCTAATTACAACGCAATTGAATACATTCTATCAAGTTTGCTATGTAATCTAAATTACATCACTGGATGTAATTGGTTGTAATCCAATTACATTTTCTTGCAAACCAAACACCAAATCTTTTATATAATAAAAGAATTACATCATTTCAGAGTCTTTTTGCAAATCCCTTCTCATTGAAAAAAAAATGGACCAATAGCAGAGCTCGATTTTGTCATGTAGGCGAAATCAAGCAATGTGATTGGTCAATAAAAAGTCAAAATTAAATTGATTTTGGTCAAACTTAATAAATTTGGTGGAGAATTTTGGTTAATAAAAAAAATACAAAAAAATATAGGTGTCAAATTTATGAAAATAAAAACTTAAAAAAAGAAGAAGTAATTAATAAAACTTTAGTGATTGAATTTTAAATAATTTACATAGAGTAAAGTGTAAAATTAAAAGTTTCCATGTTTTATAATAACTTTATAAAAAACACAAAAAACCTCTTATCTTTATAATATTAACTTTGTTTAAAATTACATAAGTATTAGTATTAGTTTTTAAACTTTCATCCATTAAAATTACAAAATTTGATAAATATGCGAATTAGTTTTAATATACGTTAAACATTTTTTTTAAACTAATGTTAGTTTTAACCTTTCATCCATTAGAATATTTTTTTTAAATAAGGACTCGTGTTACTATTTAAAAGTTTACTTTATACCTACACGGGTTTGAAATACGGCTAAATTATTAGTAACGGGAATATAAATATCAAATGGTAAGCACGATAATGTGATATGAAAATAAATATACGTGATTCTACTTATAACAACGACTCATGAAATTGTTATTTAAAATTTGTTTATGGATATCCATAAAAACATTTTAAAAACTTTACGGAGCATATTTTAACTTCATCAACGCTCATTATGTGCTATTAAATTCACACATTTTGTATAACATGGTATCATTAGTTAAAGTTAAACAACAAAATCAACCTAAACCTCAACATGTCTGTCAGTTAAAAACGTTATACAAAGCTAATTATTAAAAAAAAAATTAAAAAAAACATGGGTTAAATAGTCGTTGTTTAATATAGAAGGTATTTTTCTTAAATTATATAAAAAAAATGCACGCATCACAATCCTTATTTGATAACAATCACCTCCTAAAAAAACGTGGGTGATAACCTAACTTTATTCATTGACGTGATGTTTTATCATTTTTTTTAAAGTAATTGTTGGCCGTTGTAAACGAATTAAAAGTATGTACATGAGAATTATTTAGCAAGAATATATAGTTTTAATTAGGTTATTACGTTACTATATTGCGATAATGTTATTGAGTTGGTAATCACGGATGTGAGTTACAACCATTATTTTATACTTATGATTTATGTGTAAACCTTTTTTTGCTTCTGAATAGAATCCGAAAGAGGCCTCAACAGAACTTTGGCTTATGCCTTATCTAGCTGATAGTATTTAGTAACCTTTTTTATGGTTTAATTTTTTTGTGATACAAACTAACTTTTAGTAACCCTTATCTAGCATCATATATTTATAAAGCTTTACAAAGTTTTAGCATAATAACAGCATGAATAAAAGAAATTTATAACTTAATTTGGTTTGAAGAAGTGTTAACAGGTTCTAGATGGGTGCAGGGCAGTTTCCAAATCAATAAACCAGGACTATGTTAAGAGCATGAACAAGTGAAGCAAACACTCTGTTTTCAGAACTGCATCTGATGATCATGCTATGGTGATTTATAGTCAAGATTTCCTCCTAAAGACCAAGTAAATTCTGCAAGATGGAACAAATAAGCATCAACAATCCTATAGCTGACTTAGTGTCATAGATGCAATGTAACATAAAGAAAACCCAACTTCACCGCGCCAATAAATCTATAATTACCCTTAGAAATATGCAATGCCGATACCCCATTAAAGCAACAGCATATGGATGTCCTTATATCAATATATCAATATCTGATCGTCATAAACCTTTTATGGTTTCTACTTAAACTGAGTATATCAGCATCAACAATGATCTCACTCATGACTCATCAGTCTAAAAGACAAGCATCTACGTCAATCACACTAAAGCAACAACCTATATCTGCTAATCCATACAAACAATTAAGTTTAACTACTGGCTAGCAATTCAAGTTTATAGCTACTTGCGTAAAAATTTCATCTCTTTCGAATAAAAGAAAAAAAAATCATTAACAAAAATCCGGTTTTGAACTTAATCAGGCAAAAAAAAGCCAAGAACTGGACGCACATAACCATTAACCAGTGCTGGTCCTGTTTCAGTTTCCTGATTTGCGCAGAGTTTTAAACAAGCCTATCCTAAGAAAAGTTCATTCCTAGGCTGTTTGGTATTGCTTAAGCAGGTCAAGTTTATGTGCTTACTTACTCTTAGAACAAGCAATTTCTATCCAACCACTAAAAATCTTCGTATCAGCATTTAAAGGACCAGCAGATAAGCAACTGAACACTTTATCCCAAACACAAATTTTTTCCTACACCCAATCAATCTCGTTCGGTTTTTTTTTTGCAGTTTACACAGTTCAAACATGATAACTAGATATTGAATAACGTAATAACATGCTCAAAAACTAATGAGTGACATACGTCAAACAACTACAACAGAATCTGATAAAAAATGCAATTATGTTCCAATAACTTTCTGAAGTTTCTGTAAATAGTTAATTAAATATAATACATACCCGGGTAGTGATCCATGGCGGGTGAGTAATGGTCCATTACGGGTGAATAGTGATCCAAGACGGGCGATACGCTAGAAGAGGGCTGAAAAAACATATCATCTTTTAAACAAGGGACTGAATTTTTATCTTAACAGCAATAAACAAGAAA
The DNA here is from genome assembly GCA_030686995.1 of Artemisia argyi. Taxonomy (NCBI): domain Eukaryota; kingdom Viridiplantae; phylum Streptophyta; class Magnoliopsida; order Asterales; family Asteraceae; genus Artemisia; species Artemisia argyi. The sequence goes on along the minus strand of CM060679.1, from coordinate 177,028,956 downwards.
CCACATACTCACCTGTTTGTCACATGTACGAGTATCAGCAGAAGTAGAAGCAACATTATAGAGATCCGGAAACGCAGTTTGAAAAACTTTGAGCATTCCATACACGTTATTCAAACTTTCCTCCATATTCTTCAATTGCAAACCTTGAGTTTCTACTTGCTTAACGTACGACTCAACTTTTTTATTTTGAATATCTAACTGCTTTTTATGAGTCTCGATTTCCTTATTTTGAGTCTCTAATTGCTTTTTTTGAGTATCTAATTGTTTTTTTTTGTGTCTCTACTTTCTCCAACAAAAAGCGGTTTTCGTTTGCTAGAACATCACCCCTCATCTTTCTTAGATCACGACTAAATTTAGATACTTGAGATTTTGTTACACCGGCTCCAAAACAGTGAGGCTCTTCATCCCCAATAAGTTTGTTAAGAACCTCCCTTGCAATTTATGCCTCTACATCATGTTCAACATCACCTTCAGGACCTCCTATCTCTTTTTTCTTTCTTAATATTTCTTCATTTGCTTTACCCTAAAACAATGCATACGCTTTTAAGTTCTCAAAACATGCCATATAAAACTTTAATAAAATAGAATAATCCATGTTGCTTCTTGAATATATAAAACATGCCACATACCATCATTTCTCTTGTTGCTTCTTCAATATATGTGTCATCCGCTGTTTTATAACAGATGTGAAACGACTCAACATCATGAGGTGATCTTTTATTTATCACTTTCTGTATAACAATAGAGTTATAATAGAGTTATAATATACATTTCTAACACGTCTAAATAACGAAAGTCTATATTTTGAAGGTTATAACTTTTTGAAGGTTATCAACCAAATCAGTGATAAATGAAAGGAAATCGTGACTTAAGAAAATGATTTTGATTACCTTATACTGTTAGAATAGAATTAAGATTAAAGGTTACTCACCCATTCATGCCTGCTTCGCGCAAAACTAGTAGCACCGGTAGTACGAGTATGGGCGTGTTGAAGTCGAGCTTTCTTCCCACATGATGAGAGTTTCTGAAATTAAGAAATGAGAAATTTGAAGAAATGAGAGTATATAAATTCCAGAAACTTGGGACAAATGAGTGCAGCTTTCTAGTGGAAACTGACAATAAAAGAGTCTTCATTTGTGTCTTTCTAGTTTTGGTACATCTAACTTGACTTGCCATCAAGCTCAATAATCTCAACCTTACCTAACTTACGACCACCCGAATTGAACATATACATCTCTTTTCCGACAACACTGTCATCATTTCTAAGAGGGCGATTAAAGGGAGTCTCAACACCTTCAAAATATCTTGAACAAAAATTAAGACATTCTTCCTTGATATATCCTTCTGCAATTGATCCCTCAGGTTGAGCCTTATTGCGAACATATGACTTCAACCGCATCAAGTACCTTTCAATTAAAAAAATGGCCAATAAAGTCACAAGGCAAAAAGAGTATATACACAACTTAATGGCATGAAAGAGAGAGTACCGTTCAACTGGATACATCCATCTGTAATGAACGGGTCCACCAAGCTTCGCCTCTGATATCAAATGGATAGTCAAGTGGACCATGACTATGAAAAAACTAGGAGGGAATAACTGCTCCAACTCGCATAATGTCCACACGAGTTGATACTCCATCTTTTCTAATTCACTAAGATCAAGAACTTTTGCGCACAACCCTTTGAAAAAGTAGCAATAATCCGTCATGGCTTTAACTATGCGAGATTGTGTTCTTGAAATCACGGATGCCCGTAGAGCAATGGGCAAAACATCTTGCATTAAGATGTGCCCATCATGACTCTTAAGATTGGAAATTTTATGATCTTTCAAGCTTACACCTCTCGAAATATTTGATGCATACCCATCTGGAACTTTGAGATCTTTTAACAATTGTAAAAAGTTGGACTTCTCTACACTTGACATCGTATAACATGCTGGGGGTAAGTACGGCTTTTCATTAGGACAATTTATAAGGTGAAGTTCATGCCTAATTCCCATTTCCTCCAGATCCTTGCGGGTGTTTTCGTTTTCTTTAGTCTTTCTATCCAAATCTAATAAGGTCCCGAGAATATTGTCACACACATTCTTTTCGATATGCATCACATCTAAGTTATGTCTAAGTAAATTGTGCTCCCAATACTCTAAATCAAAGAACACACTTTTCTTTTTCCATAATTGGTTCTCACCGTCAATATCTTCTTCAATGATAATATCTGTACTCTCAAATGCACCTTGGTTGTCATATGTTGCCTCTGTTGTATGCGTACTTGTTGAACCAGCATCCTCCCTCGTCCTTTTCTTAGACTTTCCATATCTAAATCTTACACCGCTTAATTGTTTCAAAACATCTGACCCTGTTAGTGGAGTTGGCGGACCCTCATACTCTATTGTACCATCAAAACGTTCCTTTTGAAATCGATAACTATGATTCGGCTCTAACCATCTTCGATGTCCCATGTAGCAAAATTTCTTTCCATGTTTTAACCACCTAGAGTGAGTGGAGTTGGCACAAAGTGGACATGCCACACGACCCTTGGTGCTCCAACCAGATAAATTTGCATATGCTGGAAAATCGTTGATAGTCCACAAAAGGGAAGCCTTTAGTTTGAAATGTTGCTTAGAAAAAGCATCATAAGCATCAACACCCGTCCATAATGATTGGAGCTCTTTTATTAAAGGTTTTAGATATACGTCAATATCATTGCCAGGAGCTTTCTCCCCCGGAATAATTGATGAAAGAATAAATGATTGTCGTTTCATGCATATCCAAGGAGGTAAATTGTAAGGAATCAATAACACTGGCCATGTGCTATGTGATGTACTCATTGTACGAAAAGGATTAAAACCATCACTGGCCAGGCCAAGCCTCACACTCCGAGGATCCGAGGCAAACTGTGAATATCGATCATTAAACGCGCTCCAAGCAAGACCATCTGCGGGGTGCCTCAATTTTCCATCTTTTGTTTTACCAGTATCATGCCACCTCATGTCCTTCGCTGTTTTCTCGGACATGTACAACCTTTTAAGTCTCGGAATTAAGGGAAAATAACGTAAAACTTTTGCCGGCTTATTGGATTTGCGTGATTTAGAACTTCCAATCACTTCATCGCTTTTATATCGCGAAGCTTTGCAAACATGACATGATTGTTGACCCGCCCTGTCACCCCAATAAAGCATACAATCATTTGGGCACGCATGGATTTTTTCGTAACCTAGACCCAAATCTTTAGTTAACTTTTTTGCTTCATTGGCGGATGATGGTAACGCTGTAAGATGTGGAAATGCATCCCTCAAGAGTTCTAGTATCATGCTAAAAGTCTTGTTGGATATTCCACCAATGCATTTAATGTGATATAAATGTAAAGTGAAGGACAAATTTGAGTACTTGCAACCAGAGTACAATTCTTTGTCACATTCTTCTAACAACTTCTTATATAAAAGACCCTCATCACCATGACTACCACTTTCCGTAGATTCTCCGGTATCTCCTTCCATCGTTGTATCTCCTAATTCGGCGTTATCCGAAGGCAAAGAACTAATACCTAACGCATCACGAACCAAACCTCTTATATCCTCTTGACCAAAAGAAGTTTCCTCAACATTAACATTACTAGATTGAGATGGTGGTAAAGATATAGTATGCTCTCCATGCACAGTCCATTCTTTATACCCGGGTAAAAACCCATAATGCAATATGTGGGCATGAGCTTTATCAAGATCTAACGGTTTACCGAGACAACAACATCTATTACATGGACATTTGATGAATCCTCTTATACTTGTAGCACGAGCAAAACTTATAAAATTTTGAGCTCCATCTCTAAAAGTTTTGCTATTAATCGGAGCATTAATCCAACTTTTATCCATCGTTTATACTTACCAAGTTTCTGATACAATGCCTAAAATCAGAATTGAAAACTTATTGGTTTTAATAAATTCCCAAAATGTTATGTGTAAAGAGAAAAAAGGCTATAGCTACAAGTTTCAATTCATTCATATACTATATTTATTAAGTCCTAATTCATTCATATACTATATTTATTAAGAACATATATATATCCTAGCCTAGTAGAGACACCTCTACATTTCCATTAGATGCAGAGGGTTAGGTTGTGTTTCATTGGTGAGAAATGAGGCATTTTTCTAACAAATATTTCACAAAAAACTGAAAAAAGTAGGGAACTTGTTTAGTCGCAAATTTTTTAAAAGAGCTATTTACAGTTTTACACTTCTCAACATTTTTCCTTTTACAAAAATCCCTTGCATTTTTCGCTTTTTCTAGAAAATATCATCTAATCACGTTTTCCAAATTTTCAACTCTTTTTTAGATATAAAACCCCCTTCCTTTTTTCTAAAAAAGTCACAATAGAGATCAATGGTGGCTCTTTTCTAAACATGTGCAGGCCAAACAATCACTCAGTCCGTAACAGTATGAATTTTTCTATAGAGGCCACAATAATCAATTTACATCACATAAAACATCCTAGACACAAAAAACCAGTCAGACTTTCCAATCTCTCAGCTTACCGTCAAACGAACAACACACGAGATCACGAGCTTAAGAACTATCAGAACCTCCTATTGCTTGCTAAACAACGCAATAGCTCGATATCATACCAACTCAGCTATTTCCAATCATCAGTGAAACTAAACTAACGCGCAAAACTAATCTTAAGGCCATACATTAACAATGCAGCTACCTAGCATTATCAAAAACACATAAAAAACAATACCAGAAAGCGACAACTCATGCGAAACAAGCAAGACATTATTCAGATATTATACTTAAATAAACGCGTATAAATTGTTTATACCTAGCTTCCGATTAACAAGCTATGCTGGACAATTCAAACCCTAGCTTCCGATTAAACACCACAGATTAACACCACCGATTAACACCACCAATTAAACACCACCGTATAACACCACCGATTAAACACCACCGTTTAACACCACAGATTAAACACCACCGATCATTAGGGTTTATGAATTTGATCGATTTAGTTAGAGATGATTTAGTTAGCTTCTGAAGAAAATGGATTTGGAGATAACGATTTGGGGATTTATTTGGGGAAACGAGTGGATATTGATTTGGGGATAAGGATTTGGGGATTTAGTTAGCTTCTGAAGAAAATGGATTTGCCAGGTAGGAGAGGTAGGAAAAAAGTGAGTCTTTTTTTATAAAAAAAGTTTTTGCCAGATAGGAAAAAAGGAGTTGATCTTTTTATAACTTTTATACTCACATTTGTACACGCTTTTGTAGGTGTTCTTTTATGTGTTTGTGGTTTTTATTAAGCAATATATTGTACACGCACAAAATTGTCAACTTCTTTTTAATATACACGCATTTTAGCGTGACAACCATAAATATTTTATACACAGGTTTATGTGTGTACAAAACAAAATAAAAGTTCACCCTTTGCAAACTGTGTACAAATAAGCGTGAACAATCTCACTTTTTTTTGTAGTGTTTAGACAAGTGTATTTCTTCATAAATAAAGGACTAAAAAACACATGAAATTTGGATATAAAGATAAGGAAATTAATAGCGAGACCTAAATGTATGTTTAATATCATGTCTAAACTTATATGGCATGATCCTATTTGTTTGTGAAAAAGTGAGTCCCTTGATTATGGCAAACATGATGATGCAATTTAGCCACATCTTTTACGCCTCCCTATGACCTCTCTAGATAAAATCGATATGATGACATGATATGCGTGAGACGACTATGTTATTGAACATAATTGAAAATGATCAGTTGTTGTAGGATATATGCATTTTCTTGATGTATTTTATATATGTCATTTTGATTGCATTAAAATAATTGTTGGTCTATCGTGTTTGGATAAAACAATTTGAACCATTGCGTCAATGTAATTTCAACGTCTACGAGTTCAACATGTCAACTCACTGAAAGTTATAAAGGGCTAAACAAATGTACAACTCGATAACATCAGTAAAACATTATGTTATCATAAAATTAAACGGAATATATTCGATCTCAATTACTGAATGTAAAATCATTGGTTTTATATACTTTTTAGTTTGATCAGTTTGGTTTAATCCAAATTAAAAGTGTATGACCAGTCTCCAAGTCTTGTGAGCTAAGTGAATTTGTGATTAGTAGTACATGTATATTCAGTAAGCTACTTATTTGTTGTAGATCTTTTTAAACAGACATAACGGTGTTTGATAACTCTTATTTAGTTATTTTCTCCACTTATTAAATTAATCATTGTTTAGGTTATAATTGAAGTAGTATGATCAAGAAAGGTATACTACTATACATATCCAAAACTAGGGCTGAGCATGGAAGGTTCAAAAATGAACTGGACCGATAAAACCGACCGAGCCGACAAAAATGAGTCGACCCGGCAGCCTGTCGGTTCAGTTTCGGTTTAAGTTTTTCACGATTTTCGGTTTCGGGTTGTCAGTTTGGTTCGACCTAAAACCGACAAAAACACACATAAACACACCTAAACCGAACCGAACCGACGGACCAGACACAAAAACCGAACCAAACTGACCATATTCGGATTGGTTTCGGTTTAGGTTTTTCTCGATTTTTGGTTTGTCGGTTCGGGTCGGGTCGATTTTAGACCGATGCTCAGCCCTATCCAAAACGATCATGCATTGATAAGACTACTTTTATGAGACCGAGATTTTAAAATCGTACGAGTGTACAAGCAAGGCTGTGATTTTGATGAGCTGGCATACAGCTTCTCAAATGTGTATATGTAGCGTAGAAAATATTACACATGATGTTTTCGAAATGGAATAATGTTCTGCCAAACCAAAAAACCTTCATTAGTTCGTGGTAGTTATATCGCCATGCTATTCCCACCTTTGTGACCATGTAGCAAACAAAGCATATACATAAAGTGATACCCTATTTGAAGCTTTTATAATAGCTGCAAAAGTAGAAATCACATTTCTTAGAAGTTAACGCCTTGCATGTTGATTGAATTGATTATCTCCAGTTAACTTGATACAAAATATATTGATCTTTTGCTTTTTAATAATAGCTAATATTAGCAAGACCCCTGATTTTTGTTTAAGAAAAACTATGAAATCTCTGTTAAAAAAGAATTAAATAGTTGGAACAGTATATATAAAAAAAGCTTAAGATTTTATATAAGATTTTCGAGTTATCACTCTTCCGTATGTTGTAGCCTGTGTGTTTCTACAACATATGGAGGCGTGCAAATCGAAAGCCATACATGTTGATTGAATTGATTAACTCTAGTTAACTTGATACAAAATATATTGATCTTTTGCTTTTTAATAATAGCTACCAAATAAGACAATCTTACTGCGACTCCTGATTTTGTTAAACAAAAAGTATGAAATCTTTGTTAAAAAAGAATTATATAGTTGGAACAGTATAAATAAAAAAAAGCTTAAGATTTTATATAAGATTTTCGATTGATGAGTAGCCCATGTTTTTCTACAACATATGAAGGCATGCAAATCGAAAGCCCATTAGTCACCTAAGACAAATATTTGATACTCACCTAGGTATATTAGGTGTTACCATTTATTCTCCTTAATCGATGTGGGATTCTAGACATGCTTAATTTTTCTATATAGTTCTCAATAGTTTGTTATAAATGTATACATGTTCTTTTAGATATAAAAATGAGATTGGATACTCATGGTGAAGAAAGTGAGCCGATTGATTCTAAGTGGTTGAGGGAATGAGGGGTCCGAGACCATGATAATTTGATAATTGTACTTACTTAAATAAAACAATTTGGACTATGTGATCATGTAATCAAAGCCAAAGTTTTTAACTTGTCATCTCGATATCTCATTAAAAGTCACAAGAAAAAAGATCATAGGTGAACCTCTTTCATCGATTTCACGTGATAACATCACCAAAAGAAACATAGCATATAGTGAAACAGAAGGTTTTAACTTTTAATTATAGACTTATCTATCGCTTGTTTTTGTAATATATGTTTTGATTAATTAAAAAGTGTATATAGCATGCAGTAAACTGTAAACATGACTTTTGTAAGCCAACTGAACTAAGTTTGTGATTTATGTTCATGCTCGTATTCATGTTTAGTGAGTTACATGTGCTTATTTGTTTTATATCTGTTCAAACAGAAATTAAACTAGGAGTATCTATTAATTTTAACAGTCTTTTGATGTAGATAGTTCACACATTAGTTTTTTGTTTGGCTATGTTATGATATCAATTTTAACGAGATAAATTTATTTTTATAAGAAGATCGTGAGATCAATGCTGCTACATTATGAACTAGCTTGAAATTTATAGCAGGTATAAATTTTACAGCAACTTTTTGATACATTCAAAATGATCATATGGAAGAATGTACAATTTCATGCTCGATCTTGTTAAAATCCTACATTTAGCTTTGTGTAAACAATCATTGATTGATTGGCTAATTTTATTAGATCAGGATCATAAGAGCATACGATCGACTTCACGAGCAAGATCGTGTTTTGTTGGGACTATTATAAGCCTATAACGTCGTGTTACATGACCTGTTAGATAATTATAGAAAACAAAGTGTAAATAACTCTGATATATGAACCGGTTGTTATTGCTAATTTGCTAATTAAACATCAAATTTAACATTTCTCAGAAAATAAAGCCATGCATGCATGTTGACTAAGTTTAAGATCCGTGACTTTCAAATTTTGGTGAATTTCTTTTGAAAGTATTAATAACTAAAAGGATTTACATCAAGTTGGTAGGTAAGCGGACAACAAGCTGCGCCATTAAAAATTGAGAATTCATATTAAGTACAAAACTTGAGAATTCATATTAAGTACAGAAAATAAAGAGAGTTCGTATAAACGAATTCGAAGCGACATTACATGAATGTTAGCTTAACATTCATTTAAGATCTACTCGAATACGAGATACCAATCCTAAAACATTTGTTCCATACACGATATGGTATATTAACTAGGAGCATATCTTCCCTTTTACCAATGTGGGATTCTACGCGATTATATATTTCTTCTAATAATTCTTATGTTGTTTGTTTGATTTTATCCGTATGCTTATGAATATTTTAAAACCATATTTATTAGTAAAAAAGTTGACCACAACTTAACCACTTTTAGACAACTATATATGTTGATTTAGTAAATGATTTTAAAGAGCACATAAAATCGATCATCTCTAGGTTATGTGAATGTTCTTGATGCATACTGCCTTATTGCAATTGCATGAATATGATCTTTGATTTGTTGTGCTTAAATAAACCATTTGGACCTTTGTGCCAATTTGTCCAAGTACAAGACATCAACAATTCAACATATCTATTCATTCAAAGCTCAAGGAAAATGACCTTAATTGAACTACTTGGTTTGACAAGCATATCATGAATTCATGAAACAATTGGTTGTATCTTTCATTTGTCAGATGATATTAATCACTGGTATTTCATTACAATAAGCTTTGCTTAATTCAAAAGTGTATGACTATAAACTCGAATTTCCTAAGCCAGGTAACTCCATTTTGCTTTAATGAGTTCATGTTCATATTCAACAAATAGAATGTTCATAAATGTGATTTGTTTTAGATTTATACATAAGTGATAAAACATTAACTCCTAAAGTAAAACTCAATTTTCTTAGAAACTAAACACATACACGTTGACTTAGAAATTGATTGACTTTATTTAACTTGACAGAAAATATATTCTTTGCACTTTCTCATAATAGCTATAAATAAAACTGTTAAAACATGACTACATACTTGGACTCCTTGGTTAAAAAAAAAGTTTGGAGTTGTTCTAAAGATTTATAAAAAGAATGATAAGAATTCATATAAAGATATGAATTATGAACTATGTTTGATTTGAACATATTTCATGTCACATCCGGAAACTTGATACTTATCATAAATCATACATTTAGTAAACAACATGGTATATAAGCTACATCATTTCTTCTCTTCGTCCTATGTGGGATTCTAAACATGTCGTGATTTTTTCCCATAAATTTAAAGGTGCTTGTATTTGAACGTATAGAATTGTATGCTTCTGGATATCGAGTAAAGGTTGTTAAGAGTACAGATTTTGGCCACAACTTAAGCACTTCTAGACAACTATGTTTCTTAATAAATGATTGGAAAAAACGCATAAAATCTAGATAACATATACGTACGGTGAAAATGTGCTGATTGTTTCTAGGTGCAGCGATAGAAAATTGGTAGTTGTACCATATGGTATTGTAATTGACTATATGAGTGTGGAAGAATATATAATTGTTCTTGATGCATTCTATGTTATCATATCGTAATTCCAGAAAAATGATTGTTGATCTATTGTGCTGAAAAATATCCGAACTCTAAGGATGTGTTTGTTTCTTTAAAAAAAAAATCTTACTAGCCCTCTTAGTCACTCTTACTTACCAGTAAGAGGTGTGCAGACCTTGTTTGTTTTTTTCTTTTGAGTCAGACCCAGTTAGACATATAACATCTTACTCAATAAGAGGTGGGGGACTTGTCTTAGTGCCTCTTACTCAATAAGAGAGATTAAAGACTCGTGTTAATATAATATATTTGATGGTTTATTAACTATCTTATATTTATGATAAAAAATATTATTTTATATTTGCACAAGTTACTTAAATAAATTGCATAAATGAGCACTTAAATTTATTCGGACAATTATACAAAAACAAACAACATTATTTTGTTTAGATTTAAACATTCTAGCCAAAACATCTAAATGAAACAAACACACCCGACTTGATCATTTCGTTTCATTGAAAGCTCGAGAAAAATAACCATAAGTGAGCCTCTTCGATTTGAGTCCATAACATTTCATCTGTTACAATTTACAATTAACTACTCCCTCCGTCTCAAAATAATTGTCAGGAGACAAACAACACAAAGTTTAATAAAAGTGGGGTCACTTTATTTTTCAACCACTAAAATAGAATATTCTCTTATTATATTCTCTAGTTTTTACTAAAAGAGGAAAATGGACAATTTTTTTAAGACATCAATTTTAGGAAATATGGACAATTAATTTGAGACGGAGGTAGTACTTTATTTCATAAGTGTTGTAAATTATATACCACGTATTTAATGTTAGACGATTAGTATTGGGTATTTAGGCCCGTTGGCCCATATTGTATCTTATTTATTCATTCAAATGTACCGAACTTATCCATTCAATACATACGTTCTATTATTCTACATTTAATACTAGGGGTGGCAATTTCTGACCCGACACGAAACCTGACATGAAACCGACACGAAAATTAACAGGTTCGGGTGGAGCTAAATAGATTGTGGGTCAGGTTTGGGTCGACATATCTAACCCGTTTATTAAACAGGTCAGGTTCGGGTTGGGAATAAAATAAACGTGTCGACCCGGCAACCCGTTTAAGTTTTTTTTCTTAATTAAAAATTATTTATATTTAATTATACGGGTTAAATGGGTTAAACGGATCGACCCACTAACAAGTTTAACCCATTTAACTCGTGTAATGTGCTAACTTTTATATATAAAACGGATTAAATGGGTCAACTCGAAACCCATTTAACATATTCAACCCATGTAACCTATTGAACCTGTCAACCTAAGTATATATACGGGTTAAATGGGTCAGGTTCGGGTTACGTGTAAACAGGTTAGGGTTGACATAGCTGACCCGATGATTTAAATGGGTCAGATTCAGGTTGGAGTTTTCTGACCCGCCAACCTGACAACCCGAACCCGCAAACCCGAACCCGACCCGAATTGCCACCCCTATTTAATACTATGACAACTTTTTGAATTATTCTAATCTATCATGTGGACGATCCTGTGATCTTATGCTCATCCTTACGATCTTATGAACAATTCAACAACCAAATTTATGTCTAAAACGTTATTAATTTTATTGGGTTAGTTTTATGACATCAAGATTGTGAACTTTTGTAAACTCGCATACTACCTAAGTGTATTTATGTAGCGGAGAAAATATTGCAAAGTATTTGATGTTTTCGAAATAGACTAACGTTTGCCAAGCAAATCTAACCTTCACAAGTTTATGGCGGATATAACATCATATTATCATTACTTTTGAGAGTTGTATGTGTCGAGATATTATTGCCTTTCACTTTTTAATATTAAGAGTTATTGCGATCCTTGTTTAAAAAAATTTATACAGTTGGAATAGACATAAAAAAAAAGGTAAAGTCCATAAATTAGCAACATACTTTCCCAACTTTACAGATTTAGGTAACAAACTATTTTTATTACCAATTTAGTATGTGAAACCGGCTAACTTTTTACAATATAGTAAATATCACCGAATGATTTACCAAGTAGATAAATATTTATTTTAAAAATTTCCACCTAGACAACCCGACCCGACCCGGGCTTCTATTTAACCTTAAATCCAACCTAGACAACCATCTTCATCTTCCTTTAGCAGCGCCTCTCACCTCTCTCCTCCCTCCCATATCCGGCCACATTTCCGGCCACAACACCTCTACCGCCGCGAGTCACTACACACCGCCACCACCATCACATATATCTTTTCATCCTCATCTTTTGATATATAACACGCGCTACCAAACGCACCCTAACACCTTTTTCATTCGAGTTTTATTCTCGAATCATCAACACCATCACCTATCTTTTCTTGTTTCTGATCCTTTCGAAGAACAATGTAGTCATCCACTACTACACAAACAGGCAAATGCAACGAAAATTTGCAACGGTAAATTTCCGTAGCAATTTTGCAACTGTTTTGCAACGACTTACCAACGGAAAAGTAGCGACATGAAAAACGGTTGCAAATCCGTTGCAAAACATAAACTAATTCTTTTACATTTATTTTTATTTTTTCCGTTACAAAATAAGAAAAATTTGCAACGGATTTGCAACGGATTCGCAACGGAAGATAAAAAAGTTAATATAAAAGTAGTTACTTTCGATTTCCGTTGTAATTCCGTTGCAAATTTGCATCGGAATTACAACGGAAGATTAAAATTAAATGTAAAATAAATATATTTAGTTTTCGTAGCAAATCGATTGCAAGTTTTCTTTGGGTTTGGAACGGAAGATTAAAATAAAATGTAAAAGAAATTATTTTCGGATTTCCGCCGCCAATCTGCTGCAATTATTTTGAAATTTACAATGGATTTCTAACGAACTTTGCAACAAATTTGTAAAAATGAACTTTATTCGATCTATTTTTTTCATTGGATCTGGTGCGATACTTTTAGGGTGTGTTTGGTATCCCACTATAGAAATGAAACTATGACTATGAAAGTGACTAAAGGTTTTTGTTTAAGATGAAGGGGCCTACCACTATTGTAATGAATGATAGAAATGTTTCATACTCCATATACCTCAAAATGGTAAAGTATGGATCTTTCATACCGAGGGGCCCACCACTACTATCAAAATCATTCCTATTGTGATTAATGACGGTATACCAAACGCACCCTTAATTATTGATTCCTACAATCGTTCAAGCATTCAAGGTACTTTAGTGATTATTGGTTGGATATCTGAACCATAACCGACGTGATTAACTTCCTATTTTTTTTCTCTCGGGTTCCTTTTTTTTGGTGGACGCTGGTATACCATGATAGTTGGATCCTCTCAATCACTGAGTACTTTACTCTTCTGAATACACCGGTCGAGCAGCGACTATGTGTGGTGGGATTTAATCTCGAAGGAGATGCGGCAAAGTGATTTTGTTGGATGACACATCACAATTTAATCACGACTTGGGATGGCTTTTTGGAGAGCGTTTGTAATCGTTTTGGACCATGTAAGTAGGAGGTCCCGCAGGCACACTTTCTAAGTTGTTGCAAATCGGGTCGGTAGCACAATATCAAAGCGAGTTTGAGAAGCTTATGAATCGGGTCACATTTATCTCATACCACTTATTGATTTCTTTTTATATCTATGGCCTTAAACTGGTGTTACAACTGGAACTCCTAGTGTCAAGACCTACCATGCTAGGCGACGCTTTTTCCTTGACATGCATTACCGTGGCTCGTTTGGAAGACCAATGGTCAACCTCAGCCATCAAAACAAATGACATCACCGTAAGTGTGCTCGCTCAGAAAGACTCGACCCCACGTTTCTCTGCTACTCGGCACGATCCAAGGAAACTGCCATTATTACCACCACCCACTCAACCTTCACCTTCATTGCCGCTAAATAATCGGTCGCTATTAGACGTGCTAGTATCTGCATTGTTGCTGCGTGGTTCTCCGGTTAAGGCGTTGTTTGTTATCGGTGATTCAACTGTTGACAGTGGAATAAATAATTTTTTAGGAACATTTGCGAGGGCGGATCATGCTCCGTAATGACATGATTTCAATAAGCATAAACCTACCGGAAGGTTTTCTTATGGAAGATTGCATGTTGATTATCTTGCACCTCGTCTTGGGCATTCCCTTATTCAAAGCTATCTAGGTCATAAACGGTCCGTTTACATATGTTGCATGGTGTCGATTAGGCATATGCTGGTGCCGGGATCATCTTCTCTAGTTACATCTCAAACTCGATAATATGTATATCAATTGGGAGTAATGACTACATACATTACTATCTTTGGAATGTGTCCGCTGTGCAATCTAAGTATGTATCATGGGAATTTAAACAGCTTTTAGCCTACTTGATGATACAGGATATAAAGAATTTGTACAATGCTAATGTGAGGAAAATAGCGGTGATAGGACTCGGCCTTATTGGTTGTGCTCCTTCCTACTTATGGCAGTATGGCAGCGGGAGTGGATCATGCAGTAAGATGTTAAACAACATGAAATGGGAGTCTAATGACTACTACCTGTACTTGGTGTCAGCAAAAAGGAGTCAACAAAGAACATGTGATCCGGGGATCATGATTGTTCAAAGCAACACCTTGAGGACAACGTGACTTTGAAGGAGAGGGGAATGTTACGACCGCTTGGGTCGTGTCTAATCCCGTATGGTATAAGGATTATGTCGTGGGGTAAGTTATATTTATTTATCTTAATTGTTATGTCGTGTTTGTCGTGGGCTAAGCCCATTGTCATGGATTTGAAGAGATGTCTTCGAAATGTTTGGAAGGTTCGTCATCATTTACATTCTTAAGTTTGTTGCATTGTTTACTTACTCTTAGTCTTAAACTCTTAGGGATGTTTACTTTTTTCCTTTTAATGAGATAAATGTGTGCCTAAAACCTTACAATCTTTTAATTGAGAGACTCATTAAAACTACACTCTAAAACAACAACATACCCAATCCCGCCTAGGCGGGGTATGGGGGAGGTGGGATGTAGACAGATCCTACCCCTACCCCAGGGAACCCTGCAGGTAGAGAGACTGCTTCCAGAAAGACCTCCGGCAAGTGTGTGCAAAGTGTGCTCGAAGTAAAGAAAAACGAGAAATGGAAAGCAAAACAAATAAAGCATAAAAGCATAGAAGCAAACAGAGCAAAACAAACATATAGGCAAAACGACACAACATTCATATAAGCAAACATAAAAGCAAACCGACACAACAAGTAAGAGCAAACAAAGCACAACGACAAAGACCAAAGAGGGCAGCGCAAAGGGCCTAAAGCTAAAGCAAAGCAAAAAGAGCAAGCAAAAGGCACATGCAAAGGGCCTAAAGCCTAAAGGCACAACAAAGGCAAAACCAAGGCACTAGCCGAGGCAAAGCAAAAGCTCCTATCTCCTAAAGGGGGCAAGCCAAGGGACCCTAAAAAGCCTAAACCACAACAAACCCCAAACCCTCTACCATCCTAGCCCCAAAACTAACCACGAATACTAATCCTATCTACACTCTCACTCTCTTTAATAAGTGACTAATTAACAATGTTTTGAAAACCGGGTTAGAAATCGACCGATTTGAGTCACTGGGCACCGGTTCGACTGGTTCAACCGCCGGGTCAACCCGATTTTTAATTTATTTATTTTTTAATTTTTTCGACAGGGCGGGTCAACCGATTCGACCACCGGGTCAACCCGAGTTTTATTAAAAAACTTTGAAAAAATGAAATCCGGCCGGGTTTCGAGAACCGGGTTGACCCGGGTCACTCAAAACCCGGCGGGTCTAACCGGTTAACCCGATTTTAAAAACCCGGGTTTTTTGACCCATTTTTTTGGCCGGAACCGGCTGAACCGGTTAACCCGGCCGGGTCGACCCGGTTTTCAAAACACTGCTAATTAAGACCTTTATATACAACCACTTAATTTAGTAAACACCCTTTTAATAATTTTAGTTTCATTAGTTTTAAATGTTAATTAATCTAGAGGTGGTAAAACGGGAGGGCCAGGCGGGCACGGGCCACACGGGCGCATGTTATATGAATCGCTTTTAAAACGACCTAAAATAAAAAAATAAAAATTTAACGTAACACCTCATTTAAATTTAAGTAACTAAATATACTATATCCATAAATTTTTCAATTTAATGTTCTCCAATTAAGAGAAAAACATGTGCCCATTATGCCCATTTAACTTTTAGATGGGCAATATATGACCATTTTTTTTAAAAAAAAGAGGTCAAAATGTACACAAATATTTTAAAAATTTGTCAATTTAACAATTTTTTTTTATTTTAGGCACAAATTGCCACCTCTAAATCTATCTTTCAACAAACATACGTAGTATTTTTATTGCTTTTATGGAACCTTCACGAGGGAAGTTCAATTTATTCACAAAAAATTTGGTGAAATTCTAATCTCCCGCTCTATGTTTTTCCTTAATTTCACTCTTTTCTCCTAAATTAAAACCCTACACTTCCACATCCCGCCTCCCTTTTCCATTTTCACTTGCAGATTCACACAAAAGGACACCAATCCCTTTGCTTTTTGATTTAGCCTTCTTATTGATTCTTTTCTGAATCCACCAGCGATAAGGTATGTGAACATCACTTGATATTAACTCTATGATTAACTAGAATTTGTTGGGACTAATTGCATATCTAGGGGGCTTTTAAGCTTTAATTAGTGTGTGAGTATTGTGCTATTATGCACCATACCAATATTACAACATGATTTGGACCCAATAAGCTGAGGTTTATTGAAATCAAAACTAGCTACCCAAAATAGGGATCTATTTCGGTCAAAAAGCTTCTTTGAACCTGATATTATCCGTTTATATGTACTTATTTAATGGTTATATTCATATATTACATCTTCAAATTCGTGATTTTTGGTAGATTCAGGTTTTAGAATTTTAAGTTGCTTACTATGGATCTTTGGTTAATATAATATTAAGCAAATTGTGAAGAATTGAATTTGTATTTATGTTTCGTTCCCAAGTGGTAACTATTCATTTACTTTTCCTAATGTAATATTTGTCTTGGCAGGTTAAATAAAGATTGCACACCTGGTATTTGTCAAAAAATTGTTTGTGAGTTTATTTGTCAAAAAATAGTTATTGTTGTTGAATTGCTTCTTTTCAATAATTTGCAGAAAACATAAAGAATCAAGTTGTTGTCATTAAGAGGTTAGTTCATATTCCAGTTGTACCTGTTATTTTTTACATCTAATCTACTTGTACTTCATTTGATTTCATTGGTGATCCTTGATTATTGATATTCATATTGCTTAACTCTGTTCATCGAATTGGTATTGATATTCACATTGCTTTTTAATTTGGGGATATATACTACTTTTCAAACATACATATGATGTGATTATATTATTTTAAGTTTGTTTTTCACTCTTAATGAAGCTGGTCTTTAAAGCTGCTACTGTAAATTGAAAACATAGTTATTATTTGTAGTGTCTATACAAATGATTTATTGAAACAATAGCAAATGTGAGTTATGGTTTTTGTTGTTTGTAGGTTTCTTTGTTAATGTTTCTTATTAACAAGTTATCAACAACCGCTAGTAGATCAAAATTATTATGATGAGTGAAAAGGTCAAGTGAGCTTTAGGATAATATAGAACTTCACTGAGGTGAGTACATGATTAAAAATATATCTATATGCTAACTTACTCTGTTCTAGTAATAAGTTTACTACTATAATGTGGCTTGACATGACTTTCTTGCTGTTTAGTATGTACTTTCTCACTTGTAGTTTTTCGTGAATGAGTTTCTACTCTGAGGAACCTTATAATTCTCTTTCGTTTCAGTTTGTTTTGATGCCAAGTTAAACGCTTACAGTAGCTGCAAATGACGCCAACAATTGATAATCACATCAACAGACTTGAAGCTTACTTGGATGTTGGCAAGATTACACACCAACCTCTTACTTCTCCATCTTCCTTAAACTATTTGTTGCGATGTATATACTTGATACACTATGTACTTGGTACAAATGACATTTGTTACACTTTTGGTGTTGCATTATGATAATATATTTGTGTTATTATCAATTTATCTGATTTTTGCATTTAGAAATAGTTTGTTTTTTGGAATTTGTATATTACTGTACATGAGAAACCGGAAAATACAAATTAATGCCGTTTTTTTTTCCTTTTTAAAAAGGGCACTATCCGCAAGCCGTTGCAAATTTGTTAATTGTTACAAACCTATACAGTTGGAATTTCGTTGCAAACATATGTTGTTGCAAATTCTTCCATTGCAAATCTGTTGCAACTTGTACCGTTTCAAACCTGTTGGAAGATTGCAATGAATTTTCTTCCGTTGGCAAACCATTGCAATATTTTTTGTGCCATTGGAAATCCGTTGCAAATTAAATTTCCATGGAGCATTTATACAACGGGTCCAATCTGTTGGAATTCCGTTGCAAATAGTCGTTAGCAACGGATTTCGACCGTTACATTTGCCCAGTTGTGTTGTAGTGATCTCACCGTTTTTGTGGTGTTTGTACCTCGGTTTGACTCAAAACCCGCGAGTTTTGAGGATCTCTTAATAATAACGAAAAGAAAATAATAAAAACAAGATTAAAAAGGTGTACCGTGAGTTTAGAAACTCACGGTCTAGTGGGTTCTTGATTGGTCAAGTGTTGTGTTGCTCGAGTTTGGTTATGGTTGTGTCTTGGATTGAAATTGGTCACTTGGTTTGTAGGGTGTGATTGTCGAAGTGTTGTGGTTGTTGTCGACATCAGGGTGTTGTTGATAATTTTTTGGACTCATTAAATCACATTTGAGCTCGCCCCTAAAATTGATACGGTATATATTTGTAGTGTTTGTCGGAAAATTGTATTTGCCGGAAAATATGAAGATTGCCGGAGAAGATGGTGGTTGCCGGAAAATATGTAGTGGTGATGACATAAGCATAAATATGTCACATAAGCTAACACCTAAGCATAAAAAAAATAAAAATAAAATGACAAATAAGCTTGGTTACCGGTTTACCAGGTAGCCTGTGAGCAAAATGACTATATTGTCGAAAATTAGCAAGTTTCACAAACTAAATTGGTAATAAAAATAGTTTGTTACCTAACTCTGTAAAGTTGGGAAAGTATGTTGCTAATTTATAGACTTTACCCTAAAAAAAATTAAGAATTCATATAAACTTTCCAAACCCACTGGCACTGATCGTTAACGTTAGCGCGACGAGTGACAAGAATTTGAGAACTTGATACAAGTCCTAAAACATACGTTTCACGTGCAATGTTGTATATTAGGTGGTACTATTTCTTCCATTTAACCGATGTGGGATTCCAGCTAAGATATTTTACTTTTAAATTTACGAATTGTTTGTTTTAAGTGTATACTTACTCTCTTGAGTATTGGAAAGACTTTGTTACTACACCACAACTTATATTAAACATATTTAGATGCTTAAATAAAACATGAGAATATAAGACTGTTCTTGATGTAACTGACTTAATCATATAAGAATACAAAAATGTTCTTGATGTATTCTATGTTATTGTAGTTGCATTAAGATGATTGTTGACCTATTGTGCTTAAATAAAACATACTGGACCATTGTGTCAGTTTAGTCATAGTAAAAAACACCAACATTTCATCTTCCAGACAGCCACAAAAAAAATGACAACACGGGAACTTCTTTTATTCGACTTGATAACCAATCACCAAAATAACATAGCACAAAGCATCCTGTGAGACAAAAGGTTTCATATTTGGTATGTTAGACCAGCTTAGACTTAATTGGACGTTATCAGTCAGTTGTGAATTGTGATATATAATTATAATTTAGTTTAGTTTCATATAAAAGTTGTTTGAAGGTGATACCATAAATCGTCTATTCATATACCGTTCTTTTCTATATTTCCTGTACACAATTTACACATTACTTATGTTTAGCTGCCAATTTATCAAGATCGAGGGAGGATCCTATTCGTTATCGTAAGATACTACTATAATAAAGTAGTTTGTTTCACAAGTGTTTCAATTTATAGCAAGTAGTAATTAACTTCATGTCAACTTTTTGAAATGTTCAAAACGATCAATTTATCTTCTGTCTTACGATCTTTTGACGGTCCTACAATCTTACGAGCAATTCTACGTTCAAACGAGCTTGTATCGATCGAACTAGCTTTATGGGATCAAGATCATGAAATTATACGAGTCTATGTGGTACATACTTTCTCCGTCCAATTTTACGTATTCGCATTATTATTATTATAGTTTGTCTCCAAAAACCTGTCCACTTAAAACAAGTAAAAATAATAAATTTTCACTTTATCTATTTTATACTTAAATACCGGCTATTTTATCCTTAACTTTAGAGGGTAGAAACTATAAAATACAAACGTACTTTCAAAAATTATCGACTTGAACTATTTACTTTTTTATTGCCTACTATACCAACGAACTTGATCTAGCTTACATAGGCTCGACTTGATCTATTTTATCCTTAAATACCGGCTATATCATAAAAATGGACGAATACGTGTAAATTAAAACCGGCAAAAATATATGAAAACGGATCAAAACGTGTAAAACCGAGCGAATAAGTATTAAAATGTATGAAAAAATAAGAAAAACCAAATTTTTAGTTAATTAAAATAGTCGTTAGTATAAATGGACTAAAACTTTGCAATCGTTCGTTGAGTAAATGTCAAAAGCATGCTATTCAAGATCTTAGCAACTTAGCTAAAGAAAAATATAAGACAAAGCTACTTCTTTATAACAGAATTGCCAATTACACACTAGTATTTTTTGACTTTAGGAATCTTTTATACTTGCAAGTTTTAAACGGTTGGTCTATCAATCCTGAATCTTATAATACGCAATTTAATTGTTGGTGCAACTTTTAATGCTACCTGCTTAACCTCGACCATGAAATTGTCACGTCTACGTGTACCCTTGATTCTATGGCGTTTTTTGTATCCGATGAAATCTGGGAGAATTTCTATCATGGTCTAGTGGATAGGGTAGCGTTTGGAATTGATGAAACTATTGAGACGTATGCGGATAAGGCTCGGCGCATACAATCTGCCCGTCGGTTTAAATGAAGTGTGTTATTTTTTGTTACTTGTGTTCAAATTTGATTGTTCACATGTATATTAGTGTTCGGGTTATAATTTCATTTTACTAGTATGTTTCTTTGTTTAATTTCAATTCATTATGTAAATTTCCATTTGTTAGTCTAACATTGCCACATGATAACTAACGGTATAAAGAAATGTTTCAAGTCGAATTAAAATTTGAGAGTTCATTGATATACTAGGCAATAAAAAAGTAAATGGTTCATGTTGGTAATTTTTTGAAAGTACGTTGGTATTCTATAGCTTTGCTTTTACCCTTAACTTTAATATACATTTAGTGCACATCTTTGATCTCATAAAGTGTAAAACACGGAGTAATTTTTTGAACACTTAAAATAAGACGGAGTGAGTAACAAATACTTGAGTACAAAGAATGAAAGAAGACTGCATAAGCTAAATACCATAAATAACCAAGCGACTAACTAGGCAATTGCCCGACTAGTATTTTACTAATTTGTAAAAGTAAACAATGGCAGATATTACAAAATTATGGAGTTTGTTTTTTTTAGGTTTTTACTATGTTGCATTTTCAAGTGTATATATATGAAGTTTCCTAAGCACAATGGTAATACATATACCAATGATTACAGACTCATGGAGTTGAGTCAAACAGATGTCCAAAGCATTAACGTAAAAGCGCGAAACAAAACCAATCCATTGGAAAGATGTTCATGAAACATGCCAAGAATCACATAATCTACATATCGGTAGTCGAATTATGTCCAATTCATTATGTAAAGTTCCATTTGTTAGTGAGTAACTGGTTTTTAGGCAATAATATCGTTTGTGTCATTCTTCTCTTTTTGTTGTTCTAATTGGTTTTCATTGTGTTAAGTTCCATTTAAGAAAAAGGTTAATTCTTTAAAATCGAGGTTTGCTCATAATGCGGAAAAAGAAAAGATTGGTGTAGATATAAAGCAAGGTATGGTTCTTGAGTAGATGGAAGGATTTGATTTGTCCAACAAGATTTGGGGTGTGAAAGGTGATCATGATAAAAGGAGGAATGGTGGTAACTTCAACGCATAAAGATCATGCCATCTTGGTTTTCATGTTCCGTAATAACCGAGGTTCGACTGAGGGTTTGTTCGAGAAATGGGTGAGTTTTTGATGATGAAAACACGTACACTACCGGAAAGTTTTAACCAAACAGTATTTCGTGTTTTTTTTGGAAGTTTTAACACTTCCTTTTTTGTTCTTCTAAGAAAATAAGGTTGAATGAGTCTTCTTAAATCATGATCGTGCTATTCACATTGCCCGTTCTAGTTTATTGGCTGAAACAGTTTAAAAGCCTTTTTAACTAAAAGGGTGGTCGACCCATTTGACTTCCAATTCCTCTATGACCCTCTTTGTTCACAAAGTTGATATGCAATGTTGCACAAGGTGACACCTTCATGTCCACCAATTCTAAATGAATTTGCTCAAATTTATAATTACATATTGTGTTTGAAACGTTGGGCCTAAGGATATGATATCCGAACATAGTAAACTTATATTCTTAGGGCATGTTTGGTATGAGGTGTTGGGTTATGGGATTGGACATCAAACGTATAACAATTGTTTGTTATACGGGTATAACTTTTGAAATTAGTAATCATCACCATATATAATACTTTTGCCAAATCCTGGTCACATATCTTGGTTTAGCCCTCTTTTCTGACATATACTGGTTTAGCCCTCTTTTGTGACATTTTGATTTGTTTTTATTTCTTTCGTGGCCAGAGTTAACAACCACCACTAGTCATTTCTTTTATTAGTTTCAAAAATAAAAAGTTAACAAAATCTAAACCTTCTATAATTATAAAACTAATTTATTTTATTACATTATACATTTCTCTTTCTTACATTAAATCATAATCCTAATCCAAATTTAAATTAAAATCTAAATCCTAATCCTAAACTCACCTATAAACCAAACGAGCCCTTACTTCAGATTGGCAAAAGGGTGAATTAGACTACTTTTAATAAATAAGACATAAGAAATTGATTGACCAAGCTATCCTAAGATGATGGGTACTTACGAATATCATGTTGAAATTATCTATTGTTTGATGAAGATCAATTTTCAATTACAACTTTTCACATATTTATAGAGAAAAACTTTTCACATGTTTACCGGGAAAAAGTGATCAGTAAATGTATTATAAGATGCGAGTTGTGTGTAAAAGTCTTTGTATAAAAAAGATAATAATACTTAAGTGGAGTCACCTCGGACATATATAACATTTGTGTTGACACTTGTAGAGATGAATCCTATTTGTGGGTTCACTCTCCTTTAAAAAGAATTGAGAACATATAACATCCTCTTAGAAATATTTAAAATCATATCTAATATTTCATAAGCTTCTAGAGGAATTTTACTTTTCTAATATTTCTTTAGAACTTATATATGACTCCACAATCTATCTATTTTATATTTTTACTTCTGCAATTGCAATTGGGCCTTAACTTCATTGATCCAAACCAATGAACTTTGACTTATCATATATTTCGGATGAGTTTTTACATTTTCGGATCAATCGAGTACACTAATGACTAATAAAATGATAATCGATCCCATCCCAGTTAATAACTTCAAACTCGGTTGAGCTTTAGTCGAGTAACTCGAGCTGAAACTCGGTTAAGCTGAGCTTTATCGAGCTTCGAGCTGATGAAGCGAAAGGTGTACCGCTTTTGGGGGGTCATTTAAGGCCAAAGTCGAGATTATTTGATCAAATATTGCCCTAAATTGTTTCTTTTGTTATTTTAGGTACTTTCGAGAGGAATTTTACAAAAGGAAGCATTTTGGACGTTTTTTGAGCGAAAAAGTGAAGAAAACGACAAAGTCTCAAAAGCATGATGGAAATTGCACTTGACAGCGTCACAAGGTGCTAGTAACGGCGTCATGAGTTGACAAAAGGGTGGATAAATCAATTACACGTGACGCGCCAGAATGTTTTGTGAAGGGGTCGTGACGGCGTCACGTACAAAGTTGTCAAGGCCATCAAGAGTAACTGCAAAGAGTGACGGCCCAGAACCCATAAAGAGTGACGGCGTCAGAAGTGGATCTAGGCAATACGAGTTTGTTTTGGCGGCGAGTTGACGGCGTCAGATATTACTCTTGACGCCGTCAGAAGACAATATCTATATATAGTTTTCTAGTTTTCATTCATTGTGTGCAACTTTGAAGGAATAAACCCTAGACGAATTTTACAGCTTTTTCAAGAGTTTCAACCCTTGGTTTCTTCCATGCTTAATTGAAGATAAGTACTTTACCAAATCATTCAATATGTCTATGTGTTGTTTGATTATATCTTACGTTTGTCTTCACTTTAACATGCTAGGCTAGGTTTTCTTCGTGTTTGCTTAGATGTAATGAAACTTAGATATAGATTATGGGTTGGTTGTTTGTTTATAATTGTTGTGGATGAATGAATTCGATGTTAGGCTTAAGAAAACTGGCAGACTTCCAATTGGTAACTTGCTTGAACGTCTTAAGAAACATGATCGGAGGTGTACTACGATATTTTGGTTGTATTTAATGCGTAGGTAACTACTAATGAGGCCATGTTAGGAGCTAGTAGTCGGCTCGACATAGGAAGAGGTAGGAGCTTATAGAGTTAGAGAAGATCGTACACGGCCTTACGAATGGTATTAAGGAATATAACTCGTCATCCATGCAATTGTAACAAGCTAATCAACCTATAAATGATAGCTATGGAGTAATGAAATCTAAGTAAACACAATTTTCTCTCATTATTGTTTACACCACAAATTAGTTTAAGTTTAGTTTATTTTATTTTTGATTGCATCTTTAGTTAATTGGGTTAGTTGATTAGCAACTAATTCCGCCCACTCTTTCCAAAAACCGAGATTTTACTTGCTTTCCTTAAAATATAAAATACAAAAAGAATCATCCCTCACCTCTATACCTAGTTTTAGTGAGTTTTAACCTTAGCGAACACTATTCTTTGAGTTGAACAATCAATCCCCTGATACTTGTCACTATACTATACTACAACGAACAGGTACACTGCCTGGTGGCACCCTAACCCCGGGTGCCTTTTGGCTCTTCCATCGATTTAACCTATAGCATCCTAACCCCGGGTGGATAAATCTCATTGAAAGCCACAAGAAAAATTGTAGATTGGCGGGAACACCCTAACCCCGGGGTTAGGAAGCATTTTGGACGTTTTTGGAGCGAAAAAGTGAAGAAAACGACAAAGTCTCAAAAGCATGCTGAAAATTGCACTTGACGGCGTCACAAGGTGCTAGTGATGGCGTCATGAGTTGACAAAAGGGTGGATAAATCTCATTGAAAGCCACAAGAAAAAAGACCATAGGCGAACCTCTTCGGCTCTTCCAACGATTTAACCTATAGCATCACGAATTAACATAATTATCAATAGTTGGTTTTTGTAATAAAACAGAAGTCAAGAGTTTATATAAACTTTCGTAGTTGTGTGTCCATGTTTATTAACTTTGATAGACTACCACACGACTAGAAAACTTATTACTACTAATCCTAAAACATGTAATTCATACACACCTTATTATTCATGTTTGACAATACCTTTTTGGAAGCGTTTAAGAGCAGTAAGCGACAAGCATTTCAGTCTTAATGCTTGTTTGGCAACACTGCTGCTAGCGTTTAGCAACACCTCAACAACTTGCAATCTTAATGCTTCTTAAAGAAGTTTTCCAATATACCGCTAGCATTTTACTTTAATATTACCAATTTACCCTAAAAAATAACATTCATTCATAAGTATATGCCCTTTTTCGTAATTTTACATTTTATAATTACAACTGCAGCTACGTTACCAAACACGTTTTTTAAACAAGCAACTAATGCTTACTGTTACAGCTTACTGCTTATAGCTACTGCTTACTGTTACGTGTCGCCAAACATAGCCATATCAGGTACCACATTTTCTTCTGTCTCACCTATGTGGGATTCTAGATATTCAAAATTTTCTTTTGATAATTCAAAATTGTTTATTTTGGATGAACTCTTGTGCTCTAGAATATTGAGAAAACATTGTTGTGGGTACAACTTTTGGCCATGACTTAAGCACTTCTAGACAATTGATTCTTCAGAAATGATTAAAAGAACATGAAATCTAGATATAAAAATAAAATGGATATGAGGATATGATATGCGTGAGCCGACTATGTTATCGAACATGATTGAAAATGATCAACTGTAGTAGGATATACATATGCATTTTATTGATGTATTTTATATATGTCATTGTAATTGCATAAAAATAATTGTTGATGTATCGTGTTTGGATAAAACAATTCGGACCATTGCATCAATGTAAACTCAATGTCAATGAGTTCAACATGTCAACTCACTGAAAGTAAAAAGGGACTAAACAAATGAACAACTCGATAACATCAGAAAAACATTTATCATAAAATTAAACAGAAGATATCGATCTCAATTGCTAAATGTAAAATCATTGGTTTTTAATACTTGTTAGATCATGAGTTAGGTTTAATCTAGCTAAAAGTGTATGACCACAGCCTCCAAGTCTTGTGAGCAAAGTGAGTTTGTGATTAGTTCATGTATATTCAGTAAGCTATACATGTAGTACGTATTGTTCTAGATCTATTCAGACATACATAACGTTGTTTGACAACTTTTCTGTAGTTATTTTCCCCACTTAATAAATTAACCATTGTTTAGATAATAATAATTTAAGTAGTGTGATCAAGAAAGGTGATACTACTAGAGTGAACTAGTTTGTTTTACCCATGTTGCAATTTACACCAAGTATAAATTTTTTAACAATTTTTTTTTTTGAAATGTTCAAAGTGACCATGTGGTTAATCATACAATCACATATTCAATCTTCTGATTTTGTGAATACAATCCTCCAAGCAGTTCTATGTCCAAAACGATCTTGAATTTTGTTATATGAGATCAAGATCTTACTATCGGAGATCGACAGAAGGGGGCAGGGTTCTAGTGTATTTTTTATTTTTATTTTTTTTTAATTTTAAATATGTGGTTGTTTTTGTAGTTTGCCCCCTCTAACTAACCGATTTGTAATGTAGCTTCTAAAAATTGTAAAAATTTGCCTCATAGATCATAAATTTCTGACTCCGCTCTTGTTAAAATCATAAGACGACTTTTCAAGCAAGATTGTGGTTTTTGATGACCTTGAGTACAACTACCTAAGTTTATAGAAAACATTGCCTAGATGTTTTCGAAATGGAATAACGTTCACCTAATTCGTAAACCAATCTAACCTTCATTAGTTTGTGGTGGTTATAACGTCATATTATTCTCACCTTTTTGACTATGTAGAAAACAAAGCATAAACAAAAACTGATCTGAAGCAGTGATAATAAATTAATAAGTAATACTCCAACATCAAATGATAATCACATTTCTTAGATAAGAAAGTCAAACATTTTGTCTGAAACTCTGAATTGATCATCTTTAATTAACTTGATAGGAAATATATTGACCTTCCATCTTATAACATTATATATATATATATACTAGCTTCAAGACACGCCCGATGGGCGGGCTAGTTTTATCAATTTATTTTGGCAATTAACATATTAAATACTAAAATAAAATATGAATATAGCATAAGCATAAACTATATATTAAAAAACAAATTTATAAGATAAAAAATAAAAAATTGTAATACAATAATAATAAATAGAAAACGTCAAAATACATAGAAAATAAAAATAATTAAATGGTTTAAAGACGATGCAACACTTCCTTGTAGACCACATTATTAGTTTCATCAGTGTAGTTGCCATCTCTATCACAACAAAGTACTTTAAGACCTCCTTTGCTCTTAACACTCGAAAGAGCAACATATAACTGACCATGAGAAAAGACAGGACGTTGTAGCAACAATCCAACCTGTGATAACGTCTGACCTTGGCTTTTGTTTATGGTCATCGCAAAATAAACAGAAACAGGAAACTGTCTTCTATTCAACTTGAAGGACATTTTAGTATCGGACGGACTTATTACCATCCGGGGTATAGCACACACCGTTCCGACCTTCCCACCTGAAATGATCCGTGCTTCTATATTAATAGTTCCCATACGTAATACTTGTAACCTTGTGCCGTTACAAAGACCATTCCTTTGGTCAATGTTTCTCATACACATGATAGGGGCACCTACCTTCAATACCAGTTCATAGTGCGGAATACCTGTGATACGTGGGAATCGCACCAGGCTTTACCTCTCAAGGGATCTTGAGAAGCTTACAAACCCCACCAGGCAGTGTACTTGATCGTTGTAGTATAGTATAGTGACAAGTACCGGGGGATTGATCGTTCAGCTAGGAATAGTGTCGCTAGGATTAGAAAACCTAAATACTAGTTCTAAAGGTGATGGATGATTATTTTTGTATTTTTATATTTTTTAGAAAGCAAGTAAAAATCTCGGGTTTGAAGGATTTGGGCAGAATTAGTTGCTAGTCAACTAACCCAATACTAAAGATGCATTCAAAATAAAATACTAGAAATGAAAATAAACTAAATTATATTAAGGTTGTGAGCAATAAGTGGAGAAAATGTGTTTACTTAGATTTCACTACTCCCTAGATATCTTTTACACATTAATTACTTGTTATAGTTGCGTGGATGACGGATTGTATTCCTTAATACCATTCATAGGGTGGCGCACTTAATTCCCCAATCCTATGAGTGCCTACTTCACTCCTATGTCGAGCAGGCTAAAAAGCTCCTAACATAGGATCATTAGAATTTACTCATGCATTAAATACAACCAATAAATCCTAGTGCACGTCAGTTCATGTTTCCTAAGACGTTCAAGCATGTTACCATTTGGAAGTCTGCCAGTTTTCTTAAGCCTAACATCGAAATCATTCATCCAATACAACCATAAACAAGTAATCAACACATAATTAACATCTAGGTTTCATTAGATCCAAGCAAACACAAGATAGATCTAGCCTAGCATGATGGAATTAAGACAAGAACAAGATATAGACAACCAACACATAGACATATTGATTGAATTAAAAGAATACTAATCTCAATTACACATGAAAGGGATCAAGGGCTTAGAACCCTTGAAAAACCTGTAAAATTCTTACCAAGTTCGTACTTAGTGTTTCTCTAAAACTTCTCTCTTTTTAATGTGAAAATTAGAAAACTATATATAGGAAATAGGATCTGACGGCGTCAAGAAAAAATTTGTGACGCCGTCATCTTGCCGCCAAAATACTTCTCGGACTGCCTTGATCTACTTTTGACGCCGTCATGTATTAGCATTTTCCAGGCCGTCATGCATTTTACTCTTGACGCCCTATCTTGTGACGCCGTCAATTTTGTACTGGGTCGTCATGGAAATTACTCTTGACGCCGTCAGAAATTCCTTCTTGACGCCGTCACCTACTGTTCCCAGCAAGGAAAATTAAGACTTTGGCGTTTTCTTCACTTTTATGCTCCAAAAACGTCCGAATTGCTTCCTTTTCCAGATTTCTCTCCCAAAGTACCTAAAATCACAAAAGGAACGATTTAGGGCAATATTTGATCAAATAAATTCAATTCCGGGCTTAAATGACCCCCTAAAAGTCGTTCATTTTTCGCCTCATCATATACCCTTACACTTGAGATTTGCTTGTCATCAAGCAAATGCGCTTTTATTCTACTCAAAATACAAGTTAAGGGTCATTTAACACTAATATAAAAGTAATTACAACAAATAATCGTTCCACTAAAGACCAATAGACAAGCACGGAGGTCATATACTAGCACATCACAAATAGTGTTTAGATACTCACATCTCTCGGGTGTAATAAAGTATAAATTACAGTATGGAAACGGAAGATATCTCTCACTACCTGTCATAGCAAAATAGATTACCATAGGCTTGGGAAAGGATCAAACCTCCACCACATGGCGTAAGCACCTAGGATAAACTATCAAAGAGGTCTTTTAAAGGGTTGTAACGTTAGGTGTAGGGATATGAAATACACGGTTTTGTTATATAAAGGAAGTTTTAACTGGTGGCGAGTTAACAATCTTGGTTAATTACATGTATAATATGGCGTTGCTAAGCCAAGACTAGACTCGACTTAAGCTAATAAATGAAAAATAACAAAAACATAAAATGAACATAGAATAAAAAGGGATGGTAGTCCGTATGTTTTTTCTCTTTTTCTTTTTTTCTATTTTTTTTTCTTTTTCTTGATTTTTCGATTTTTTTTTTTTTTTTTTTTTTTTTTTTTTTTTTTTTTTTTTTTTGCATACACTCTTACCATACCATCCAAAATAATACATCATAGGGAATGAACATTTCCCTTACACTTGAATTTTTACATACTTTACAATGAACTAAACTAATGACTCGAATTAAGAAAATCAAAACACTTGGAGTACTTTTAAGATTAACGCACATATGGGGGTAATAATATTATGTTCTTCCCCATTACTCCATAAAATAAGTACTTTACCCATGAGTCCCAATCGTCCCAAAACAATATGTACAAGGATATGACTCGACTTAGCAACCATGTAATCAATTAGATAGTTAACTTAGAGTTTAACAAATAACAATAATGCACTAAAGATGAGTGCATACATGGAAGGCTAAAGCGATTTGGTTGTACATTTAAGTGGGGTGTAACAAATTCTTCCTTTAAGTAAAATGCTTAAAGTTAGAAACGAAAAGATAGGCTCGGAGGGGTGTACTAGGGGTTTCGTGTACTAAAAATGAGTACAACGCCAAGGTTGTGGGAAAAATTAGTTGACTTAACTAGCCAAGCAATATGACTTAAATGGTCAAGTAATCCTGATACGGGTTTAACACAAGGGTGATCCTAATGCCTCTTATCATGTAGTAAATCCTACTACACGAATGTAGTCTCACTAGCGGTCTCGGGATGCATCACTAACGCAAGTTCTAGAATCTAAATGCTACCGGTACACTAATAAGCACTAATAGTAAATGCTTTTTCTATCAAATCTAAAGGCGAACCTCAAATATTTGGGTGGAAAATTTTTCTGAATATACGGTTTTGTGCTAGTCATACAATCTCCTATCCATGAGACGCTTGCTATGGCTAAAGTTTCACTCCTAAATGTTGTAAAAAATTTTAAATTTGGCTCTAAAATTGCACTAACAAGTGTTTCTCATAGTTTTATTACACATCTACCATCAAACAAAACAAACTCAAGCGAAAGTGCATATGTAAGGTATCATCATTTTACCCTCCACTTACACTTAAGATGAATATTGTCCCCAATGTTCAAGTAAAGAATGTAAAAGTGAAAAAGTAAAAAGAATGAAATCAAATACTCCCCTGATTCGCTCGGTATGGATAATAAGGTGGCCAGGTTAAATCTTCCTCCAAAAAAATGAACAATCAAAGCTTCCCTTCCAGAATATAAATCATCTTCTTGTCATACATAACCTGTAAATCCTGAGAAAAAAGACAAAACAACCTCGCATAAAATCGGCGGCAACCTATATAAGTTACTAAATCCTAGAAAACAAAATAAGATATAATGCTTGTGGAATGAAGTTTGCAAATTTTCTGGAGATTATAAAACTTAATAATTCACAAAAACCATAAGACTCCGTTAGAAAAACAAAACCGGTAAAATTTCCAGATTTTTACACGTGACGCCGTCAAGAGTTAACTCTTGACGCCGTCAGAAGTGACCTGCAGAAATTCTTATGTTAAGTTTCCGGAAAATTTCTGGAAAAACTTGGTCCTACTTCCTGGAAAATCCTGCAAAACTTCATTATGACTCAATACAAGCATTTGACTCTAACAAATATGAATACACATGTTCATTTAATATTGTGGAGAATCATGATCGGTTTGTTTCTTAAAAACATATTTGGGGTTTCCCCTTACACTTATCTTTTGCAAAAATACCTTTAGGTGAAGTTAAGACTAGACCAAAACAACAAAGTAAAGTATTTCCACTTTTTAGTTTAAAAACATGATCTACCAACAATAAAAATAAAGCATGCATACGGAAACAAATAACAAACAAACAAAATAAAATCACACAAAGCATGGGTTGCCTACCAAGAAGCGCTTGTTTTTGTTCGAGTCACAAGCCTGACCCTACCCTTATTTAACGAAAATAGGGGAGGTTTTCCCTACACTTAGGATTAAGTGTGGGTGGAAGTAGCGATACACACCCTTATGGTGGAAATATGCCTCGTGAGGAAAGAGTGGTGGATGAATTATATGCTCAAAGGGGTGTGCTCCTATCATCATAACCTTACCTAATTCAATCTGGTTAATGGGTGGATTAAGATTTTCTCCTAAAAAGGGATCATTTTCAATCAACTTCGAAAGACTCCTAGTTGGGGATCCATCTTGACCTAATAAACCCGGTTTAAACCCATAATGTTTCTTGTGATCAATCATAAATGGGTGATGTAAGCATGTAAGGTCATTTTCCACTATGATATTGGCTTCCTCTCTACAAGGCTTAGAGTCCACTACCTTTATCTTAAGACTACCCGGACTATATGGTTTGATGGGTGGATCGGAACCTATTTCAATTCCTAAATTTTCATCCAAGGATGGAAGATTAGGTAACGGTTTTGGTTGAGGCTTCGGTTCTTCAAAACTAGGAACTTCCCTAGAACTAAGAGTAAGGTTATCATTATAAGTATTCAAACCTATATCCTCTTGTTGTGTTTGGTTCAAAGGTTCTACCTCAATTGGGATTCCTAAAGTCTCATCTACTTCATCCGAATAAGTCACGGGTGGTGTGTATGCCTCAAATGGTGGTAGGACTTGTGGGGTATTTGGTGAGCTTAGATTTTCTACTTTATCATCCATCTTATCAAGATCACCTATATCCTCAACATGTGTTTCATTATAATCCAACCCTAACATTTTCCCAAGTATCTCACGTACTTCTTTAGGCATCTCAACTTCTATGTCCGAATCATATGGATCATCCTCAATATTCTGACTGCTATATACATATTGCCCAAAAGATTCATCATATGTTTCTTGAGATTCATCATCATCGATCATAGGACCTAGGTCTTTTTGATCAATGTGATCATGTTCGGCTAAATCCTCCATCACATCAAGGTCACCTATGTGTTCAACTTGTACTATGGCATTACATGACAACCACTTAGGTATCTCAACACTAATATATTCATCCTCAAACAAACTTGTTTCATGATCCTGGAAATTTATATTCAATTGACTTGTACTAACATTTGTTGGGTTGTCTACCCTATAATAATATTGGGCACAATCTTCTATGGTATCCCATGCTTCTTAAGCACTTAATTCCCTAAAGTCCCCATTGGCAAAATCCTCAATGCGCATTTGGTCATATTGGCCAACACGATAGTTAAAGGTTCGGGTTAGGGATGCTAAAGCGAAACTATGATGAGGGAATTTTCGGAGTAAATTTCTAAAATGAGTCCATGCATCATATATGGGTTCATCTCGATATTGTTTGAAATTCGAGATGTCAATAGGGTAGAATGGCCTTTGTGGTTGGTGGTATGGTGGATTCGCGTACTCCATAATGGTGAACGGAAGAATCAATGGAAATTACAAACAAACACACAAAGAAAAAGATAGACTAAAGAAACCTAAAAATAAAAATAAAATCTTACTAGAAAGGAATCTAGCAAGTAGACCTAATAAAAAGAGATTCTAACCTAGACAATAACTATTCCCCGGGCTGCGGCGCCAAAACCTTGATACGTGAGAATCGCACTAGGCTTTACCTCTCAAGGGATCTTGAGAAGCTTACAACCCCCACCAGGCAGTGTACCTGATCGTTGTAGTATAGTATAGTGACAAGTACCGGGGGATTGATCGTTCAGCTAGGAATAGTGTCGCTAGGATTAGAAAACCTAAATACTAGTTCTAAAGGTGATGGATGATTATTTTTGTATTTTTATATTTTTTAGAAAGCAAGTAAAAATCTCGGGTTTGAAGGATTTGGGCGGAATTAGTTGCTAGTCAACTAACCCAATACTAAAGATGCAATCAAAATAAAATACTAGAAATGAAAATAAACTAAATTATACTAAGGTTGTGAGCAATAAGTGGAGAAAATGTGTTTACTTAGATTTCACTACTCCCTAGATATCTTTTACACATTAATTACTTGTTATAGTTGCGTGGATGACGGATTGTATTCCTTAATACCATTCATGGGGTGGCGCACATAATTCCCCAATCCTATGAGTGCCTACTTCACTCCTATGTCGAGCAGGCTAAAAAGCTCCTAACATGGGATCATTAGAATTTACTCATGCATTAAATACAACCAATAAAACCTAGTCCACGTCAGTTCATGTTTCCTAAGACGTTCAAGCATGTTACCATTTGGAAGTCTGCCAGTTTTCTTAAGCCTAACATCGAAATCATTCATCCAATAGTAATCAACACATAATTAACATCTAGGTTTCATTAGATCCAAGCAAACACAAGATAGATCTAGCCTAGCATGATGGAATTAAGACAAGAACAAGATATAGACAACCAACACATAGACATGTTGATTGAATTAAAAGAATACTTATCTCAATTACACATGAAAGGGATCAAGGGCTTAGAACCCTTGAAAAACCTGTAAAATTCGTACCAAGTTCGTACTTAGGGTTTCTCCAAAACTTCTCTCTTTTTAATGTGAAAATTAGAAAACTATATATAGGAAATAGGGTCTGACGGCGTCAAGACAAAATTTGTGACGCCGTCATCTCGCCGCCAAAATACTTCTCGGACTGCCTTGATCTACTTTTGACGCCGTCATGTATTAGCAATTTCCAGGCCGTCATGCATTTTACTCTTGACGCCCTATCTTGTGACGCCGTCAATTCTGTACTGGGTCGTCATGGAAATTACTCTTGACGCCGTCAGAAATTCCTTCTTGACGCCGTCACCTACTGTTCCCAGCAAGGAAAATTAAGACTTTGGCGTTTTCTTCACTTTTATGCTCCAAAAACGTCTGAATTGCTTCCTTTTCCAGATTTCTCTCCCAATGTACCTAAAATCACAAAAGGAACGATTTAGGGCAATATTTGATCAAATAAATTCAATTCCGGGCTTAAATGACCCCCTAAAAGTGATTTATTTTTCGCCTCATCAACCTGACATACGAATGCTATTAAGAAATTCAGAAGTGTATCATTGAAATCCACATCCGTATTGCTTACTGAATCCGAACTATAGTATATACGTTCTTCTCCTGGTATCATAGACAACATATGTTTGTTAACTTTATCCACTTCGTCATGTGTAGGAGCGAGTATGGCTCTTTCTTGGAAATAAGCCGGGGTCCATAAATTAGGCATTATGTTAGGATAAATATGCTGCGTAACAGCATGGACATGATTATCAGAATCTGGAATAAGCATATCCTTATGAAATTTAACAACAGCTTCACCATCGTTAGCTCCACCAACTTTTCCATCACCTATGTCAAGAATCCAATCAGCAAACTCTTTGGTTTCTTTAGATTGCGCAGGATCGCTATCTACACGTAATCTCATATTCACAGTTAACCGCAATACTGTACAATGTTGCCAGAGGTATGACGCATTTAGTGAGGAGTGTACAACATCGTGCCTACTGCCATTAGGTATTACAGGGAGTATTTGTCGAAAATCACCACCTAATAATATTACCTTGCCACCAAAAACCATGTCTGCAGCAGACGGTGTTTCAACTGATACTATATCACGCATAGTCCTGTCAAAAGCTTCAAAACAGTATCGTTTCATCATAGGCGCTTCGTCCCAAATTATAAGCTTAGCCATTCGTAACAGTTCGGCAAGATCACTGTCGACACTTATAGAACACATAGAGTCTTCAACAACATTAATAGGAATTGCAAATCGAGAATGAGCGGTTCCACCACCTTCTAGCAAAAGAGCTGCTATACCACTGGATGCCACATTCAATACTATTTCCTCATTTGAACGTAAATATGCTGTCAACGTTTTGTACAAATAAGTTTTGCCAGTTCCTCCATATCCATAAACGAAAAACATGTCACCTTCATCTTTATTTACGCATCTATAATAGTTGCATACACTCCTTTCTGTTCATCAGTTAAACTACCATATAATGTTTGATGCTCAATTATAAGTTCCGGAACATCATAATTTAGTTCATCATATACCATACGGTTGTATCCAGCCATTGTGTATAATTCATCCGGACATGGAAAGTTTACTATTTTCTGCAAACTCCTGTCGTTGCTAAGCAACAAATCTTCAATGTAAGTAAGACAAATGTTTTCCCTTTGCTTATCTGATAGCTCAAGTTCTGTGACAAAGACATAAAAAATATAGTTTTTTAAATACGTTTACATAAAAAAATCATTGTCATTTAATGGACAGTACAAATTATAAACATTTATGTAATACACATTGATATAGAAATGCAGTTAATATGTACATATAATAGGATATAAATTAAAGTAGTTACCAGGATGATTATGTCTAAGTCGTTCAATACGAAGAACATCTTCAACCATTAAATGCCAAGTCTGCTCCCACACGTACTCCAGTCTCGACATGCTGTCTGTTAGTATAAGCTTAACAAAGTAATCGCGAAGATAGTCAGCCATACCCCACTCACTGGCTTCGAAAAGACCATCAATGTACTCTTTGTCTTCTTGTAACAATCCATGGGCGTAGCAAGCTTCTTTGAACGTGTCATACTGTACATCATCATACTCCCGGAGTTTTTCAAAAGTAGTGGGACCTCTTACTTTATTTAATAAAATGCGCATGTAAAAGAGTTCACCCCACGATGGTGGAACATGATGAATACGGCCGATGCTAACTCCTCTTTTTCTTTTGGTCCATACTCTATCATCTTTATTCCACACAAAATATTTTGGAATTTCTACGTACAACAGCGTTTGCGCAAGTTCATCAGTCTGATTCAACTCCATCCACTTTAAAAACTTAGTTGTGTTTGCTGATTCCTTTTCTAAAGTAAAGTCAATGCTTTCCGATTCATCAAAAACAACAGAATGCTCATTCGGCAAATGGAACGGTAACCGTTCTACAGCCGGATATCTGTGATGTATGTCAAACTTAAATATTCTCCAGGCTGCTTCATAGGCAGACAAATACCGACAGTCTAAGAAATCTTTTACTTCGTCTTTATCTTTTTCTTCAACGGCGGCCGTTATCCTGTCTGGACCCTTGTTTATGTATTTAAAGAGATACTTTATGGAACCGAATTGGTTGCACCACTCTACATTAATATGAGCTTGATATTCTCTAAGTAACCTTGGGTTATAAGGAACAACATTGCCATTATAAAGTTTTGCACCACTCTTTGTAACTGACCTACCGTTGTCCGGACATTTGTAGATAGCATATCCACTTTCGTCTATAAAAGTACTCTCATTAAAAGATTTAGGAAAATTCTTTGAGCACTTATTGCCAACCATGCACGGACAGCTCTTATGCTCAGTACCGCACGGTCTGTGAATCATGAATTCTTTGACAAGAGTGTAAAGTTCCGGGTCAGTATCCTTATCTGGTATTTCAGCAGAAATGCACCGATCAATGTCTACCGGATTCCTAAGCTTGTTGTCGCTCTCTAACCAAATTAACAAATGACAATGCGGCAATCCACGCTTTTGGAATTCTATCGTGTAAACTTCTGCATTTACGAAATAACATGAGAATGAATATTATGTAATTACATTTGAATATGATGTGTTCACAAAGATTTAAATATGAATACCTGCTTTAACTTCGCCAAAAATATGTTTCTCTTTAATATCTTTTAAAAGATTATCAAGCTTTATCTTGAAAACTCTTGTGAGTACATCTGGTCGATCTTCGGTGATCAATCCCCTTTTCCGTAAAAAACGCGTAATTTCTGGCCATTTAGGATTGCAGGTGAATGTTATGAAAAAGTCCGGATATCCATAAAACTTGCATAACGCCATCGCATCCAAATAGTTTTGCATCATGTACCTGTGA
Source organism: Artemisia argyi (assembly GCA_030686995.1). Lineage (NCBI taxonomy): Eukaryota > Viridiplantae > Streptophyta > Magnoliopsida > Asterales > Asteraceae > Artemisia > Artemisia argyi. Next base: position 176,990,637 of record CM060679.1, on the reverse strand, counting down.
CTGCCAGTAACGGATGATGGCAAAACAATTTTTTTACCACGTACCTTGTTTTGATCACCTGATGATTCTGCTATTGCTTCTAAGCGAGCATATGTTTGGCTTCGTAGATTCTTATTTTTTTTACGCACATACCTTATTCGTTCTGCCTCTACCATCGTATAGCCATCAACCAAAAATTGTTGAAAAAGCTTTTTACTATTAAGTACAGTAGAAAACACTCCTGGCCTATCCTGGATTCGATACGCAAACTATTCTCTCACAGTAACCCTTGTTCTTTGTTTTTCCGGAGTTTCTTTCGTAACATGCGAGTGGTATATATCTGTCCTATACCCATCCTCTGCATACGAAAACAAAATAGGATACTGAAGCGGGAGGTACTTGATGAGGCGAAAAAGGAACCACTTTTAGGGGGTCATTTAATCCCGGAATTGAATTTATTTGATCAAATATTGCCCTAAATCGTTCCTTTTGTGATTTTAGGTACTTTGGGAGTGAAATCTGGAAAAGGAAGTAATTCGGACGTTTTTGGAGCATAAAAGTGAAGAAAACGCCAAAGACTTAATTTTCCAAGCTGGGAACAGTGTGTGACGCCGTCAAGAGTACTTTCCTGACGGCGTCAAGAGTAAAGATCATGACGACCCAGTACAGAAATGAAGGCATCACAAAGTAGAGCGTCAAGAGTTAAATGTGTGACGGCCTGCAAAAGTGGATAACATGACGGCGACAGATGTAGATCAAGGCAGTCCGAGAATTATTTTGGCGGCGAGATGACGGCGTCACAAGGTTGTTCTTGACGCCGTCAGCCTCTTATATCTATATATAGTTTTCTAATTTTCATTCATTAAAAAAAAACAAGTTTGGAGAAACCCTAAAGCCGAACCATATACGTATTTTACAGCTTTTTCAAGGGTTTTCAGCCCTTGAACCCTTACATGTGCTATTGAGATAAGTATTCTTTTAATTCAATCAATATGTCTATGTGTTGGTTGTCTATATCTTGTGTTTGTCTTGATTCCACCATGCTAGGCTAGATTTATCTTGTGTTTGCTTAGATCTAATGAAACCTAGATGTTGATTATGTGTTGATTACTTGTTTATGGTTGTATTTGATGAATGATTTCAATGTTAGGCTTAAGAAAACAGGCAGATCTCCAATTGGTAACATGCTTGAATGTCTTAGGAAACATGAACCGATGTGTACTAGGTTTTATTGGTTGTATTTAATGCATGAGTAAATTCTAATGATCCCATGTTAGGAGCTTCTTAGCCGGCTCGACATAGGAGTGAAGTAGGCACTCATAGGATTGGGGAGTTAAGTACGCCACCCCATGAATGGTATTAAGGAATACAATCCGTCATCCACACAACTATAACAAGTAATTAACGTGTAAAAGATATCTAGGGAATAGTGAAATCTAAGTAAACATATTTCTCTACTTATTGCTCACAACCTTAGTTTAATTTAGTTTTATTTTCATTTTTAGTATTTTATTTTGATTGCATCTTTAGTATTGGGTTAGTTGACTAGCAACTTGATAAGGCGAAAAATGAACCACTTTTAGGGGGTCATTTAAGCCCGGAATTGAATTTATTTGATCAAATATTGCCCTAAATCATTCCTTTTGTGATTTTAGGTACTTTGGGAGTGAAATCTGGAAAAGGAAGCAATTCGGACGTTTTTGGAGCATAAAAGCGAAGAAAACGCCAAAGTCTTAATTTTCCTTGCTGGGAACAGTAGGTGACGGCGTCAAGAAGAAATTTCTGAGGGCGTCAAGAGTAAATTCCATGACGACCCAGTACAGATTTGACGGCGTCACGAAGTAGGGCGTCAAGAGTAAAATTCATGACGGCCTGGAAATGCATAACACATGACGGCGTCAAAAGTAGATCAAGGCAGTCCAAGAAGTATTTTGGCGGCGAGGTGATGGCGTCACAAAATTTGTCTTGACGCCATCAGACCCTATATCCTATATATAGTTTTCTAATTTTCACATTAAAAAAAGGAGAGAAGTTTTGGAGAAACCCTAAGTACGAACTTGGTGCGAATTTTACAGGTTTTTCAAGGGTTCTAAGCCCTTGATACCTTTCATGTGTAATTGAGATAAGTATTCTTTTAATTCAATCAATATGTGTATGTGTTGGTTGTCTATATCTTGTTCTTGTCTTAATTCCATCATGCTAGGCTAGATCTATCTTGTGTTTGCTTGGATCTAATGAAACCTAGATGTTAATTATGTGTTGATTACTTGTTTATGATTGTATTGGATGAATGAATTCGATGTTAGGCTTAAGAAAACTGGCAGATCTCCAAATAGTAACATGCTTGAACGTCTTAGGAAACATGAACTGATGTGCACTAGGTTTTATTGGTTGTATTTAATGCATGAGCCACTGTCTATAATCCCTATGGTTGTGCTGGGCATGGCATAGGAGGAGATAAGAGCTCATAGGATTGGGGAGTTAAGTGCGCCACCCCATGAATGGTATTAAGGAATACAATCCGTCATCCACGCAATTATAACAATTAATTAACGTGTAAAAGATGTCTAGGGAGTAGTGAAATCTAAGTAAACACATTTTCTCCACTTATTGCTCACAACCTTAGTATAATTTAGTTTATTTTCATTTCTTGTATTTTATTTTGATTGCATCTTTAGTATTGGGTTAGTTGACTGGCAACTAATTCCGCCCAAATCCTTCAAACCCGAGATTTTTACTTGCTTTCTAAAAAAATATAAAAATACAAAAAGAATCATCCCTCACCTTTAGAACTAGTATTTAGGTTTTCTAATCCTAGCGACACTATTCCTAGCTGAACGATCAATCCCCTGGTACTTGTCACTATACTATACTACAACGATCAGGTACACTGCCTGGTGGGGGTTGTAAGCTTCTCAAGATCCCTTGAGAGGTAAAGCCTGGTGCAATTCCCACGTATCAAGTTTTTGGCGCCGCAGCCTGGGGAATAGTTATTGTCTAGGTTAGAATCTCTTTTTATTAGGTCTACTAGCTAGATTCCTTTCTAGTGAGATTTTATTTTTATTTTTAGGTTTTTCTTTAGTCTATCTTATTTCTTTGTGTTTTTATTCGTAACTCTTCACCACCCGACATCATGGACGATGGGAACATCCTTGAACCCGTCTTCCCACCACAACAAAACCCACCACTAGAACCTCTTAGGCCCCGAACCTTAGGAGAGTATTCCCGACCTAGCCACCAAGGCTACCGAAACACCATTGAGCTCACCGGAGCCAATGTGACCCCCTTGCGATCCGACACCATCCGGTTGGTGCAAAGCGGATGTGCATTCTATGGACTTCGTTCCGAAGATCCAAACCAACATCTTAAGGACTTCCTCAAAATTGTAGATTCCATAGACCTAGGTGTTGAAACTAGAGAGACAACCCAATTACGCCTATTCCAATTCTCTCTACGGGATCAAGCTAGTCAATGGCTTGAGCGTTTACCCGCGGGATCCATCACCACATGGGATGATCTCACCACTCGTTTCCTTGCTCAATTTTTCCCACCGGGGAGAACTACTAAGCTTAGAAATGACATCTTGATGTTCCAACAACGTCAAAATGAATCTCTTTATGAAGCATGGACTCGTTTCAAGGACTTACTCCAAAAAGTCCCTCATCATGGCATAGATCTTTGGCTCCAAGTCCAAATCTTTTATGACCATATCGATCTCTCCACAAGGCGAGCCATTGACCAATCGGCTAGTGGTAAGCTACGTGATCTAAGTGCGGAACAATCATGGGAACTCACAGAAGATCTTGCTCTCTATGACAACGAAAGTTGGAATGATCCCCGTGATTTGAACAAAACGGTCAAGGCAATATCTTTGCCTTCGAACAATTCTAGCACTCCCGACCGTAGGATCATGGAACTTGAGGACCAAGTCAAGTTTCTCATGAAATCTTACGAAGCTCCTAAACCTTCAAGCCAAGTGAACAAAATCACTTCTTCATGCGAATTATGTAGTGGTCCCCATGACACTCGTGATTGTGTGGAACTCCCCGGAACAGCTTTTGCGGACTACGCATCCACGCGTACCGACGAAGCGGGAGATAAGTGGTACACTTTCAAGCCCGAGCCAAACCCTTATGGTGATTCATACAACCCCTCTTGGAAAAATCACCCAAACCTTAGGTGGAAACAAAATCAACCCAATTCTTCCAATCCGCCGAATCGTTACCAACCAAACGGTCCACCCCCCAACCGTACTTTCAACAACAATCCTTCTAACAACTATGGTAGTACCAACAATCTTGAAGGATTGATGTCTAAGTTCATGGCATCTCAAGAAGCTCGCATATCTAAGTTTGAAGCCGATTTCAAACAAAAGCAAAGCGAGATGACCACTAAAATTGACGCATTGTTGAAAGTTCTCAATGACCGAGAAATGGGAGCACTCCCAAGCGACACAATCAAGAATCCGAAACTAAACGTTAATTCCATATCTTCTGTTTCGTCACCCACTTCGTGTCTACAATACTACTCGGTTAAATCAACGAGCACGTATTTCAAACAAAACCAAATTCTTCAAAAGGACCAATCAAATAAAACACCCGATGTAGAACCGGTCAAAAGTATAGTTGAAACACCTCCTACACAAGACCTTGACGATGAATTCAAAGAACTTCACCTTGAACGCCCCGTCATTGATGTCTTAGTGCGTGCTCCTTTCTATAGTGCCCTCCTAGAAAAATATGAGAAGTTTAAACTAGGTAAAAATGGGACCGCCTTCGTTCAAAACAAGTTACCTAAAAAGCTTGATGATCCGGGTATATTTGTTTTGCCTTGTAAGATAGGAAGATCCGAAGCTTTCGACACACTAGCCGATTTAGGGTCAAGCCTCAACTTGATTCCCTTATCCTTATTCACCGCTCTTAAGCTAGGAAAGTTAGAGGAAACGGAGGTATTGATAGGGCTAGCGGATGGGAGTATTGCCCACCCGGTTGGAATGATTAAGGATGTAGTTGTTCACTTAGGAAAGTTAACTATATTAGCAGATTTTCACGTCCTAGACATGGTTAGTGACACTACATGCCCATTATTGGTAGGAAGAGGATTTTTAGCAACCGCTAGCGCCATGATAGATTGTAAGGAGTCTAAGATAGCGGTAGGTGAAGGCGATACTTGGTCGGTGTACGATGTAAAGAAGCATAGTTATGATTGTGATGATGAACCGACACCGCATTGGGTAGAGATGAATAGGAGACCATCTAGATATGGACCTTGGATAGAAAGGAACTTCATAGGACCTCAATGCCCATTTTATCTAGAGAAAGATTTCGTTGAAAAGACACATTCGGTAGAACAACTCATAGCTAGAGATGAAGAGCTAGATCCCTTTGAGGACCCCTTAGTCTTTAGGAAGATGATTGAGTTCTTGAGCGTAATGCCTATTAATATAGAGATGAATAAGTGGAAAAGAAAGGGAGACAAGTGTAAATGGAGGTGGGACAAGCCACCTAAAGAAGGTGATGGATCATGGCATATGAGGATGACTTTGTATGATCCGGATGGAGAAAAGTTTGAAAGGTCATACCATACTAAGGAAACCGATAGGAAGTTGAAACCTAAGTTTGATCCCAAGGATGTCCTCAATGAGGAACTCACCCGTATCACGTAGTAACCCATGACCTTGAGTCTAGCTACAAGACTCGTAAATAAAGAAAAGCGCTTCTTGGGAGGCAACCCATGCTTTGTGTGATTTTATTTTGTTTGTTTGTTATTTGCTTCCGTATGCATGCTTTATTTTTATTGTTGGTTGATCATGTTTCTAAACTAAATAGTGGAAATACTTTACTTTGTTGTTTTGGCCTAGTCTTAACTCCACCTAAAAGTATTTTTGCAAAAGATAAGTGTAAGGGGAAACCCCAAATATGTTTTTAAGAAACAAACCGATCATGATTCTCCACAATATTAAATGAACATGTATATTCGTATTTGTTAGAGTCAAATGCTTGTATTGAGTCATAATGAAGTTTTGCAGGATTTTCCAGGAAGTAGGACCAAGTTTTTCCAGAAATTTTCCGAAAACTTAACATAAGAATTTCTGCAGGTCACTTCTGACGGCGTCATGAATTAATTCTTGACGGCGTCACGTGTAAAAATCTAGAAATTTTACCGGTTTTGTTTTTCTAACGGAGTCTTATGGTTTTTGTGAATTATTAAGTTTTATAATCTCCAGGAAATCTGCAAACTTCATTCCACAAGCATTACATCTTATCTTGTTTTCTAGGATTTAGTAACTTATATAGGATGCCGCCGATTTTACGCGAGGTTGTTTTGTTTGTTTTCTCAGGATTTATAGGTTATGTATGACAAGAAGATGATTTATATTCTGAAAGGGAAGCTTTGATTGTTCATTTTCTTGGAGGAAGATTTAACCTGGCCACCTTATTATCCATACCGAACGAATCAGGGGAGTATTTGATTTCAATCCTTTTACTTTTTCACTTTTACATTCTTTACTTGAACATTGGGGACAATGTTCATCTTAAGTGTAAGGGGGGGGGGGGGTAAAAAGATGATACCTTACATATGCACTTTCGCTTGAGTTTGTTTTGTTTAATGGTAAATGTGTAATAAAACTATGAGAAACACTTGTTAGTGTAATTTTAGCGCCAAATTTAAATTTTTTTACAACATTTAGGAGTGAAACTTTAGCCATAGCAAGCGTCTCATGGATAGGAGATTGTATGACTAGCACATAACCGTATATTCAGAAAAATTTTCCACCCAAATATGTGAGGTTCGCCTTTAGATTTGATAGGAAAAGCATTTACTATTAGTGCTTATGAGTGTACCGGTAGCATTTAGATTCTAGAACTTGCGTTAGTGATGCATCCCGAGACCGCTAGTGAGACTACATTCGTGTGGTAGGATTTACTACATGATAAGAGGCATTAGGATCACCCTTGTGTTACACCCGTATTATAATTACTTGACCATTTAAGTCATATTACTTGGCTAGTTAAGTCAACTAATTTTCCCCACACCCTTAGCGTTGTACTCATTTTTAGTACACGAAACCCCTAGTACACCCCTCCGAGCCTATCTTTTCGTTTCTAACTTTAAGCATTTTACTTAAAGGAAGAATTTGTTACACCCCACTTAAATGTACAACCAAATCGCCTTAGCCTTCCGTGTATGCGCTCATTTTTAGTGCATTATTGTTATTTGTTAAACCCTAAGTTAACTATCTAATTGATTACATGGTTGCTAAGTCGAGTCATATCCTTGTACATATTGTTTTGGGACGATTGGGACTCATGGGTAAAGTACTTATTTTACGGAGTAATGGGGAAGAACATCATTTATTACCCCCATATGTGCGTTAATCTTAAAAGTGCTCTAAGTGTTTTGATTTTCTTAATTCGAGTCATTAGATTAATTATTGTAAAGTATGTAAAAATTCAAGTGTAAGGGGAATTTTCATTCCCTATGATGTATTATTTTGGATGGTAGGGTAAGAGTGTATGCAAAAAAAAAAAAAAAAAAAAAAAAAAAAAAAAAAAAAAAAAAATCGAAAAATCAAGAAAAAGAAAAAAAAAATAGAAAAAATAAAAAGAGAAAAAAAACATACGGACTACCATCCCTTTTCATTCTATATTCATTTTATGATTTTGTTATTTTTCATTTATTAGCTTAAGTCGAGTCTAGTCTTGGCTTAGCAACGCCACATTGTACATGTAATTAACCAAGATTGTTAACTCGCCACCAGTAAAACTTCCTTTATCCAACAAAACCGTGTATTTCATATCCCTACACCTAACATTACAACCCTTTAAAAAGACCTCTTTGATAGTTTATCGTAGGTGCTTACGCCATGTGGTGGAGGTTTGATCCTTTACCAAGCCTATGGTAATCTATTTTGCCATGACAGGTAGTGAGAGATATCTTCCGTTTCCATATTGTAATTTATACTTTATTACACCCGAGAGATGTGAGTATCTAAACACTATTTGTGAGGTGCTTATGTATGACCTCCGTGCTTGTCTATTGGTCTTTAGTGGAACGATTATTTGTTGTAATTACTTTTATATTAGTGTTAAATGACCACTAACTTGTATTTTGAGTAGAATAAAAGCGCATTTGCTTGAGGACAAGCAAATCTCAAGTGTAAGGGTATATGATGAGGCGAAAAATGAACCACTTTTAGGGGGTCATTTAAGCCGGGAATTGAATTTATTTGATCAAATATTGCCCTAAATCGTTCCTTTTGTGATTTTAGGTACTTTGGGAGTAAAATCTGGAAAAGGAAGCAATTCGGACATTTTTGGAGCATAAAAGTGAAGAAAACGCCAAAGTCTTAATTTTCCTTGCTGGGAACAGTAGGTGACGGCGTCAAGAAGAAATTTCTGACGGCATCAAGAGTAAATTCCATGACGACCCAGTACAGATTTGACGGCGTCACGAAGTAGGGTGTCAAGAGTAAAATTCATGACGGCCTGGAAATGCATAACACATGACGGCGTCAAAAGTAGATCAAGGCAGTCCGAGAAGTATTTTGGCGGCGAGGTGACGGCGTCACAAAATTTGTCTTGACGCCGTCAGACCTTATTTCCTATATATAGTTTTCTAATTTTCACATTAAAAAAAGGAGAGAAGTTTTGGAGAAACCCTAAGTACGAACTTGGTGCGAATTTTACAGGTTTTTCAAGGGTTCTAAGCCCTTGATACCTTTCATGTGTAATTGAGATAAGTATTCTTTTAATTCAATCAATATGTCTATGTGTTGGTTGTCTATATCTTGTTCTTGTCTTAATTCCATCATGCTAGGCTAGATCTATCTTGTGTTTGCTTGGATCTAATGAAACCTAGATGTTAAATATGTGTTGATTACTTGTTTATAATTGTATTAGATGAATGAATTCGATGTTAGGCTTAAGAAAACTGGCAGATCTCCAAATGGTAACATGCTTGAACGTCTTAGGAAACATGAACTGATGTGCACTAGGTTTTATTGGTTGTATTTAATGCATGAGCCACTGTTTACAATCCCTATGGTTGTGCTGGGCATGGCATAGGAGGAGATAAGAGCTCATAGGATTGGGGAGTTAAGTGCGCCACCCCATGAATGGTATTAAGGAATACAATCCGTCATCCACGCAATTATAACAAGGAATTAACGTGTAAAAGATGTCTAGGGAGTAGTGAAATCTAAGTAAACACATTTTCTCCACTTATTGCTCACAACCTTAGTATAATTTAGTTTATTTTCATTTCTTGTATTTTATTTTGATTGCATCTTTAGTATTGGGTTAGTTGACTAGCAACTAATTCCGCCCAAATCCTTCAAACCCGAGATTTTTACTTGCTTTCTAAAAAAATATAAAAATACAAAAAGAATCATCCCTCACCTTTAGAACTAGTATTTAGGTTTTCTAATCCTAGCGACACTATTCCTAGCTGAACGATCAATCCCCCGGTACTTGTTACTATACTATACTACAACGATCAGGTACACTGCCTGGTGGGGGTTGTAAGCTTCTCAAGATCCCTTGAGAGGTAAAACCTGGTGCGATTACCACGTATCACAACTAATTCCGCCCAAATCCTTCAAACCCGAGATATTTACTTGCTTTATAAAAAATATAAAAATACAAAAAGAATCATCCTTCATCTCTAGAACTAGTATTTAGGTTTTCAAATCCTAGCGACACTATTCCTAACTGAACGATCAATCCCCCGGTACTTGTCACTATACTATACTACATCGATCAGGTACACTGCCTGGTGGGGGTTGTAAGCTTCTCGAGATCCCACGAGAGGTAAAGCCTGGTGCAATCCCTACACATCAAGTTTTTGGCGCCGCAGCCCGGGGAATAGTTATTGTCTAGGTTAGAATCTCTTTTTATTAGGTCTACTTGCTAGATTCCTTTCTAGTAAGATTTTATTTTTATTTTTAGGTTTTCTTTAGTCTATCTTATTTCTTTGTGTTTTTGTTCGTAACTCTGAAGCGGGAGGTACTTGATGAGGCGAAAAAGGAACCACTTTTAGGGGGTCATTTAAGCCCGGAATTGAATTTATTTGATCAAATATTGCCCTAAATCGTTCCTTTTGTGATTTTAGGTACTTTGGGAGTGAAATCTGGAAAAGGAAGCAATTCGGACGTTTTTGGAGCATAAAAGTGAAGAAAACGCCAAAGACTTAATTTTCCAAGCTGGGAACAGTGTGTGACGGCGTTAAGAGTACTTTCCTAACGGCGTCAAGAGTAAAGATCATGACGACCCAGTACAGAAATGAAGGCGTCACAAAGTAGAGCGTCAAGAGTTAAATGTGTGACGGCCTGCAAAAGTGGATAACATGACGGCGTCAGATGTAGATCAAGGCAGTCCGAGAATTATTTTGGCGGCGAGATGCCGGCGTCACAAGGTTGTTCTTGACGCCGTCAGCCTCTTATATCTATATATAGTTTTCTAATTTTCATTCATTAAAAAAAAAACAAGTTTGGAGAAACCCTAAGGCCGAACCATATACGTATTTTACAGCTTTTTCAAGGGTTTTCAGCCCTTGAACCCTTACATGTGCTATTGAGATAAGTATTCTTTTAATTCAATCAATATGTCTATGTGTTGGTTGTCTATATCTTGTGTTTGTCTTGATTCCACCATGCTAGGCTAGATTTATCTTGTGTTTGCTTAGATCTAATGAAACCTAGATGTTGATTATGTGTTGATTCCTTGTTTATGGTTGTATTGGATGAAGGATTTCAATGTTAGGCTTAAGAAAACGGGCAGATCTCCAATTGGTAACATGCTTGACCGTCTTAGGAAACATGAACCGATGTGTACTAGGTTTTATTGGTTGTATTTAAAGCATGAGTAAATTCTAATGATCCCATGTTAGGAGCTTCTTAGCCGGCTCGACATAGGAGTGAAGTAGGCACTCATAGGATTGGGGAGTTAAGTACGCCACCGCATGAATGGTATTAAGGAATACAATCCGTCATCCACGCAACTATAACAAGTAATTAACGTGTAAAAGATACTTATTGCTCACAACCTTAGTTTAATTTAGTTTTATTTTCATTTTTAGTATTTTATTTTGATTGCATCTTTAGTATTGGGTTAGTTGACTAGCAACTAATTCCGCCCAAATCCTTCAAACCCGAGATATTTACTTGCTTTCTAAAAAATATAAAAATACAAAAAGAATCATCCCTCATCTCTAGAACTAGTATTTAGGTTTTCTAATCCTAGCAACACTATTCCTAGCTGAACGATCAATCCCCCGGTACTTATCATTATACTATACTACATCGATCAGGTACACTGCCTGGTGGGGGTTGTAAGCTTCTCGAGATCCCTCGAGAGGTAAAGCCTGGTGCAATCCCTACGCATCAAGTTTTTGGCGCCGCAGCCCGGGGAATAGTTATTGTCTAGGTTAGAATCTCTTTTTATTAGGTCTACTTGCTAGATTCCTTTCTAGTACTATTTTATTTTTATTTTTAGGTTTTCTTTAGTCTATCTTATTTCTTTGTGTTTTTGTTCGTAACTCTGAAGCGGGAGGTACTTGATGAGGCGAAAAAGGAACCACTTTTAGGGGGTCATTTAAGCCCGGAATTGAATTTATTTGATCAAATATTGCCCTAAATCGTTCCTTTTGTGATTTTAGGTACTTTGGGAGTGAAATCTGGAAAAGGAAGCAATTCGGACGTTTTTGGAGCATAAAAGTGAAGAAAACGCCAAAGACTTAATTTTCCAAGCTGGGAACAGTGTGTGACGGCGTCAAGAGTACTTTCCTGACGGCGTCAAGAGTAAAGATCATGACGACCCAGTACAGAAATGAAGGCGTCACAAAGTAGAGCGTCAAGAGTTAAATGTGTGACGGCCTGCAAAAGTGGATAACATGACGGCGTCAGATGTAGATCAAGGCAGTCCGAGAATTATTTTGGCGGCGAGATGACGGCGTCACAAGGTTGTTCTTGACGCCGTCAGCCTCTTATATCTATATATAGTTTTCTAATTTTCATTCATTAAAAAAAAACAAGTTTGGAGAAACCCTAAGGCCGAACCATATACGTATTTTACAGCTTTTTCAAGGGTTTTCAGCCCTTGAACCCTTACATGTGCTATTGAGATAAGTATTCTTTTAATTCAATCAATATGTCTATGTGTTGGTTGTCTATATCTTGTGTTTGTCTTGATTCCACCATGCTAGGCTAGATTTATCTTGTGTTTGCTTAGATCTAATGAAACCTAGATGTTGATTATGTGTTGATTACTTGTTTATGGTTGTATTGGATGAATGATTTCAATGTTAGGCTTAAGAAAACGGGCAGATCTCCAATTGGTAACATGCTTGACCGTCTTAGGAAACATGAACCGATGTGTACTAGGTTTTATTGGTTGTATTTAATGCATGAGTAAATTCTAATGATCCCATGTTAGGAGCTTCTTAGCCGGCTCGACATAGGAGTGAAGTAGGCACTCATAGGATTGGGGAGTTAAGTACGCCACCGCATGAATGGTATTAAGGAATACAATCCGTCATCCATGCAACTATAACAAGTAATTAACGTGTAAAAGATATATAGGGAGTAGTGAAATCTAAATAAACACATTTCTCCACTTATTGCTCACAACCTTAGTTTAATTTAGTTTTATTTTCATTTTTAGTATTTTATTTTGATTGCATCTTTAGTATTGGGTTAGTTGACTAGCAACTAATTCCGCCCAAATCCTTCAAACCCGAGATATTTACTTGCTTTCTAAAAAATATAAAAATACAAAAAGAATCATCCCTCATCTCTAGAACTAGTATTTAGGTTTTCTAATCCTAGCGACACTATTCCTAGCTGAACGATCAATCCCCCGGTACTTGGCACTATACTATACTACATCGATCAGGTACACTGCCTGGTGGGGGTTGTAAGCTTCTCGAGATCCCTCGAGAGGTAAAGCCTGGTGGAATCCCTACGCATCAAGTTTTTGACGCCGCAGCCCGGGGAATAGTTATTGTGTAGGTTAGAATCTCTTTTTATTAGGTCTACTTGCTAGATTCCTTTCTAGTAAGATTTTATTTTTATTTTTAGGTTTTCTTTAGTCTATCTTATTTCTTTGTGTTTTTGTTCGTAACTCTTCACCAGCCGCCATCATGGCAACCAACGAATTCTCTAACCTTAGGATCTCTAGGAGTCGTAGTTCCGCTTGAAACCTTGTCTTGCCTTACGCAGAACCCGATAGAGAAATGCGTAGGTTAAGACGATCTCACTCGACACCTAAACCATCTAGCATAGCCATCGACTTTGATGCACCCCTTTCTGAAGAAAATTCGGAAAATCACGTTACAACCCCTAGCTCCCAACCCAACAACGAGATGAGTACCCCCGCAACTCCTACTCCTAAGCGCCTTAAGGACTACTCCTCTCCAAACCCTCGTTGGTTCTCAAATGCCATTGTCTACCCAAACGAACACACCAATGAGGTCTTGCATGCGACCGATGTTTGGCTTATCCAAAGTGTGTGTAAGTTTTGTGGATTAGATGAGGAAGGTCCAATTCAACACATTAAAGACTTCTTGAAAATAGTAGACACCCTCCATACGGATGGGGCTACTAGAGACACGTCCCAATTACGATTCTTTCCTTTCACCCTATATGAAAAAGCCCAAGAGTGGTATGATAAACTCCCTTCTGAATCTATTTTCACATGGGAGCAACTCATATCCAAGTTCTATGAGAAGTTCTTTCCACCTGGAAAAACCTCAGCATTTAGATATAGGATCCTCCGCTTCCGAAAAGGGAAGGACGAACCCTTCCATAAATCGTGGATTAGATTTAAGTATTTAATAAGACAAGTTCCCCATCATGGCATCGAACTTTGGCTTTTGGTCCAAATCTTCTACGACAATGTCTCCTCTAATGATCGGAACGGGATCAACCAATCTAGAAAAGGGAGATTAGCCAATATTTGTGCCGAAGAAGGATGGGATAGGATTGAAGAATATGCTCAAGACCAGGATGACACTTGGGATGAACCTGAGTCGACTGTCAGCATTTCTGAAATCACTTCAGATCGGTTAAGAAAAATTCACAAAAGAATGGAGTACCTAGCTGGGTCGCAGTTACCTAAACAACTTTCAAATCCTTACTTGATCTGCGACTACTGTGGGGGCCCGCATAAGGTAGAGGAATGCGGAGGAGAAGCCACGACTGAACATGCATGCTTGTCAGGAGGTGACATCTATGCTGATCCCTCCCTTTTGCCTTTTTACCAAAATGACGATTACACCCTCTGGGGGAATCTGGTAAAAAGAAAAGAAGGAGAGGAAGGTCCTGAATTCGAAATCAGGAGCACTTTTGAAGATGACCTTGGTCACTTCACTCAAGAAAAAGGCTTGCAATTAAAATGTCTTAACGAACTTGTTGACGAGCAGCAGAATGACATTGGAAAATGGTTCAACAAGCTTAACTCAGCCCTCGATAACCTTGAAATGCCATCAGTAAGCAAAAAAGCTCGTGATAACCACTCGAGCTGGAACAACAACCAAGGACCCCCTTACCCGAGCTCGTCCCCCATCACTCCCGATCCAAACAAGCCTTGCGATGAGGAGGAGGATGTGGGCAGCGAGACTCCCAACCAACCTCCCTTGATGACCCCTTCCCCATCAACCCCACCTAACCAACCTGTGAGAATCCCATTCCCATCCCGATTAAAGAACCAGAAAACTGAGAATGATAATAAAAGATTCTTGTCATACCTAAAAGACTTAGTAGTCACCATACCCCTCCTTGATGCTTGCTATCACATGCCGAAGTATAACGCATACTTTAAAAAACTACTCGCTAACCAAAAGAAACTTGAGGGTCTTGTGACCCTGGGGGAAGAATGGTCGGTGGTGACCCATCGAGGGCTACCAAAAAAGGTAGACGATCCAGGCAGCTTCACCTTGCCTTGCTCCATAGGATCTCTATCAATAAAGAATGCTCTTGCCGATTTGGGGGCGAGTATCAATCTCATGCCTCACTCTATGTTCCTTAAATTAGGATACTATGGATTAAAGCCTACCCGTATGAACATCCAACTAGCCGATAGATCAGTCAAGTACCCCGTAGGGATATGCGAGAATGTGCTAGTCAAAGTTGGGAAATTCAAATTCCCGGTCGACTTCGTAATCCTGGATATGGAGGAGGATGACTTGGTACCCATCATCTTAGGGAGACCATTTCTTGCTACCGCTCGTGCAGTCATTGATGTTTATGACGGCAAGTTAACCTTGCGAGTGGGAACCGATAGCACAACCTTCGACATTAAGGACTCTATGGATCTCTCTCTCGAAGCAGCTAATCGGCTCTATTTCATTGGGGAGGTCAATGAACTCACAGATGTCATTGATAGCTGTGTTGATGAACAAATCGAGGAAGGCTGGTTACGGGACGAGAGTTTTCTGCCTTTGCTAGAGGTGGAAAAGATGGAGGATGTTGGTGCAGTCTCCATCTACCCTAGACAAGAGGCAACGGAGCATCTCGAGCTCCGAAAGCCCGAAAACAAGCTTAAGCCTTCTATTATCAAACCTCCTGAGTTAGATCTTAAGGAGCTTCCTAACCATTTAGAGTATGCCTTCCTTCAGGGAGAGGACCAACTGCCGGTAATCATAAACTCTTCCCTGGAACATGAACAAAAAGGTAAACTCTTAGAGGTCCTAAAGAAATATAAGGGAGTGCTCGCATGGAGTGTAGCCGACATTAAGGGGATTGACTCAACTTTTTGCACACATAAGATTCTCATGGAAGAAGATTATAAACCTACCGTGCAACCCCAGAGGCGGGTGAATCCCAACATTAAGGAAGTAGTAAAGAAAGAAGTCATCAAACTTCTGGATGCAGGATTGATCTACCCAATCTCGGATAGCCCATGGGTCAGTCCTATATAGGTTGTACCTAAGAAGGGTGGAATGACTGTAGTTAAGAATGACAAGGGTGAGATGGTGCCCCAGAGAACGGTCACTGGATGGCGGGTATGCATTGACTACCGAAAGCTCAATGATGCCACGAGGAAAGATCACTTTCCCTTACCATTCATTGACCAAATGTTAGAGAGATTGTCTGGGCACAAGTACTATTGCTTCTTGGATGGATTCTCAGGGTATTTTCAAATTCCCATAGCACCTGAGGACCAAGAAAAGACCACGTTTACTTGCCCTTATGGAACATTCGCCTATAAAATGATGCCTTTTAGGCTATGTAATGCCCCCGCCACTTTCCAACGATGCATGACCGCAATCTTTCACGAACTTATGGAAGACTGCATGGAAGTGTTCATGGACGACTTTTCGGTCTTCGGGAACTCCTTCGACCGCTGTCTTGCTAATCTAGAAACGATGCTTAAACGCTGTGAGGAAACCAACTTGGTGTTAAACTGGGAAAAGTGTCATTTCATGGTGAAAGAAGGGATTGTGTTAGGGCATAAGATCTCAGGGAACGGAATAGAGGTGGACCAAGCTAAAGTTGAAGCTATATCTAAGTTAGCATACCCCACGACTGTTAAAGCAATATGCAGCTTCTTGGGGCACGCCGGGTTTTATCGGAGATTCATCAAAGACTTCTCCAAAATAGCTCGGCCAATGACTCAATTGCTTATGAAGGATGCTCCATTCGATTTTTCCCAAGAATGCAAGGATGCATTCGATCTCTTAAAAAAGGAGCTCACACAAGCTCCAATCATGATTACACCCAACTGGGAGTTACCGTTTGAAATCATGTGTGACGCTAGCGATTTCGCTGTCGGAGCTGTATTGGGCCAACGGCGTGACAAGCTATTCCAACCTATTTACTACGCTAGCAAAACCATGAATCCCGCTCAAGAGAATTACTCCACCACCGAAAAGGAATTATTGGCCGTTGTGTTCGCATTCGACAAATTCTGGCAATATCTTGTACTTTCAACGACAGTCGTTTTCACTGATCACTCGGCTCTTCGATATCTTTTTGCTAAGCAGGATGCTAAGCCACGACTAATTCGGTGGATCTTGTTGCTACAAGAATTTGATGTTGAGATTCGTGATAAGAGGGGGGCAGAAAATCTGGCCGCAGATCATCTATCTCGTCTTGAAAACCCCTTGGATGAGCACGATAGAAGTGAGATTAGGGATTCATTTCCTGACGAACAACTCATGTTAATGATTGATTCGGAGCCTTGGTACGCCGATTTTGCCAATTATCTCGCAAGCAGACTCGTTCCTGAACACCTGACTAGATACGAAAGAAAAAGGTTCTTTTCTCAGTTAAAATACTACTTTTGGGATGAACTATTTTTATTCCGAAGGTGTCCTGACCAAATTATAAGACGTTGTGTTTCGGAAAGTGAGGCAGTAAAGATTATGAGGGAATGTTACTCTGGTCCCTCTGGAGGGTATCATGGGATAAGCACCACCGCCCGAAAGATTTTCGACGCGGGATTCTATTGGCCCACAATTTTCTGTGATGTCAAAGAAATGGTACAGGCATGCGATGCATGTCAACAGGCCGGGAACATATCACATAGGGATGAAGCGCCTCAGAATTTTATACAAGTATGTGAGGTCTTCGATGTTTGGGGAATTGACTTCATGGGACCCTTTCCATCTTCAAGGGGGAACGAATACATTTTAGTTGCCATCGATTATGTTTCAAAATGGGTTGAGGCACAAGCCCTTAGGACCAATGATGCCAGGGTAGTTATTCATTTTCTGAAAAAGCTTTTCGCTAGATTCAGGATTCCTAAAGCTCTCATCAGTGATAGGGGGACCCACTTTTGCAATGCACAAATGGAAAAGGTGGTCAATTTAGGTTGACCGTTCAGAGCCAATCAAAATTTTGGCGCCGTTGCCGGGGAGGTCGTGCGCGTATTCTAAACGGTTTTACAGATTAGTGAATCTGGGTATACACTCATTGTATATTTACCATCCTTTGTTCATATTTTCTTGTTATAAAAACAAAACCGTTCACGAAAACATTTTAAATCAGTTTTCAACGAACACAAAAATATTTTCTTTCACAAAATGTTTATCCAAAAATCCAAAAATATTCATCTTTACCCGGCGCCAAAATTTGATCGGTTCTGAACGGTCAACTTAAATTGACCAAGGAATGGTCAATAAAGTCAAATAGCCTAAAACCAATTCTCCGCGGAAGTATAGGGTTTCCCCGGGTCGTTATGTCCCGACGAGGTGTGGATGGTATAAAAACGGGTTTGTGATCGGGTGAATTTGGACGGGAAAGGGGTTTTAGTGATTTGTATAGTTACGCTAAGGAAATACGAATGAGAACGATGTAAACAAACTATATTAACAATAACGCGAAACCAAATTAACCTAAAACGTAATATGAGAATTTAAAATCAGAATTTGCTTATACGTAAGCAGAAAAAATAAGTCAAACGGCTTAAATAGAAGCTATCACTTTATTTATGTTTTTGGTTTTTCTTTATTTAACAAACTACTTTTACAAACGTAACCTAAATTTAAAAACGCAAAAGTTATTTAAATAAAACGCGAGTTAAAATTAAAATAAACGCGAGTGCGCGAAATAAAAAGTGAATTTTAAGCTACACTAACCCTACGGACATGAAAATAATATTTTTACGATCCTAATGATAAAAGAAAATTTTAGAAAAAAGAAAATTATTTTTTTGACTTTTATAGTATTTATTATTAATTAAATACTCATAAAACTAATTTAAATTACTAAAAATACTTAATGAATAGTGAAAATTATAAAGTTTATTCTAAAAATAGTTTATACTATTACTAAACTGGGAAAAATATAAAAAAATATGGAAAAGCTTCTCAATAAGCAGAAAATAAGCTTAACAGCTTACTAAGCTTATTTGGACTACTATTACCATAAATAAAAAACTGGAAAACAAAAAACCTAAGCATACACTAGCCTAGATGGTGCACCCCTTTGGTCTGGTGTTGACCAGGTCAACCCAAGAGGTCCAGGGTTCAATCCCTGCTAGAGGCAGTTTTAACAAATTGTTTTTATTTTTGATTTTTTTCTTTACAAAAGCATTTAACAACTCAAAATGACTAATTTTAATGAAAACAACTTTTGTGAAAAGTCCCAATAAGCTCTGTGTGAGCTTCTACTTCCAACAGTTGGTTACAAAGGAAAAATGGAGGTTTTGAAGTTCAAAAAACTATCCAGATAAGCTATAAGCTGATCCCTAGGTGAAAACAGGCTACAAACTACTAAGACTAACTTAAATCAAGCTAATGTGGGCATATAAACAAACTACAACAACCAATAAGCTTACTGAGAGCTTAAATGATCAACAGATGAGCTTTTTAGGCTTAAAAATGGACTTAATGGATATGAAAAGCTATGTAAAAAAAACACATACTGAGAACCAGAGGTAAGGCAGGATACAAACAAGCTAAGTGCAATGAACACAAGCTAAATCATGCAAAAGAAACACACAAATGAGCTGTAAACAGCAAATAAGCCAACCAAGACTATTACACACCTGCCAGGCCCTAATGCCTTATAGCAGGTTTGATTAAGTCAGGGTAATAAGCTCAGGATTCAAAAGTGGGTTTAGAACTGGACAGCTAGTATCCTAGCTTCCCAAGGAGCCAAGTTCTATGGCTTTTGACCAAGAATTCAACTCCCAAGGGCTTATGAAATCCACTGTTGGGGTAGGCTTGGCACACAAGTGAATTTGGAAATGAGCATATAGCACAATAAGCAAAAAAAATGGAAAAGCTAACCAATATTCAATCACACTGGACTCAAACAACATAAATTAATTAAAAACTACAATCTAACAAGCCTAGGTGAAGAAGAAATGAAAATTAACAAGCTCAGTCATGAACTGACCCAAACAGGCCTTCAAGGCTTGTTGCAGACCCAAAATAAGCTTATCAAATAAGCTAATGAAACCTAAACAAGCTTGGGATCCTAAAGCCTGGTACAAGTGCTTCCCAAGAAGCTTAAATACACACTATGGGGCCCACAGGTCAGGCCAAGAAAAGCACAAGAAAAATTGGGGTGTGAGACATAGCCCCTAGTGCAGGGGATGGATAAGCTCAACAGGTTTGGGTCCAAAAAACTCAAACAAACAAGCTCAGATAAACATGAGAAAGTAAACAACAACAACCAACAAGCTTAACTAAGCACCAAACATACTCGGTTAAAACTGAGGTTCATAAGCAGAAACTTAAACCTTTGGTGCTAAATGGGAAGCTCAAATAAGCTTAATTAATAAGCAGATAAGGACATATAAAATGCACAATTAACAAAACAGCATTGCTAGCTTCACAAATTAACAAGAATCAGACCAAAGGCTCAAGCATTGAGCATGTAATGAACAAAAAGAAAAACGGGTGAAAAATGAAAACTGGGTGTAGGGCAGTTGTGGCTCAAATACTCTAGTTTAAGGGCTGAATAAGCTAACAAAAAAATAATCATAAAAGTAAAATAAAAATAAATACATGAAAACAAGTTGGGGGACAAGCTGGAAACCAAATTTTAAGGCCTAAAGTTAAGTAATGAAGAAACTAAAATGATATGTTTGAAGGGAGTTGGGACAGCAGGTCTGCTGAGACAGTGGTTCTAAATGGGTAAATGGGATGCTTAATGAGACTTAAGATCCAAAACAAGCCATGAACCATGAAACCTGCATGACTGATTCACTACTAAACCAAAATCCAGGCTCACATCCTGCTTTAGCTTACTAGAATGTGAATCAAAAACAAAGATTGGGGCTGCAACTACTGAACCAGTAGGTGTGCAAGGGTTCTAGAATGGAAGTGACTAGTTAAGTGCCTAAACTCATTGTACCAAAAGTAAAAATAAACTATGTTGAACTAAATTTAGGCAAATATAACAACCAAAAACACTAAAGGCTACTGATCCAAATCTGAGCTTGTCTAAAAGTGGCTGAAAACATAAAAATTTGGAAATCAATTAAATATCCTTGAAACTTAAGAATAATGCTTAAAATAAGTTTTAGACTACTGAATGCACTTAACTTAAGCTAACCTAACCTGATTCAACTAGAAAAGTGGTTCCAATCCTATAGCATCCTAATGTGCCAAACACTCCCTATGTGGCCTGTTTGAGGATCATTTGATTACCAGGTATTCATTTGAACTAAAAACTTGGAACTTAAACTAATGCAAACTGAATAAACAAAGCTAAACCACAAATAAGCAGTGAGAAATAAGCTAGAATACATAAGCAGTTTAAAATAAGCAGACAGATATTCATAAACAAAGTTATAAACTTTTATTGAACTTTAAGAAAAGAGTTTTACAACTGAGATTTAAAACTAACATTACTTGAAAAATTAAACTAAACCTAACTTCTACCTTAATTAACTACATAAAACCTACTGCCTTTGCAAGGCATACATCATTTTCTATTTATACATGAAAATTCTAGGGTTACATTAGGTTTCTTGTCCACTTCTGCCTCTGCTTTCTTTTCATCAGTCCCAACCATTCAATTTGGTCTTAAATCTCAACCCTTGATTTAGTATTTGGCGCCCAAAGATTGTTTTGGCAATTAGCCTGTAAAACTTGTGCAGGGAGACATGGTTTGGAGTTTAGTGGTGGAAAGTGAGAAGAGTAGGGTGTGATTGGCAAGGGTAGGGGTGGTGATGATGTTGGTTTGGCAGGGAGGTTGCAGGCATCACGTGTGGGTGTGAGAGGTGGGAGATGGGTTTGACCCTGGTTTGACCTAGGGGTGAATATACGGGGTAATATTATTATGGGAGGTGGGCTTGGGTGGTTGGGCTAGGTGGGGTTGTGTGGGCTTTGGTATATTGGATTGGATCAGGGGTGTGTTATTTGGTTTTGGGGTATAATAATATCAAGGGTCCGTTTGTTTTGTTAGCAAAGAAACCACAAGGACCAATTTTGTAAAATACCAAAAGATGAGGGACTGTACATGGCACTTATTTAAAAATATTACAAGGACCATTATTGCCATGTTTAGATAACACAAGGATCAAAATTTGATATTTTTCCAAAATATAAATTCCCAAGGACCAACTTTGCAAATTTCCAAACTCCGAGGACCAAAAGTGTAAATTTTCCAAAACTTTTACCCAAGTGTTATTTTTGATAACTTTTTATTTTAAAAGGACTTGGGTTGACTTTTCTTGCAAAATAAATGTTCAAGGACTAGTTTTGTTAATTTTTGAAAGTCGGGGGACTGAAACTGCCAATTATGCAAACTTTGTGCGTTTTTCATTTGTTTTTGCTCATTTTGCATCTAAAACATATAAAACACAATTTTGAAATATTTTTAGTATTTTGATGCATTTCTGAGTGTTTTTGTATGTTTTGCAGTTCAGATTTGACCAAAAATGATGAGTGTTTGAGCACTCATCAAAAGTTCATGAAGAGGTATGGAGTATCCCATCGGTTCTCCACCGCCTATCATCCACAAACTAATGGCCAGGTCGAAAACACCAATAGGGCTATTAAAAGAATACTTGAAAAGACGGTTAGTCAGAATAGAAAATACTGGTCATTTAAACTCGACGAAGCCTTATGGGCATTCCGAACCGCCTACAAGACACCTATTGGAACGACCTCGTTTCACATGGTGTATGGTAAGGCGTGTCACTTGCCAGTAGAATTAGAACATAAGGCTTATTGGGCGCTTAAGACATGTAACTTAGATTATACAGTTGCCGGAACTAATAGGTTCTTGCAATTACACGAGCTTGATGAGCTTAGGTTAGAAGCCTATGAATCTTCCATTACATATAAAGAGAGAGCAAAAAGATGGCATGACCAGAGAATTAAGAAACCTAAAGAATTTTCAGAGGGAGACAAAGTCCTACTGTACAATTCTCGGTTGAGATTATTTCCGGGAAAACTCAAGTCTAGATGGTATGGACCGTTTACGGTGAAAAATTCCTCTAAAACTGGAGCCGTTGTGTTATTAGACGATGAAGGTAGGGAATTTACTGTCAACATACAACGTGTAAAACATTATCAAGAAAATAATAATGAAATGATTAGTGAGGAGGATGTGACGTTTGATGACGAGGTCACGTAGTAACCCATTGCCTTGAGTCTAGCTACAAGACTCGTAAATAAAGAAAAGCGCTTCTTGGGAGGCAACCCATGCTTTGTGTGATTTTATTTGTGTTTGTTATTTGCTTCCGTATGCATGCTTTATTTTTATTGTTGGTAGATCATGTTTCTAAACTAAAAAGTGGAAATACTTTACTTTGTTGTTTTGGCCTAGTCTTAACTCCACCTAAAGGTATTTTTGCAAAAGATAAGTGTAAGGGGAAACCCCAAATATGTTTTTAAGAAACAAACCGATCATGATTCTCCACAATATTAAGTGAACATGTATATTCGTATTTGTTAGAGTCAAATGCTTGTATTGAGTCATAATGAAGTTTTGCAGGATTTTCCAGGAAGTAGGGCCAAGTTTTTCCAGAAATTTTCCGGAAACATAACACAAGAATTTCTGCAGGTCACTTCTGACGGCGTCATGAGCTTGCTCTTGACGGTGTCACGTGTAAAAATCTGGAAATTTTACCAGTTTTGTTTTTCTAACGGAGTTTTAAAGTTTTTGCTGAATTATTAAGTTTTATAATCTCCAGGAAATCTGCAAATTTCATTCCACAAGCATTATATCTTATTTTGTTTTTTAGGATTTAGTAACTTATGTAGGTTGCCGCCGATTTTATGCGAGGTTGCTTTGTTTGTTTTCTCAGGATTTACAGGTTATGTATGACAAGAAGATGATTTATATTCTGGAAGGGAAGCTTTGATTGTTCATTTTCTTGGAGGAAGATTTAACCTGGCCACCTTATTATCCATACCGAGCGAATCAGGGGAGTATTTGATTTCATTCTTTTTATTTTTTCACTTTTACATTCTTTACTTGAACATTGGGGACAATGTTCATCCTAAGTGTAAGGGGAGGGTAAAATGATGATACCTTACAAATACACTTTCGCTTGAGTTTGTTTGTTTAATAGTAGATGTGTAATAAAACTGTGAGAAATACTTGTTAGTGCAATTTTAGCGCCAAATTTAAAATTTTTTACAACATTTAGGAGTGAAACTTTAGCCATAGCAAGCGTCTCATGGATAGCAGATTGTATGACTAGCACATAACCGTACTTTCAGAAAAATTTTCCACCCAAATATGTGAGGTTCGCCTTTAGTTTTGATAGGAAAAGCATTTATTATTAGTGCTTATGAGTGTACCGGTAGCATTTAGATTCTAGAACTTGCGTTAGTGATGCATCCCGAGACCGCTAGTGAGACTACATTCGTGTAGTAGGATTTACTACATGATAAGAGCCATTAGGATCACCCTTGTGTTAAACCCGTATCATAATTACTTGATCATTTAAGTCATATTACTTTGCTAGTTAAGTCAACTAATTTTTCCCACACATTAGCGTTGTAGTCATTTTTAGTACACGAAACCCCTAGTACACCCCTCCGAGCCTATCTTTTCGTTTCTAACTTTAAGCATTTTACTTAAAGAAAGAATTTGTTACACCCCACTTAAATGTACACCCAAATCGCCTTAGCCTTCCGTGTATGCGCTCATTTTTAGTGCATTATTGTTATTTGTTAAACCCTAAGTTAACTATCTAATTGATTACATGGTTGCTAAGTCGAGTCATATCCTTGTACATATTGTTTTGGGACGATTGAGACTCATGGGTAAAGTACTTATTTATGGAGTAATGGGGAAGATCATTTATTACCCCCATATGTGCGTTAATCTTAAAAGTGCTCCAAGTGTTTTGATTTTCTTAATTCGAGTCATTAGATTAGTTTATTGTAAAGTATGTAAAAATTCAAGTGTAAGGGGAACGTTTATTCCCTATGATGTATTATTTTGGATAGTATAGTAAGAGTGTATGCACAAAAAAAAAAAAAAAAAAAAAAAAAAAAAAAAAAAAAAAAATCAACAAAAAGAAAAGAAAAAAAATAGAAAAAGAAAAAAGAAAAAGCATACGGACTACCATCCCTTTTTATTCTATGTTCATTTTACGTTTTTGTTATTTTTCATTTATTAGCTTAAGTCGAGTCAAGTCTTGGCTTAGCAACTCCATATTGTACATGTAATTAACCAAGATTGTTAACTCGCCACCAGTAAAGACTGCCTATATCCAACAAAATCGTGTATTTCATATCCCTACACCTAACGTTACAACCCTTTAAAAGACCTCTTTGATAGTTTATCCTAGGTGCTTACGCCATGTGATGGAGGTTTGATCCTTTCTCAAGCCTATGGTAATCTATTTTGCTATGACAGGCAGTGAGAGATATCTTCCGTTTCCATATTGTAATTTATACTTTATTACACCCAAGAGATGTGAGTATCTAAACACTATTTGTGAGGTGCTAGTGTATGACCTCCGTGCTTGTCTTTGGTCTTTTGTGGAACGATTATTTGTTGTAATTACTTTTATATTAGTGTTAAATGACCCCTAACTTGTATTTTGACTAGAATAAAAGCGCATTTGCTTGAGGACAAGCAAATCTCAAGTGTAAGGGTATATGATGAGGCGAAAAATGAACCACTTTTAGGGGGTCATTTAAGCCCGGAATTGAATTTATTTGATCAAATATTGCCTTAAATCGTTCCTTTTGTGATTTTAGGTACTTTGGGAGTGAAATCTGGAAAATGAAGCAATTCAGACGTTTTTGGAGCATAAAAGTGAAGAAAACGCCAAAGACTTAATTTTCCAAACTGGGAACAGTGTGTGACGGCGTCAAGAGTATTTTCCTGACGGCGTCAAGAGTAAAGATCATGACGACCCAATACAGAAATGAAGGCGTCACAAAGTAGAGCGTCAAGAGTTAAATGTGCGACGGCCTGCAAAAGTGGATAACATGATGGCGTCAGATGTAGATCAAGGCAGTCCGAGAATTATTTTGGCGGCGAGATGACGGCGTCACAAGGTTGTTTTTGACGCCGTCAGCCTCTTATATCTATATATAGTTTTCTAATTTTCATTCATTAAAAAAAACAAGTTTGGAGAAACCCTTAGACCGAACCATATACGTATTTTACAGCTTTTTCAAGGGTTTTTAGCCCTTGAACCCTTACATGTGCTATTGAGATAAGTATTCTTTTAATTCAATCAATATGTCTATGTCTTGGTTGTCTATATCTTGTGCTTGTCTTGATTCCACCATGCTAGGCTAGATTTATCTTGTGTTTGCTTAGATCTAATGAAACCTAGATGTTGATTATGTGTTGATTACTTGTTTATGGTTGTATTGGATGAATGATTTCAATGTTAGTCTTAAGAAAACTGGCAGATCTCCAATTGGTAACATGCTTGAACGTCTTAGGAAACATGAACCGATGTGTACTAGGTTTTATTGGTTGTATTTAATGCATGAGTAAATTATAATGATCCCATGTTAGGAGCTTCTTAGCCGGCTTGACATAGGAGTGAAGTAGACACTCATAGGATTGGGGAGTTAAGTACGTCACCCCATGAATGGTATTAAGGAATACAATCCGTCATCCACGCAACTATAACAAGTAATTAACGTGTAAAAGATATCTAGGGAGTAGTGAAATCTAAGTAAACACATTTCTCCACTTATTGCTCACAACCTTAGTTTAATTTAGTTTTATTTTCATTTTTAGTATTTTATTTTGATTGCATCTTTAGTATTGGGTTAGTTGACTAGCAACTAATTCCGCCCAAATTCTTCAAACCCGAGATATTTACTTGTTTTCTAAAAAATATAAAAATACAAAAAGAATCAGCCCTGATCTCTAGAACTAGTATTTAGGTTTTCTAATCCTAGCAACACTATTCCTAGCTGAACGATCAATCCCCCGGTACTTATCATTATACTATACTACATCGATCAGGTACACTGCCTGGTGGGGGTTGTAAGCTTCTCGAGATCCCTCGAGAGGTAAAGCCTGGTGCAATCCCTACGCATCAGTACTCAACTTGTAGTTCACTAATCCTTTTTGTATTTCCATCATGTTTGTGTAATACAATATCTCTTTCGTTAGAATCGAAATCACCTACAATAAGAGCAGCTACCTCGTCGGCTGTTGGCAAATCATATTCTCTCCCGTCCTTTGCTCTTTTACCTATGAGTCTGAGTTTTATACCGTCATCATCAGACGAAGCAAACCTCTGTCCAGCCATACGGAATTGCTCTACCAACGGATTATTTTTGTCAAGCATATTCTTAAGTTCCTTTGTAAGTTGGCGGTCAATTTCTTTGTTTGATGAAGCATGTCGTTCAGTATCATTACTGCAATTGTTTTAGAAAAAATATTAGAACAATTAAGGACAAACATACATGTAAAGAGTCATAAAAAATTGTATCTAAAATAATTTCATAGATTTTACCTAACAACATTGATTCTGTTTTGTATTTCATAGGCCGTATCAAATATGTACAACTGTGAGAATTTAGGCGAGTTGTCTGGCTTAGGCATTAGCGTTCCAGCAACGTGATAGTTTTCACCATGCAATCTAAAACAGTAAGGTCCTCGTCCTTTGTTAACGGTATGATCTATTTTTCCACCCATAGATGTAAAGGCAAACATTGAATTGTATCTCCTGGTGTTTTCAAGGAACGTATTGCTCTTTGGATGATCTTTCGTGAAAAGACGCTTCAATAACGGAGGTGGACTTTTCAATGCAACAGGTAATTTGACTTTACCTCGCATGCAGCAGATAAAGTAAGCATCGTCATTTTCATTTGTTGATCCTCTTTTACTTTCATTCAGCCAAAGCAATGCACGACACGATTTACACTGATAAATGGGATCTCCATGATCTATGTAATCTGTAAAAGATATAAAGAACACCGCAAACGTTGTTCTTTATATCTTTAAAAGAGGGGAGGATGCTTGGGTCATAGGCAAGTGCATCAAAGTGTTGTACGTAACAGTTGTTTGTACAATAACCCGTGCTTCACATTAGTTGTACCACTAATAATCCGTTACATGAGAGAAAAAAATATGTAAAAATTGCACTTTGTTGGCCATTTGTTATTGGCTTACACCACTTAGTGGGACACATGTATACATTCTATTTGCTATGTAAATAATACATTTTTCTCACTGTTACACCTAACTTGCCTTATTATTTCACTTATTCAAAGATTATCCCATAAACTTCTGGCACCTATCTTTAATTTTTGCAATCTGCTTCCAGCCTGCTTAAAGAACAAATAAGTTACAAATTGTCTTCACAGAATCATAATAAAACTAGAAGGAAGATCAGTTTAGCTTAAAGTTAAAAGGTATACATATAATTGAACATTTTTTGGTTTACTTTTTTATTTTTTTTTCTTTTCATTCATGGCAGCATATAGGTTTTTAACTTTTCTATCTTTACTCATGTGATTTCTTTCTATGGTTAAACTAATGTCCTATAATATCGCATGCATAGATAATATTTGGTTACTTTCTTCTTTTGCATCTTCAACTTTTATACAATTACTACTTCTTTTGTTTCAAGTTGTAGAAATTGCACTTTTGCAAAGTAATTACCTGCTTGAAGTGTTATTTTCTAATTATATATATATATATAATGCCTCTAGCCCTCTAAGATATAAAACCTGCTTGAAGTGTTATTTCCAAACAAACATACACATAATTGACATACCCAAATTAATAGTTACACGAAACAACACGCAAAACACAAAATATACAATACCTCGCCGCAACGCGCGGGCTTACCCCACTTGTTAGCTACTAAAATATGTGTACTGTGACTCCCAATCTATGTTAAAGAAAAAGTATGAGTTCCTTGTTAAGAAAACTTTGTATTAAAATAGAATATAAAAAACTTATTATTTTGTACAGTATAAATTTTTTCGATGAGCATGGTATTATGTTATTAACAAGGGGGTTGCAATTTATGTTTTAACAAGGGGATTGCCATTTATACAAAGTATTGATTTTAGATAGTTGCATGAAATGTTATCATATGGTTAATTGTACGATCTTATATTCGATCTTATGATCGTTTAACCAATGCTATATCCAAAACGATCATGCATTGATAAGATTAGTTTTATGAGATCGAGATTTCAAAATCGTACGAGTCTACAAACAAGACTGTGATTTCTGATGAGCTTGCATACAACTACCCAAATGTATATATGTAGCCTCGAAAACATTGCACATAATATTTTCAAAAAGGGATAACGTTCTGCTAAACCAATATCACCTTCATTAGTTTGTGGTGGTTATAACGCCATGTTATTCACACATTTGTGACCATGTAGAAAACAAAGTGTATACATAAACTGATACCCGTTTGAAGCTTTCATAATAGCTCTAAAAGTAGAAATCACATTACTTTAGAAATTAAGAGTAGTGATATGGATTATGGAAGCTTAAAATTTATGCACAAAAATATGACTAATCTATTTATTACTTGATATGCGTTTTATTCATTTTATCTTTCATCATCTTCACTCTCTATCTTACCATATGTCTCATTCTTTTTAGGTATGAGAATCATTTTTCTTTTTAATAATAGCTACCAATACAGGACTAACTTACTATGACTCCCGATCTTTGTTAAAGAAAAAATATGGAATATTTGTTAAAGAAAGATAAAGTTGGAATAGTATATATATAAAATTGAGATTTTATATAAAGTTTTCGATCACACAGACTTCATTTATGTTCATACAACATATAAAAGCCTGCAAATCGAAAGCTCATTACTATAAAGTTTTCGATCACACAGCTAGCCGTCCCATTAGGGCGGGCCTGAAAGCTAGTAGTATATATAAAAACTTAAGATCTCATATATGTTTCTATTTAAATATTGTCCATCGGATGAATTTATTCGAACAATATAATGGAGCTAGCGCCCCATCAGGGCGAGCCTGAAAGCTAGTAGTACGTATAAAAACTTAAGATCTCATATAAAGTTTTCGATTTTGTATCAATTTATATGTTTTTAGAACATATAAACGCCTCCAAATCGAAAACCCATTACTCATCTTAAGACAAACATTTAGTACACACTTAGATAAAAATTACGTTGCCAGGAATTTTTATCTTGTACTAAAGCTCAAAAACTAAAACTTTAAAGTACAAGTTATTACTTAAAACACACCTTTTTGTTAAAATACTGCGGAAACTTAGTTACAATGGTGGTGGTGGTGGTGGTGGTGATTGTAAGTGAATTGGTGATTACAAACTTAGAAACTTATGCCCTTATATAGATGGGCTTACAAACTATTGTACAAAATAAAAACGTAAGCAATGACGTTATTTACAGGCCATTATTTAAGTTTGATACAGATGGCCGACACATTTGTCAATTAAAACAACTACTTTTGACAAAAGATAGCTGCTTTTGACATTTTTGACACATGATAAAGACCTTTGAAGACTTTTGCACATCAGGACAATTCTCCTTTTGAAAACCCGTGGTATGTGAAATAATTTCACATGCGGGCCCTTCTTGCTTTTGGATAAAGATATTGATCCATGGGATGATTCAATTTTAAAGTATTCAGGCAATAATCATCCCACCCGGGGTCCACGATAAAAATTGAATCGTCATCACTGTCGTCACTGTCAACTAGAAATCCTTTCCTGTTGTAGTAGCCTTTCTTTTCTTTTGGGTTTTTATCTTGGACTTCCATGGGCTTAGATATTATTGCGGCCCAGTCGTTGTGCGAGAGCTTCCAGTTCGATGAGGATTCTTCGGGCTTCTTTGTTTTGGATTCGAACATCTTCCCTTTGGTCAGACCAATGGTTGTCTTTTGTTGATTTTCCAAAGCAGACTTGAGCTTTGCACTGTATGATTACTTATAGGTTTCGCATTGGTTTGACTGCTTCTTTTGCTGCTGATAGTTCGATATCTTGGGCGACTGATCTCCATGCATCAGATTTATCCATTCTGATTGGGTTTTGATTGGCTCTATGCCGGTACTGCCGGTACATTGCTCCTGGTTCTTCATGAGTAAAGATCGTTTTAGTAAAGATTCTTGGGAGTGGTTGAAAGTCTTCATGATTTCTTCGCAGGTGATCTTCATATTCTTCTGAGAGGCACGGGGGGACTGTAGGACTTCCTCCACTGAGTAAAGGGCTGCTGCTGCTAATTGCTTCATTTCTCCTGTGCATTCTGCAAAACAAAGATTAACAAGTCTTGAAAGAGAATCGGCTAGCGTGTTATGTTTTCCCTCTATATGTTCTATGTTAATCTTGACGCCTGTTCTTGTGACTGCATCTGCAAACTTGATCCACCGAACCCTTGAGGATTTGTTGCTATTAGCTTTGTTGTAAAAGCTAATAATTGCTTGACAATCTGTTCTCAGAGTTACTTCTTGTTTATCAAGGTAGTAGATTTTTAGTTTCTCCAGAGCGTTAATACAGGCAGTGATTTCAGCATCAATTGTGGATTGGGTTGTTGAGAATTTGCCACTAGCATATGCACAAACTTTTTCTGAGCTTTTTGGTCCTTCCTTACTGCTCTTCCATTTGACTATTCCTCCCCATCCTTCCATGCATCCATCTGTTTCTAGGATGATATAGGCATCTTCAGGCGGTATCTCAAGATCTTGAAGATTTTGAACTTGAACTTTGATTCTCCTGATTAACTCATAATCAGAGGGCTTCAACCTTTTGTCTCCATGAACATTTGTCTTTTCATATAGCGGTCTTAGGAGTATCCCAAGTTTTGGGATATGACTTCGAGCATAGTTAAGGATTCCTAAGAATGACCTTAACCCCTTCTTTGTCTTCAATTCTTCTTCATTGAAGTCTGCAATCTTCTTTATGATGTGCGGCTGTAACTTTATGGTTCCCTTTCCTATGACTGCTCCCAGAAAGTCTATTGTTGGAACTGCTATCTTCATCTTTGTTGGAGATAAAACTAAACCATTAACTTCACAGATTTTCAGCATCTTTTCCAGGTGTTTTGCATGCTCCTTTTCATTTTTTGAGAAAACCAGTATATCATCGATGTATACTGCGATGAATGATTCTGTTCCTTTGAAGCATTTATCCATCTTTCTTTGAAACACT
Source organism: Artemisia argyi (assembly GCA_030686995.1). Taxonomy (NCBI): domain Eukaryota; kingdom Viridiplantae; phylum Streptophyta; class Magnoliopsida; order Asterales; family Asteraceae; genus Artemisia; species Artemisia argyi. The sequence continues at coordinate 176,958,650 of CM060679.1, read as the reverse complement.
GCTGGGGAATTCTTCAAACCAAATGGCATAACCATCCATTCATAAAGTCCTCCAGGTACTAAGAACGCAGTCCATGGTATTGATTCTTCATCCATGGCGACTTGATGAAATCCTGATTTGAGATCAAACTTTGAGAATATTTTAGCACCTCCTATTCTCTTAATGATCGTATTTATGCCTGGTAGAGAGTATTGGTCCTTGTATGTGTTATCATTAAAGGATTTATAATTGAACACCATTCTCTCCTTTCCTTTGATTTCTTTTCCCGTTACAGGATCAATTGTTGTTCCTGAATTTACAATCATCGCCATTGTTCTGTGTCTGCTTTTGCTTGGACGAATAGCACCAATTTCAAGAAGACAATTAACATGCTTTCTGAATGAATCTTCCATTGCTGGTGTCACATGTTTTAATGGCCGGTCTTCAATTGTAATGTCTGGATTGATAATATCCAGCTTACAAAGTTCACCATTTTTCTTCCAATGCTTTAGCGGTTCTTCTCCGATGTATCCTTGAAGTTTTAACCTATCAATGACAGGCTTAAACTGTTCTAGGAATGCATCGTTGCCTTCTTGGTTGAAATAAATAGATTCATTTATTTCGAGGAAATCTTCTTCACTTATTTCAAGCTCGGTGATGGCAACTTCAGCAACCTCAGATTGTTCTGAAGTTTTGATCATGGTAACCTTCTTGTAGATGGTTATCTCATCTCCTTCTATGCGAATTCCTCCTTTCATGGACCTTAGGAAGTTAGCTCCTATCAGCATTTCAATGCCATTGCTGTCTTGCATATCAAATGCATATATGAGGGGAATCTTGAATTTGTTTCCTTCAATGAGGAAAGAGCCTGACTTTATTCTGTGAGTTGTTTGTTGTCTTGAATTTAAACCGTTGAAGAAGACGTTATGGTTTAAAGGTTCAAGTGCTTCCTCTGGGATTACCCTCTTATTTATGCAACATGCTGATGCTCCTGTGTCTATTATTGCACCGATTCCAAATGCGGGACAATTAGGGATATCAAACTCAACTTTTACATTGTAAAGTGAGTTAGTTATCTTTCTAATTTTTGGAATTCATGCAGCACTTCCAGAGTAATGGACCTCTGCTTCCATGAAGGGTCTTGCTATGTGAGGATCACTTAACGGTAGGAATTCTTCACTAGAGAACTGGAACTTTTCTCCTTCTTCTTTCTTTTCTTGTAGTTGTGCTTTAAGCCTTCTTATTTCTTCATCATTTTCTTCTTCAAGCTTCATACGTTCAGCTTTAAGTTGATCAATTATTGCAAGAGTATCATGGACATCCTTTATTAGCAATCTTTTTTCAAGCTGCCATGCTTCTTCCTTCTTTTGAATCTCTGCCTTTGTTTCGTAGTACTCTTAAGCTTGATCTCTTATCATCTGCTGAACTTGTTCCGTCTTTTCTTTCAGAAGTTCTTTAAGAAGTTTCACCTCTCTATTGTTGAAGTCATTTTCTTCTTCTGGCTTGCACTGCTGCTTTCTTTTAACATTAACTGTTTTGCCAAGATAATTTTTTGCACAGAGAGCGCATGTTGTCAGCTGGCACTTGGGACAGTTAAGTCTTGATATGGCCGTGGTTAGTATTCCACATAAATAGCAGCTTGTGTAATTTGTGACCGTGTTTTCTTTCTAACCATGCTCACAACTTTTACTTTGAGCTGGTAATTCTTTGCTTGGTTTCCACGATCCGACGGATTGAACCATATCTGCTATTTTTGTTGGTGGTCCTGGGTGGAACATGAAAGCAAAATGACTATGTTGATCATTTTCTCTTTCATCTTCGCTGTTGCTTTCATTAACTTCATGTGTTATTGTGAAAGCTGCTTCTTCAAATGGAGTATCTTGGACCATAACACTGATACTTTGATGAGTATCACCTTCTCCTTCTGATATGCTGCAGACACTGGTGTCGTCAAAGTCTGCTGAGACAATGTCCCAGTTATCATCAAGATCTAGTTCTTGATAAACAGCTGATCTTGCAATGTTTCCTTGTTTGCTTCTGCAATCTTTTGCAAAATGCCCTTCCTTTCCACAAATAAAGCATTTGCACTTCTTGACTCGTCCTCTGTCATCTTTATACTTTACCTTGAATGGTTTTACATGAGAACCATGTGGCTTTCCTTTGTACGTTCTTGATTTTCTCATTCCATACTTCTTCCGGTTATTTTTGTAGTAACCAGGAATTGGTATAGCTGAACAAAGAGATAAATCTCTGAGTTCCTTGGCAAGTGATGCATCTTTCCACATTTCTAAGATGAAAGTATGAGTGAACTTGATTGCAGGTAAGACTCCTGCATTGAGACCAGGGTGCCTAGCTTTAAACGATTCTTCTACTTTCTTGGATAAAGAAGGTGGTAGTTTAGCAAAAAGTTTCTCTGTTGTTGAAGGGAAGTACAATCTTCCTGACTTTATTGCTAACTGCCTGAAATCTTCCAAGAATGACCACAAGTTTTTGGTTTCTTCACAAGTTATCCTGTCTAAGTCTCTGTAGGCTCTGTCTTGTTCATCAGTTGAGCCTCGATATGGGTCTTCAAGCAGTATTAACTGCCTTACTTGTGATGTTATATTTTGTGGTTCATCAGCAATTGCTTCAAGGGCGGCATACACATCAGGATATGCAGTTCGCCATTGTTGCCACATTAACTTTTCGCTTTCTCCAAGAAGATTCTCCACAAAGGCTAATTTTGCTTTATTGTCAGTCCACGTTTGACTGTTGAGCCTATTGATTGTTATAGACTCCCATCTTGCTATCACATCTGACCATAAGCCTGGATCTGCTGGTAGAACAAGGATTACTCCTGATTCCGTCCATGCTGGTGGCAGAGTCCACTGTGAATTGTGATATTCACCATATCCTCCATTAAAAATATTGCTTCTTCCTTGAGGATAACCAAACTGGTAGTCTGGTTTATAAGTTGGCTGTGGATTTTGCCTTGCTGGAGGGTAGACAGCTGGTCCTAATATTGCATCATTTGGAGGTTGATAACTTGCACCAGATTCTGCATCATTTGCTGTTGGAAAAGCATGTTCTTCATGTTTATTAGCGATTTGTTCTGCCATTTGTTTAAAGTTTCGAAACTTTGGGTATGGCAGATTGTCATCATCATCTTCTTTGGAAATATGAAGAATTGTATGGTCCTCACCATGCTTCGTTGCGAATGGGTTTTCCCATTCAGACTCTGATTTTTGTGTGGTGAATTTGTCATTCCACTGTGGCAAATATTAGAGCTGGCATATCGTGTTGACACGACATGATAAGACACGAACACGATAAGACACGAACACGATAAGACCTAAACACAAACACGACACGATAACAAATCGTGTCACTTTTTTCGAACACGAACACGACACGATAAGTTAACAGGTTACACGACACGAACATGAATACACATGATTTGGACCTGTAACTAGAGCTAGCACCCTCAAGAACATCACATCGAGAAGAGGCGCGTTTGGTATATAACGAGGTCAAAAGAAAGAAATATTGGCGCGTGTAGTAGTGGATCGAGAAGAGGAGGTGATGGGGAATCGAATGGTGGTGGTCGTGTGGTGTGGTGACCGGCGGTGAGGTGATGGCGGCCGGAAAAATGTGTGGTTTTGGTTGTGAGAAATGATGAAGATGTGTAGTTGTGTTTGTGTTGTGTTTGTGAGTAGTCAAATGTGTTTGTGGGGCTCAACCTTATAAAACGTATAAAATGAATAAGCTTCAATATATCAAACAAATTGTGACCGGTCCACACAAGTACGATAAGCCCAAACAATTTTTTGCAAAGTGCTCATTACACGAAGTTAACAGTAACAGGTCTCTTATCGTGTCTTAACAGGTCCGGACCTGTTAAGACACGAAACCTGTTAATTTCATTCGTGTCTTAACAGGTACGGACCTGTTAAGACACGAAACTTGTTAAGACCTGACACGAAACCTGTTAAGAACAGGTCGTGTCGTGTCGTGTTAACAGGTTTCGTGTCAAAATTGCCAGCTCTAGCAAATATTCATCAAGAAAGTCTTGCTGATTTTTTGAAAATTCTTCTCGTTGGACAAGGATCTTTCCGCCACTCCTTTCATCATCATCCCAATCACTTGATTCTTCTATGATTGTTACTTTTCCTGGGGTGATTTCATCATCTGAGAATTCATCTCCCCAGCCAGTTGCTGCAATCTCTTCTATTGGAGTAGTGATTTCTAGAACATCATACTTGACATAATAGTCCCATTTTCCAGATGGTTCACCAAGTGTCGACCAGTTTTCTCGTTGCTTTCGTCTTTTTGGTTTGTTAGACCGCCTAGCTTTATTTAGTGGCTCTTCTTCTAGGATCCTTGCTTCTTCTAAGCATTCCTCACAAAAACATATATCACAAGGAATGTGATTTGTTCGAGGATTTTGTAAGCAAATTCCTATAAAGTGCTCTTCGTCTTCGTCTAGATGGTCGTTATTTGGTACTTCTCGATCTCTTTGGTCAACTGAGTATCTTGGTGGCTGATGCACTTGGCGATACCTTTCAAATCGAAGGCTTACTGATCTGTTAAGCCTTTCATTTACTGAAACTCTTGATGGAACTCGTACAGAGGTTTGTTCAGATGGCTGTAAGTTCCAGCTCATCCCTTCAAGTTCTTCTATACTTCTTCTTTCTCCAGGTATTGCTGTGATGCCGGTTGTTGTAAGGTGATCTACAACATTTTCTACGCTGTATTGGAATCCCATATAACTGGTGTTTGATAATCTGCCTATCATGGCTATTGTGATTAGCAGATTACTTTCTCCTCCTTGCCAAGTTTCGTATCCATGGGTTTGTACAGCAACTTCTACATGGTTGTGGAAGTCATTAATACTTAGAACCATATCAGGAAACATGTAGACCAACTGCGTTCCGGCAGAGAGATCTACTTCCATAGTTCCAATGATTTGTCGACTGTCTTCCCATCTAGTGTCTCTAAGAACAACTAGAGCATTTGTTCCAGCACTTCTTCGGTGGAGTGTATGAAGTCTTATCATGAATATCCCCAAATGGATATGTTGTAGTCCTAAAGTTCTCAGGTTCTCGTAACTTTCTTGGTTACACAGTTGGAGATTAATTTGGTTTTCTCCAAGGCATAAGATTCTTCTCTCAGAGTAGTGCTCATAAACTCTGTGTCTTGCAGTACTTCTATTATTTGAATAAAGTACTTCTGCTGGGACAAGATTTGCTCGTCTTTCTCTTGATATCTCAAGCTGTTTTTCTGGGTCTACAGTTGATTCAAGAGTATGATTATAGTTGTTTCTTCCAAACACTCTTCTTGTCGTTCTGGCTGCTTGATATCGGCTTCGTGTCATTTGTCGATACCCACGTATCTGGTCCTCTTGAGTTGGAAGTTCTGCTTGCGTCTGCGTAGAACTTCTATTAAGGACGCTTGGCCTTGTAGAAGTCATTTCTTTGACTCCTTTCCGAATTGTTCTTTAAAGATTTTATTGGGATCTTCAAAGACGTAAATCTGTCCGTTACTTTTCTTTGTTGGAATTTTCCCACTAATGGAGAAACTATCAAGTCTTTTAGCTAAACTTGATATTGAGTCTTCGAGATCTGCGGGCTGAGTCTTCTGTTTGATAACAGCTTGAACTTCTTGTTTGAGCTTGTCAAACTTTTCTTCAATCTCCGTTAACTTCTGACTTTGTTTAGTTGCTAAGTAAAGCAAGGTGTTGTTTTGCTTTATGATAGCCTTCACTTGAGTAGCTAATCCTTCTTTGTAATCAGTTGTTTTTGCAAAACCAACTGCTGGTGATTCAAAGTCTTCAGTAGCTTGTATAGCTTCTTGGTATTCAATAGTTGCCTTTTGATTGGCAATACTCATCCGGTGATGAGTTTCTTGACTTCGTGTAGAAGGTGTTCAACCTTCTGGACTTTATGATTGAGGTCTTCTGTTAGTCGAAGGGCTTCCTTTTCAACTAACTTTGGTTGCTCAGTTATTTCTTGAACAAGGTTCAAGACTTCTCTTTTTGTGAGTGGTTTAGATTGATGGATCTCGGTTGAGATTTGTTGAAAGCTTTTTCTAGTTTCACTCTGGGTTTTTCTTAATAGTTCCTCACAGGATTCAAGCTTCTCTTGACAACTTTGGAACTTTAATTCAAGATCTTTTTGTTTTTCAGAAATACTTTTGAAATTCTTAAGTGCTACTTTTGAAAAGAGATTTAGATGATTATAAACACAAACTAAATTATTGGCTAAATCGGTAGTTGTAGGTTTAGAACTATTTTCTTTAAAGACGATATATTCAGGATCCACAATTCGTGAATTATCGTACCAGCTCTGTATTTCTTGCTCAAAGCGATCGGACATAACATCAAAAACTTCAAGGGTTTAATTTACAAACTTGTTTAAGACTCACCAAACGGTTAACTTCAAATCTTCCCGACTCTTTCGGTATTTTTTAACAGAAGCAATTGCGCTGTCTTTTATCTAAAAACAAGGGTTTTTATGAAGTTTTAAACAGAAATGTTACCGTAGAAACACAAGAAATTGATAAAATAATACCTTTACTGTTTTTCCTGAATATACCTTAGGGGTTTAGCCTTCCATAGAGCTAAGAACGTTTTGATTCAAAGCTCTGATACCAAGATAAAAATTATGTTGCCAGGAATTTTTATCTTGTACTAAAGCTCAAAAACTAAAACTTTAAAGTACAAGTTATTACTTAAAACACACCTTTTTATTAAAATACTGCGGAAACTTTGTTACAATGGTGGTGGTGGTCGTGATTGTAGGTGAATTGGTGATTACAAACTTAGAAACTTATGCCCTTATATAGATGGGCATACAAACTATTGTACAAAATAAAAACGTAAGCAATGACGTTATTTACAAGCCATTATTTAAGTTAGATACAGATGGCCGACACATTTGTCAATTAAAACAACTACTTTTGACAAAAGATAGCTGCTTTTGACATTTTTGACACATGATAAAGACCTTTGAAGACTTTTGCACATCAGGACAATTCTCCTTTTGAAAACCCGTGGTATGTGAAATAATTTTGTGAAATAATTTCACATGCGGGCCCTTCTTGCTTTTGGATAAAGATATTGATCCATGGGACGATTCAATTTATTCTCTTTAACCGATGTGGGATTCTAGTCGTTTGTATCTTCCTCTTAACAATTCTAAATTGTTTATTTTGGAGGTACGCATATGCTCTTGAATTTTGAAAAAGAACTTAATTACGAGTACAAATTTTGGTCACAACTTAATCACTTTTTAAACAACTGTAATTCGTAATAAATGATTACTAAAGTCTAAACACATAAAACCTGGATATAATTGAGTGACTGTGGTAGAAGATATGAATGTTTTTTATGTGATGTATGTTACTATAATTCCTTTAAATTGATTATTGATTATTGATTATGATCACTTAAATCATATTGAAAATTGTAAAGCAGACTACCTTAGATTTAATCTAAAGTCAAACCTGAGTGAGTTTGTTTATAGATCGACTCGAAGAAACAACGTGGTTAGCTGATAAAGGTGTTGTGGTGAGTGGTGACCCAATCAAAAGCCCATATTCTTATTTCTACATGGGCCAAATAGTAACTAACCCAACTGTTACTCTGTTAGATCATAGATGACATGTAGTTTAATTGGTCAAGTAGATAGATCCATTGAACCTAAGAATTCAGCTCATTTGGATTTTGGATCCATTCTCATAACATGTTAATTACCTGTATATATAATTCCATAAACAAACGACGACGTTTTGCGTCCGCCTTATTTCCCCGCCGTTTTTTTCCCGCCAATATTATGGCCCATTTGTTGGACCTTTTCACTGGCCCAGTTTTGGGTTATTTTTGGCCCGTACTGATGAGGCGAAAAATGATCCGTTTTTAGGGGGTTATTTAAGCCCGAATCCGACTTTATTTGATCAAATATTGCCCTAAATCGTTCCTTTTGTGATTTTAGGTGTTTGGAGAGTGAATTCTGGAAAAGAAGCTATTTTGGACGTTTTTGAAGCATAAAAGTGAAGAAAACGGCTAAGTACCTAATTTGCATGCTGAAAATACAAGGTGACGGCGTCAAGACCATCAGCTTGACGGCGTCAGACATGAAGAATTAAATATCGAAGGTGGTGACGGCGTCAGACGGACTCGTGACGGCGTCAAAGTGGCTAAAATAATATACCGTGGGTGGTGACGGCGTCACATAGGCCGTCATAAGTGGATCAAGGCCGTCCGAGGAAGTATATGGCGGCGAGGTGACGGCGTCAGAAGTTACTCTTGACGCCGTCAGACTGTTTTTCCTATATATAGTTTTCTAGTTTTTTTCATTAAAAAAGGAGAAGTTTTGGTGAAACCCTAAAGACGATTTTGGTGCCTCTTTTACAGGTTTTTCAAGGGTTCCAAACCCTTGAGACCTTGCATTGTAATTGAGATAAGTGTACTTTCAATTCAATCAATATGTCTATGTGTTGGTTGTTTATCTCTTGTTCTTGTCTCAATTCTACTATGCTAGGCTAGATCTCTCTTGTGTTTGCTTAGATCTAATGAAACCTAGATGTTGATTATGTGTTGATTACTTGTCTACTCTTGTTTTGAATGAATGATTTATATGTTAGGCTTAAGAAAACTGGCAGATCTCCAAATGGTAACATGCTTGAACGTCTTAAAAAACATGAACCGAGGCGTACTAGGTCTTTATTGGTTGTATTTAATGCATGAGCCACTGTTTACAATCCCTATAGTTGTGCTGGGTCATGGTGTAGGAGGAGATAAGAGCTCATAGAGTTGGGGAGTTATGTATGCCACCCCACGAATGGTATTAAGGAATACAATCCGTCATTCATACAAGTGTAACAAGTAATTAACATGTAAAAGATATCTAGGGAGTAATGAAGTCTAAGTAAACACAATTTCTCCAACCACTGCTCACAACCTTAGTATAATTTAGTTTAATTTCATTTTTATTACTTTATTTTGATTGCATCTTAGCTTTGGGTTAGTTGAATAGCAACTAATTCCGCCCACTCCTTCAAAACCCGAGATTTTACTTGCTTTCATAAAAATATAAAAATACAAAAATAATCATCTTTCACCTCTAGAACTATTAATTAGGTTTTCTAATCCTAGCGACACTATTCCTAAGCTGAACGATCAATCCCCCGGTACTTGTCACTATACTATACTACAACGCTCAGGTACACTGCCTGGTGGGGGTTGTAAACTTCTCGAGATCCCTCGAGAGGTAAAGCAAGGTGCGATTCCCACGCATCAAGTTTTTGGCGCCGTTGCCGGGGAATAGTTATTGTCTAGGTTAGGATTTCTTTTTATTAGGTCTACTTGCTAGATTCCTTTCTAGTAAGATTTTTATTTTTATTTTTAGGTCTTCTTTAGTCTATCTTATTTCTTCGTGCCTTTGTTCGTAACTCTTTACCATCCGACATCATGGAAGGTGGTAACATCTTTGAACCCATCATCCCACCACAACAAAACCCACCATTAGAACCCCTTAGGCCCCGAACCTTAGGAGAGTATTCCCGACCTAGCCACCAAGGCTACCGAAACACCATTGAGCTCACCGGAGCCAATGTGACCCCCTTGCGATCCGACACCATCCGGTTGGTGCAAAGCGGATGTGCATTCCATGGACTTCGTTCCGAAGATCCAAACCAACACCTTAAGGACTTCCTCAAAATCGTAGATTCCATAGACCTAGGTGTTGAAACTAGAGAGACTACCCGTTTACGCCTATTCCAATTCTCTCTACGGGATCAAGCTAGTCAATGGCTTGAGCGTTTACCCGCGGGATCCATCACCACATGGGATGATCTCACCACTCGTTTCCTTGCTCAATTTTTCCCATCGGGGAGAACTACAAAACTTAGGAATGACATCTTGATGTTCCAACAACGTCAAAATGAATCTCTTTATGAAGCATGGACTCGTTTCAAGGACTTACTCCAAAAAGTCCCTCATCATGGCATAGATCTTTGGCTCCAAGTCCAAATCTTCTATGACCATATCGACATCTCCACGAGGCGAACCATTGACCAATCGGCCGGTGGTAAGCTACGTGATCTTAGTGCGGAACAATCATGGGAACTCATAGAAGATCTTGCTCTCTATGACAACGAAATTTGGAATGATCCCCGTGATTTGAACAAAACGGTCAAGGCAATATCTTTGCCTTCGAATAATTCAAGCACTCCCGACCGTAGGATCATGGAACTTGAGGACCAAGTCAAGTTTCTCATGAAATCTTACGAAGCTCCGAAGCATTCAAGCCAAGTGAACAAAATCACTTCTTCATGCGAATTATGTAGTGGTCCCCATGACACTCGTGATTGTGTGGAACTCCCCGGAACAGCTTTTGCGGACTACGCATCCACGCGTACCGACGAAGCGGGAGATAAGTGGTACACTTTCAAGCCCGAGCCAAACACATACGGTGATTCATATAACCCCTCATGGACGAATCACCCAAACCTTAGGTGGAAACAAAATCAACCAAATTCTTCTAATCCGCCTAATCGTTACCAATCAAACGGTCCCCCATCCAACCGTACCTTCAACAACAATCCTTCTAACAACTATGGTAGTACCAACAATCTTGAAGGATTGATGTCGAAATTTATGGCATCTCAAGAAGCTCGCATAGCTAGGTTTGAAACCGAATTCAACCAACAACAAACGGAGATGACCAACAAGATCGACAACTTGTTGAAAGCCCTCAACAACCAAACATTAGCCACACCTAGGAAGGACACTAGGGACACCAATAGTGGAATCCAAGTTAAGGACCCTTCATCATCCAAACATGTCCACTTTGTCAATGTTGTCACCATTAAGCCGATAGATAGGGAGATAGAGGAGAGTGACAAAGATGAAGTTAGAGTAGAAGCCAATAGTGAGGATGGGAGTAGGGAAGTTGAGGTTAATAAGGATGAGGAATTAGAGGAGGTAGAACCTATAGAGGAGTATTTTGATAAGTTGCCAACCAAGGAAGAACGGGAATACCATAAGGATTTATTCGATAGTCCCGAGACAACATATATCTTTGGAGACCCCCTGATCAAAATGGGAGACCCCTCTAACATTAACATCCCATGCAATATCGGGCACATGCATGTATGGAAAGCTTACATAGACCCTAGATCCCCCGTGAACATCATGTCTAGGACTTATTACAATTGGGTGATGAAGAAGCAACTCAATTTTAGGATGATGTCCGGTAAAAGTTGGATAAGTAATTTTGCAGGAAGAGTTAAGGGAGTACATGTGATTATAGGGAATCTCACCTATGAGATTGATTTCATGATAGTGGAAGACACGCGTCCGGTGATAGATGCTTGCCTAAGTCAAATAATATTTGGGAAACCATTTGTTGAGGCCACTAGGATGAGTTATGATCTGACGTTAGGGATAGTTAGATTCAAGGAAGAGAATGATGAGGTTGCTTATCAAATGCCCTACAAGATTGAGCAATACCGCCTTCTCTCTAATTTCGAAAAGGAACGTAAGCAAGCGGCTTATTATAGGAATGATGAGGATAGACGTAGAGGAGTAGAGTATGTTAGAAATAGGATGCTTGGTTTCTACAAAGAATGCTTGCAACTAGGTCCGGAATACAAAACTGGTTTAGAAGACGACCTAGAGAGTGGAACCAATGATGAGATTACGTAGTAACCCACGACTTTGAGTCTAGCTACAAGACTCGTAAATAAAGAAAAGTGCTTCTTGGGAGGCAACCCATGTTTTGTGTGATTTTATTTGTTTGATTGTTATTTGCTTCCGTATGCATGTTTTATTTTTATTGTTGGTTGATCATGTTTCTCTACTAAAATGTGGAAATACTTTATTATGTTGTTTGGCCTAGTCTTAACTTCAACCTAAAGGTATTTTTGCAAAAGATAAGTGTAAGGGGAAACCCCAAATATGTTTTTAAGAAACAACCCGATCATGATTCTCCACAATATTTAATGAACATGTATATTCGTATTTGTTAGAGTCAAATGCTTGTATTGAGTCATAATGAAGTTTTGCAGGATTTTCCAGGAAGTAGGACAAAGTTTTTCCAGAAATTTTCCGGAAACTTAACATAAGAATTTTTGCAGGTCCATTCTGACGGCGTCAGGGTATTGCTCTTGACGACGTCAGGAGTTAAAATCTGGAAATTTTACCGGTTTTGTTTTTCTAACGGAGTCTTATGGTTTTTGTGAATTATTAAGTTTTATAATCTCCAGGAAATCTGCAAACTTCATTCCACAAGCATTATATCTTACTTTGTTTTCTAGGATTTAGTAACTTATATAGGATGCCGCCGATTTTACGCGAGGTTGCCTTGTCTACTTTTGTCAGGATTTACAGGTTATTTATGACAAGAAGATGATTTATATTCTGGAAGGGAAGCTTTGATTGTTCGTTTTCTTGGAGGAAGATTTAACCTGGCCAACTAAAATCCATACCGAGCGAATCAGGGGAGTATTTGATTTCATTCTCTTTACTTTTTAACTTTTACATTCTTTACTTGAACATTGGGGACAATGTTCATCTTAAGTGTAAGGGGAGGGTAAAAAGATGATACCTTACATATGCACTTTCGCTTGAGTTTGTTCTGTTTGATAGTAGATGAGTAATAAAACTACGAGAAATACTTGTTAGTGTAATTTTAGCGCCAAATTTAAAATTTTTTACAACATTTAGGAGTGAAACTTTAGCCATAGCAAGTGTCTCATGGATAGGAGGTTGTATGACTAGCACATAACCGTATATTCAGAAAAATTTTCCACCCAAAAATGTGAGGTTCGCCTTTAGATTTGATAGGAAAAGCATTTATTATTGGTGCTTATGAGTGTACCGGTAGCATTTAGATTCTAGAACTTGCGTTAGTGATGCATCCCGAGACCGCTAGTGAGACTACATTCGTGTGGTAGGATTTACTACATGATAAGAGGCATTAGGATCACCCTTGTGTTAAACCCGTATCATAATTACTTGACCATTTAAGTCATATTACTTGGCTAGTTAAGTCAACTAATTTTTCCCACACCCTTAGCGTTGTACTCATTTTTAGTACACGAAACCCCTAGTACACCCCTCCGAGCCTATCTTTTCGTTTCTAACTTTAAGCATTTTACTTAAAGGAAGAATTTGTTACACCCCACTTAAATGTACACCCAAATCGCCTTAGCCTTCCGTGTATGCGCTCATTTTTAGTGCATTATTGTTATTTGTTAAACCCTAAGTTAACTTTCTAATTGATTACATGGTTGCTAAGTCGAGTCATATCCTTGTACATATTGTTTTGGGACGATTGGGACTCATGGGTAAGTACTTATTTTATGGAGCAATGGGGAAGAACATCACTTATTACCCCCATATGTACGTTAATCTTAAAAGTGCTCCAAGTGTTTTGATTTTCTTAATTCGAGTCATTAGATTAGTTAATTGTAAAGTATGTAAAGATTCAAGTGTAAGGGGATTGCTCATACCCCTATGATGTATTAATTTGGATGGTAGGGTAAGAGTGTATGCAAAAAAAAAAATAATAAATAAATAAAAAAAAATAAAAATTAAGAAAAAGAAAAAAAAATAGAAAAGAAAAAGAGAAAAAACATACGGACTACCATCTCGTTTTTATTCTATGTTCATTTTATGTTTTTGTTATTTTTCATTTATTAGCTTAAGTCGAGTCTAGTCTTGGCTTAGCAACGCCATATTGTACATGTAATTAACTGAGATTGTTAACTCGCCACCAGTAAAACTTCCTTTATCCAACAAAACCGTGTAATTCATATCCCTATACCTAACGTTATAACCCTTTAAAAAGACCTCTTTGATAGTTTATCCTAGGTGCTTACGCCATGTGGTGGAGGTTTGATCCTTTCCCAAGCCTATGGTAATCTATTTTGCTATGACAGGTAGTGAGAGATATCTTCCATTTCCATAATGTTATATTACTTTATTACACCCGAGAGATGTGAGTATCTAAACACTATTTGTGAGGTGCTTGTGTATGACCTCCGTACTTGTCTATTGGTCTTTAGTGAAACGATTATTTGTTGTAATTACTTTTATATTAGTGTTAAATGACCCCTAACTTGTCTTTTGAGTAGAATAAAAGCTCATTTGCTTGAGGACAAGCAAATCTCAAGTGTAAGGGTATATGATGAGGCGAAAAATGATCCGTTTTTAGGGGGTCATTTAAGCCCGAATTCGACTTTATTTGATCAAATATTGCCCTAAATCGTTCCTTTTGTGATTTTAGGTGTTTGGAGAGTGAATTCTGGAAAAGAAGCTATTTTGGACGTTTTTGGAGCATAAAAGTGAAGAAAACGGCTAAGTACCTAATTTGCATGCTGAAAATACAAGGTGACGGCGTCACGACCATCAGTTTGACGGCGTCAGACATGAAGAATTAAATATCGAAGGTGGTGACGGCGTCAGACGGACTCGTGACGGCGTCAAAGTGGCTAAAATAATATACCGTGGGTGGTGACGGCGTCACATAGGCCGTCATAAGTGGATCAAGGCCGTCCGAGGAAGTATATGGCGGCGAGGTGACGGCGTCAGAAGTTACTCTTGACGCCGTCAGACTGTTTTTCCTATATATAGTTTTCTAGTTTTTTTCATTAAAAAAGGAGAAGTTTTGGTGAAACCCTAAAGACGATTTTGGTGCCTCTTTTACAGGTTTTTCAAGGGTTCCAAACCCTTGAGACCTTGCATTGTAATTGAGATAAGTGTACTTTCAATTCAATCAATATGTCTATGTGTTGGTTGTTTATCTCTTGTTCTTGTCTCAATTCTACTATGCTAGGCTAGATCTCTCTTGTGTTTGCTTAGATCTAATGAAACCTAGATGTTGATTATGTGTTGATTACTTGTCTACTCTTGTTTTGAATGAATGATTTATATGTTAGGCTTAAGAAAACTGGCAGATCTCCAAATGGTAACATGCTTGAACGTCTTAAAAAACATGAACCGAGGCGTACTAGGTCTTTATTGGTTGTATTTAATGCATGAGCCACTGTTTACAATCCCTATAGTTGTGCTGGGTCATGGTGTAGGAGGAGATAAGAGCTCATAGAGTTGGGGAGTTATGTATGCCACCCCACGAATGGTATTAAGGAATACAATCCGTCATTCATACAAGTGTAACAAGTAATTAACATGTAAAAGATATCTAGGGAGTAATGAAGTCTAAGTAAACACAATTTCTCCAACCACTGCTCACAACCTTAGTATAATTTAGTTTAATTTCATTTTTATTACTTTATTTTGATTGCATCTTAGCTTTGGGTTAGTTGAATAGCAACTAATTCCGCCCACTCCTTCAAAACCCGAGATTTTACTTGCTTTCATAAAAATATAAAAATACAAAAATAATCATCTTTCACCTCTAGAACTATTAATTAGGTTTTCTAATCCTAGCGACACTATTCCTAAGCTGAACGATCAATCCCCCGGTACTTGTCACTATACTATATTACAACGATCAGGTACACTGCCTGGTGGGGGTTGTAAGCTTCTCGAGATCCCTCGAGAGGTAAAGCAAGGTGCGATTCCCACGCATCACGTACCTTTTTCCTTTACATGGGTTTAGTGCAGCCCGGTTTTCTTTAATTTTTTTGGGTTTTTTTTTTTTTTTTTTTTTTTTTTTTTTTTTTTTTTTTTTTTTTTTTTGGCGATAATAACCAAAGCTGTGGCAAGATATTGCGTGTCGATCATCTATTCCATGCATGTACTTTCTTTACCTAAACATGAGGGGTATATGGTTGGAATTTTACTTCGGGTACAATTTTGCACGTGAGGTTCAACTTTTAGTACACTTAGAAGTTTCTTCATCATCTTTTAAGGTAGCAATATTCTTCACACAGATCCAAAAAACAACTTTCTGTATCACTAAAAGGCAACATCATTCTCAGGCAGAAAAAATTACAAATAGAACGCAAGAAATCATAAAAGAAAGCAGCAGGAACAGGTAAACAAGGTTTGTGTAAACTTCTTTATGTTTCTTATACCATTGTGCTGTTAAGTGGGTTTTATAGTTTGCCTTTGAATTGCAGGAAACGCGAGCTACTCTTTTGGGTGAAAAAGGTATGTTTAAACAGATCTGATTATCTACATCCTTTTTTAGTTCAGTTGGAGGTGATTTTTAAGCTGCTTTCTACGTGTTGAGCATTTGCCAGTAAAATTAGGTTTGCTTTGCATGTATACATGGTATGCATGTTTGTGTTTAATGCTATTAAATGTGGCTACCCTTTATGTAGCTTATATAACAAATGCACTTCGTTTTGTTTCATTCTTACTGTGCATTGCCTTCTTAGCCTTATACCTATGCATCAGAAATTGCATTGCCTAAAAAACATGTCAGATGCTTAGTCTCTTGGTTTCAGTATGAAGACCAAAAAAAAAGCCGTTCGCAGGGTTATTTCTGCTATCCCTTTAGAATCTAAGGACACTTGCATTTTTCCAAGAGAGGTGGAACCTTACAGTGTTGACAGAGAGCAAGAGGGGTTGTTAGGTGATGTCGTTGCAAGTGATCTTACTAGAAATTGTCTAAGTAAAACGCCGCGTTGTTCTCACAGTCTTATGAACCAAACTTTAGATGCCAGCTTAGAAACATACTGTTCGTGTTGTTTACTGGATTGTGTACACCACAAAAATAAGTCTACCTCAAACACATATGACGATGCTGCTTTAAATGGTCGGTCTGTACACAAACGGACAACCATATCCTGCAAAAACAATCAACAACTGCCTACTTTTCTGAGTGGACAAAAGTCTTCAGATGACACTATTCAGGCTGAACATCCTATGGTTAGTGTGGAGTCTGATTCGGTTACGCAGAATACATGTAAGGGCCATAGTGCTTTTGAACTTATTTTTTGCCTACTAAACAAGAAATAACTTTTACATTTATTGCCATTAAATTATTTTTTGTATTCATATATTTCAGGCAACTATGCAACACATGAACCGCATAGTAAAGATGTGGTATTTTTAGAACACTATCTTCCATTGACTATACAAGCTGCTAATTCAGTAAGTAAAGGCAAAAGGAAGATGTGGGAAGTTTGTGATACAGAGAGATCTTTTGTTAAAGGGTCGAATTCCACAATATCTTCAACGAATCCATCTCAGCCAGACTTAGATGAAAGGAATCATAACAATGAATTGCAATTGCTATGTAATCTACATTTACTTATTCCTTTACTTTCCAGTTGATGGTTTTTCATTTATTTGCAATAAGCTGTGATTTTCTTTGATTTTTTTTCTTTTTTTTGTTTCAGGTGTAGAGGATTTTAGCATGATAGAAAGTAATCAGACAGTTATAAATGATGGTGCCGCTTTATCTGATGAAGGTGTGCATTGTTTTTTTTCCTTTAACAGTTTTCGTATGCATTCTGTATTTAAAAACTACTTTCTAACTTGCTAGCGTCTTTATGCAGCCGAGCGGTTGCATGCTATTAATAGACCTGTGGTTTCCTTTCATGAAGGATCATCAGCGTCGACAACCAATGATCGTTCCCCTAGCCAACCTCAATGTCCACAACAGCGTGCAGAAGGTTCTGTTACTTTTTTTTCCCACTATTTTTACATCCACTTGGATTCTCTTTAGCGATTTTGTTTTTTTCTATTTTAGTTTCTATAAATTCTCCGTGAAAAAGACGCCCACGTGCACGCTGTTCAAGGAATGAAGGTAAAAGGCGAAGGGCAAATGGACAAGATAGTAGCAACACACAACAAGTCCTATGTAATTTACGATTACTTTTTAGTTCAGTTTACACTTCCGGCTATTACTTTTTCTATGCTTATGATGTTCATTGTTAATCTTTTAGGTGCAGAAGATTTCTCAACAATAGAGGGTGCACAAATAGGTATCAGCTACCTTTAGCTTTCATCTAACAGACGTATTTCTTCAATTTTTTGTTGTAATACTTTTCCTTTTGCAACTAATGTTTAAAAGATTTGTTTTATTTCGGCTCTTATGTGTACATCAGACCAAGCAGATTCTGCAAATGCAATTCCATTCTCCTTTAATGAACGATGTTCACCATTAACAACGACTGATCATTTACGTGCCCAAACTAATCCTTCGCAGCACCAAACACGAGGTTTTGCCGATTTTTTTTACAGCCCATTTTCTCTTTTTTTCCCCTTTGCTTTTGGATGCTTTTCCATTTTGATTGCCAAGATTAATTCTTCATTTTTTTGTTACAGTGCGTACTCCACGGGCTAGGCACCAACGTACACGTGATACAGCTACTAGACCTAGAAGATCACGCCAAGGTCGGGCCCCACTTCGTTTGACCACCTTTGTTGCAAATACTAGCGAGTTACTTTATATCTTTTACATTTTTCCCTTACAGTTTCATTTTGCTGCTTCATGTACAGGCCCTCCGGATGCATACGTGCACATGGGCCGCTGTGACCAAGTATGCCAACATTGCAAAGCCGTTTTCTGGTATGATGAAAGGATTGCTTCCAATTATAGCATGCCAGAATACCATAGATGCTGCAATGCCGGGAAAGTCAGGTTGGAAAACCGCGATGATTATCCAGCGTATATAAAGCAACTCTTCACTGACCGGCATTTTATGGAGAATATTAGGGCGTACAATCAGATGTTTGCAATGACGTCTTTGGGTGCAGAAATAGACAGTTCTATTAACAATCGGCAAGGTCCTTATGTCTGTAAGGTGTCTGGCCAGATTTACCATCAGCTAGGAGCTATGTGTCCAGAGGAAGGTGCGCGACCAAAATTCTTGCAACTCTACATCTATGACACAGAAACTGAAATTGCAAATCGTTTAGAAAATTTTCAGAGAAGAGGGCAAAGTTTGCGTGCAGAAATCGTGCAAGATCTCATTGCTTTCTTGGACGAACA
The DNA here is from genome assembly GCA_030686995.1 of Artemisia argyi. NCBI lineage: Eukaryota > Viridiplantae > Streptophyta > Magnoliopsida > Asterales > Asteraceae > Artemisia > Artemisia argyi. Next base: position 176,939,778 of record CM060679.1, on the reverse strand, counting down.
CAACGAGCTGGTTCAACTCTTTAGAACAGCACGTGATAAAATGGCTGAAGGTAATATACCGCAGTTTAGAATCCAATTATTTGGTGTTGTTGGATCAAGGCAGCATGAATTGCCAGATGGCGATTCAATTGGCGCAATTGTTTTTCAAGAGCAGCCAGATTTGAGAACTGATTTTGATGTGATCATTGAAAAGCATGATCGCCAACCGAAGAGGGTTAACAAGTTAAACGCTTCGTATATGTCGTTGCAGTTCCCTTTGATTTTTATCTACGGCGAAGAAGGATACCATTTAAACCGCTTCCTATTTGTTAGGCGGTCTTCATCATCCAGCCCCCCAAAGAGAATGACAATGAAGATGTATTATGCCTACCAACTTCATGACCGTTATAATCATTATAGCCTTCTAACAAGGAGTGGCAGATTATTCCAACAGTATGTTTTAACAGCGTACTGTAGCGTCGAACAGTCGAGGCTTGACTTTATTAGGCAGAAACAGAATGATATTCGAAATGAGTTCATGCAAGGACTACATGATGCTATCTCACGTGGTGAACGTGAAGGTGCAGCTGTCGGTTCAAGGATAATACTTCCTTCATCATTTGTAGGAGGTCCTCGATACATGTACAGCCACTATTTAGACGCTCTGGCAATATGCCATGTCCATGGGAATCCATCTTTCTTTATTACATTTACGTGTAACGTTAACTGGCCTGAAATCCGAGAATACATGGAAGATTTTCCAAACGTAAACGTTGCTGACAGGCCCGATGTTGTAGACCGTGTCTTTGAAAGAAAGATACATGATTTGGTCAAGTTCTTAAGAGAATCTCGGCCTTTCGGCAATGTTGAAGCAGGTAATGGTTAAATTATACATATACATGCCTTCTATGGCAGTTCCTTTTTATAATAAACACTAACCTTTACTCAATTTTTATGCAGTCCTATATACGGTGGAGTTTCAGAAACGAGGCCTACCTCATTGTCATTTATTGCTATGGATCAAAGAAACCTCGCGTATACACTCACATGAAGATGTCGACATGTATGTGTCTGCAGAATTGCCGGACCCAGCAACTGATCCAGAAGGAAATAGAGTGATTACCGAATTCATGATGCATGGTCCGTGTGGTGTGGTGAATACTTCGGCGCCATGTATGCGTAATAGTGATACCTGCAAGAAAAACTTCCCGAAGCCTTTTTGTCCTGCAACATTTATTGATAACAAGGGCTACGTGCATTATCGTCGAAGGGATAAAGGTATCAAGACTCTGAAGCAAGGAATTGAGCTTGACAACGGCTACGTTGTTCCTCACAATCGTTCTTTATGCATGCGGTTCTATGCACACATCAACGTTGAGTATTGTGAATGGTCAATGATGATCAAATACCTGTTCAAGTACATTGCAAAAGGAACCGACCGGATAGTTGCTCAGATTACAAGATTGATTGGAGATCCTGGTACAAGCAGAAACCATCAGTCATTGCATTTGGACGAGATACAAAATTTCCAGGATGCTAGGTATATTGGTCCACACGAAGCATGTTGGCGAATTCTTGGCTTCGACATACACAAAAGAGATCCGGCTGTTCAGCTTCTCGCAGTGCACCTTGAAAATATGCAGCAGGTCAACTTTAGAAGGCACCAACAACTACAGGCAATCGTGGAAAACGAATATAATAAAAGAACAACTCTAACGGAATGGTTAAGCTACAACGGAATGGTTAGATACCTGTTGGGATGAAATGAAATTGATCACAGCAGGACCTGCTGCAGCCGATGGAAGTACCATAGAACCTATAACACCTACACCAAAAACCCAAAGTGTTTTACCTCTTCCACTTACCATTGGTACATCAGCAGAAACAATTCCACCGTACAAAACCAAAGAACATGCCAGTAGCACACCAAATGAAGAAACCAGCTTACCACAAATATCAAAAGCAACAAACGAACCAGAAAAGAAAACTTCTCGAAGAGCCCTTTTCCAAGAAAACGATGATGCAGCCACAAAAGCACCTTTAAAAAGGGCTAAAAAAGATGGGTGAACACAAACACCTGCAATGTTTAAATGTAACATGGAAATGCCAAATATCTATGTATAATAATCTAGCTTACCACACAGAAAACAGGTATCTGCTTCTGTATTTTGTGCAATGCCCGCATCTAGCGGTGGCTTTTATGTTGGATGTGTAATAACTTGCTGATGTAACATTAACGTTTATGTAAAATATATGGTATGCTTAGTATATAAAATAAATTTGCCGTTTAAATCTAATATTTGGTGCAGAAGCAAATTAAAAGAAAATCATATCTTTACAATGACATTGCAATCTACAAGAGACAAAATATACTTTTATTCATAAGTAAGCCGTTACAACTACATTAAAACCATAGTCTAAATAAACAAGACAGGATACCGCTAACAAACACATAGGTCAAAACCTAGACCTCTTACTAAGAAAAACAACGTCAGATACTACAATAAAACAGATTAGCCATGTTGTTCCATCACTGATACATGGGCAAGCCTCTCTTCTCTAGCTTCGCGTGCCAAACCCAATACAACATTCAAAGCGTTCAGAATAAGCCCATCTTTATACTGAGCTTCTGCCAAACAACGCAACCCATCAACAGCTCCAGAATCAAAAGAACTGACCCTTCTACCCTCCTGCAGCAACTGCTGATATTTATGCATCCTGCCACGTACATCTTCATATTGTTCCTCAAGAACCGTAACTAACGCCTCATTCTTATGCAGGTCTTGCATAAACAAGTAACGAAAACCATGGTCTAATCTGTTAGAATTGCAGGCTACTTTCAGCGCATCAAGGTTAGGAGTGAACGCCATTTACTATGTCAAGTTTCTATGAAAAAACTAAACAGCTACAGATGGCATTCCCATACACAAGCCAGTTATTTATATGACAAAAACAGATACATACAAACAGTTAAGCAAACGTACCTAAAACAATACTCCTTTTGGCTTACATTTCACATGTACCACAGTAATTTAAAATCATTGAACAAAGACAAACAAATAGCAGCATCTCTTAACCAACATGTATAAAAACAAAAAAACGCTATAGAACAGTCAAATCAATCCATATTTTGTAAATACATACTGTAAACACAAACACAACATTTTCCTGACTTTATGAATGGTTTTCGGCTTTCGAACTATATCAGTATCTACGAAAAAATAAGAGTAGCCAATACAATAAAACTAACAAAAAAATTTGTAACGGTTTATCTATAAACGAAATAAAACTAATACAACACAAAATATAAAGAGCATGAAATTATCAGCGTAAAATTGTAAGAGTAACTGAATTTACTAATAACTTAGGCTTTCATTAGCATTAACATCAACATACAACTGCCGTCTACATTTAGACCATCACCTGGCCACAATTCACAACTACACTACTGCATAACCTTTAAACAACTAACAACTAAAAGGTCCTTAACCATTTGATACAACAAAACTACATAATACACAAGGACCCTTCAAAAGATTTTAAAACACTAAAGACATAGACACCAACAAGCTTACTTCAATTTCTTAAGTTTCTTCATCATAGCAGACTTCTGGCCAGCACGTAAAGAGGCCGCATTACTCATCTGAGCCAAACGGCCAATTTCAAACAAGTCCTCTTTCTCCTCATTGATCAAATCTAATATCCCCTGATCAACAACATCGTCGCCTTCAAACTTTATTAGCTCCAGAATAATGCCATGGCGATACTTAACCCTAGCCTCAATCTCCTCAATCCTTTCAATGTAACTGCTTTCATCACCCTTATACGCTTTCTGCTCTCGCTCAAATATACTATGAAGAACCTTACGGATTCGACGATCACCAGTTTCATGCGCGGTTTTAAGCAATTTAGGAAATTTAGGAGCCATCGATTTCGAAACACAATACACTTTTCAACCCAGTTTCTATTCAAAACCCTAAAATTATTCCTTTTTCCCCAAATCGTGTACTAGCTGTATACCACGCTAAAATAATAATAATAAAAAAAAGACCACCTTGCAATATTTTCTATATAACCCTCTGACTTTCCTTTTTTTTAAAAAAAATAGTACTTTCCAAACAAATGCATATACTAACAAAAAATGGTAAACACCAGCTACCAATAAGGAAAAAAATTATAAGAAATCAACTAAACTGATCTTTCTTTTTGCCTCACATACAACTGCAAAAAAAACAGAGCAAAATAACAGGCCCGCCCGCAACGCGGCGGATTTCACCAGTCTCGTGTTGTTATTACTTTTATGACCTATATAGTGGGTTCTTTGTTTCTGAGCCAGGAACTTTTAAGATAAGTTCGGTAATAAATTGTATCACGGTCCTAAACTGATTGTCTGATTTTATATAGTGCTTTCTAGTTATATGATAGTTTGGATTTTAGACGAGAATGCTAGACAAGGACGTCAACTATTTGAAGTGTGGAAGGTTACGACTAACTACGACAATACGACTTGTTCCATATTGATGATAACCGATGACTAGTCATATCAAAAAACCATAACATGTTAATGTAGCTTTATGAAGTCGATACACGGTATCAAAATGTTCTATCGAAAGCAATTTGCAAGTTGAAGTGTAAGAGTAAGATACACAAATGTTTACCTGGGAAGTGATTGAGATGCCTGCATGTATGTTTAGTTTTAGTACCTGATTTGTGATATGAAAAATGATATTTCTTTCTAATTTTTATTTCTTATAATAAAACAAAACACTTATTGAATTTTCCATTTCAAAAAAATGGATTCATACCTTATTTAGTAATAATTTTATTTAAAAATAAAGATTATTTTCTTATTAGATAACATTTTATATTTATCCATAACACAAGTAGAAGATAAATACAAAAAATATAGATAAGATGCAATTAATAATAGGATTAAAATTTTTAAATAATTATCTTTAATAATAAAAAACTATAATTAAACGTCATAAATAAAACAAAACAAAGATTAAATTATTTATTTTTTAATAAATAAAACTATATGATTCAAAAAATTAAAAAAAAAAAAAAAAAAAAAAAAAAAACCCCGCACGTGTGCTGGCATTATAATTACTTCTTCCGTCCCATATTAAATGTCTTGTTTCACTTTTTAAAGTCTTTCTTTCTCAACTTTGACATTAAATATTTTTGTTTGTGTAAAATATATGAATGAATTAAGTTTTAAATGTATTTTCATTGTGTATAATTTTTATCAAATACTCCGTAATATATAACACAAGCAAAAATATTTAAGGTCCAAATTGATAAAGAAATAATTAAAATGTCAAACCTAGACATTTAATATGGGACGGAGGGAGTAATATTCTCTAAACTATATTTTGGTGACAACCGGAAGAATCAAAGGCATACATGATATCGTTAGTTGATATGTTTCGGCCCATTAGAATTAGTAATTAGGCTTAGCTCGTTTATGTCACTTCTAGATCATTCATATGTAATTTATATATGGTACTTTATTGAGTAACCTAAATAAATTAACAATAGATATGAGATAACTAGCAGGGTACCCACGCGTTGCAGCTGCAGGTATCCTGAAATAAATTTTTTCAATGGAATTAATAAAAATGTCATGGGATGTCATTCCGACACCTAAATTTGCTTGGTCACAGCTTTGTGTATCGAGTCGAGTTTTATTGAGTCGAGTCTTGGTCACAGGTTCATATCTAGGTTAAGATAGATGGTTGTACATTGTGTTTAAATGATTGTAATATTGAGTGTAGGGGTGTTTTTAATGCTATTAATGTAGAATGAGGGTTGTACATTGTGTTTAAATGATTGTAATATTGGGTGTATGGATGTTTTTAATATTATTAATGTAGAATGAGGGTTGTACATTGTGTTTAAATGATTGTAATATTGGGTGTAGGGGTGTTTTTAATGCTATTAATGTAGAATGAATGTTGTACATTGTGTTTAAATGATTGTAATATTGGGTGTAGGGGTGTTTTTAATGCTATTAATATAGAATTCTAAGAAAAGTGGTCTGAATTTCGATTCATGCTAGTTTTTGTTGTACACAATGCTTTGGTTGTTGTAATTATGAAAATTGTTTGCTTTAAAGTGTTGTAAACCATGCATCATTTTGTGTACATCTGAATTTTTTTGAGAGAGAGTCCTTCCTCTATTATAAGTAGTATAGATATAGATGAGTAGAATACTCATGTAAACATCTTTATGGGTTAACAGAATGACTTATGTGTAGGATTGAGATTAGGGACTGAACCAGGAGTTTCCATGAGTGTCTGGGACCCTATGGACTTTTACGATTTAGTATTAATTTAAAAAAAAAAAAAAAAAAAAAAAAAAAAAAAAAAAAAAAATCAATTTTTTCTAACCGCATAAGCATCCGGTCCATCAAAATGTGTTTTATATTACAGTTCAAAAAAATTTGTGCACCCGATCATATTGATACGAGTTAAGATGTAAAGATATGTTTAATCCAGGAATTACTCGAAGATTAAACTAGCAAAACAACAGGAACACAATGAAGAAGAATGTATTCGAACTTGAATTGCAAAAGTAACTAACATAATGTTTGTTACAAGAATTGTGAGAGATTACAAGAGAGGAATTCAGTTTACAATTGATACTTTTAATGAGAAATGAGGACTAGTATTTAAGTAGAATGGATTGGCGCCAAAAGCTGTTAAGTCTGTTGAGGAGAAAACACACGTGCACCTCACGTGTGTTGGTTTAAAACCTTCACACGTGCACCTCACGTGCCTACAACATATCACACGTATCAATCCATCCCTCTTAGAATTCTTTTTGTCCTCAAAAAGACCAGGTACTAAGTAGTGTCAAACTGAGGAAACCTGGTGATCAAATCATCATATCTCTCCCACGTTGCTTCCTCTTTATCTCTGTTGGACCATTGCACCAAGACAAAAGTGACTGGTCTATTGTTTACTTTACCCAGTCTTCTGTCCAATATGGCTATAGGTTCAGCCATCAATGCTCCATCACCATCACAAATAGGCAATTCTCCACTTTGAACAACTTCACCCTTACATTCTTTGAGCTGAGACACATGAAACACAGGGTGGATTTGGCTTCCATTTGGAAACTGTAGCTTATAAGCAACCTTCCCTACCCTTTCAATGATTTTAAATGGTCCAAAATACTTTGAGCTCAATTTGTGATACTGACCTTGCCTCACTGTGACTTGTCTGTGGGGTTGCAGCTTAAGAAAAACCCAAGTTCCCACATCAAAGTTTCTATTTGTTCTGCTTCTGTTAGCCAAGCTGACCATTCTATCTTGTGCTCTTTTCATATGAAACTTAAGCATAGTCAATGCTTGTTCTCTGACCACCAAAGTTCTATCCACTGATTCCACTGTGCTCTCACCAGCTAAATAAGGCAAATGTATTGGTGGTTTCTGTCCATAGACTGCTTCAAAAGGAGTAGTATGTGTAGAAGAGTGGAAGTTGGTGTTGTACCAATATTCTGCTAGAGATAACCACTGTACCCACTCCTTAGGTTTCTCCCCTGTCATGCATCTTAAGTAGCACTCCAAGCATCTGTTAACCACCTCAGTTTGGCCATCTGACTGAGGATGGTATGCAGTAGACATTTTCAACTTAACTTTGAGCATCTTAAAGAGTGATTGCCAAAAATGGCTCAAAAACACTTTATCTCTGTCACTCACTATTGTGTTTGGTAGCCCATGTAACTTGTAAATGTGATCCATAAAAACTTGTGCCACTTGTTGTGCAGAAAAAGGATGTTGCAAAGGAATAAAATGGGCATATTTACTCAACCTATCCACAACCACAAGGATAACTGACTTACCATGTGATTTGGGCAAACCTTCTATGAAATCCATTGAAATGTCACTCCAAATGGTATCTGGTATGGGCAGTGGCTGAATCAACCCTGGATAAGCACTTAAATCAGGTTTTTGTTGTTGACAGACCAAACATTCTCTCACCCATTGTTTCACCATCCTTTTCATGCCTTTCCAAAAGAACAAAGAACTTAATGTGTGGTAAGTAACCTGTATTCCAGAATGACCACCTGTAGCTTCTCCATGAAAGTGTAAGAACAACTGCTTCTTCAATTTCTCATCATTGCCAATCATTAGTTTACCTTTCCTCCTCAATTGACCATTTTCCCATGTATATTTGCTATCTGCATTCTGTTGTACCTTGGTCTTATCAATTGCAGCCACCATAGCTGAATCACTTTGCCAACTAGCCTTGATTTGATCCCACAAAGGACTGGTCAGAGTAGTGATTAATAATGAGAACATTTGGCTTGTAGGACAATGCATAGGCACTCTTGAAAGAGCATCAGCTACAGTATTTTCACTTCCTTTCTTGTATGAAATTTCATAGTCATACCCAAGCAACTTTGGTAACCATTTTGCCTGAAATGGAGTAGTAACTCTCTGGTCCAACAAGTATTTGAGGCTAAAATGATCAGTTTTTATTTTAAAGTGTCTATCCATGAGATACCCCCTCCACTTTTCTAAGGCTAGAATCACAGCAAGGAACTCTTTTTCATAAGTAGAATAAGACTGATGCTTGGGAGATAAGGCCTTACTGAGATAAGCAATAGGATGTCCATCTTGTTGCAAAACAGCTCCCACTCCAGTGTCACATGCATCTGTTTCTACCACAAATTCTTTTTAAAAATTAGGCAAACTTAAAACTGGTGCTTCAATCATGGCAATTTTCAGCTTCTCAAAGGCTTCCTGAGCTTGATCATTCCATTTGAAAGATTGCTTCTTCAACAATTGAGTAAGAGGCTTACTAATAACAGCATAATGTCTAATAAACCTCCTGTAGTAGCCTGTCAAACCAAGAAACCCTCTCAGTTTCTTAACATTATGTGGCATAGGCCAATCCTTCATAGCTTGAACCTTCTTTTTATCTGTAGACACCCCTTCTGCAGACAACACATGGCCCAAATATTCAACCTCAGGTACTGCAAAAGAACATTTACTTCTCTTTGCATACAGGGTATTTTCTCTCATTACTTGCAACACACTTCTCAAATGTTGTAAATGATCAGATTCACATTGACTGTAGATCAGGATATCATCAAAGAAAACCAAAGTGAACTTCCTCAAGAATGGTTTGAAAACAGTATTCATTAAAGATTGGAATGTAGATGGTGCATTAGTCAATCCAAATGGCATTACTAAAAACTCAAAGTGACCATCATGTGTTCTAAAAGCTGTCTTGTGTATGTCTTCTTCTCTCATTCTTATTTGGTGATATCCAGATCTTAAATCCAACTTAGAAAAAACCACAGACCCTTGCAATTCATCAATTAGTTCTTCTATCATTGGAATAGGAAATTTGTCTTTCACAGTGTTTTTGTTCAATTGTCTGTAATCTACACACATCCTCCATGAACCATCTTTCTTTTTGACCATAACAATAGGGGAAGAAAATGGACTTTGACTTGGCCTTATAACTCCTGAATCCAACAGTTCCTTAACCATTAACTCTATAGCATCCTTTTGTACAGGTGGATGTCTATAAGGTCTTATGTTGACTGGTGGGGTGTTTGGAACTAGTGGTATGTGATGATCATGGGTCCTTGTTGGTGGTAAAGCAGTAGGAACACTGAACACATCATCATATTCTTCCAATAAAGACTGAATCTCTTCACATGGATGTTTAGTGCAACTGCCTTTTGCTTCCTCAATGGACAACAAGGTAGAAGGATAGACACAGAGTGACATAGAATTTAGTTGCACAACCCCAGTTTGCATCCACTTGAGTGATGACTGTGGAGTACCCCTTAAGAACAACTTGGTTTTTGCATATTCAAACTCCATAGTCAAATGCTCAAAATTCCACTTAATGGTACCCAAAGTAGACAGCCATTGTATACCTAGAACCATTTCACAACCTCCCAAAGGTATAACCATCATATCAGTAACAAAAGTTACCCCTTGTAAAGACCATTTAAAATTCCTACACATAGTGGTACTAGTCAAAGTATTGCCATTTGCTACTTCCACTTGTAAAGGACACATAGCTTGCACATGACACCCAATTCTTTTTGCAGTTTGCACATCCATGAAATTGTGTGTGCTTCCACAGTCAATGAGTATATGTATCACTTGCTTACCCACATAACCCCTTACCCTCATGGTTTGATATGAAACAATACCATTCAAAGCATGAATTGAAATCTGAGGGTTACCTTCATGATTATTAACAAAAGTCTCAGTCAATGTGTCCTGACTCACCAATTCAGTACCACAATCTTCAAAAACTTCTTCACTATTATCCCCATCTTCATCAATTATCACCTCTAAAGAATGTAATTGACCACTACACTTATGATTAGGAGTATACTTTTCATCACAATAAAAACACATATGATTAGCCCTTTTCTCTTCCAATTCTTTTTGTGTCAACCTTTTCCTGAATGGTACTGCATTATTTTTAAAACTAGTGTTTGGTACAATATCATTGGAACCACTAGTCTTTTGATAACCACTACCACTTCTGTTATACACATTATTATTGACTTTTGGAGTATTGAGAACAGGTCCATACCTTGATTTCAAATCCACAATTGTCTGTTCTTGCATCTTAGCCAAATAATACACTTCAGTCAAGGTACTCAAAGTGAACATCCTGATCTGAGCACTGATCTCCATCTTCAATCCTCCCAAAAACAAACTAATTGCATGCTTTTCACTCAACTCAATTCTATTCAAAATATTTTCAAACTTTTCATAGTAATCTTTGACTGACCCATCTTGTTTCAAATTCTTCAACTCCATAAGTGGATCATCAAAAATTGTATCAAACCTTTTCAAGACTGCTTGTTCATACACATCCCATGGACAATTATCTCCATTCCTTTTGCAAAACTGTTGATGCCATATCAAAGCCTTGTCATACACATGCATTGAAGCCAACTCAACTTTGTCTCCATCAATCTTAAAGAACTGATTACATCTGTACACCCATCCTTTAACATCTTCCCCATTAAACTTTGGAAACTCAATTTTTGACATTCTACCATATCCTCTGTTTCCACTTCTTGTATTTGGAATTCCATCACCAACATGATGACCAACCCCACGACTTGTACTTTCCCCATTACTCAAACGATTCACTTGTTGAGTTAATGCATTGTGATTAACCAAGAACCCAGTCATACTATCTTTGATTTCAAGCATTGCTCCCTTCAATTCATTAACTGCTTCTTGCAAGGATTCCATTGTAGTAACTTGAGATCTTGTTATATTTCTTGTTTCCACCATCATTCCAGTAACACTACCACTCATCACAATGATAAATCACTGGCCAAATGGGATAATGAACACTGGACTGTTCTGGGTCACTCAATCCAACTGCTGCTTGCCAGCTTGTTCAAGATAAGAAAATTTAACGAGAATATCGGCTTATCTTGTGGCCGTACAGTTGATTGACACTAACCAATATGCAAGACAGAACAGTGAAATCAGTGGTGGCTGATTTCGTACCGGAATCTTGGTTTCTTGCCGGAATTTTTCGCCGGAAAAGATAACCGGAATCAAGAAAATGTCAGATTAACACTTCTTGATGAACAAAGGTGCCAAGAAAGGGCTCTTGATACCACTTGATACGAGTTAAGATGTAAAGATATGTTTAATCCAGGAATTACTCGAAGATTAAACTAGCAAAACAACAGGAACACAATGAAGAAGAATGTATTCGAACTTGAATTGCAAAAGTAACTAACAGAATGTTTGTTACAAGAATTGTGAGAGATTACAAGAGAGGAATTCAGTTTACAATTGATACTTTTAATGAGAAATGAGGACTAGTATTTAAGTAGAATGGATTGGCGCCAAAAGCTGTTAGGTCTGTTGAGGAGAAAACACACGTGCACCTCACGTGTGTTGGTTTAAAACCTTCACACGTGCACCTCACGTGCCTACAACATATCACACGTATCACATATTTGATCCTGGTTCCGTTCCTGATTGAGATCTTCTTCTAACAACTCATATGAACACGATCGGTTTATGTCAAACCATGCGGTAAGGCCTAGCGAGAGCCGCAATTTTCTTTTTAATTATAATAAGACATTACCAGTCATGTTCATACGTTGTTGCACAAAACTAACAAAGTTTTTATTTTATTTTATTTTATTTATTATTATTTTTTGAAGGACCAAAGGTGTAAGTTTAGCGGATATAAAAATGCAGTGACAAAAAGTCTATCAACAATTATCCACTCAACTCAATCGCCCTTCCCTCCATTTCATCGGATAATGAATTCACCATCGCCTGAAAACAAGAACCAATGGGGAAACAAAGTCTCAGAAACCGTTTTCACAGCCTACAACCGCCTTCCCAAAAAAGGAAAGCCACAAGGCCGTGAAGTCACTGTTTTAGCCGCATTCCTTACCTCTTCACCTTCCAAAGGTCTTTCTATTTTTACATTCTTTTGCTCATATCATTTATTAATTGAATTATATATTTGGATATAATAGTGGTTTAGTTTTATAATATGAGAATTGATTGATGGAAATTTGTGTGTACAGAATTGAAAGTGGTGGCATTGGGTACGGGGACAAAGTGTATCGGCCGTTCGCGTTTAAGCGTTCGCGGAGACGTCTTGAATGATTCTCATGCTGAGATTGTTGCCAGAAGAGCTTTGCTTAGGTTTTTTTTTTTTTTTTTTCACTATAATTTTCCAATTTCTTTTATATATGTGTGTTTTTTAGGGATAATAACATAAAAATGTATCTAACTTGTCCATTTTTTAGCTATTAAAACACTAACCTTTCAAATTTCGACCTTTCGGTGTATTTTTGTTAATGTACAATGACCATTTTACCCTACAATGTTAACAGGGTGGTTAAGAAAACGGAAGGGTAGAATGGTCACAAAATAGTAAAATATACACGAGGGTCGAAATTTGAAAGATTAGGGTTTTAATTGCAAAAAAAAGAATGATACACAGAACAACAAAAATAAACAAGTTAGATACGTTTTTTTGTTATTATCCTTTTTTTTATCTTAAATTTTGTGAATGGTAGGAAATTGGATACATGAGTATTATTATTGATGTTATAGACTTATAGGTAACTGATAGATACACTTTATGAAGTATGGTTCAAATCGTCACATAAAGAACATAGACACAATTAGACCTTTCTAATCAAAGATATGAGTTATTATTAGGATAATATACTAGGTAGGTGGTGATTTTAGTGGCTTATCAAGAACATAGACACAATTACATACTTTTTGTGAAGGGGCTAATTGTACGAAAATGTAGCTTACTTGCCACATTTTATAGTTCGTGTAGCTATCTAATTTTTTTCCAGATCTATGTAGCGTACTTTTGAATTTCATCTTTTTGGTGTATCACGTGACTACTTGCACTGGCGGAACTATGTAGGGGCAGGGGAGGGTCCCGGCCCCCCTAAAATTTGTGGCACTTAGTCTAAATATTATAGGTTTTAGGGGTAATTTAGTTGAGGTTACAAATAAATCTCCGATTCGGCCCCTCCAAAATAAATTCGGCCCCCCCAAGAAAAATGTTCTAGTTCCGCCATTGACTACTTGTGTGTATTATTTGACTGATTTATACCTCCATCGGTTAAATATAAGTGTGTAAATTGAAGGCTTAAATGGTCAAATAATACACACAACTGATCACACGATACACCAAAAAGTCCATATTCAATAGTATGCTACATACATAATGAAAAAAACATAGATGGCTACACAAACTATAAAAAGTGACTAGTAAGCTACATTTTCGTGTAATTAGCCCTTTTGTCAAGTATGTTTCAAATCACGCATTTTGATACTCATAATCAGTTTGGACTTTGGATACAACTGTCAACTGATTGTCATTGTTTGAATATCTGATTCTGATTATTTTAACTGCTTACATTCTTAAAAGCTGAGATTTGCCCAACACTCAAATAAATGATTGTTAGATTATCGCGTTTGGTTACAATAAGTAAATTCAAGCACAATTTTGATTCTGAAAATATTTTTAAAAGAGTAAACACTTTTAGTAAGTGATCACAAACACTCTGTAATCAATCTTCGCTGCAAAGGAATTGCCTTAAACTTGGTACAAGTTGCATATTTGATCAGGCTTCTGATAGTACTGGTGTTGACCAAAATAGTCAACATACATTTTTTTTTTGGCGAGTTTGTTTGATGACTTGAGTAGTATAAACCATAAACTGGTTGGTGTATACAAACTCATGTGTATACACTTTTGATAACAAACTAAGACTTACTTATATATGTCAACTGTTGAAAGCCAAAATCAAAATGAAGTCGGGTTTTGAGAAAAGGTCTCGTTTGTAGTAGTTGAACTGAATATCTCACAATGATTATGGACTATGCAGTGAAATTCAGTGAGAAACATAACAAGTTTATCATTTTAGCAGAAATACATGACACAAAATTTGCTGTGAACATTTTTAGGTACTTCTATTCAGAGATTCAAAAGCCCACAGACTCGGTTTTCTATCAGGAGGCGGGTGGTTTTGGCAGTGGGAAATACAAGATGAGGCCAGGGTGGCAATTACACTTATACATATCACAGCTGCCTTGTAAGATTGCCATTCTGCAGTTTCATATTTTGAAGATTTCGTATTTTATTTAAATGAGAAATCATTATCTGTAACACTCAAGATCATTTGTTTTTCATACTCATAGTTATTCAACTTCTTGTAGGTGGAGATGCCTCCCTGAACTCGCAGCTTTTACCCTGCTTGAATAGTTCAACCAAAGAAGGTTTTGCAATATCCTCAACTACCAAACTGAACGATATAATGGAGGAATTCTTGGAGTCATCCATGAAGAACAACGGTAACACTACAATGCAGTTTGTAAACTCTGCATATTTTCAATGGCATAATATTTATTGATCACATGGCCGTATACTAAGCACATTTCTATTTCAGGTGATTGTTCACATGTCATTGGCACTGTTCAGAGGAAACCTGGCCGTGGAGATGCGACTTTGTCAGTGAGCTGCTCTGATAAAATTTCTCGTTGGAATGTTGTTGGTGTCCAAGGTTTGATAATAACTATTGATATTTGCACATATATATTATTGGTTTCTTTTTTTAAATCTTTTTATGAATAAATGTTTATTTGTATATATATATTGCAGGGGCTTTACTTTCTCACATTCTGCAGCCGGTTTACATTTCATCAATCACTGTCGGGCAATCCCGTAATTGTTCTGATACAGAAGTAGAAGAGCAGTTGACAAGAGCTTTGAGTGATAGAGTCCTATCATTATCAAAGAAACTAAAAAGTCCTTTTAAAGTGAATAAGGTTGTAAGGTGCTCAGACAACCCTATTAATTCTTCATTAGTTACTTGTTCACGGATTTCTTGTATAATTTCTCGCTAAATATGGATATATTCTTTGTATCTGGCAGCCAATGTTTTCTGTAGCTCCAGTACCTCTTGAGGTGTTTCGTCATGCCGAAACTGCCGCATCCACTTTAACATGCGGATATTCGATAGGCTGGAATAAGTCTGGCCTTCATGAAGTCATTCTTGGAACCACTGGTCGAAAGCAAGGGACCTCTGCAAAAGGAGCTATGCACCCTTCTTCAGAGTCAACTTTATGCAAGTAAGCAAACTCATGTTCAAGCATCTAATTTGGCTAAATGTCTGTAATACCGTTCACTGGTTTCAGTTCATCATTACGTTGTTACTTGTTTTGATCTTGTATCTTTCTCTTATCCAGGAAGAGAATGTTTGAGTCATTCTTGTCACTGAGTCGATCTTTAGCTAATTTTCCATTGAGTGAAACTTCCTACTTAAGACTAAAGGTAACACTGTTAATAGTTCACTCTACTTTATCAAAACGTCAGGTGATGATTTGCAGCTAATAAATAGTCCGTTTGATATTCTTCTACAGGAGAAGGCTGAAGAATATAATTCAGCTTTGAAAATATTTAAAGAAAGCCCACAGTTTAGCAATTGGCTCGTGAAGCCATTACAGTTTGAGCCTCCAGTTCTAGTGGGACTATGAGTTAAACTTAAGGTATCTCGTTGTTGTTGTTGTTGTTGTTGTTTTTATTTATTTATTTATTTATTATTTACAATAATATCGAAAGAACTGAAACATATGTGTAAATTGATTTCAAATGATTTTTGGGAAACACGTGCATCCTGGCTCCTAGCACCCTTCCCTTGCATATAAATGTGTCCCTAAAAGAAGAAATTTTGTGGAAAATGATTGGGAGACCTAATTTGTGTGCCTAAACTCATGCCTAAACATATGTGGCATGATCTTGATGGTTTGTGAAAAAGTGGGTCCTTAACTGTAGTCATCATCATAATGCCACATAAGCTTAGGCATGAATTTAGGCACAACTTTTAGGCCTCCTAATCATTACTCAATTTCAAACGACTGTTTTCCTAAAGGTGGAAATTTTGATCATTTACTTATAAATGTGTCAATGTGGGTTGGGATGACCCGCAAACACTTTATTTTGTGGGTTTTCAATAATATATGAATGTGTTTATCATAAGGCGAGAATAATATCAGCAATATCAATCTGATTTCGTGGATAACAACTATTTAGAAGGACCGGTTCTAAGTGATCCTATTTTAGTATTATAGACTAAGTTAAACTTTTTTTGTATTTTCTAAGTGATTATTCTAACCTAAAACGTCCTAATTAGTTTTGTCAAACCTGCAAAACTGATTACCACAGCTTGATTGCTTTTGCACCTTTTTAGTTTTTTCTTTTTGACAGAGAAACTAACGATCTCACACTATTTAGTATATACACCACAAATATATCTTTCACGTCCTAGTTGGGCATGATCCTAAAAATTGTTCTGCAACCGCATATACACACGAGTAATTTGAATTATATGTTACGTCGCTTTTGAAAATAATGCATGGGCAAAAAGGTCAAGGTTTTGCTTTTTATCCAATGGAATGAAGGGACTGGCATATATTTATGTGGATTACAAAAACTTGTATTACTAAGTATGCTACATTTTGTCCTAACTTTGATCATGGAATTCCATATTGTTGTAGATGGCTGGACTGCCATTGGACCAGTTGGAGTGACTTGTTTTCCAGGCCTCAAGTCTTGTTTTTCTTGCATCTTCGTTCCCATTTTCAGTCTTAGCTAATTCTTTATGAATTTTCATGTTGCCTGTAATTTAAAGTTGTTGTAACATCTACTTATCAAAAGAATACCTTGCAACTTTATTTTGATCTTCTATTTCTGGCACGTTTATAATCATAATGGTCAGGGGCGGAACTAGGAGCCAAGTTTAGGGGTAGCGAAATACGAAAATTTGTTTAGGGGTAGCGAAAATTTGCTTCAGGGGTCGCGAAATCGCCAAAAAATGGCAAAAAATTGCCAAAAATCGCTAAAATTACACTACCGGGTAAAAGTTCAGGGGCAGCGACCGCTACCCCTGGCTTCTACATACATCCGCCCCTGATAATGGTTTTATTTTGCTACAAGTCTACAGCTATGTTACAATATGATTTGTGTATGAACATTTGAAGCAAGGCCCATTGACTGCTTAAGCAACCGGTATTGGCTCATGAAGCCAAATTCATAGCCTTGTATTAAAAGCTGTCTGAAGTGGTAGACGAAATACGTTTGTTTGTTCATTTTGTTAAATATGAAAGTTTTTAGGTGAGCGTTTAATGGAGAAAAACAAACTTGCAGACAACTTACAGAACTAGAGAAGTATATAGGTGCTAAAACAAGTCTCAAGCAAACAATTGGTTTGCTGAATAAGATCCTCAACCTATAAAGGTACAAACAACCACCATTTAAACTCGATTTTGTGTGGATGAGTTGGTTTTGTTATGATGAGCCACACTTTCCGATGAACTGCCTTAGAAACACTCATGAACCAATCTGTCTCACATTTTCATGTGTTTGACTTCGTCTGTTTAGCGCATTCAACACTTCTAATTCATCATTTTGTCGTTAACTGCATCATGCATCCCTTAGATGTGGAGATGGAGTTGGAAATGGGTCATCGACTTTTCGATTGTGGTCCAAAGTCAAAATCGAAAGTGAAGGTCACTATATCTTGCCAATATATCACATAACAAGAATAAACGATAGTAGTTTATGAGGACTTGTAGAAAAATAAGTTTTCTGCAGCTTTGTTTTGGTGTATGCATTACTTTATTGACATGGTCAAATGTGTTACTAGGTCCAACTTTCACTTTATGTTCAAGCGAACCAATAACTATAATTGAGAAATCCATGAAAGTCATATGATAGTGCCTTGTATCTCACACATTAAAAGTTGAATCTTTTGATTAATTCATAATGGCCATTATTGGGTACTATAGGACTATAAGCTATTTCATCCGGTATTTTTACGAGCAACATGTATAACATATCAACTTTTTGGGTGCACAAGGTAAATTGTATTATACTCCATATATAACCACTTTTCTATAAAAAAAAAAAAAAAAAAAAAAAAAAAAAAAAAAAAAAAAAAAAGCGGGACCAATACACTATTCAACCAATCAAATATCATCGCATCTACTTAATCTTTTTTTAATTGGTTGACACAAGAAGTTTACTACTCCGTATTATTATTTTGGGACATAAAAAAAAGAGGATTGATACATCCACTCAAATTCATCCACAAAAAAATCCCACACACTAAGGTGGCGCCATATGATTGGTTTTTTGTGAGAGCCACTCTCACAAAAAAACCAATCATCCAGCGCCACCTCAGCATGTGAGATTCTGTTGTGGATGAATTTAAGTGGACGTAGCAAAATTCTAAAAAAAATACTAATAAAACTAGAATTTTGAAACGGAAGGAGTAAAATTTACAAAGCTACCCCAACTTCCAAATACATGCCTAAATATAAGACTATTAGAGCAACCTCATGCAAGTATACAACCAAGAAATCTGTGTTACATATTCAATATCACAATACAAAGGAAAAACTGCAATAGAAAAATTAGTTGCAATACTCTACAGTCTTCACCTTACCAAAAAAATTAATAAAAAAAATAAAAATTGTAATACTATACATCCTACTTCAGTTTAATATATCATAGCGTCATTTGCCACCAGGCTAAAGAAATGAGTTTTTGCCTAGATAGTAGTACTTCAAGAAAGTATTTACTAAAAGTATTGTAAATCTAAAACTGTTTGCCAACCAACTGTATTTTTATATTTTAATTTAATATAGAAGTTACATTACAATTAATTTCTTCTTTTTTCTTTTAACCAAGCTAATGATTTGTTTACACTTTTACACAACTCGTGTAATAAAATTATAAGCTCATTCGATAAAATGCCTTTAACGACCACTCAACACTATTTGTGGGACAGCCGCAATAATCTCGAGTTCAAATCGCGAATGGAACCACAAGGTCGAGTTCAAATCGTGAATGGAACCGCCCTGATCGTTAATATTAACGACCACTCAAATGTCTTTAACGACCACTCAACGCCATTTGTCACATATGGCATCTTGGATGGGATGTAGTGTTGGGGACTTCCCTTTTACGTACTTGGGTTTGCCGATCGGGGAAAACATGAAGAGAGTAAGCGCATGGGATCCCGTTGTGGATAAGTTCAAAAGTCAATTTGCCGATTGGAAAGCAAAAACAATGTCATTCGGGGGTCGTCTAACACTGGTACGTAATAGTTGGAACAATTACTTTTTATTATGGTTTTTAAACAAAAAATATCACAATTATGAAATTTGCAAAATCCGCCCATCTGATTTTTCAAATTGAAAATTGAGTCATTACCTTTTAGAAAATGCAGATGTGAGAAACTTTTGGTGTGTATACAGTCTTAGCTTAAAGTGATATAACTAAAATATTTTATAATGATATTGGGGCAAATGTTCTTTAATCACATTGTTTTACACATAAATCAAATTTATTTTAAAATTTTTGTTTACTCTATGAATATATAATAATTTTTCCGTGAAAATTATGATATAAGTACAACTAATAAGTATACATGAGTTTTTCATTATGCATTAATTTCAATTAATATTATGTAAAAAAATTTATTGGAGGAAAGATTTAATTTTGTTTAGCTGACATAGATGTTAATGTTGAGGTTGATGTTGTTGTTTAAGGTCATGTTTGGCAACAAGCATTTATAAGTGTTTAGGAGCGACAAGTGATAAACGGTAAGCATTTTAGATGAAAAGCTTGTTTAGCAACACCCCAACAAGCGTTTAAATATTGTGATGTCGCTCCAATCTAAATGCTTCTTGAATAAGCATTCCAGAATTGCTCCAAGCATTTAGATACTGAAATCACATATATACCCTAATTTGTTTAATCATTTATTTTATTTTGATGTGTATATGACATTTTTCGTAATTTTACACTTTATAATCACTGCTACAGCTATGTTACTAAACACATTTTTTAAATAAACAACTACTGCTTACTGCTACTACAAACTGCTTGCTGCTTACTGATACTGCTACGTGTCGCCTAACATAGCCTAACTTTAACTATTGATATCTTGTTATACAAAATGTGCGAGTTTAGTAGTACATAATGAGCGTTGATGAAGTTTTTTAAAAATGTTTTCCTGATATCCGTATATAAACTTTAAATAATAATTAAATGAGTCGTTATAAGTACAATCGTGTATATTTATTTTCATATCACAGCAACTGGTACTTACCATTTGATAGTTATATTACCGTTAATAATAATTTAACTGTATTTAATATTCAAACTTGTGTACGTATAGATTAAACTTTTAAATAGGATAACATGAGTTCTTATTTATATTTAACGTACATAGTAAAAAGATATTTTAATAGATGAAAATTTGAAACTAATATTTATTTTAAAAGTATTTAACGTATATTAAAACTAATTCATACATTTATAAAATTTTGTAAGTTTAATGGATGGAAGGCTCAAACCAATATTAATACTCATTTAATTGTAAACAAAGTTCATATTATAAAGTGTATGAGGTATAAAGTGTAAGGGATTATTTGTTTATTATCTAAATTTATCAAAAAACATGGAGATTTATAATTTTTACATTTAACTCGATATAATATATTTCAAATTCAACCACTAATGTTTTATTCATTACCTCATCTTTTTTTAAGGGCTTTTTATTTTTTTATTTTTTATTTATTTATTTATTTTTCCATAAATTTAACAACTATATTTTTGTGTATTTTTTTCCTCAATCAAATTTTTCAACAAATTTATTAAAGTTTGATAAAAATCAATTCAGTTTTGACTTTTTATTTGTCAATCATATTGCTCGATTTTGTCTATGTGTCAAAATCGAGCAATCCTATTGATCAAAAAATTTTCCATTAAGATTATTTTGTCAAAAAAAAAAAAAAAAAAAAAAAAAAAAACCTTCGAAATGATGTAACTCTTTTATTATAAAAGATTAAGGAGTAATACATGTCAGGCTGAAATCTTGTTTCACAAATTGCACTTGTTTTACACGTATTATTTTTATTTGATTTTTATCTAATATAAAAATTTTGGAAGTCACTAATAAAATTCTTGTCAAAGTCATTGACATTGAAGTCTTGGGTTAAGCCCGACCCCAGCCGCGACTTTAGCCAGTTTCACCTCCGACCAATCAAATATACGATTTTGGTCAACTACAACATGCTTGCCACGATATATATCCAATTTTTTGTTAGTAAAATATGAATTTTAATCCCTAAACAGTGGGCAAAATTGTAAAGCAACATGGACATTTTTATTTTGAAGTGATGAATTCGGGTTTAAGTTTCTTTTGTGTACACTTTTTCTAACTTGACTATTAAATGAGAAAAGATTTTTTATGCTGAGGTTATTTGTGGAAGACGGGTTTTTGACTAAGATGTATTACCTCCGTCCTAAAATTTAAGTCCAAGTTAACTTTTTAAATTCAACTTTGACCACAAATATTTATATATTTATTATGTAATACTTGATGAAAATTATATCATATGAAAATATATTTAAACCTACTCCATTTATACATTTTGCATCAAGTAGTACGTAAAACAAGCAAAAATATTTAAGGTTAAAGTTGATTCAAAAAGTCAAACTGGACTTAAATTTTAGGATGGAGGGAGTACGAGCCTAATCAAGGTAATATGTAGTTGTAATGACAAAGCTTAGTTTTTGGCCATGTGTTTGACTTAGAACTTATAATTGCTTAAACTTTTAAAAGAAGCTAGCTTATTAAATAAGCTACGTTTGTCACACAGGTTTATAGAGGCTTTTATAAAATATAAGCATCTATAAGCTAAAATCAACTGAAACAGGCTTATAAGGGCTTATATTTAATCAAATTACATAAATACTTTTAAAATTATAATGGATTAACATAAAAAAAACTTGAAATATATATGAATTTAATTTGATGTATTTTTAGGTGATTTTACAATAATAAGATTTAGTTTCACCTAGCTAATTCGTCAAACAACTTTATAAAAAAATAAATTTTAGCTTCCAACTAATAACATAAGCTCTAGCCCCAACCCACGCTCCAACTCGTTTCGTCGAACATACCCTAAGGCACACTTTTAAATTTAAACTTCCAGCTTATAATATAAGCTCCAGCCTCAGCCCACGCTCCGACTCCTCTCATCAAACATACCCTGAGTCGCACTTTTGTATATCAGTGGATCTTCATTTAGTTATAGTATTATAAGTTTTGGATCACGTGACAATGATAAACAATCTGGCTATGAAATTGAATTTAGCAATTGCTTAATGCTAATTCCTTTGAGTTCAAATTAAGTTACTTTTGTCTTAATGAAATTTTTGAGGATTGTGACATCATTAGTTTTGTTTGTTGTGCGTGCATGCATGTATGTGTGTATTAACAAGCTTATTGAAATGAGAGAAAATCGATCCTTAGAATGTACTTAAAAGACACGATGTTTATTGTGCTCTCAAAGCAAATACCGACACACACATGTTGCATATTATAAAGAAAAACATTTCAAGTTCCACGAAAGTGCAATTCATTGAAAAATCAAAAAGTTTGTATTCAATTATCTATACTAGATATAATATAAATAAAAAATGGTTAATCTTGAAAAAATGATCAATCTTAAAATGTGAAAATCTTAAAAAATCTTATTAAAGGATATTATGAAATACTAGACGAATACCCGTGCATAGCAACGAGATTTTATGACGATAGATCGTTTAGTGATAAAAGAAAGTTTATAAGTTATAAATGAAAAATAATAAAAGTTAGGGGTGGCAAATCTTGCCCAATTTGTAAATTTTGGGCGATTTTTGACACTTTTTTAAAAGTTTGGGGCGTTTTTTGCCCCCTTGCATTTATTTGATGGGCTCTTACAGACAAAAGATAAAAACAGATATTATTAGATGGGCTTTCGAATCACACAATTCAACTTTCAAGCAATTACTCTCATTTTTTTTCCGATCAATTCACTTGTCAGTGGTAACTATAAAATATTCCAACTATTTTAATTTTAATTTATCTTATTTATTAACTATTTTATGCATAATTATTTAACACTCTAATTAATTGATAGATATATTTAATTAGTTGCATTTTTATTTATTTGTCCCAGCAGATTTTCTCAAATTTGCCGTCAAATTTTTTATTTTTTTATTTTTATTTTTTTAAGAAAAAATAATTAAATATAGTTAAGACTTAGATGCTTGATTTTTTTTACAAGATGAATTAAAGGGGTTTTTAGGATTGTTCCGAATGTTTTTAATAGTTGAATTATAATTTGCTCGTTTTAGCCCGTGCCCGTTTGGCCCGATTTATAATTTGTCCGTTTAGCCCGTGCCCGTTTTAACTCGTGCCATTTTAGCCCGTGCCCGCCCGTTTTGCCACCACTAATAAAAGTTTGAAGATTTGGGGATTAAACATAATATTTTGAAACCCGGTTAAACCGTTCCGGTCGAAAAACGGGTCGATTTAAACCGAGTCATGCTTTTAATAACTGAACCCGTCGTGTATTAGTCCTTGTATTCAAAACTATATATTTTTCTCAGTTGAACCCGTTGGTCCGGTCCAGTTTTCAAACTATATGCAACATCAACTTGTTAGCTTGTATGAAGTTTTGTGTGTTTTATTAATTTGTATAATGTATATAATAACATATACTTTTCATTTTAAGGTGTTTTAAAAATAAAATTAATTAGCGTGTTTAATTATTTTATATTTTATATTATGTTGTAGCTTGTTTAAATTGTATATTGTGAAAATTTTATTGTACTTTTAGTAAGGGGTGTTTTAATTGATTGTTTTTAATTTGATATAAATGCTTTTAATTGGTTGTACCATATGAATAAATTATTGTAATTTTAAGTTATGGGGTGTTTTAATTAGGGGTGAGCAAACAAAACCGAAAAAACCGAAAACCGAAAAAACCAAACCGAAAAAACCGACCGAAACTAAAAACCGATGGTTCGGTTTTTAATTTTTCAAAAACCGAAATATACGGTTCGGTTTCGGTTTTCGTCCAAAAACCAAACCGCAAAAACCGAACCGAACCGATTTTATTATATAATAATATATAATTAATATAATATGAATAAATAACTAAATAAATCAAATTTATAAACTCATATTCATTTTGTGAGTAGATTTATAAAATATTTATCAAAACGTTTATTTTTATATGCGTGTTTGTCGTGTCGTGTGTTTATTTGAAAATATATCAATAAATATATAACGAAGATCATACTATGTGTATGTTTACTTGCATGTGTGTGTGTTTCATCTATATGTGTAATTATAGAATTATGCAATAAATATTATTATGTTTACATTGACAAGAAAAAAGTAAATAATAATAACCAATTTTCTATGTAATACAAGTTTTTTGGTATAAATTTGTCATTCTCAAATATAAACGGTTAGAAACCGAAAAAACCGAACCGAAACCGATGATAAACCGAAAAAACCGAACCGCCAAAAACCGAACGGTTTCGGTTTTGGGTTTTATAAAAACCGAAATATTCGGTTCGGTTTCGGTTTTAGCCAAAAACCGACCCAAACCGAACCGTGCACACCCCTAGTTTTAATAAGAGTATTAATTACACAATTCATTTTCTCTCACCCTTGGCTTTCAAGATTTCACTTTTCAAGGTTTGACCATTTTCTCTTTATATGTAGTACAGATATAGATATAGATGTCTTGAAACCTGGTTCGACCCGGGTGGTTCAACCGGGTGAACCGTTTCGGTCGAAAAATTGGTCGATTTAAACCGGGTCAACTTGCTAGGTTGGGTCAAAAATGGGTCAAATTAAACCGGTTCAACCCGTCTGGTTTGAAGCGTCCCGGGTCAACCCGGTTTGTGATTTGTATTAATTGGTTGTACTTAATTTGGTAGATATGTTTTTAATTGGTTGTACAATGTGAATAAATCATTGTACTTTTAAGTAATGGGGCATTTTAGTAAGAGTATTAATTATATTTCATAATTTTCTTTAATAAAATTTTTCAAGATTTTCACTTTTCAAGATTGACCATTTTTTCAAGATTGACCATTTTTCCTTTATATGTAGTATAGATGATTAATACTCTTATTAAAACACCCCATTACTTAAAAGTACAATGATTTATTCACATTGTACAACCAATTAAAAACATATCTACCAAATTAAATACAACCAATTAATACAAATCACAAACCGGGTTGACCCGAGACGCTTCAAACCAGACGGGTTGAGCCGGTTTAATTTGACCCATTTTTGACCCAACCTAGCAAGTTGACCCGGTTTAAATCGACCAATTTTTCAACCGGAACGGTTCATCCGGTTGAATCACCCGGGTCGAACCGGGTTTCAAGACATCATGTTTAATTCCTAAATATTCAAACTTTTATTATTTTACATTTATAACCTATAAACTTTTTTTGATGAAT
Source organism: Artemisia argyi (assembly GCA_030686995.1). NCBI lineage: Eukaryota > Viridiplantae > Streptophyta > Magnoliopsida > Asterales > Asteraceae > Artemisia > Artemisia argyi. The sequence goes on along the minus strand of CM060679.1, from coordinate 176,913,907 downwards.
AAACTATTTGTCGCTATAAAGAATATATGGTAAAATCTTGAAAAGTGAAAATTTGAAAGTTAAAGGTGAGAGAAATGCATAGATAATTAATACTCTTATTAAAACATCACATAATTTTAAAGTACAATAATTTATTCACATTGTACAACTAATTAAAAGTGTATATATATATATATATATATATATATATATATATATATATATATATATATATATATATATATATATATATATATATATATATATATATATATATATATATATATATATATATATATATATATATATACTAGCTTCAAGACCCGCCCGATGGGCGGGCTAGCTCTATAATTTCATTTGATTAATATTTGACGATTTATATTTAAGTTTGATTATCTCAAAAGACCATGACATATATGTAATAAATTACACAAATACATAAGCATACAAAATATATTTAAGCATATAATTACATTTGTATCAATACCGGAAAATATAAATGTTTAAAGACTACAATATAGTTCCTTGTATACAACATTAGTGGTTTCATTTGTACAGCCGCTTGTCTCCTTTTTTTAATTAATGTATGTAACATTTTTTTGTGATAATTTGTCATTAAAAAAAAATTAATGGACTATTATTGCAGCAATGACATGTCGAGCTGATTTCCTGGCAGCATCAACATGTTTAAGTCTTCAAGTTTCACCAAAGATCTTGACTGGAAATGATGCAACGTCTCCAACTGCGTACACTCAACTATTGCTTGTTTGTAACTGGTTGTTGACCATGAATCCTCGTTTCTCTATAGTGAGTTGACCTTCAAATAGACTCGTGTTTAGGAAGAATCCAATAGCTAGAACTACGAAATCAGCATGAATGCAGGTTCCATCCTTGAGATCAACTTCGAAAACCTATTTATAATCAATTTTAAAATAATCGAAAACACACATGCTCAACAAAACTAAATATATTAAGGTTGAAATTTACCCTTTCCTTTCGGTCGAAACCAAATGATGACAGAACTGTGTGCCTTTGACGAAATTAACCCCCTTAGATTGATAGAACTTGTTGATATAAATAATGTCTAAAAACATTATTAACATATATCGATATCTCTATGTTTTGATAATCACAAAACGTAAACTCATTGAACTACAAATTATGACGTAAACAAGTATTTAGTCGTAAATATTTGCTTTAGCATCCATATCACTTAAAGTATGAATAAACAAAGTGTCTAATGCATTTTATGATCAAAGGAATTTTTATTTTTACAAACCTTACATTTTATTAAAATGGGACAAACATTTCTAAACTTATACAAAACATTTTTGTATTTATAAGAAATGTTTTATTCAAAATAAACATTTTGAATTCAAATTTCTACCCAAAAAACGGCCACATTCTTCAGGAAAAACCTCCCCCACAAAAAGACAAAAAATCTGAAGAAATTTTTTTTTTCTTAGGCGGCCCCCTTAATTATACTAGGCGGTCCCCTTAATAATTAAGGGGACCGACACACAATTAAGGGGACCGGCCACGCTCCCTGTCAGATTTTGTCAGAAATTTTTCCTTATAAATACCACCTCAAATCTGAAATTTTTCTCACCTCTTTGCACAAATATTTTCAGATCCAATTCTCTCTAAACATCCTTCTAAAACCCTTTGATCATAAGATTATTAATCTTTGTTTCAAGTGATCCAATCTCTCATATCTCAAAGTGCAAGAGAAGAATCCTCCCCATCATAAAGCCAAAGATGTAGTTAGTGCTTATGTAAAGTTGTGAGCTTTGTATATGTAATAAGTAGATCAAGATGATCTTACTTAGTAGTGAGTTTATGAGTGAGTAAGAAGTAGTGTGAAGAAGTAGTAGTGTGGAGAAGTTATGTAGGTGTGAAGTAATAGATGTGTGAGTATGTAGTGGGGTATAGAAGAAGTTGTGAAGTAGTGAAGAAGTCGTGAAGTTGTGAAGCCATGAAGAAGTCGTGAAGTCGTGAAGAAATAGGTGTGTTGTGAAAGTGTGATAAGTTGTGTAGTAGTAGTGTTGTGAAGAAGGTGTGTTGTGGTGTGAGATTGGTTCTAGCTACTATTAGAACTCGACATTTAGCTTAGTGTCGTTAAATGGTGTAAGCAAAAGTTGTGCAAGGTTTTCTCCGCCAAAAGGGAGCTTGTTGTGTAGTGAAGAAAACTCTCGAGTGTGGTACTCGGGGAGTGGAGTAGGGCAAGGAAGGTGTCCTTGTAGCCGAACCACTATAAATCATCGTGTCCGGTTTGCATCTTCTTTATCTTATCTCTTTACATTTACTCTTGCATTTATCGCTTTATATCTATGCTTGCATATATGTGTTAGGTGTTGCTTATATTGTCATGATGATTGATTGTGTTATAGTTGCAAGTTAATATTGTGAAGATGTGCATAATTATATAATATGATCGACTACATTATTATTCACACTCCTCATATTGAGTTTAACTTAATAGATGATTTGATACAAAACGTTTTAAGATTTCAAAAGGAAAACATATTAACTTAAAGATCAACCAATGCATTATTCATAAAACTAAGTTTTGAAAACAAACTCAAAAGTACACATATATAATTAATCATATTGATTATATATTGTTTTCATAATAAACTCTAATTGAAGATTTTTCATAAAACGAAAAAGAGGGGAAAACCATTCAACCCCCCCCCCCTTCTAGTTTTTCACAGACCTATTCATAATAATTTGAAACTTTTTGGGTGAATAAACGGCTCACTACAAAAAAAAATAAAAAATAAAAAAAAAAATAAAAAAGATGGGAAAACATTTGTAATTATAGAAGATAGGATAAGGGTAGAAAGTATATAGTTAGTTTTGGATAGTATATAGTTAGTTTTGGATACTGGAAGTGCTTACTTCATTGTGCTACAAGGAACACCATAGAAACATACATTTGCAACATCGGATAAACTAACACCAAACTCTTCAAAGCCTACACGGAACCAATGCAAATCATTAAATAAACCAACAAATAATTCTCGAGCATAACCATATCACCTTTTTGAAATAGCAAATTAGCAATCAAAGAAACGATAAAAAAAAGCTGCATCAAATTGATTATGCGTCCCGTGACAATGCATGACAGTCCTTAGACACAAAAGTTTGGTCACCGATCAAATTCTTCTATAAGAGAAAAAAGGTAAGTTTGATAAAACAAACATGTGAAATGATATATCATTGGATCAGTTGTACCAACAAATAAGTTCTTTCATTTGGAATTAGGTGCAGAATGATGTTCCTTGTTTATGGTGTTGAAAACCATAAGAGATGATATTGGATTTTATTATTCTACATACCAATAAAAGAATGGTTTTATGGTCAGTATAGGTGTTTGATTAAAGCTCTATTTATAGTAGTGAGTAAAAAGGATCTGAGTCGTTGGCGTACGAATGTTCATTTCATGTTAAAAAAAAAAAGAACTATTTTTAGTATGGCTGGAGTTCTTAGAGGTTCTATTTCGATATAAGGTGTCGTAGCATGCGTTGTTATTTGGGTTGTAACTGAACATCCCATGTATACTTTGAGTTGATATCAAAAAATATTGCAAGGATCATAGTAGTTTACATGCAACATAAATTGAATTTAAAACCTTAATAGTTTGAATATAAAAAGTGTTGAAGGTCAACCCAAGTACCCATTAACCTATACCAATAATTACCCACTATGAACCAAGGCCAAACCTCCTTTGACACATTCACTTTTAAGCTAAAAAAAGCACATATTTACTCTTATAAATAAAACATAAATAATAGGGGTGTTTGGATAAGCTTACTTAGATGGCTTATGGATTTATTTGAATTTAATAAAGCTCAAAAGCAACTTTTTTTTTTCTTTCTATATTATAAGGTTATTAAGATGAGTTTGTGATCTTTTATAAGCAATTAGCTCAAGTTGATAAGCTAATAAGCAAAAAAAAATAAAAAATAATAATAAAAAAAAAATCTGAGCTTATGAGCATTTTCAATTCAAATAAGCTCATAAGCTCGAAAATAAGATAATCCAAACACCCCTTGAAGTGACCTATTCACAAGAAAATGGATCAAGATTGCCATTTAAATGCAAAAAATCTGAAAAAGTAAGTTATGCACTTACATTGCCATATCTGCAAGTAGAATACGTTACTACAATAGCCTAACATAAAAGTATTCTCATATGCTCATACACGAGAAAGTCATTTCCTTAGTTGTTTCTTTAGTCATTTGTGTAATATAAAATACCAAAGCAACAACACAACATTGTTAACTAATGGCAAAAGGGATCATATTAGCTTTAGTTACTTACTGTATTTCCTACCCAATCTTATAACATGCATATATAATTGCTAAAGTGTTAATTAATGGTTATACTAAATGCATTGTGATATTTAGTTAGAAGTTAAACTATAAGCCTAAAGTTCAAAGTTCACTCACCTGTGGATGTTTTAATCGAGATAGCATCTTTGGTACCTTTTAAGTTTTATGTTCTCTTTCACTTTCATTGCAAAAAGCCGAAAACTGAAAATGAAAAGAAAGAAAATGTCGGTTGTGGTTATCCCATTGTAGCTTAACAAAAAATAGTTAAACATTGACTCTGAATACCAATAGCATAGCTCAGAGCACATATCTTGAAGAACAAAGACCATAACTTTAACCTGAAATCTATTTTATATAATAGATTAAACTAAACTAAAATGTTTTAGATATGTTACCTCGCTCCATGAAGTAGTAAGCCTAACGGAGCCATAAGTTATACACGAATCTTTCTTCCTTTGATCTATCAAATCCTGCAAGAGACATACATAATAAAATTTTTGTACAAAAAGGAATTTCATCAAACACTTGTGTACATGAAAAAAACAAACATAAAAACATAAGACATCATTTTCATGAGTCCATATCATATACTGACCACTTAAATGAAGAATGAAAAGATCTATGTTAAGTGATAAAAGATGTTAAACATGGTTGATACTATATAACTCAGATGTTGTATCAATCTTTAACAGCCATATTCTCTACAAAATGTCATAAAGTGACTAAATGAGAGCAATAAAACTAATACAAATAATCAATTATGCTTGTATAATGCTACAATGATAGAATTAATACTCAAACCTCATACTAAACTTTGAGAATGCAAAATGCAAAGAACCTAACTTGCATCAAGTATATAACTGAGATTCTTAACAACAAATTGAACGCATATATGTAACAATATCTTTAAAAATTGAGTACGATCCATGTATCAAATTACTCATTAAGGAGGATTAAATATGAAAAGTGTTTTTGTTGATTAACTTGTATTAGTTTTGATACTATATACACTAATTATACTAGCTCGAGATAAGATTATGTTTAAAACAAGTGTTATATGTTCGGTATCAAAATCAGAAAGTTACACACCTTTCCGAAAGGTCTGAAAACAATTTTAAAAAAAAAAAATGAAATTTTTAGTACCAGATGGGCGGCCCCCTTAATTGTCTGGGCGGTCCCCTTAATTATTTAAGGGGTCCGCCTGTCTGTTCGACAGTTTTTCGAAAACTTTGAAAAATCATATAAAATTAACCGTAACTCCATAGAAGTCGTGCCACCCGGCGTTTTAAAGGTAATTGAGTCTACTTTCATTTAAAAATACTTACAAGTAACCATTACAAACTTAAATAACTAAGAAAGTCAAAATACTATACGGTGGTCAAAAATTTGTGTTTCGTTTTAACGTAAAACTTTTGTTTTACCTTTTCCTTCGAGTCGGGCATTCCTAGTTGATATACTTTTGAAAAATTAAGTATTTATGTTTTCAAAATATTGATCTTAATTAAATTATAGAATGGGGAGGAAACTATTTTATTTTCAAATAAATTCGAGCTAAGTAAACATTGGTGTATATAATACACAAAACGACGACAAGTGTTTTATGTGTTATGTGAACTTCTTTGTGATTTTATTTTCTTAATTGAATATATTAAATGATTGTTGCTATTAGAAGTTTAGCTATTTGTATATCTATGCATATGTGCCCTATTAGTTTATAGCTAGTTTTCTGATTTATACTTAACTAGATCTTATGCTAGATTTCTTGCGTTAGGATTGTTATAATATGCTTGCATTGCATATAGGTATAGATGGCTTAATATTACTCAAACATCTTGTAAATGAGTTCAATCTAGTCACCTAAACATTTCAAACAATTTAATCTATTCTTCACAACACACTTAAATATTTTCTACAAATTAGCTTGTTTTACTTTAAGATGTTTAATAAGAGAAATTGAATCATTATAAAACATTAATAGTTATATAAAAGAAAAAGTATTTTCAAAATCTAAGTGTGTTCATAATAAATAAAAATGAAGAGTCTTACACAAAAACAAAACATATAACAATCATGAAATAATAAGTCAACTTTCAATCATTCACTAATAAATAATCTTAGGATTAATGGAATACACTATCAAAATGTTTATTTATTTCAAATGAGTGTCCGTGAGGGTCAAGAAAGATCTTGATATTATATCAATTCATTATTCAAATTATGGTTGATATATTTATCAAATCTAATTGACACATTTTTGAGTATGGACAAGAAATTGGATTGCTATTTGTTTAGCTTCAAGATTATATCAAATTAAAACAAAAGATATAGTCTTGAATCTACATACTCAATCACACTAGATTGATATAAAAATAGTTACATCCTTTGTAGATGAAAAGAGTATGCATTGGATCATAACTCACACTTGTGTTGATAATGTCATATTGAATCTACTTGTCCAATAATTGTGTTCCAAACATTAGAATAACATTTTAAACACATTCATAAAATATACAATAAAGTAGGATTGACGACTTGGATGTTTCGTCCGAAATATTCAAGCAATTTACATTGCAATGCAATGGATAAATGTGTCATATCCGAAAAACCAAACATGAGCAAACTAACAACATATGTAAACTTTGCTCACACTACTTAAAATTATCACTTCAAGATAAAATACATATTTAAGAATAATACACACTATATATTCTATGTATTTCATTTTCTTTGTAGCATGAATGGTTGTGTTACAAGATAATGCACTACATTTTTTTTTAAATAATACAAGTTATTAGAATTGAAAAATAACTTGTCACAATCCATAAACAAGTAAATTTTTTTTTTTTCAAATGCTTGTTAAAGTATGATATACAACATTGGCAAAAATCATAGAAAATAATACTTGTTTAAAAATATATTAATGTCTAGTTTTGATATCAGTTGAGAATCACAAACTCATTTAAGATAAATAATCTTAATGAGATTCATTTCACAAGAGATGCTAAGGTGCACTCTTAAATCTAGCACAGTTATTAAATCAAGTAATATGTCATCAAAACCAAACAACCGGTAAATCATGAAGAAAGGATTTAAAAAAAAAAAAAAAAAAAAAAAAAAAAATTGTTTACTCTTATCTAAACATTCAACACGTCTCTATTAGGATCGTGAATAAAATATATCATCTAGATTTACCTTCATAAAAACATGATGTTTGAGTCACATTAAGCCAAGTATTAGTGAATCAAGCAAACTTCATATTTGGTAATCTTCGATAGGTAAATTTAGGAACTCGATTTCTTCTAAAAAGAGAATGACTACTGGAGAATCTATTGACTAGAAATTCAATTTAACCTAACGGTTGAATTGCTTCTATGTGAGAAGTTGGGTGTGTGTAACCCGTAAAAATGGTCGTGTTTAGCCTGAATTGAGCACCACTAGTAATAGTCTCATACTCATTTTCCAACTTGATTAAATTGCTCTTCCTATATATACCTAACGCTAGTTTACTTTTATGAACTTTGCTTCTCATTAGATTCTTTCATTCCTAGATTTATGGCATTAAGTTAGATAAGCGTGCGAAAACAAAGGAACTATAGATGTTAGGTTATACCCCATTCAACACTCTCACATCTAACATATAAATTATCGTCTTCATTTCCTTTAGGATCATAGGATATGTAGAAACGATAGCATGAGATAATAATAGGCTTAACCAACCCTCTTGAGCATGAGATCTTTAATAAACATTTTTTTTAAATATTTGATTCATGATATTTGTTGTCAAAAATCTAATATCTTTAAAAATATGCAAAAACCTCACATTTTGGAAAATAGTTTTTCAAATAACTATCCCACTTTTAAATAACATGTTTTCACTATCAATATCCACAATTTTGTTTTGAGCAAAACTAAAGATTGGGAAAATATTCTTTACCATTTATTCACACATATTGAAGTAAAAACCCAATCTATTTTATTCAAATAACTCTCACATCTAAGTGAAAACTTACTTTCAAACATTGTTGAATAATGCTAAAAACATCTCTTTTAAAATCATGCATGGTGATCTCATATTTGTCATCTATATTTACATAAATGACACTTATAAGTGAACTAAATAAAATCAAGAGTACCATGGTTTGTTCATTAAGACTTTGTTTGTAACAAGTCTAGAAATCCATGCTATCATAACTACCCACTTATTGCACATTGATACACATTAGGATTAATCCTCCTAGTTATGTAGTTATGAAATACTTGATGTTGCTTAGTGTTTCCTAGCACTTATATTTTACTTGCTTGATGAGTATGTTTGCATGCTAGATGAAATTTCTTGTTCACTTAATCCCTTTGATTAACATGCTTTGGCTACATAATTACCTACAAAATTAGTATATGCTTAATTGCCTCAAAGAGTTGGACTTGTTTGAAACCAAAAACACAACCTTTCTGCAATTCACTACCAAAAACCCTTTTCTGGCAATCTGGGAATCACCAGATGGGCGGCCCCCTTAAATCATAAGGCGGCCCCCTTAATTATTAAGGGGACCGGCCATCTGATGGTCGAAGGTGTTGTTTCCTTTTTCTACTTTTTAGCCCATTTCATCCTACACTTCCCAAAATTCATAAACCTATTTTATCCTAAACCCTCTATCAAAATCTATACATCCTTAATCCCACCAATCCTACATTATAAACACTCTCATTCCTCTCAATCTATTCTCATCTCTTCATGACCTCTCCCATTAAACCAAAACCACCAAACCGTTTGGAGAAGTAAGCCTAACTTCCATTAAAAGCCCGTCAAACCAAATGATGTTGTCAAACATCCAACACCAAATTCCTCCTATGTCTTCAACATTACATATAAAAAACCTTTACTCACCCATATCCTTCTACATTACATTCAAACCTCATAATCTTTTCACAACTCAAGTGATGTTGTTCATAATCAACTAACACCTAAACCTCACTCTCACACAAATGATCCATTTAACAACATATCATCCATTCGTGCTTCCACTAATGCTCGTTCTTATGATGAGCATGCACAATCCCAAAACAATAATCCCAACCTCATTACCAACACTTTACGTGATGCTCATTCAACAAAAACACCATCCACTCATGAAGCATCTCTTCCACCCATATCATGTTTTCATGATTACCCAAGCTCAAACATGTCTACACCACCAAGAGTATCACCACCACATCCTACAACTTCACATGCCATTCCTATGTTGCATGTTCAAACCCTCACCCAAGACTATTATCATGCTCCACCACCATCACCTTCCTCCGAACACTTGAAGTTCGTTGAGGCGCTAAAAGAAGCCCATGAGCTTAGTGCTCTTTTAGCCTTACATCTTGCTCAACGCAATTTGGATCCACCTTCATCTAGATCACCCTCATCACCACACAACTTAAATCAACTTGAGAAGCATGTCAACAATTGACCTTGTTGCATCTTTCCCCTAAAAACCATTACATTCAATGAACACTTCACTTGGATTGAATATCTTCTCACTAGATCATATCCAATACCCTCACTTGAACAACATCCAAAACCTTAATCAACCTCTTCCGCTACAAACTCTCCACCACCAAACTCTCCAACATTCAAGACCCAAACATATACCTCCATTAATCCAACAACCTTACCCTACTCAACCATCTTCATTCCAAACACTCAATCATCAACCATCTAGGCATACTACATGCTTATGATTTTCACTTTCAAATACGAATCAACCAACCTTTTGTTACAAGCAAGTCCAATGGCTCTCTTTGGCAAATTAGGATCTTTTAACATAATCACTTTGAATTAATTGTTATGTATCCTTAATATTTGTTTGCTATGCTTGTTATTTGCTATGCTTGTTATGTATCCTTAATATTTGTTTGCTATGCTTGTTATTTTTCTATATATGCTTGTGCTTCTAATATTTTTCTTGCGAGCATTCCATTTCTCGATCCCTTGGTGCCATCGAACGAGGGGGAGCACACATCAAGGGGGAGCTTTCATCCCCGTCTAACTTCATTTATGAAGCTAGACGGCATAACCTTTTTGATTCTACAAAAAGGGGGAGAAGTGAATATAAACTCACTAAGTACTTGTCTAAAAATTAATTTTTAGACTTAATGAGTTTAGGTTTTGTAATCATCAAAAAGGGGGAGATTGTTGATATAAATAATGTCTAAAAACATTATTAACATATATCGATATCTTATGTTTTGATAATCACACAACGTAAACTCATTGAACTACAAATTATGACGTAAACAAGTATTTAGTCGTAAATATTTGCTTTAGAATCCATATCACTTAAGGTATGAATAAACAAAGTGTCTAATGCATTTTATGATCAAATGAATTTTTATTTTTACAAACCTTACATTTTATTAAAATGGGACAAACATTTCTAAACTTATACAAAACATTTTTTTATTTATAAGAAATGTTTTATTCAAAATAAACATTTTGAATTCAAATTTCTACAAAAAAAACGGCCACATTCTTCAGGAAAAACCTCCCCCACAAAAAGACAAAAAATCTGAAGAATTTTTTTTTCTTAGGCGGCCCCCTTAATTATACTAGGCGGTCCCCTTAATAATTAAGGGGACCGGCACACAATTAAGGGGACCGGCCACGCTCCCTGTCAGATTTTGTCAGAAATTTTTCCCTATAAATACCACCTCAAACCTGGAATTTTTCTCACCTCTTTGCACAAATATTTTCAGATCCAATTCTCTCTAAACATCCTTCTAAAACCCTTTGATCATAAGATTATTAATCTTTGTTTCAAGTGATCCAATCTCTCATATCTCAAAGTGCAAGAGAAGAATCCTCCCCATCATAAAGCCAAAGATGTAGTTAGTGCTTATGTAAACTTGTGAGCTTTGTATATGTAATAAGTAGATCAAGATGATCTTACTTAGTAGTGAGTTTATGAGTGAGTAAGAAGTAGTGTGAAGAAGTAGTAGTGTGGAGAAGTTATGTAGGTGTGAAGTAATAGATGTGTGAGTATGTAGTGGAGTATAGAAGAAGTTGTGAAGTAGTGAAGAAGTCGTGAAGTTGTGAAGCCATGAAGAAGTCGTGAAGTCGTGAAGAAATAGGTGTGTTGTGAAGGTGTGATAAGTTGTGTAGTAGTAGTGTTGTGAAGAAGGTGTGTTGTGGTGTGAGATTGGTTCTAGCTACTATTAGAACTCGACATTTAGCTTAGTGTCGTTAAATGGTATAAGCAAAAGTTGTGCAAGGTTTTCTCCGCCAAAAGGGAGCTTGTTGTGTAGTGAAGAAAACTCTCGAGTGTGGTACTCGGGGAGTGGAGTAGGGCAAGGAAGGTGTCCTTGTAGCCGAACCACTATAAATCATCGTGTCCGGTTTGCATCTTCTTTATCTTATCTCTTTACATTTACTCTTGCATTTATCGCTTTATATCTATGCTTGCATATATGTGTTAGGTGTTGCTTATATTGTCATGATGATTGATTGTGTTATAGTTGCAAGTTAATATTGTGAAGATGTGCATAATTATATAATATGATCGACTACATTATTATTCACACTCCTCATATTGAGTTTAACTTAATAGATGATTTGATACAAAACGTTTTAAGATTTCAAAAGGAAAACATATTAACTTAAAGATCAACCAATGCTCTATTCATAAAACTAAGTTTTGAAAACAAACTCAAAAGTACACATATATAATTAATCATATTGATTATATATTGTTTTCATAATAAACTCTAATTGAAGATTTTTCATAAAACGAAAAAGAGGGGAAAACCATTCAACCCCCCCCCCCCCCCTTCTAGTTTTTCACAGAACTATTCATAATAATTTGAAACTTTTTGGGTGAATAAACGGCTCACTACAAAAAAATAAAAAATAATAAAAAAAAAATAAAAAAGATGGGAAAACATTTGTAATTATAGAAGATAGGATAAGGGTAGAAAGTATATAGTTAGTTTTGGATAGTATATAGTTAGTTTTGGATACTGGAAGTGCTTACTTCATTGTGCTACAAGGAACACCATAGAAACATACATTTGCAACATCGGATAAACTAACACCAAACTCTTCAAAGCCTACACGGAACCAATGCAAATCATTAAATAAACCAACAAATAATTCTCGAGCATAACCATATCACCTTTTTGAAATAGCAAATTAGCAATCAAAGAAACGATAAAAAAAAAGCTGCATCAAATTGATTATGCGTCCCGTGACAATGCATGACAGTCCTTAGACACAAAAGTTTGGTCACCGATCAAATTCTTCTATAAGAGAAAAAAGGTAAGTTTGATAAAACAAACATGTGAAATGATATATCATTGGATCAGTTGTACCAACAAATAAGTTCTTTCATTTGGAATTAGGTGCAGAATGATGTTCCTTGTTTATGGTGTTGAAAACCATAAGAGATGATATTGGATTTTATTATTCTACATACCAATAAAAGAATGGTTTTATGGTCAGTATAGGTGTTTGATTAAAGCTCTATTTATAGTAGTGAGTAAAAAGGATCTGAGTCGTTGGCGTACGAATGTTCATTTCATGTTAAAAAAAAAGAACTATTTTTAGTGTGGCTGGAGTTCTTAGAGGTTCTATTTCGATATAAGGTGTCGTAGCATGCGTTGTTATTTGGGTTGTAACTGAACATCCCATGTATACTTTGAGTTGATATCAAAAATTATTGCAAGGATCATAGTAGTTTACATGCAACATAAATTGAATTTAAAACCTTAATAGTTTGAATATAAAAAGTGTTGAAGGTCAACCCAAGTACCCATTAACCTATACCAATAATTACCCACTATGAACCAAGGCCAAACCTCCTTTGACACATTCACTTTTAAGCTAAAAAAAGCACATATTTACTCTTATAAATAAAACATAAATAATAGGGGTGTTTGGATAAGCTTACTTAGATGGCTTATGGATTTATTTGAATTTAATAAAGCTCAAAAGCAACTTTTTTTTCTTTCTATATTATAAGGTTATTAAGATGAGTTTGTGAACTTTTATAAGCAATTAGCTCAAGTTGATAAGCTAATAAGCAAAACAAATAAAAAATAATAATAAAAAAAAACTGAGCTTATGAGCATTTTCAATTCAAATAAGCTCATAAGCTCGAAAATAAGATAATCCAAACACCCCTTGAAGTGACCTATTCACAAGAAAATGGATCGAGATTGCCATTTAAATGCAAAAAATCTGAAAAAGTAAGTTATGCACTTACATTGCCATATCTGCAAGTAGAATACGTTACTACAATAGCCTAACATAAAAGTATTCTCATATGCCATACACGAGAAAGTCATTTCCTTAGTTGTTTCTTTAGTCATTTGTGTAATATAAAATACCAAAGCAACAACACAACATTGTTAACTAATGGCAAAAGGGATCATATTAGCTTTAGTTACTTACTGTATTTCCTACCCAATCTTATAACATGCATATATAATTGCTAAAGTGTTAATTAATGGTTATACTAAATGCATTGTGATATTTAGTTAGAAGTTAAACTATAAGCCTAAAGTTCAAAGTTCACTCACCTGTGGATGTTTTAATCGAGATAGCATCTTTGGTACCTTTTAAGTTTTATGTTCTCTTTCACTTTCATTGCAAAAAGCCGAAAACTGAAAATGAAAAGAAAGAAAATGTCGGTTGTGGTTATCCCATTGTAGCTTAACAAAAAATAGTTAAACATTGACTCTGAATACCAATAGCATAGCTCAGAGCACATATCTTGAAGAACAAAGACCATAACTTTAACCTGAAATCTATTTTATATAATAGATTAAACTAAACTAAAATGTTTTAGATATGTTACCTCGCTCCATGAAGTAGTAAGCCTAACGGAGCCATAAGTTATACACGAATCTTTCTTCCTTTGATCTATCAAATCCTGCAAGAGACATACATAATAAAATTTTTGTACAAAAAGGAATTTCATCAAACACTTGTGTACATGAAAAAAACCAAACATAAAAACATAAGACATCATTTTCATGAGTCCATATCATATACTGACCACTTAAATAAAGAATGAAAAGATCTATGTTAAGTGATAAAAGATGTCAAACATGGTTGATACTATATAACTCAGATGTTGTATCAATCTATAACAACCATATTCTCTACAAAATATCATAAAGTGACTAAATGAGAGCAATAAAACTAATACAAATAATCAATTACGCTTGTATAATGCTACAATGATAGAATTTATACTCAAACCTCATACTAAACTTTGAGAATGCAAAATGCAAAGAACCTAACTTGCATCAAGTATATAACTGAGATTCTTAACAACAAAGTGAACGCATATATGTAACAATATCTTTAAGTAATACTGAAAGAGCTACTTAATACTCATAGTTTAACTGTAAAAGCAGTCCCAAACGCCCCTTAATTCAGAAGTAAATCAGTCCCAAATATTATGGACCGAGCGTAGAGTTAATATCTCTCCAACTAAGCTACTTAGGGTGGCATCAGAACTGGTACAACTGGATTTTTTTGGACAAAAGGTGATTCATGTCAACCCAACATGTTTTACCTATGCCAAAAAATACCCGGATTGACCCATTACCCAACTGACCGCCTATGGACCTTTGTGGCGTACCTTTTTTTTTTTTTTCTTTTTTTTATATCACATAATTACTTCCAAATTGCAATGCCACACTCTTTATTTTTAAAAATGATTACTTGAAGGGGTGTTTGGGTAAAAGTTGATTTCGGCAGCTTATTGTTAATTGCAGGCTAAAAACAAAACAAACAGTTTTGAGTACCCAAACAGCCTATTACCGGAGACGTTTAGCTAAAAGAACTTATTGAGTTTGTAAGCATAAGTTCTAAATGCAAGCATTACAGCAAAATAACGTAACATAAATTAGAGAACAACATTACATTGCTGTAAAGAGTGTAAGGACATGTCCCAGTTAGCCAATAAACCGATTTTTCCTCCACAATAACACAGATAATGATAGGCATTGGAGCAGCTGCAAATAAGCCAATGTATCAAAAACATACGGTTAGTTATAAGATCACTCTCTAATGACTACTACTAACATGATAAGAACTAAAAGCGGCTACTGCAACATACTTTTAAGCCCAACGTTAAGACTGTAATGAGGTAGTTCATGGGCATATGCAGTTGCAAGAACCACATCCCTAGCATTGCCTGTAGACATGACTTGTGCAACACTTTCACCTCCTTTATATAGGTGGGTGACTACCAGTAGGGTAAAGTTCCATAGCATATAATGGTCCTGCAATACACATGCAAAATGGGTCAATTTATGTGAGTTCAAGATCATAGTTTAAGCACCATGGTGATGCTTATAATGTCTTTTACACATTTATGTCGACATGCATTTATCTTATCATTGTATGTTAATTTCACTTTTCAATAAAAGAATTCCAACGTTTATGTCAAGGTGTACTTTATTCTTAATAACTCTTGTAATAAATGAAGAATACCTCAAAAACGTGTTGAATCATGTGTCATCTTTTCAGAACAATTTATAGTACATCATTTGGTTTTGAAGTTTTGATCGTGTTGCTCCAATGTTTTTTATTCAAGATATTAAAGCAATGGTGTAACATCCTGTAATTGATGAATATATTACTATATTAGTCACAGTACATGGAAACTAAATCAACATACATCAAATATTGTCATTTGAAGAGTTCCAAACACAAAATCGATTGTAGAGCAGGAGCATGGTGAAGACATACACTATGAAAACAAAAGATGAAAATGAAGCAAATATCATAACTAAAATCATTTCAAAACTTTGTCCTAACGTGAATACAAAGGTGCCAAGTTATGGTTGATAAACATGTAGCCATGTACAATAGCTTGCTCGTGTTGTAGACTTATAGAATAAACCTCCAGAATTGAAAGAGCTATGGCTTTAAAAAGGAGCAAAAAACATACTTGTTAACGCTCTATCAATCATGTTTTATCCATAACATATAGCTTGAGATTTAACCAAGTTTATAAAACATTGCACTTGAAGAAAAGTTCATTTGAGCATTTCATCAAACGCCTTACCAACATTTATAAATATTCAGTAACTAACATCATCAATTATATGACACACACCTTATTGTTGATATCAATAAATCACCATTTTAAAAGTGAAAATAACATTATACCAATCAATCACATTTACAATCAAAATAAAAAGCCGTATATCATATTATATATGGTAAAAATGAAACAGAAACTGGAAATCCAACATACCCAGTTGAACGCTAACACACTTACATGTGTTCATCCATAAAAACCTGTAAATCCAATACTTGATCAAATCATTGAAAGCGTGTTACTATATAAACATGTAAATCCAATACGGGAAGGTTGATGATTAGTATCGAAATAGCTAATTGCTTACCTGTGCTATTGCGATTAAAATCATGATGAATTTACTGCATACCCAAACGTTCCTCAATGTTAATTTTGATTGTTTTAGGGTTTTTTTTTTGTTTTGCAGATTTTTTTAGTGGTAATTTTGATGTTTTTGAATAACTTAAATTAGATATTGATGATACGGTTGAAGGTAGATGAATTGAAGGGATTGCTTCCTTGTTTTGAATTAATTGTTCCCTAATTTATCTCCCATTTTTTTCTCCAGATTTGATTTAAAAATTTTTGAAATCTTTCTATTAGTAGGGAGGTTTCCACGTGGAGTTTTTTTTAGAATTTTGGGATAGTTTTTGCTTCTAAAAATAGCAATCACACTTGTGCTATATATAGGTTGAGATATATATATATATATATATATATATATATATATATATATATATATATATATATATATATATATATATATATATATATCAAATTAAAAAAAACCAATTAAAACACTTTTTACTAAAAAGTATACTAAAATTTTCACAATGTACAATTTAAACAAACTACAACATAATCTAAATATAAAATAATTAACACACTAACTAAGGTTATTTTACACATTATAGAAATTAATAAAATACACAAAGCTTTATACAAGCTAACAAGTTGATGATACATATAGTTTTGAAAGCTGGACTGGACCAACGGTTTCAACCGGGAACCGGTGTCGCCACCGGTTCGTCTAACTAATAATAGCCATATGAAAACATATATTTCAAAATGAAACTAGTAATACGCCTCGAAAACCGGGTTGACCTGTGACGCTTTAAACCCGGCGGGTTGATCAGGTTTAATTTGACCCGTTTTCGACCCAACCCATCGGGTTCACTCGATTTAAATCGACCCATTTTTTGTCTAGAACGGGTCAAACCGGGTTTCAAAACATTATGTTTAATCTCTAAATCTTCAAACTTTTATTATTTTTCGTTTATAACTCATAAACTTTTTTTATCACTAAACGATCTGTCGCTATAAAATCTCGTTGCTATGCACGGGTACTTGTCTAGTGTGATTAATGTCCTTTTGTATTTAGTTCAACTTTTTTTACAATTTCACGTTTATGTTTTTCGACGTTAAGTATGCCTTGTTATCACGTGTATTTAATTTCAAGTCACACCAAAAACATTAAAAATAATAATAAGAAAATAAAATAATAAATAAATAAATAATAAATTTACCAAATTAAAACAAGCTGGTTTTACATAGCGCATAACATAATAGATATGGACCAAATCAAACCAATAAACCGACCCGAACTGGACTGATCAGACAGGACCAAATATATTTCGGTTAGATTTTGGATTCACACTTTTCTTGTATTTGATCCTCAGTCCGGTTTGGTCTTAGGCGTCAATTATGCTTTCATTGAATTAGACCGAACCGACGAACCGGACCAAAACATACATATGTCCGGTCCTCGATCTGGTGTTTTGGGCAATTCGAATTTTGGTACAGTCTGATTTTCATAACGTGATCAGCCAAATGCATACGCTGACATAAAAACACATACGAATACTAATATTTTTCTATCATATATATCATCTTCTTTATCATCATTAATTCATTACAAAGTGACATTTGAAACATTTTAAAATTAAAAATAATTCTTGAAACTATATCTTCACCTCATAAAAGATCGAATTACATTATGGTGTCTTGATGAATCTACGCTCCTCGGCCTTAAGTGAATGAGAGGGTATGGGGTTCCGGGTCTTTTTCCAGTCACAATTGACAACAAACCATTATATGCAGGATCATGTCACATTTAACACCGACTTTTAGAACAAACTATCTTATGCCTAGCGTACAGTTACCATGTGTTGACGTATGTAGCCGAATGGTATGAAACCATTCGGCTCATATAGGTCGAGCCGAAGAGCACAAACCGAAGGAAAAGTCTCAACGGGTATGAACCGAGGACATAACACAATCCCAGGATTTCAGGGATCGTGTCTCCCACTTGCTCTGACACCCAACAACCAGGTATGGCCTTGCTCCTTCCCTAGGCGGAGTAGGTAATAAGATGAGTAGTATAAATACCCTTCACTTCATTTATGATTACACACACACACACTATACTCTTACGAGCATTTATTATAAACCCTTCATACTTACACATACTCATCCTCACGCCGGAGGTTGGTCTTGGGATAAAACCCGAGGCGAGCCTAACGTGTGCTACTCTTGTGCAGGGCATTATCTGAGGCCGGACGGCAAGCTTAAAGGTAGGACCCACTTACAAGGTTTTACTTCAACAAATTGGCGCCATCCGTGGGACCCGCTATTCATTCTACTAATTGAATCCGAATGTCGGGACCACCTCCTCTCCGCCCCTTCCACACACCTGATCCCCAGGTCGGAGGGAGTGGGGATAACAACGACAACACGAACAACCAGGACGATTCAGAGAACGATTCGTCCAACCTTCAAGCGATGATACTCAGTCAGATGGCATCCCTAACGGAACTTATTAAGGAGCATAATGCAAAGGGTGGAAGGATGGTTCAACCCATACGCCTGGATTTCGGAGATGAGAATGACAAAGATAAAGGAAAAGAGAAAACAACAAAGGCCGAGGAGGATCTGAAAAAACCTTTTAAGGAAGTCCTAAGGTCTCCATTCACCAGTCGAATAGTAGAATTCGCAGGAGAAAACTATGTAATGCCGTTGAACATGAAGTTTTATGATGGGTCTACGGATCCGAATGACCACCTTACCAGGTTCACCGGAGCTGCCAACCAAGGGCAATGGCCGATGCCAACTTGGTGTCTCATGTTCCAGCAAACGCTGGATGGAGCAGCCGGAGGATGGTTCGAACGGCTGGAGCCGGGTAGTATAGACAGTTGGAACAGTTTAAGGGAACAATTTTCAACTCGTTTTTCGTTAAGGAAGAAGTGTACTAAAGACCCTACAGAAATCACTAAAATTGTCCGGAGGGCACATGAATCGTTACCAAATTTCAAAGAACGGTGGACAGATGAAGCAAGCTATATCAGTGGGGTTCCGGAGATCATGCGCATTTCGGCCTTCATGGGTGCACATAAATGTCCAGCTCTTGCTAAGAAGTTCTCAGATAGGGTGCCACGAATGGTAACCGAGATGTTCGCCAGAGTGGACGACTTCATAAGGTCTGAGAAAGCCTTCCGGGATACAGAACTGCCCAAAGGGGAGGGAATAGATATAGGCCGGGGGAACTACTCTACTCCCAGGGGAGATCGCATGGCCAGAGGAGGCTCAGGAAACAAGTTCGTGGTAGATCGTCGAAATGACCAGAGACGAAGAGATGTATTCCAACCTTACATTGCTCCTCGAACCAATTCCGGAAGGAACGAAGTAAATAGCCGAGGTAATTACCAACGTTCAGAACCATTTCGGAGCAATGTTGAGCGTACGAACATAGGCTCGTTGGTAAAACTTCCACGTGAAATCTTAACTACCGAACGTCAGTTGAATCTACCTCAACCTCCGCCGATGATTGGGAGACCGAGGGCAGAAAACATGGATAGGTTCTGTGAATACCATGGGGAGAGGGGCCACCTCACGAACGATTGTCATCAACTCAAAAAGCAATTAGAGATGGCATTGAAGTCAGGAAAACTCGATCACTTACTCAGAGACTGGAACCAAAGGGATGCCGGAGGAAATAGGGATTTCCCTAAAAAAGAGGACAAAGGAAAGAACAAGGTGATTAACATGATTCGGAGCTCTCCTATCGTCCAGAAAAGAAAGTACGGAAGCTGGGACGAAGAGTGGATGAAAGTACTGATAGTATTCCCATCTGTGTCGACAAGTGATTTGTCAGAGGAACCACTTATCATAGAGGGAGACATAGAAGGATATCTAGTAAGGAGAATATATGTAGACGAAGGGTCTTCTGTCAACGTAATGTATGAACATTGTTTCCGTAATTTAGATACGGCCATTAAGGAGAGATTGGAAGAAACCAGTACTTCGTTAATTGGTTTCTCTGGGGAAACAAACAGGCCGTTGGGAAAGATAGAATTAGAGGTAAAATTCGGCAACAATGGGTTGTTCCGAAAGACCATGATGAAATTTTGTGTGATACAATCCCCGTCACCTTACAATGTCATACTAGGAAGGACTGGGTTGAAAGGGCTTAGGGCCGTTCCGTCCACTATTCACTCTATGATCAAGTTTCCCACTCCTCGAGGAGTGGCCACCGTAAAGGCTAGACCCGCGGCTGTTCAACAGTGCCGAAGGATTGAGGAAGGCCAACAAGATAGCCCACAAGGAAAAGCGATACCGGAGGAGAAAGACAGGGAGAGTATTTCAATGGAAGAGGTGCTGGTGAACCCAGCGTATCCGGACCAACTAGTCGCTATAGGTACTGGATTCTCCAAGGAGTGTCGAAGGTATTTGGTCGAGTTTCTAAGAAGGAATAATGATGTATTCGCTTGGCAACCTTCCGATATGACCGGTGTTCCTAGGAGGTTGATTAAACATCACTTGAACGTGAATGTTTCAGACACGCTGGTCGCCCAAAAGAGAAGAAGTCTCTCGTCTGAAAAGAATCAAGTGATATTGAAGGAAGTGGAGGAGTGGCTAAGAGCCGGTATTGTTAGGCCGGTAAGATACCCTACGTGGATTTCCAACCCAGTGTTAGTCAAAAAGTGTGACGGAAGTTGGCGTATGTGTATTGATTTCAAAAATTTGAATTCTTCCTGTCCGAAGGATTATTACCCTCTCTCTGAAATTGACTGGAAAATCGAGTCGGTGGTAGGATACAAGTACAAATGCTTCTTGGACGCGTATAAGGGATACCATCAAGTACAAATGGCGGAGGAAGATGAAGAAAAGACGGCGTTCTACACGGAACAAGGAACTTATTGCTATACAAAGATGCCGTTTGGTCTGAAGAACGCCGGAGCAACTTACCAACGTCTGGTTGATTCTGCCTTCCGGACACAGATAGGAAGAAATTTGGAAGCTTATGTGGATGACATGGTGATTAAAAGTAAAGGGGAAAAAGAGATGTTGGCAGATATTGCCGAGACCTTTGATAACCTAAGGAGAATTAACATGAAGTTGAATCCTAAGAAATGCTCATTTGGTGTAGAAGAAGGAAAATTCCTAGGATACATGATAACCTCCGAAGGTATTAGAGCAAACCCCAAGAAAACGAAGGCAATTTCACAAATGCAATCCCCAAAGACTTTGAAAGAAATGCAATCTCTGAATGGGAAATTAGCCGCACTAAACAGATTTCTTTCTCGGTCGGCTGAAAGATCACTCCCATTCTTTGACACGTTAAAAAACATAACCAAAGAGAACAAAGAAGAATACAAATGGACGGAAGAGGCCGAAGCTGCTTTTCAGTCACTCAAAAAGCTAATACTAGATTTACCAACATTATCTACCCCCGGGAAGGGAGAGACCTTGTACATATACCTTGCCGCAGCTCAAGGTGCCGTTAGTGCAGTCTTGATGGCCGAGAAAGAAGATAGGCAACTGCCTGTTCATTATGTAAGCCGAACGTTGCAAGAAGCCGAGAGGAATTATGTTCCGGTTCAGAAGTTGGCCCTCTCTCTGCTACACGCGTCTCGTAGACTGAGGAGGTATTTTGAAGCCCACCCAATAAAAGTCATAACAGATCAACCCATAAAGCAAATCCTTAACAAAGCCGAGGCATCTGGAAGAATGGCCAAATATTCGGTAGAGCTAGGAGCTTATGATATAGATTATATTCCGAGGAATGCAATCAAGGGACAGGTTCTCGCAGATTTTATTTCAGAAATCTCAGTTGGGCCGGAGGGTGCTGAGCAAAGATTTCGAGAGGAAGAAGTACAAGAAGTCTCGAAACCGGGCAACTGGATCCTTTACACAGATGGGGCCTCCAGCAAGAAAGGATCCGGAGCGGGATTGGTGCTGATCGGGCCTGATTTAGTCGAACATACGTATGCACTTCGTCTCGACTTCCCAAGTACTAACAATGAAGTAGAATATGAAGCACTCTTAGCCGGCTTAAGAATCGCTAAGAAAATGAAGGCGGAGGAGTTGGAAGTGAGAGTTGACTCTAAGTTAGTAGCAAGCCAAATAAACGGAAATTTCGTAGCAACTAAGGAGAGTATGATGCAATATCTAGCGAAAGCAAAAGAGTATATTGGGGGCTTCAAAAAGTTTAAAATTTACAACATACCAAGGACCCAGAATCACAAAGTCGATGTGTTAAGCAAACTTGCATCGGTAGCTTTCAACCATCTTACCAAAGAAATACTGGTTGAAGTACTGCGGAAACCGTCAACCGAAGAGAAACAGGTGGGAGCAATAGTAGAAGAAGAAGAAGACAATTGGATGACCCCCATCATCAGATGTTTGGACGAAGGTGTCTGGCCTGCGGATCCCAATGAGGCTAGGACCTTACGAATGAAAGTTCCGCAATACGTAATGGAAAATGGTGTACTTTTCAAGAAGTCTTACTTGAACCCAATGCTTCGGTGTGTAGGACCTCTGCAAGCAAACTACATCATTCGGGAGGTTCATGAGGGGATATGTGGAATGCACTCCGGACCCAGGTCGGTAGTCGCTAAGTTAATAAGGCAGGGGTATTATTGGCCGACGATGCACAAAGATGCAAAAGAAGAGATTCAGAAATGTGACTCCTGCCAAATCCACTCTCCGGTACCAAAGCTGCCCAAAACCAATTTAACATCCATAATGGCACCATGGCCTTTCTATCAATGGGGGATGGATATGTTAGGTCCCTTTCCAGAAGCACCCAGAAGGTTGAAATATGTGATTGTAGCAGTGGACTACTTCACGAAATGGATAGAGGCCAAACCGCTAGTCAGAACCACCGGCAAAGACGTGAAGAAATTTGTTTGGGAAAATATCATTTGTCGATTCGGTCTACCAGGGATCATTGTAACAGATAATGGAACAAACTTTGTTAATGATCCTTTTAAAGGATGGTGCGAGAAGCTAAAAATAAAACAAATAAACACCGCTGTAGCACACCCACAGGCAAACGGATTAGTCGAAAGAGCAAACAAGAGCTTGATGCACGGCATAAAGACTAGACTTGGAAGGGAAAGGGCCGGATGGGCAGATGAACTGCCGAATGTTCTATGGGCATTCCGAACCATGATGAAAACATGCAATGGTGAAACACCTTTTAGCCTGACATACGGCAGTGAAGCAGTGATACCGGCGGAAATAGGAATGCCCACACACCAAACCATGCTTTACAATCCGGAGGATAGTGAAGAGCAACAACGGCTAAATTTGGATCTATTGCAAGAAAGACGTGAAATGGCGGCGATTCGTGAAGCAAAATATAAAGCGAAGGTCGAGCAATACTATAACCGAAGGGTTAAATCGATGGCTTTTAAGGTTGGGGACTTTGTGTACCGAAAAAACGAAGCTAGCCGGGTTGAAAATCAGGGGAAACTGGGTCCGAACTGGGAAGGGTCGTACAGGGTAATGGAAGCATATCAAAATGGTTCGTACAAACTTGCTAGTATGGATGACAAGGAAATTCCTTGGACCTGGCATGCAATCAACTTACGAAACTGTTTTATGTAATATGTTTGTGACGATTAATGATAGCTTACGTCTTCCCCACGTTACGGGAAGCGAATTTTCCTAAAAGATTGTGCAAATTATTTATACGGATCGTGCAAAAACACTCCGTCCATCTACTTATACGGATCATGCAAAAACACTCCGTCCATCTACTTATACGGATCGTGCAAAAACACTCCGTCCATTTACTTATACGGATCGTGCAAAAACACTCCATCCATCTACTTATACGGATCGTGCAAAAACACTCCGTCCATCTACTTATACGGATCGTGCAAAAACACTCCGTCCATTTACTTATACGGATCGTGCAAAAACACTCCGTCCATCTACTTATACGGATCGTGCAAAAACACTCCGTCCATCTACTTATACGGATCGTGCAAAAACACTCCGTCCATCTACTTATACGGATCGTGCAAAAACACTTCGTCCATCTACTTATACGGATCGTGCAAAAACACTCCGTCCATCTACTTATACGGATCGTGCAAAAACACTCCGTCCATTTACTTATACGGATCGTGCAAAAACACTCCGTCCATCTACTTATACGGATCGTGCAAAAAACACTACGTCCATTACTTATACGCATAAAAAAAAATAATATATAAGATATATAGAGAACGCATAAAAACAAAATGATCATATATATGGGAACAAGAATGTCCTTCGGTAACACGATTACAATCCAAAATGTGCTAAAAGTACTTGTTACAATCCAAAAGGACACAAAAAGGGGTACAGGCACCCCGGATAAAAATTCTAGTCAACCTTGGGTGGAGGGGGAGCAACAGCTGGAGAAGGAGTTGTCTTCTTGACAGGCTCTTCCGGTAGGAGGTTAATTTGATCACCAAGGGGAAGTTGGAAGGATTCCGCAAGCTTCTGAACATACGGATATTCAGCTGAAAAAAGCTTATGATATTCCGGCTTCCATAGTTTTGGAGCCTCCATATTAAGCCTTTTTATCTTTTGCAAGACCTTTTCTGCATCCTCCGGTTTCCTTTCGGTACGAACACCGTCTATGAATCCCCCGGAATAAGATAAGCTATAGACCTTTCCAAGACTTCTCTTATACTCAGCACTCTGGAAAAGCCTTCGGAAGGCGGCAGGGATTAATTCCTTAACGGTATTCTGGCGAACAACCTCGGCAATAGCCAACTGAGCAGTTAAGCTTTTGTTCTCTATCGCAAGCCTTTCGGCCTCCGCGGATTTCTCCGCCAGTTCCTTCTCAAGCTCCTCAATTCTAGAAGTCTGAGAACCGATCAAACTTGTTGCCTCATTTTTCTCCTTCTCAAGCTCTTCCAGTTGATCAACAAACCCCTTTTCCCGGATGGAGGCTGCACTCCTCTCCTCCTGCTGTTCTTTCTCCAGCATACGGAACTCTTTCAGCAAGGTCTCAAATTTTTCAATATGGGCATCCCTTTCGTCCTTCAGCCCATCGACAATAGACTCACACTCACCATGAGTAGCCTTTAGCTCTCGGTGGTCTCGATTCAATTGGCTGAATCTCTTCAACACCTCTGCTTGAAGTACCACACCGGAACCACAGTTGGTGTAAGATTGTCGGACAAGCTGATTATTGTTCAGACTGGCCAGCGCTTCTTCTTCAGCAGGAGTGGCAAGATGTGACATCATCTCACGGCACGCTCGGAATGAGTTCATACGAACGTCATCCCTGAGGGTCCAACCGGGGATGAAGTAACCTCCGGTCAAATTAGTGTGACCTGAAAATAATAAGGCCGAACGACTAAGTAAAAAAAAAAAAAAAAAAAAAAAAAAAAGAAAAAAAAAACACAAACAAGAGGATAAGTAAACGCACCTTCAGACAACGGTTGATTCTCTCCGGTCTGCACATGAGCTCTAGAGGCTTGATGCTCTGAATGGGCTATACAAAAAGATATAAACAGTTAGGTAAGGATAAGTATATTTTAAAATCGGACTAGGAAAAGGAGGATGGTTGATAGGATTTACATCCACTGTATGCTCCTCGGAGACAACGACTTCCTCCTCAACCTGTAGCTTTCTCCTCTTCTTAGGCTGGCTCGGCCCAGGTGCAGCCTTCTTCTTACCCACAGGATGGGTTTGCTGTTTCTTCCTTTCCTTCTCTTCTCGAGCGGCCACCACATCGGGGTTGGCCGTTTCAACCATTAGCTGCGCATAAGTTGTAACACCCCCAATTCATGGTTGCAGCGGAATTCAAACTGGGTGTTACTCGAAGGCACAATAGTCACAATGATAGAAAACGAACTCCAATTGAGTCGTTTTAAAAGATTTATCATTCAAATTATATAAATAGCAGAGATTACAAAATGAGGTCCCAATTGGTTCCATGTTTACAATGTATAATAAATGAGTTTTGAATGATAATAAAATTTATAGCCCTCTTGAGTATCCGTGCCCTTCCGTGCCATCCTTGATCGTCATGAACCTGAAATACATGCTTGAGAGGTCAACACAAAGGTTGAGTGATATTCATAGAGTTTGTTTAATGTTTGAACACAATATGTTGGTAGTGTGAGTTATAGGCTCACACCATTGTTTGGAAAGCAAAATAGGTAGGCTATGTTGTTATACGCCCATAAAATGTATTATACACTAAGCTTATGACACCAAAACGTTAACGTGTACCAATATCGATCGGCGGTTTTATCCCGGTAGGTATGTTGTTGGCATACCCAGGTCTCAAATATTAATGCATTTGTATGAATGTATTCACTACAAATGGGATTCATCAATCCCAATAGGCCTATTCACAATATTTGCGCTCACTATTGCTAGTGATTAAATGGTTCATAATAAGGGATCTCGGTTTAGCAAGGTTGGTACTTAGTGATAATAAAACAATCAGGCAAGCATACAATTTAAAAACATTGTGCTCGGTTAAAAATAGCATGTATTCCCCCCAAGGGTTTGTAAAACAATTAAGTAATGGAAAGTGGGGCTATGAACTCACCTTAAGTAAGATAGCAAGTAATGAAGGTAACGGTTGAATCGTGAAGGTTTCTACAAGCAACCTATAATAGAATGTTGTGACTTAGGATTTGAGTACAGAATATGAAGTAGTGCCAATATATATATCTTGCATTTAGTCCATGATGTGGTATGAT
Organism: Artemisia argyi; assembly: GCA_030686995.1. NCBI lineage: Eukaryota > Viridiplantae > Streptophyta > Magnoliopsida > Asterales > Asteraceae > Artemisia > Artemisia argyi. Next base: position 176,886,511 of record CM060679.1, on the reverse strand, counting down.
GTATAGTGTAAGTCTTTGAAAGAAAAGATTCATGAAACATGTATGTTTGGTATATCGTTTACTACCGTTCGGGCCGACATAATTCAGAAGTCATGTTAGTAAGCGTTCGAGGAGCCAGGACACTTTAACTCGTAAATCCACAACTCAACTCGACGGCTTACATAATGAACTCCTCACATGAGGCTCCCTACTATTGTAGTAGTTGATGAAATATATAGATATAAGTTTTGATCCGAAAAGTTACATGTCCGACATTTGAATAAACTTAGGAAAGTTTATTAGTACATGAAGATTGTTATTAGGGGTAGTTTCATAAGTCTTGTATGACCATTTTTCCTTGTAATATCTCATGGTTCCTTTTTAAGTGAAGTAGATCCAAATTGTATGTTCAAGTTATCGCCAACTTCTCTAGTTCATGTATTTGCCTTGGTAAGCTTGTATGGTCATTTCGTCATGGCCTAGCCATGACCTTTGGTCATTGTTCCATGGTCTTGAGACTCAACCTTGGCTCTAGCCATGGTTGTGGTCTTGATTCTAGGTCATAAGACCCCTTTGGTCTTCATAAACCATAACTTATATGTAATGACTTTGGTCTAAAAATGGGCTGTTAAGATTTTGAAGAATTTATCACTCAAAAAGCGTTTTCAGGGCTCGAGCTTCTTTGTTCCTGAACGAAAACGTCGTTCCGGACAACTTTCGTGTTTTAACTTTTTGATGAATCGGACCAGAAGTGTGACTTTCAAAACCCAAATTTGATCAGAATGGTATTTGGCAGTTTGCCGCAAAGTTTTGGTAACTTCAAATGGGCGTAACTTTTGACTCGTATACTCGTTTTGGGTGGTTCAAGTTGCTACGGTTTCCTTGTTAAGTCCTCTACTGTAATATGTAATGATCAAATATCATATTTTTGCCATTTTGATCAGGTCTTACCAAGAAAGTCACTAGTTTGCTTGTTATAGTAACTTGTCTTATCAATCATGTACAATAACTTGTTTTGCTCACTTTTATACATCATGGACATGAATACAAGACATAATATAGCACAAATAATATGTAAATAACATGAATATGATTATTTAACAAGAATCATGCTAGGGTTTGGCTTACAACTTTTGGCTTTCAAAGATGAAAGGAAGTTAACATGTAAGGAAAAGGACTTTGATAGACTTGCTTCAACCCATTTCACTTCATGCAATCTTTCTACCCTTGTAATCTTGAAAGATGGATGATGAAGGTTGAGGTGACTTGAGTGGATTCAAACTCAAGAGAAATCACCAAGTATATGAGGTTATAGAAGTGTTTTGATGAATGATAACCTAACTAGGGTTTCTATCTTGAAGAAGCACTTGAATCATGCATGAAACTAGAAGGAAATGAGCAAAGGATGGATGTGTTTGTGTGTGTGATATCCACGGCAAAAGGGGAGGGGGAGGGGGCTTATAAAGGGTCTTGAGGAGGTTACAAGTTTGACTAGTCCAACCTTGGAGGCCAAGGTGAACACATGTAATCATCCTAAGGCTCCTAGCATGAGATCAAGACACACAAGGCTGAATTCCCCCCCCCCCCCCTAGGTCGGTTCCTAAACTTGGGGGACAAGGTGTGGACTTTGCTTGGTATTATCCTAAGTATTAGGAAGAGTTTTGACTCCGGGAAATGACAACCGTAAATGATTAGGCCTCAAAACGTAAAACCGGGTGTCGTAAAATTATGGAACTTGGAAGAATGGTTAAACATGTCATTATACTCCATAATAAAATATAAAATGAGTGGTAGGTTCTATCGGGTGCTAAAACCCTGCTAAAAACTGGAAACACGGGTCTAAAACGCGTAATACGTAAAACGTACGAATATTGTGTAAAATTGAGAAAAGTAAAATGTTACTTTTCTAATGTGATAAAAATGATTTAAAATGACTTATAATGTCTAGACTGGGCTCAGTCCAGTGTCGGTTGGTATTAAATGTCTTTTAGACATCAAACCGTAAGCCTAAAAATCAAGGAATGACTTATAATGTCAAGGAATGATTTTTGGTCAATGGAGGAGGGAAAAATATGTTGACTTTTTCTAATAAGTTGAAAACTCAAATCGTCTTAGAAACGCAGTGCAGGTATAGGCTAAGGTTACGGCTGAGTAAAAACGCTTAAAAACTGAAATTTCCAGTTTTTTACGGCCGAGGCTTATTTTGGTCATGTTTTTCTCAGTCATGATTTATTCTCAAATAAATCATGAGTGTGTCAAACATTTTTCTGATACGGGGAAAATTAACGCGACCGAATTTCGTTGTGCGTAGAATTTCTGAATGACGTTTTACCCTAAAACGTGTAATTCCTTAATAACTTTCACGAAAATGAGCTTATGAAAGTTAAACTTTTAATTTGCCATGGAAATGATTTATCACTCGAGAATATCAAATAAAAATCAACTTTCGGGAAAGTTTCGGGAAAAATGAATAGTAAAAGTGAATAGTGAAATTTTCCGGGAAAATTAATTAACCTGAAATTGCGAATTGTTACATAAGTTTTCTCAGGAATTGCAACATCGGGAGCGAGGGGCTCGGCCGTTTTGTTCGGACGGGGTTGGTTCTCCGGCAACGGATCTCCTTTGCTCACAACAGACCCTTCGAATTCCGGAAGTTCAAGATACTCGGACATAGTTATCACTACAAAGGAAAAACACACGATCAAAACAAGTACAGATAGTCCGAAATAAGTAGTAGTAATAATAAACACCCCTTCTTACCCTCCCCTCCGGCATTCTTGAAAACAAGATGATGACCCGATATCTGGAAGGTGTTGGTAAGCCCATACACCCAAAGAAGACTGTTCGGTGGTTTCCGAAGTACTATAGGTCGAAGAGCCAGTGTGTTGGCATCTAGCTGGGAATAACCGGTTGGGAAACGATCCGTTACCTGCGAATCCCTATGCCTCCACGGCATAGCGTTCGGTATAGCCCTCCGGTCAATCAAAAAGAAAAAATCTTTCCACCGTTTCAAACTTGTCAAAATCTCAATGAAGCACGTTTTGGCATGTTTACCCGTCCGATGTTCAAATGAGAACCAGTGTCCCTGCTTACATAATCGATAGAACACTCGGAACAAGGAGACTGTGGGCACAACCGCTAAACTATAACACCGAACCTCAAACAACATCACCCTATTTACACCCAGCGGAACTAACCGAGACAGATGCACGTTAAAATGGTCTATGACGCTTAAAAGGAAAGCCGAGAAAGGTATCCTAACGCCTCCTAATCTCATGAGTTGAACGTATACCCCTATTTTGTCTCCCGGCAATTCGTTCATGGTGAGATCTAGGGGGGGGGGGGGGGGAAGTATGGGATGAAGGTCTAGTGGGATTCCGAATTCTGTTATCATATCGTCTAGATCTCTCTGGGAAAGCCTAGATGGGTGCATATGCATATCAAACTTACCGGGAGGTTTGGATGTCAGTAACAAAGGTGGGTCAACCGGAACGTCCATCTCCCCAGGTTCACTTACGGCCATGGTAAAAAACAATACGAAGTAGCAAAAATAAGAAGGGTGGAAACGCACCTCGGAATAGCTTTGCAAAATAACAAGAAGCAACCGAAGAGATTTGAAGAAAAACACAGTAAAAAGTAAAAATGAAGAGTAAAGAAGTGGTATATATATAGTCGATATGGGGATGTGTGAAACGTCGTATCGTGTACCACCCTCGACACGTGGCTAAGCTGGGACCGTTTGATGTCTGCGCAAAACCTAAGTGGTAACCAGCTGTCAAAGGGGGGCATAAGGGTAATTTTGACGCAGTGAATAAACTTCGTACAAAAACGCGTAGCGTTTCCACCACAAACGGCAAGGGATCAACGGCACTCGCACGCATAACGAAATTGGAGCATCGGTCGGAACCGATACTCCAATACTGGGGGGGGGGGGGGGGACATGTTGACGTATGTAGCCGAATGGTATGAAACCATTCGGCTCATATAGGTTGAGCCGAAGAGCACAGACCGAAGGAAAAGTCTCAACGGGTATGAACCGAGGACATAACACAATCCCAGGATTTCAGGGATCGTGTCTCCCACTTGCTCTGACACCCAACAACCAGGTATGGCCTTGCTCCTTCCCTAGGCGGAGTAGGTAATAAGATGAGTAGTATAAATACCCTTCACTTCATTTATGATTACACACACACACACTATACTCTTACGAGCATTTATTATAAACCCTTCATACTTACACATACTCATCCTCACGCCGGAGGTTGGTCTTGGGATAAAACCCGAGGCGAGCCTAACGTGTGCTACTCTTGTGCAGGGCATTATCTGAGGCCGGACGGCAAGCTTAAAGGTAGGACCCACTTACAAGGTTTTACTTCAACACCATGTTAATAACGTAATTAGAGATTGCCAATTTTTATGAAACTAAGCAAAACCTACCTAAATTCATAACTAACTATGATATAGTATTTTATAATATAGTACTCCGTATTTTATAATATATAAAGGTTTTAATTAGTTATTTATTAAGAAACAGAACAAAGCAAAATAATTACCCTATATTTAGAAGAGAAAAAAATAGCAATTCTACATTTAAAAGTGAATCATTCTATATATACAGAACATTTTTTTTTTTTTTTTTTTTTTTTTTTTTTTTTTTTTTTTTAACAGCGAGTTAGTATTTAGTGATTTAATTGGACAGTATGCAAGCCTCGAACCTTTCTCCTTAGGGGACAAACCTCACTCCTGCTTCTATTTATTTCGGGCCCCTGAAGGTTAATGGTGAGACTCGAACCTGAGACATTTCCAAGAAAACCTCCTCAAAGTTATCTTTGGTGACCAACTGAGCTAGCCCAATTGATTATATATAGAACAACCTTTCTGAATCATCTTAATTAATTAGAAAACCTTTTTGTTTTTGGATCGTGGAGTAAACAAATAAGACATAGTTTCACGTAAGATGCAATCTTTACAAGTCAATACGAGGAAACAACGTGCATGCAGTGGCTTATTTTAAAGAGTTGGTGACTTGGTCTATTGCATGTAATATAATTTCGATTAATATATCTTATCATAAAAGATTAGTTAGCAAAACTCGAATATTATAAACGGAAATGATACATCATTCTTAAAGTATCATCTTGAAATGATATTTGAGAGGATGTATAACTACCACTATTGTATAATGTGCTTACACATCAAAAATATAAAGTAAAAATAATTATGGGTTAACTAAAACTAGATTAAGTTGAACGTAAATATATCAACGAGTTTTTCAAATGTGATTGATGGAAGTTAAAAGTGATTGATAAATATAATAAGAGAAAATAATTGTATTATGCATGTTAAATTGTGAATAAAGTAGGTATACTCGTATAAATATAACGTAATGATAAATTAACCTACCAATTAAAGCTACGAGTATGTCTACTTTATTTACAATTTGACAAGTGTAATACATTTAATTTCTCTTATCATGTTCACTAATCAATTTTTAACTTCTACCTGTCACATTTATAAGTTTGTGTCTAGGTTCATCAATCAAGCATATATAATAATTTTTCTTATGATATTATGCTTATAAAACTTTTTAAAGGGAATGTCTAACTAATGCCCTAAGGGCATTGGTTAAGATTTGTCTTCTTATGGCTTTTAATTACATAAATGGTCCTTGTAATTGACACAAAAGTGCTTATTTAGATATGAACCTACATAAATAAAAATTAAAAACCACAATAAGACAAATCTTAACCAATGCCCTAAGGGCATTGGTTAGACATTCCCATTTTATAATATGTTGAATTTTATGAACTAAACCTTTACCAAATTTTAAACGAAAGGAATGTTTAGTACCAAGGCAATTCGTAAAATAAATATAATAAAAAATATGCTACTGAACAGAAGAATGTTTACCGGATAAATAGTAGGTATCCGCGCATTGCAGCGACGGATATCTTAAAATAAATGTTAACAACATCAAAAGAAAAAAGTGATAGCTAAGAGTTGTAAACCTTTCGGGCTCGAGCTCGTTGGCCCGTGCTAGTTCGGGATCGAGCCCGTTTGGCCCGTGCCCATTCAGGCTGGAGCCCATTTGGGCCGTTGCCCGTTTGGGGCTTGAATATATTTGTATAATAAGCTTTATTATTTGTATTAGTGACATTTAATGTTAGAATTGTGTTTAAGTTGGTTGTACAATATGTTTTATAATTTGTATTTCTTATATAAGGGGTGTTTTAATAATTGCATTAATTGTATTTATTGACCAGTTTATTAATGTTAGTAAATGTGTTTTAATTAGTTGTACTTTTAGATTAAAAACTTGTAATGCCGAATTTTAAGTATTTCTATTTAAAGATTGTATTTAATGTTAGAAAAGATGTTTTAATTACTTGTATTTTTTAGCTTAAGAACTTGTAATTGTATTTAATGTTAGAAAATGTGTTTTAATTAGTTGTAATTTTAGCTTAAAATTTTGCAATGCTTAATTTTAAGTATTTCTTTTTTTAAAAGGTATATGCTTTATAATACTGGATAGATGGATAGATAATATGATCATATTTTGTTATCAGTATCGCACAAATAATATGCTAGCCTGTATACAATTTTGGTTGCGAATCACACTTTTGTTTCCAAATTTGTTCACGTATACATGAATCAATTGATGTATATTCAAGAAACTACTATATTCGGTAGAAGATTTTTTTTTAAAATGCCACTTTTGTCGACATGTATAATTTTTTTGAATATTAATTTAAGAGCTTCAATAATACAAAATAAAACTCGTATAGTAACATACTTAAAGCCAGCAGCCCATTAACAAATATCGTTACATTATTGACATAATTAATCCCGAAACTATATATTAAATGTGGACTTGACTTTTATTAAAAGAGAATAAATATATACATAGAAAAAAAATAAATTGATTAAGTTAATCAAGTATAAAATCAAAGAATCCCACTTCTGACGTCTCTAATTCTATTTAAACATCTAGTTTTCTCTCTATATTAAAAACCATACACACATGATCATTTGCTGCTGATTTTTTTCCAAGGTTCTTCCATGGGAGAAATAGCTAGTGATGGTGTAGATGGTAGTTCTTCTTCTCCAACCGTCGTATCGAAAAAACCGACTTATATTTCAGCCATACTTGGGAAGAATCCAGGCGTACCGATATTCCTTTCAGTGTTTCTAGTCACTTTATTCGTCACTGCAGCTATATTCACTCGTTGGGTTGATGTTGTAAGTATTCTTTCATCATATATTACAGTTTTTGTGCTGCAAAGTTGTCTTCTTTAAAGCCGATACCGAAACTGTCCTCTTAGTTTCGAGATGTTTTCTCATGCGTTTTTGTTATATAACCAAACTTTTTTTTTTTTTTTTGAATGATCATGAGTTTTATTGCATGTAAGTTTTGTACCATCTTTTGTGTATTTTCTAGGTGGTTGATTACGTACTTTTAGTATTACATCCAATTCTTAAGTTTAGTATCATGGTTTTTATGTTTTGTTTTTTTGATGATCTTAATGACATGTATATAAGAGTTTAAGTAAAAATGGATTCATATAATGAAATGATGTCAATTTTCATAAGTTAATGCTTGATACGTGCTTATAAATAATGAAATCAGATATCCATTAAAATAAGTTATATATGCTTCATTATTACAATTTTGATTCTTTTTTACCAAACTGTAACGTGTTATTCACGTTTGTATGATATTCAACCTTGGATCAATTTATACGAATGATTGGCTGGCTTTCCACCTATATTACTATATATATACGAGTACTACTTATAAATCATGAATACTCATTTTTAAAATCTTAAAAATTTAAATTAATATAGTTTATCTAAATTACCCATAATTAGTATTCCTTAATAACACCTTGATCAAAGTTCGAACCAAATTTACGATTTCATAAATATTATTATTTGCTGTTATACACCGTCATTTTGCACGAATATAAGTCTAATATTTGATAATATGAATATCATTTTCACAATATTTGACTAGGAAATATTTATATAGTTGGAGTGTAACATTAATTCTCTGTAGTTTGGCAATAATACATATAATAAGAAAAGAAAATGACATGCACTTTACGAATGAACCATGTTTCTAGAAAGACGATAACCAAAAGGTATATGGATAAAAGATATAAAATCGAAATGAAAAAATAACGTAGAGATACACAATCGTGAAAAGTTACGTATAAATTTCATGATTTAGGAACTATATAAGCACTGGTGGACCTTTCAGCACATGAAAATTTCCTTTTCGCACTTTAGTTATTTGTCAAAAATTCCGATCTTGTTACAAGTCTATTATAGTTTCATAATTTAAACTTAATGACTTTTAATCTTGAGTCCACTATTGTACGTAAAATTTATTGCATAACATTTAGACAAGTGTTACAGTTCTAATATAGTAGTTTCATAAATTAAACTTAATGGCTTTTGATCTTGAGTCCACTATTGTATGTAAAATTTATTGCATAACATTTAGACAAGTGTTACGGTTCTATTATATTAGTTTCATAAATTAAACTTAGGATCCGTTTGGTTTGTAGTTGAGTTTAGGATTTAGATTTGGATTAGGATTTAAATATGAATTTGGATTTGGATTTAGATTTAGATTGTGATAAAAGTTGTTTGTTTTGTATATTAGGATATAAATTGGGGTTGAGATTTATATTTATTTTAGTCTTAAAATAATATATAATAATAAATAAACTCACTACAAGTACACAAAATATTAGTAAATTATAGAAAAAGAAAGAGGGAGAGAATGTTTAAGAGTACTTCATGTCAGTAAACCATGTTTCATGTCAGTAAACCATGCATAATTGCCAGGCATTGAGTATTCCTTCGAATGTAGAGATGAGTCTCATTTTCTAATGTCATCTTTTCAACCAAACATAAAATTAATGTCTTGTCAAAAACAAACCCATGCCAAAGTAGGTAAACAAACGCACCCTTAATGACTTTTGATCTTGAGTCCACTATTGTATGTAAGATTTATTGCATAACATTTAGACAAGTTTTTTTTTTTTTTTTTTTTTTTTTTTTTTTTTTTTTTTTTTTTAACTAGATTAAAACTCTAGCAAGAAGCTAGACAAGTTTTGTGCAGTATAATACTACATCCATAAACAAATTACCCGATAATATACAAAATGATACTTCTTTTTTAGAACGGAAACTATTTGTATTACACAATATACATCACAATCTATCTTACACGTCCGAAGTCACACAGTATGGGTATCATTGGGACACAAGCCTTTTGGTACAAAATGATAATCACCATATCGAAATTAGTGGCAATTATAAAACTTAAACTATTGATCCTACATAAAAACAATTGGCAATTAAATTTTTATGGCGATGTAAAAATTTAATTGCCAATTTTTTTTTTTTAATTTTTTTTTATGTAGAATCAATAGTTTAAGTTTTATAATTACTACTTAATTTCGATATGGTGTTCAAAAAAAAAAGTTCAATCGATATGACATAAGAGTCTACTAGCTACTAGAGTATCAAGCAGTGTTTTGAAACCCGGGTCGACCCGGCCGGGCTAATCGGTTCAACCGGTTCCGGGGAAAAATGGGTAAAAAAAACCCGGGTTTCTAAAACCGGGCTAACCGGTTAGACCCGCCGGGTTTTAAGTGACCCGGGTCAACCCGGTTCTCGAAACCCGGCCGGGTTTCGTTTTTAAAATTTTTTTTAATAAGAACCCGGGTTGACCCGGTGGTCGAACCGGTTGACCCAGCGGTCGAACCGGTTGACCCGGTCAAAAAAATAATAAATTGAAAACCGGGTTGACCCGGCGGTCCAACCGGTCGACCCGGTTGACCCGGTGACTCGACCGGATCGATTTTAAACCCGATTTTCAAAACATTGGTATCAAGTAAAAATAGAATTTCGTAACAATGTTGTAAAATTTATTTGTTTCAACATTTTCCACAGTATTTGATATGGACCCTCTTTAACTTTTTGGCCAAAGGTTAAGTGGTTTTAGTTTATGATCTTATGTTTTATGTTATTAGGCCAAAATTCTGAAACCAATTTTATTCGATTAGTAGCATAATATTTCAGATATTTACTAACACGCCTTTATTGTTTTGAAGACTTCAATAACAGCTCAATTTCATCAAAAAGATATTCTGCGCTTTGCGGATAGCGAAACCTTCAATAATCGTACAAACAATTTGGTGTCCGATACATGTCCTGAATACTTTCGTTGGATTCACGAAGACCTAAAACCATGGAAAGAAACTGGAATCACCTTAGAAATGGTTGAAAAAGCGAGAGAAAAAGCACATTTCAGATTAACTATAGTTGATGGAAGGCTTTATATGGAGAAATACGATTATGTTTTCCAAACTCGTGACGTTTTCAACATTTGGGGGATTCTACAACTCCTTGAACTCTACCCTGGAAAAGTCCCTGACCTTGATCTAATGTTCATGTGTCACGACTGGCCCTTGATAAATAAACGAGATTATCCAGACAACACCTCAGTCATACCGCCACTGTTCCATTATTGTGGCGACGATGGAACTTATGATATCGTTTTCCCTGATTGGTCCTTCTGGGGTTGGTAATATTCGCTTTTCTAACCTTTTTTAATCTCCGCAATTAACTCAAATACAAAGTGATTAATTTTTAACAATCATGCTTGAATATTTGCTATATATCAACAAATTACTTTTTTTTTTTTTTTTCTTTGTGAGAGCGCAAAACTTGTAGTTTTAGGAAACAAAAGATATAGAACTAATGTTGCAAATCGTCTAGCGACAAAGTGGAAAATCACACTTGACATTTTTGTGTTCAAAATTACTTTTTCTAATATGTAAAAATTTAACTATAGATCCTTTCATGCAGAATAATAATTTGTTTTCAATTTATTTATAGGCCAGAAGTGAACATAAAGCCTTGGGTGCAACTGAGCAAGGATTTGGAACAAGGGAACTTGAAGAAAAAATGGACGGAAAGGGAGCCCTTTGCTTATTGGAAAGGGAATACACACACGGGGAAGGCTCGGAAAGACCTTGCTAGGTGCAATCCCGATGGTCAACACGAATGGAATGCCAGAATAAATCATTTGGTAAATTTCATTTCTCATTCTTTTTGTACTGTATTCATTTGCGTGTTCAAAATATTGTCTGGTTCGATCATTGTTTTATGACAATTGGTCAAACTCATGTGACTTGTCTAATTTATAATAGATGGATGATTTGCATGAAGATTTCGTACATTGTTTTATAGCATAACTGTGTTGTAATGTTATTTCTATATTGTCAAATTGTGCAGGATTGGAGAAAAGGGTTTAAAGACACAGATTTGGCAAGTCAATGCACCCATAGGTAGTGCAAATTGCAATTTAGTATGTTACAATTATAAAATCAACAAGTTGTTTTTTAAGCCGAAAAAATTATTTTACTCGTATAGGTACAAAATATACGTCGAAGGGAATTCATGGTCAGTTAGCGAAAAATACATTCTTGCCTGTGACTCAATGAGTTTGGTCATAACGCCTCATTACTATGATTTTTTCTCTCGAGGTTTATACCCAACCGTTCATTATTGGCCTATAAATGAAAGAAACAAATGCAATTCAATCAAGTATGCAGTTGATTGGGGAAACAAAAATACCGAAAAGGTAACTAATTACCTATAGCAGGAGCTCAGCTACCGTAAAAACTTCTTTAGCTTCTAGTCACCAAATTAGCTTGCTACCATAACTTATATGTTGCGCTGTTATTATATTTGTACAGGCACAAGAAATTGGAAGAGCAGGAAGTGAATTTATCAAAAACGAATTACAAATGAAGTACGTGTACGACTACATGCTCCATCTTCTAACAGAATACTCGAAGCTTTTCAAATATAGACCATTTATCACAAAAAACGCGGTTGAAGTTTGTTCGTGCTTAGATAAAGGTATGGTGAAGGAGTTTAAAGAAATGTCAAAGGTCAAGGGACCGTCCGAGGCGAGTCCATGCACTATGCATCCTCCATTTGATGATGCCGAACTTCAGTCTTTACTCGAGAGGAAACAAAACTTAACGAGGCAAGTTGAAACATGGGAAGCAAGTGGGCGCGTTTAGTACGTGTATATGAAGATGTTAATGATAACGTTTTACAGTATATTCTTAGATTTTTGGTAATGAGAAATCGATGTAAATTACTTCTGTTTGATGTGTTAGTGTAATGTAATGTGGTATATTTGTAGACACCAAATTGGTGGATACAGTATGTAGAAACATAAAAACAGATAAATAAACGATTTTAACTTTGAGCCTCATTTCAATATACAATTCGAACTTTTTATATTAATTGGACTTTTTTTATTGGATCTTTTATTATTCCTTAAAATCATTTTCAATACGAATCACTTTTTTTGCCCAAAAGATGATGCTACACGATTGTTATTTGTCACCTTTTTAAAAACCTTTTTAAAATTCGCATATTTTTGTGTAGGTCAATGTTTAATTTTAAAACATATCACGAGACACTTTAATATTGCATTATACTTCTTATACAATATACAAGTAAAAGGACACGAACGATATATTATCATTTAGAATAGAAAAGAAAAAACAAAGGTTTCTAGAATGCCTTTGTATTTTACAAAACATGACAGACGAACTTCGAATGTAGTGTTGTCCAGAGCTGTGGGAATAAGCTCGGCAAGCAAAGTTGAATAACAAGTCAAAACGTTTTTATCAGAACCGGCAACAGGTCGAAACACATGAGTTTAACCGATTACAAGCGATCTTTCGTTACAAAGGCTATGTGGGACGACTATAAGATATACCTTTAAAGTAGTCGAAAACACTACATCCAATATTGTTTTAAAGAAGTGAAATATAAATTGTAATGATAATTTGAAATACTAACATACAAGAATTTAACAATCTTTAATTTTAAAATTTTACGTGAATCAAAATTATTTTAAAATTTTAATTTGAAATACTAACATATAAGAATTTAACAATCTTATACGTGAAATCTTTTATATAATACAACAAAACCCCAAGTGGGGACTTTCGTATTTCAAAAAAAATATTATTTCTTTATTAAGTAATATTTTAATTAATTATTATTTTTTAATTTATAAATTTCTAAATTCGTTTTGTTGATATATACTACACAAGTTGAAAATAAATACAAAAAATATAGATTTAAATGATTATCTTTAATAATAAAAAGCTATAATTTTAAAAAAATATAATTATTTATTTTAAAAACTATAATCATAAATCAAACAAAACAAAGATTAAATTATTTATTTTTTAATAAATAAAAATATGTTATTCAAAAAAACTTAAAAAAAACCCGCGCGTGCGCGGGTATTATAACTAGTACTAACATATAAGAACTTAACAATCTTTAATTTTTTGTATATTGATATTACATGCACGAGGTTCAGACTATAAGTAAATCTAATAATTATATTTTAACTAAATTTTTTGATGCGTACTTATAAGTCGTTCTTTCATTTTGATACTTATAATCTTGTGCATCTACAAATTTTGGGTATTACAATTAAATTAATTAATCGTTATCCAAATTCTATTTTTGGACCCGTTTACACACGGGTTACTAAACGCAGATTACGTTCGTACAATGACTATAACTAATAATAATATTTCAAAATAATTGCTCAGGTTTGAAAATATGAGCAAATATGTTTAATAATCTTATTGTTTGAGTAGTTTAATTTGATATTTTAACATAATTCAAATTTATTGAATATAAATGTTTATATATGTTATATTTAATTTAATGCATATACTCAGTGACATGCAAATATGATGTTGAATTTTTTAAAATTACAATCAATTTAACAATAACAGTAACAATGAAAATAACAACCACCATGATAATATTAATACAGAGTAGTTTATTTAAAATATATATATATATATATATATATATATATATATATATATATATATATATATATATATATATATATATATATATATATATAGGGCTTTATTTTCAGAACCCTGTTAAGTGCGGGAACTGCGAGAACTCCAATTTTGCATTAGAAAACATGCATGTTCATATAAAACATATATGTTTTCTTACATACACTTTAATACACATACCTGTGTAACATACATGTTCATATAAAACCATTTTGCATTGATATGTTACACTTAACAAGGTTTTATATGAACATGTATGTTACGCATGTATGTGTATTAAGGTGTATGTAAGAAAAACATACTTGTTTTATATGAACATGCATGTTTTCTAATGTAAAATTGGAGTTCTCGCAGTTCCCGCACTTAACAGGGTTCTAAAAATAAAGATACAATATATATATATATATATATATATATATATATATATATATATATATATATATATATATATACATACGAGGTTTTGTAAATATATATAAAATGTTAAAATTGTGGAAATAGAAGATTTTACACATAAGTCTATAAAATTAGATTTAAAATTATCATCTTTTTAACAATTTAAGGTTCGATCATAAATTCTATTAATCAATCAAAATATAACATTTATTTAAACTTGAGTTAGAAATTAAACTTCGAGATTGTGTTGATTCTTGGTCTTGGGGTATGGAAGGGAAGGAAGCATATTCAGTGGCTAGATGCAAACAAGCTTTGGCTGTGAACAATTCTGCACCGAGAAATTCCAATCTTAAATGGGAGAGATGGGTTCCTTTAAAGGTGAATCTTAATGCGTGGAGAGCCGATCTTGACAGACTTCCTACGTGTGAGGCTTTGGCGAGGCGACGGGTTTTCATTCAGGACACTTTATGTCGGATGTGCAGATCTGCAAATGAAGATTTAAAACATATTTTGGTCGACTGTATCTTCGCATTTGGAGTCTGGAGCGGCATTTGTAAGTGGTGCAGGTTAGATCCGTTTGTCGCTTATGATTTTAATGATCTTCTACTTCTTTACAAGAATGTACATGGCGGTAAGTGGAAGAAAAAGATCGTTAGAGGTATTGTTTTGATTGGTATTTGGGCGATATGGAATGCGAGGAATGAAAAAAAATTTCAAGGCAAAGATATGATAGTTATGAAGACGGTGGCAGAAGTGAAATCAAAGGCTTTTTTGTGGTTGAAGTATAGATCGAAATTTGATTGTATAGTATGGAAGGATTGGGCTGAGTACACGTTGTACTTGTGTATGTAATTGGGGCGGTGCTCACTTTTTGAGTGCTTGCCGTTTTTTAATGAAAGTCAATGTTAAAAAAAAAAAAAGAAATTAAGAAAAAAAGCTCACAAAGCCATGCATATTTTCATTTTTTTCCCCACTGAATTTATCAATAGTTTGACCAAATTAATTCAATTTGGCCAATAATAAATGCTCAATTACAATTGAGCTCTTTTATTGGTCAATAAAACATTTTTCATTTATTATAAAAGAGATTAAAGTCCGTAACATTTTACACTCTTGCATGGTGAACTTAAATCAGTAACAAACAAGTGATTATAAAGTTAGGTTTTTTTTTTTTGTTTTCATACAGAAAAATTCTCATTTTTACCCACTTATTTATGTACGAGGTTTGATAGACCAGGAAACTGAAACTCCTCCATTATAACAACCATGGAAAAGAAAGATATTCGAACGAACTAACATTAAGTCATAATCACCTCTTTATTTGCAATTTTGTATAGCTAATGTCCATGTGGTATTCATGAGATCGCCACATGATTTAAACTACTTGTCTCAGCATACATTAATAACTTTGACCTAAGACACGGCTAAGATTATCGTGTTATGATACATCTATAATGGTTGCACAATATAGATACAGTAACTAGGGTCAAGAACACTCTTTGGTATGATGATACACCACAACCAGATATATTTAGTTGTAGATTCTTTGAGCAAGAAATTTTGCAGCTGCCATGTGATGTCTAGAAGATTACATGTTGCAACTTTATCTGACTGAATACGAATGTGATTATGGGCCAAAAGAGTCAGACATGTTTTTTTAGTTGCCCAAAGTTATTTTTTATTTTTATTTTTTATGCATACCTCTTAAAATTTATTTATTTATTTATTTTTTATTTATTATTATTATTATTACTTTTTTTTTGTATACATGGGTTTCCGACTCGACACATACCTCTTAAATTTATATACCAAGATTTTGTATGCCGCTAAACTAATCTGAAAACTAAAAAAAAAACGATTTAAATGAATGTGGGTCAACCAAACCCAGCTCATTTAGACCGCACCAAACTGACCCATTTTAACCAAAGCTTGGTTTTAACGATGTTCATCATTTATAATAAATGAAAATCCTAAACAAAAGTCTTGCTCATGCCCTATCTCCTAAACGATGTTCATCATTTATTATCTTCAAACAACATTCTCTGTCAGTTTCTTGGTTGTAGAATACAAGAGACCAAAACTTCTCATGCAGAGACAAACACTACATATGCAGAATCTATCAAATCTTTATAGAAAAACAAAATGAGATTACATCTCTCTTTATCTCTCTAACTGTCCTTTTAAAAGGGTACCAAGGTTAAAAAGCTCCTAAAGGCTGTCAGGACACCAGAAACCACAAATTTATTCATTTTCTATTTTACCTGAAGTTGTGAATTCTTTTAGCAGATAGAAGAGTGTTCGATAGAAGCATAGCTATTGTCATTGGCCCAACTCCCCCAGGAACCGGAGTGATTGCTGAAGCAACCTTACTTGCCTCCTCATAACATATGTCCCCTACCAACCTATATCCTCTTGGGGACTCGGCATCCTGTTGGGGCAAAAAAGAAGCAATATTATATCAAAACCATTGTTTAAAATTGTCGATATCAATGAAAGTTAATGAAAACTGTGATGAGTTAATAACTAACCTCAACGGGATTGATTCCAACATCAATTAAAACTGCACCAGGTTTCACCCAGCTACCCCTAACCATATTTGCTTGCCCTACTGCTGATATGATGATATCAGCTTGTCTAGTTATCTCCTCTGGATTCTTTGTTCTTGAGTGGACAATACTGACAGTAGCATCTTCTCTCTACAGTGATAATAGCATATAATGTTTTCAGAATGCTTGTGTAAGTAATCACAACAAGGTAAAGCTAATTAGGATAGGCCTAGTTGCAAATGGGCATATCAGATGGATTGGGTCACGAACCAGACAGTTAGTTTAGGACACTCAAACATGGCTGATCGAGTTGAGCCACCGACGACTTAATTTTAGATACCTCAATATATTAAACAAGATTACAATCTTCTGAAATAGGAACTCAAGCAGGTTGTGAAGTGTAAAAACTTAATTATGTCATAATTGCTTTTACGCCGTTTGACCCGTTTCCTTTTTAGCTAAAAAAATTATTAACTCATAAACCAATAAAGCATAACTCAAGTTGACCCATATTCAAATTAAAAACGCATAATCTTACTTGAAGTAAGAGAGCGGCAGGCATTCCAACGATGTTACTTCTGCCAATCACCACTGCTCTCTTCCCTTTGATCGGGATGTCATATCTATGCAACAACTCTATGCATCCTTTAGGTGTGCATGGAACAAATAACGGGTCTCTTCCTCGCATAGCTAACCGACCAATATTTAGAGGATGAAAGCCATCAACATCTTTCTCTATGCAAACGGCATTCAATACGTTCTGCTCATTCATGTGCTGATCCAACAAATACAATAGGACACGTCAATCTATAATTTTCTTACCACATGAGTTGATAGTATACTTGAAAGCTTACTGAAGGCAAAGGTAGCTGAACAAGTATCCCATGAACTGAGGGATCATCGTTGAACTCTGAGATGTGTTTGAGAACTTCTTCTTCAGTGGAATCTTCAGCCAAGCGCACTTCATAAGAATTAATCCCCACAGAGTCGCAGGCCTTCTTTTTGTTACGTACATAAGTTGCAGAATCTTTCCTATCCCCAACAAGGATAACTGCTAACCCAGGAATGATCCCAATCTCCTCTTTCATTCTTGAAATTTCAACTGCAACTTCCTCCCTTATGTCTTTAGCAACACGCTTTCCATCAATGACCTTTGCAGAGGTCTCATTATTTACTTGTACAGCTGCAGGATTAACAAAATGTGAGGTTTTTAGTTCTTAAATATCGGCTAAATGCTTCTTGCTGACATCTTTTGGCCGTCTTGTGATAATTGTGGTACGTTACCGAGGTACAAAATTTGAGAAACATGTATATTTTAGACTTCATTTGATTAAGCCTCTCTATGTGCATAAAATTAAAATTAATGTATCTTTGTGGTTTCTGCAATTTTAATCCCAATTCAATCACACCCTCTTTGATGGCAACTCGAACCGCTTCATACTAACGTGGTTTCATTAGGCGTGGACATGGTAAGCATATGATCGTTCATATTAATCCCACATAAATGCCCAACTGCAAGCTTATTTGAACAACTTCTAATGTATCAAACTCGTGATTGTCACTTTATGTCCATAATAATCTACATCAAGACCAAAGTCACATTCCAATCAGTGACTCCAATCCTAGCAAACTCTATTGTTTATTGTTAATATTTTTATTATTATTTCAAGTTGCACCGAGAGCTCAAAAAAATGTATAAAAATATGAGTGCAACTCAATAGTGTCAAACATTCATTTCCAGGAGTTTAACGCAAATTGAAGAGGTATTAGCTATACAAAATATGAAAAATGATTGCTAGGATTTAAGCCCAAGATAAGAATGTGGCATTGCAAATTATGTTGAACATAAAAGAGCAGTTCTCGGATTCAATCCACCACATGCATACCAAGACACACCGAATGAAACCACACAGAATGAAGTCGTCCGATTAGCTCTCGATACGTGTAATCAAATCGGATTAAGTTTGCATTGCTTCGACAAAAAGATCCTATGAAGAACATATATATTCTAAGTAATGTCACGTAGATAGACAACTCAAATTTAACAATACAATAACCATATTCTCTAAGCAGTTTAGTTGAAGAAAACATTTCTTAGTTTCAATATCTTAATTTGCAACTCGGCTCCATAAAAAGGCGTAAATTCAAAAAAAAAAAAAATGTTGAAATGGTGTTTTGTGTTTTTCAGGTACAACGGAAACGGATGTTTACTTTCGAATAAACTAAATAGAGAAAAGCCGACTATCCTCTAACCTCTAACTCTCTAAGCGAAGCATAAATTCGACATGCATAGGAAATCCATAAACTCTTAGAATCTTTCATATTAACTATTTTTCAAATAAGTAGTACAAGGTAAAATCAGCCTACAAAACTAACTGCCAACATTAAAAAAAATGAAAAGAATTTATAAATGAGAATCAAGAATTAAGCTAGAAATAATATACCACTGGCAGCAGATGAAGATGAACAGTGAGTGCTAATGCTTCTGTTAAACTTAGTTGCAAATTGAAGGGAATTTGATCTATAAAAAACAAAGTTTTTTG
Source organism: Artemisia argyi (assembly GCA_030686995.1). Taxonomy (NCBI): domain Eukaryota; kingdom Viridiplantae; phylum Streptophyta; class Magnoliopsida; order Asterales; family Asteraceae; genus Artemisia; species Artemisia argyi. The sequence goes on along the minus strand of CM060679.1, from coordinate 176,867,107 downwards.
GGAAGCTGAGAAATTTGTTGGTGGGGTTGAAATTGAGCAGACGAGCTGTTGAAGATGAGGAGGAGGAATTGGTGAAAGTGATGGAGTCAATTAAGGCCATTTTGTGTAATTTACAGAGGGGTTTGAACTTCAAACCTATTATTATTGTCAGGGATTTTGAGTTAGGGTTTAAGGTGGCTTTTGGGAGTGAGAATTTAGGGTCTTTTGTTCAGGTTGCGTATACTTTACCTGGACACTCACAAAGGTTGTAACGCCATTGGAGTACTTACTTGTACGGTACTACTACTTCCAGATTCTCTTTCTTTTTTTCTTTTTCTTTTTTTACTTCAACCTAGTGAGAACATAAAAATACTCCTTGTAATTTGTGTGTAAGTATGTTTTGATCAAGGTTGTAAAAATCGCTAGGCGCTATTGAGGCGGTTGGGTAGGGCCTAGCGATTAATCGGTTGGGCGGGGATTAATCGGGGATTAACCAGATTGAAATTTTTATGCACAAAATTGTAATTTTAGATATTATATTATATTATATGTATGCGATAAGCATAATGCATCAAAGTTTAAATATTTCAAATGTTCAAATATAAACATAATACATAATTCTTCAAAGTTTAAAGTCAAACATAGATATTACTCAGTTTGTTGACTATTTTTAAGCGATCTTTGATTGATTTTGTCCGATTAATTAGTTTGTGGACCGATTTTTAAGCGATTTTGACTGATTTTAAGCGATTTTGTTGACCGATTTTTAAGCAATTTTGTCTAATTAATCCGATTAGACCGATTTTATCCGATTAATCGGTTTGTTGACTGATTTTTAAGCGATCTTTGACCAAAACGATTAAATAGGCCGATTATAATAAATCAAGACACTTAGTGAGGGATCAGCGATTATGCGAGGATTAATCGGCCGTCTGGACCGATTTTTACAACAGAGGTTTTGATTAATAAAAGTTCACCATATCACCACCCAAAAAAAAAAAAAAAAAATTGACTCCAAGGGTATGGTCACTTTATGTAGGCGCCATTCATACGTATGACGTCATTTAACGCCATCAAATCCGCGCCACCACACTACTTAAGGCTGGCACATTTGAAATGTGACTCAAGTAACACACCCCAACTTTATAAATACTACTCATAATTTCTTTGATTTCGTATGTATACAATTTATTTTTGGAATTCGTATTACTCCATCCGCTATCTAATTTCCCCTATAAATAGCCCATTTACCTTTATTCATTTTCTCACAAAACTTCTTATCAAACTCTTTCAACTATCATTCATTTTCACACACCGACTACTATGGCTAATCAATAAACTGTAGTGAGAAAAGTTATCCTTAGGCGACTAAGGACAAAACTTGAAGTGGATGTCACAATGGTAAATAACTTGTTAACTGAGTTGAATCCTATTCTTGAGCAACTACGTAGCCGTAATACAGAAATGTCTAGGGTCCATTCCCTTCCATTGGGCCAACCTTATTAGCTATGGTCTACATACTCTCCTTATGACCCATGAAGTAGATATGCGTACCGCAAACAACTTGAGGGCGGCTGGAGAGGAAGTGTTGCGGCATTACTGAGAAGTAAGAATTCATTGTCAAGTACAGAGCAACTTAAAAGCTCAAATCATGTTTTTAATTTCCGTAGTGTATTTTAATTCCCATATTCTATTTTAATTTTCATATTGTGACCATACGTATGAATGGCGCCTACATAAAGTGACCATACCCTTGGAGGACGTAGACGACATGTGAAATGAAAATTTAGTTTGTTTAAAAAATGATTTAAAAAATGGTGGGGCCCAAAAAGTGTTAAATAGCACGTAAACGACATGTGAAATGATGGAGGGGTATTTTGGTGTGTGAATGTGAAATGTTGATGTGACGCTGATTTGACAAAAAAAACATGCGATTTGGCATGCCACCACACCCCCTTATTCTAAATAAAGTCTATAAAATCAAGAGGCATGTATTAGAGGTTGTTTTAACATTAGTTTAAAAAAATTACATCTAACATGAAAGGGGACTTATGAAAGTTCATTTTTGTTTTAAAGTGAGAAGAGAAAATGAAAAAAGTGCATTTGTTTTTTTCTATTACATCTGCAGATGGGAAAAGAAACGAAAATAAGTCTTTTTTTTTTTTTTTTTTTTTTTTTTTTTTTTTTTTTTTTTTTTTTCATGAATAGGAATGAAAGAAGTGTGCTTGTTTATTTTTAGATATGAAAAACAAAAATAAAATTTTCTTCTTCAATTTTGTAGATATTTTTTTATCTGATTATTGCTTCTTATATATTAAAGATTTTATATCTATCTCTTTTCTCCCAAACATGGCTTAGCGGACAAAAAAATCTGAAAAAACAAACGCAACCTTAATTTATGAGAAAAACTCTTTAGTGGTGATAAATTAGTTAGTTGAATCATCGTTTGAATGAGCCGATAAACAAGCTCTGTTAACTTTTAGTAAATAAAGGCTAAAGTATGTCTCAATGGTTTCGATGACACTACATATGGGTTTGCTCTCCGGATCTCATTTTACATTTGGC